>LHPF02000005.1:1625000-2225000 GCA_002245815.2 Micractinium conductrix
TGTGGCGATGGCAAATGCAGTCTCTATGTTGATGAGGCTCCAGGGGTCTAGGCCCAGCAGGGGGGCGGCGGCGGCGGTGGCTCCCATGGCCGCCAGCGCCAGCCCCCCGCCCGCCTTGCCGGCGCTGACGTGCAGCGTGCCCGCCACGCCGCCCTCGGCTGCAGCGGCGGGAGCGGAGGGAAGAACAGTGTGGAGGGTCCATAGGCCAGCAGCTGTCGCCCGGCACGCCTCGCTCTCACCCGCTTGCACCCCCTCTGCCCTGCCCTCATCTGGCTCCGCCGACCAGCGGGGCCGCACGCGCTGCCCATGCAAACTCAAACATTGGACCCACGGGTCCCCTTCTTGCCGGCTCCCGTGCTGTGCTGTGCTGTGCTGTGCTGTGCTGTGCTGTGCTGTGCTGCGTGCATGCCCTCACCTGCTCCGCTGACCAGCGCCTCAAAGCGGGCGGGCACGCGCTCGCCGTGCACGTTGAAGGTCTCTCCGTACGCGTACTCGAGGTGGAAGGCAGGGAAGAAGGCCAGGCGCGCGCTGTGCTCCAGCACCTGAGGGGTGGGAGGGAAGGCGGGTGGAACACAGTGGGGGCCTCGATCGCAAGGGACTGACGCGAAGGCAAACAAGGCAGGCAAGCAACGCGAAGGTGGGTGGGAAGAAGGCCAGGCGCGCGCTGTGCTCCCTCGCCTGCGCTTGAAATGCAGGGGCAGTGCACACAGGGATTGCTGGGCACTCGAGGCGACGGGCAAGGGGCAATGGCAGCGTGCTCCGGAACCAGCGCGTTTGCAGGCACAGCGATGCTCGACTGCCGCGGCCTGTCTGCGCCAGCAGCCTCCAAGCCTTGCCCGTCCTAACCCTGCCTCCTGAGCCCGCCCAGGGCCCCTGCCCGTCGCACCTGGAACCCCACGTGCACGTCGCGCGTGCGCTGCGCGCTGTGCGCCTGCAGCAGGCGCAGCTCCGCCGAGCGGTGCTGCACATGTGCAAGGGAGTGGGGGGGGAGCAGGGGGCGAGCAGCTGTCCATTTATGCAAGCTGCCAGGGCCGCCCACCAGGCACGCTGCAAACCCTCCCATACACTCCCACGCACGTGTTCCGCACCAGCCGGCGATCTACACCACCTGGCGGGGTGGTACACTTCCACACACCCCACACAGAGAACACGCCCACCTCTGCCTCCCGCAGGTCTCGCAGCACGAACTCCCAGGCAATGGCCTGGCGCACGGCCGGCGGGTCCAGGTCACCCCCCTGCAGGGCACAACCGAAGGGCACATCAGAAGAAGGCGCAGGCGAGTGGGCTTACAGCAGGAGGAGAGGGGAGGACACCGGCACGGCTCGCTGCCGAGGGTCCGTTGCTTCCTGGCTCCGTCGCAGAGAGCCCATGAATGCATGCAACTGCAAAGGCATGCGTCGACAGACAAGACAGCTTCTCTCTCCACCACTCATCGCCCCACGCTTGCCGTCCCTCCTCCATTTCCCCCCACCAACCTGCCAGCCTCCCGCCAGAATGGGCCCGCCCCAGCTGCCGCGCTCGGCGTCCGCCTCGGGCAGCGGCTCCAGGCGCTTGGCCACCCAGGGACCGTGCATCATGCGTGCGTAATCACGGCGGTACTTATAAGAAGCTGCGGCGAGGCAGGGGAGGCGGAGGACGCAGGCAGGCGGGGCAGTTGTAGGCTGAGGACTGCGCGTGCACTTGCAGGGCAGAGCGGTGCCGGCATGCCAAAGGGTGGTGAAGAGGGGTGGCGAAGAGGGGTTGTACTCGATCTCATACTCGGCAGGCAGCGCCGCAGCAGCGCGAGTGTGCACCGCAGCCTGACGCACCGTAGACCTGCAGGGCGGGGTCCCGCTCCCAGCTGTACTGCCGCTCAGGCAGCTCGTGCCAACTGATCTCGCGCCACTGCACCTCGCCCGGCCTGCCGGGCAGGACGACAAAACCGGAAAGTGCGGTGAGGAGCGGCGGAGGCAGGAGCAAGGGCGTGGATGGGCTGCCGCTGGCCGGACACCGTTCCCGGTGCATGCCTCATGCCCTCCCTTGGCCCCCCCTTGAAACAACAGCGCGCCGCCCCCAGCTCACTTGTCTTCGATGCCCACACTGCCAGCGTAATCCACTCTCGCCCGCACGTCAAACAGCCAGAAGGGCAGCAGCGCTGCGCGCACGCGCCAGGGCCCGCCCGCCGGCAGCAGGCCGCCCGGCGCCAGCCGCGCCGTGCCGCGCTGCCACGCGAGGAAGCGGTCGCGGGCGGCGGCTTCGGTGAGGTCGAAGGGGACGACCTGAGGGGTCCGCCCCACATGGTACTCTGATTGTGATGCAAAGGGAGGAGGGGTGGGGGCGAGGGTGAGGGGTAGCGTGCTGGCAGATCAGCAGGTAGGGGCGGACAGATGAGAGTGT
The DNA here is from genome assembly GCA_002245815.2 of Micractinium conductrix. Lineage (NCBI taxonomy): Eukaryota > Viridiplantae > Chlorophyta > Trebouxiophyceae > Chlorellales > Chlorellaceae > Micractinium > Micractinium conductrix. The sequence continues at coordinate 1,627,377 of LHPF02000005.1, forward strand.
CCCGCTGAGCACGCACCGCCGCTCGGCATCCCCTCAACACGTCACCCACCATTCAGCAGCGTCTCCATGGGGTCGTCGTGCATGTGGGTGTGCACCAGGCGGCGCCCCACAGCCGGCAGCCCCCGCCAGTGGCCTCCCGACGTGCAGCTGCCGCGCCTGGCCGCCACTGCCGCCGCTGCCGCCGCCGCCGCCGCCCACATCCTGGGTTAGCTGGAGCAATCACTCAAGCCGTAATGCTATGCTCCGTTTGTGTACAGGTCTATGAAAGGGCCAGGGCTTTAGAGTCGCGGGTTGAAGGGTGGGAAGCGCGCTGAGCGCAGCAGCAGCGATTGTGGTGCCCTTGTGCGATTCTTTGTGCGACCGGCATGGTATTCCAGATGCTTGAGCAGCAATACGAGCTCGGGGGAGGCGTGGCGAGCTCGGGGGAGGCGTGGCGCGCGTGGCGCGCTCGGCCCTTCCTCGCCAGCGCCTTCGAGGCGCCAGACTGACTATTCTCAATCTCCACTCGATCACCTAGTCTCGACAGTGCGCGCAGGTCCGTACAGGCCTCCGCGCACGGCTCCGCGTTCAGTCTCGGTCCCCAGAGCTCTGCTCGCGCCCTCGGCAGCTTCTCCTGCTGTTGAGAAGCCTTCCAGGCGCCCCGTGATCGGCGGAGCAGCTCCCGTCGCCCTCGGGGAGGTCAGCAGCGGGCGCGCGCTGCCCGCCGCCGCCGGTGCCTTCCACCGCTACCCGGCGCCTTCCGCCGCGCTTTAGCACGTGCAGCTCGCCACCATGCCGGCCTTCATCTTCTGCTACAACTGCCAGCGTCAGTTTCAGGTTCCCGCCAACACCGACGTGTGCCCGACCTGTGGCGGCGGCTTTGTTGAAGAGGTACAGGTGAGGAGGCATGGGCGGTGGATTCGAGCGGCTGGAATCGTCGTCGATCGCTGCACCGGTGCCAGCCACCTTTCATGCCTTTCAAGGACTCTTGCTTTGTTCTTCCACAACCGCATGTTCTCTAACCCTGCCTTTTTTTCTGGCCCTCTTGCTCGTCGTCAGGCGCCACCGCCGCAGCAGCAGCCCGCCGGCCCCGCCGCTGGCGGCCACGGCGGCGGCTTCTCTCGCACCTTCAGCCTCCCTGGCGGCGGTCGCGGCACCATCTACGTGGCAGGTGCGGGCTGCCCCGCGCGCAGCGCGACGCACATGCCATTTCCCGCATTGCTGGCCTGCAGACAGGCTGGACAAAGGTTGGGAGTGTTACAATAATTGACTGTGCTTGCCCTGAAGCGATCCGCTGCCCTGCGCCCCCCCCCCCCCCCCCCCCCCCGTTGCAGGGCCCGGCGACATGGGCGGCGGCGGCGGCGGCGCCATCCCCGGCTTTGGCATGCCCGGCATGCCCGGCATGCCTGCGGGCTTGGGCGGCGCTGCGGGAGGAGACCCCTTCGTGCAGAGCGTGCTGGATGCGCTGACCGGGGGGGGCTTCCTGCACCCCGGCATGCCTCCAGGTGGAGGCTTCATGTGAGGGGGCGCTGGGCTGCGGTGGCGCTGCCCGAGGGGCTGTGCTGTGCACAGGCGCTGCCCTCTGCCGCGACGTTCAAAGCCGCCTGATGCTGCGGAGGGTCCACGACTTGAACCACAGTGGTGTGTGTGTTTCGGTCTGCTGCCGCCCTGCTCACCAGCCTCGTCCACCTCGCCATTCAATGCCCCACCCCTGCAGGGGCATCCCCATGCCAGGCGGCGTGCCGCCGGGCGGCTGGGGCGGCCATGCGGGCGGCGGCGGGCAGGCGGAGCAGGACTGGCTGGACCAGGTCATGACTCAAATCATGCAGGCAAGGGCTCTTCTGCGAGTGATACAGATGCAGCAGTCGCTCGCCTCGCGTGGTTGCAGCTGTGCTGCAGGCTTGCCGGTGGCAGCCTCGCAAGCAGGCTGCTCGTCCCTTGACCCTCTCGGTCGAGTAGCACAACTCCTCCCGTAGCGCAACTCCTCCCTCGGCTCGTCCCCCGTCTGCAGGAGTACCAGCCGGCCAGCCAGGCGACCAGCCGGCGCGCCGTGCGCAGCCTGCCGGTGCTGGCGGTGCGGGCCAAGGAGGCGCAGGGGGAACCTGGGGAGGGCGAGGCGGTGGCGCGCGCGGGCGAGCCGTGCAGCGTGTGGTGGGTGGGGGAGGGGGGCGTGCCCAGGGCGGGAGGAAGGTGATGCAGGGGGGGCTGGGGGCAGGCGAGCTGCACAGCGGCGACGGTCGGCAGCCTTGCTTCCGTGTGCATCACCAGCGCGCACGCGACACTGGCCCGTGGCACGCCAGGCGTGCCTGTGCAGTCCCTCCTGCCCTGTTTGCTGGCTGCGCTCCTTGCTGCGCTGCCCCAATTGCCGCCCTGACTGCCGCCCCGATTGCCGCCCCGATTGCCGCCCTGATTGCTGCCCCTCCTGCCGCCCCTCCTGCCCTTGCTGCTGCAGCCACGACGAGTTCAAGGAGGGGGAGGATGTTGTGGAGCTGCCCTGCTGCCACGGCTATCACAAGGACTGCCTGCTGCCCTGGCTGGAGACCCACAACACCTGCCCTGTGTGCCGGTGCGTTTGGGGATCCCCTTGCTGCGCTGCGCTGCGCTGTGCTGTGCTGTGCTGTGCTGTGTGACGTAGGGACGTCCCCACTAGCAGAGGCAGCTGTGTGGCGGGCGGCGCTTGGGGTGGATCGAGGTGGCTTTGCAGTTGCGCTGCATTGCGGCCGGCGGCAGCTGGCTCGACGGGCAACAGCCCTCTCGCCGCCTCGTCTGCTGCGCCGAGCCTCCTACCCACTGCCATACACCCTGCTGCAGCCACGAGCTGCCAGCAGAAGACCCTTCGGTGGAGGCACGCCGCAGGCAGCGCGCCGAGGTGGTGGCAGACGGCGGCGGCGGCGGCGGCGGCAGCGGCGGCGGCGCGCGCAGCGTGCGGCAGCGCGTGTCGGCGGCCCCTGCTGGCGCCGGTGCGGGCGGCGGCGGGGGCAACCGCCTCTCGGATCTTCTGTCCAACATCTCGGCTCGCTGGGACAGCTTCAGAGGCGACTCCAGCAGCAGCCTCAGTGAGCGCGCCGGCACGTCCGGCACCACCACGCACGTGTCGACGCGGGTGTCGGCCGGCGGCAGCGGCGCTGCTGCGACGGCGGCGGCGGCAGCAGGCGGAAGCCAGCGGGTGCAGGCCGAGCGAGTGCAGGCCAGCGCCTCTGCCCGCCCGCCACATCCAGCCGTGGCCAGCGGCAGCGGCTCGGGGCTTCGCCAGCGCCGCGACACCGCTGCCGCCGCGGCCGAGGCCCGCCTACGTGGCGAGACGCCGCCAGCGCCGCCGGTTATTGCGTTCACCCAGCCTCAGCCGGCAGCCCGCCCCACAGGGGTGCCGCCACGCCCCGCAGCTGCGCCTTCCGTTGTACCGCAGCACCCTGCGGCGGCGCGCCCCCAGCCACCGCCGCCGCGCCAGGAGCCGCAGGGCAATGGCAACGACGGGGTGGTCATGGCCGGCGCTGTGGCTGGCGGCCTGCTGGGCGCACTTGTTGGCGGCGCGTTGATGCTGCTGGGGGGTCGCCGCAGGGACAGAGACTGAGGGGGGCCCTTGCAGCGGCGGCGCTGATGGAGCTTGGGTGCAGGCTGCTGGGCGTGCAGCCCCTGCGTCGCATCCTAGCGTGCTTGAACGTGCGCAGCGTACTCGATACGGTTTTCAACTTCAACTGCAGCATCAACGTCTGTTGCTGCTGTCCCCTTGTTTCTGCGCTCCACCGCTCGTGGTTTCGCTCCCCCTGCCCTGCACCGCACTGCCCCTCCCTTTGCACGTGTACACTCTATTGCATCATCCCTTGTCGTGCATCCAATTCACCATTCTTTCATACTGCGTGCCTTTGCTGTGGCGCATGTAATCGCGTGTCGTTGCTGTGTGCGGCAGACAGACGCGGCATTGGGCGAGCCGCCCAATGCTGCAGTGGCGGCAGCGGTGGACGGGAGGCGGCAGCCGCTTCTGGTGTCGCAGCGCCCGACTGCCTCTCCCGCTGCTAATTGAATGGGACGGAGCGAAGGTAAAGGTCAGCGGCCCGCTGAGCGACTCTGCAGCCCAAGTCCCGCCTGCTGTGCTCTGTTGTTTCTTTGTCGTGTCCAGGCCTGCCCCGTTGTTGATCACAGCGTCCAAGCACATCACAGCGTCCAAGCACATCGCAATCAACGTGTGGGGATTGGCCCGACCTGAAGGGAAGGCAGCAAACGAAGCACTCCCACAGCTAAACATGCGCCTGTGGGCAGCCTGGCTGGCTCTGCTCGCTTGCAGCTCCGCTCTGGGCGGTCTGGAGCACGATGTCAGCAACGAAGTCGAGCAGCGGGGCGGAGAGGCAAGTTGGAGGGTTGCCGGTGGCGGCGTCGCGGCGGCATTGCTGCGGGGGCAAGCGGGGCCTGCGAGGGCTCTCCGTCACGCCCAGGGCGCACGCCGGGCTGAGCCGGGAGGAACAAACTCACCTGCTACTACCCCCGCATCAGGTGCACTTCACAATAGGCAAGCCGTGCAGCAGCTGCGAACGGGGCGCCCTGGCGGCACGCGCGTTCTCTCCTGGCGACGTGATTGCCCGGCTACCCGCCAGCGCCACCCTCGCGGTGGGGCCCGGCACCCTGCCAAAGGAGGCCCTCAAGCTGCTCACAAGGATGCACACCGACCCAAAAGTCAATCAAACCTTCCCTGCATTCCTGGGCTCCCTGCCGGGCCTGGGTGACATGCTGGCGCCCGCCAGCCTGGCACCAGAAGAGCTCTCGGAGCTGCACATGCCCGAGCTCGTGAGCGGGCTGGGGTGGTTCAACAGGGTCCCGATGTGCATGCTGCCCTCCTGTGCCTGCCACCCCTCTAACACTGAAGCTGCCGCCGCTGCTGCCGCCGGCATTCCTGCCGCTGTCGCTGCCACCGCCACCGCCAGACGTGTCGATGCCAACCCCAACGCCACCCGTGCCTGCAGGAGCGGTTGGTGTTGAACCAGCAAAGGGAGCTCGCAGCTGTTCTCAACAAGCAGGCAGATGCGCCGCCCTGGCTGACGCTGCAGCAGCTGCACCATACGACAGCGCTGGTGAGGGCAGCGGGCATAGCACGTGGCAGCGCTGCGTGCGAGCGTGGGCGTGACGCTCCCCTGCCAGCTGCCGGTGCCCGCGCATGAGAGGTAGCGTGCGCTGCCCAACAGGCACCCCGCTGCCCCTGCAGCTGCGCACCCGCAGCTTCAGCAGCCTCCTGGGCGCCCGCCGCTTGGTGCCTGCCATCGACATGCTCAACCATCACGAGGAGCACAATGCGGAGGTCAAAGGTGAGGCGGCAGGGGGACGAGGAACACGGTGACAGGTTCATATTGTTTGTGAGCAGAAGACACGTGGGTTGGAGGCAGGCGCGACGCAATCGCCAGTCGTGAAGCTGCAATCGATGCCCGCCTGCCTCTCGGGCTCACAGGCCCTGCATGCACGCACACAGCGCCTTTCAGCGTCGGCAGCGCTCGGCACGCCGTCCTCCCCTGGACACAGCGCTCGTCTGCTCACTCTTCACAAACGCGCACCCCGCCCGCCACGCAGGTGACGATGGAGGCACGGCCGTGCTGCTGAAGGCGGTACGGCCCATCGCCCAAGGGGAGGAGCTCCTGCTGCGGTACAAGTCTGGGGTACTGCACAGAGACGACGCAGCCCTCTTCTTCTACGGCTTCCTCCCACAGGCAAGTGGTACCGCACATGCCTTGTCAGCGCCCCTGCTCTGGCTGCCTGCTTCAGTGCACCCCTGGCTGCCTGCTGCTTGGATCAGACTGTATATGTGCCACAGTATAAAGGAGGGCCTTCCAGTGCAGCCAAGCCCCCCTCAGACTTGCAACCGCCCCAGCACCGCTCCCCCGCAGCCTATGCACTTCAACACGCGCGCGCTCCTGCTGCGCCGCCCCACCCGTGCCTACGCCTGCAGGAGCACAGCCCCCCCTTGCTCTGCGCCCTCGACCTCCCGATGTACAGCGCTGCCTACCCGTGGAGGCGCACAGATGCAAGTGATGGTTGGTACGGTGAGATCAATCAAGCAGGGAGTGACAAGGTGTGGTTGGCCCCGGCACTTGCCGTGCCAGGAGAGCAGGGAGGGAGGGAGGCGGGCGGCGGCGGCGAGCCTTGCCAGAACAGGCGTCACGCACGCGTGATGGACATCCAGCCTCTGTCCCACTCGCAGCACCGCCCGCTGCCCCACTCGCAGCTCCGCCCACCGCCCCGCTTTGACTGCCGCCGCTGTCGTCCCTCACGGCCCCCCCTGCTGCAGTGCCGACGTCCGCCGGCGGCTGGCTGGCAGACCTGCAGCTCGTCACCGAGTACGGCCGCCTGTCCAGCCTGCTGGCCAGCCTGCCCACCACGGAGCAGCAGGACGAGCAGCTGCTGGCGGGCGGGCAGCTGCCGGGAAGCTGGAAGCAGAGGGAGCTGGTGCGCTTCCGCCTGCGCCGCAAGCGAGCGCTGCGGCACGCCCTGGAGAGGATGGAAGCTGCGTGGGTGGGGGCCCATCCAAGGAGCCTGCGGGCCCACCCAGGCCTGCGCGCGCTGTGCGGGCGGGGCAGCGAGCAGCAGCAGCAGGCGGGGAACGGCGGCGCCGGGGGGAGCGGCGGCGGCGCGGCGCAGCTGGCTGCACGAGTGAACCCCGGCAGCGCGGCGGCGGCGCTGCCGGGGGCCGTGCTGCAGCCGCTGGGCGTGCTGGCGCTGGCGGCGCTGAAGCTGCGCCGGCTGGATGTCCTGCTGGGCCGGCAAGACGTGCTGGTGGTGCTGGCCTCGGTGGCCGCCCTGCTGTTTTTGACGAGGCAGGGCGGCGGCAGGCGGCTGGTGTAGCCTGACGCAGTAGCACCTGCCATGCAGCATGAGCAAGGCAGGGAATGAGTTGGTCGCCTCCCCACCTGCACGCTGCATGCCCTCGCCTGGAAGCCGGCCGGCTGGCCCTCCTAGTCTCCCTGAGCGGCCATAGGGCAAGCTGGGCGGGCTCAGTGGCGGTTGACGAGAGCAGCAGAGCATGCGCGAGGGAGCAGGCAGGTTCGGGGCTCAGCAGGTTAAGGCAGGGAGCGAGGGGGGCTGCGGACACATCGCAAGAATGAAGGAGGCACAACGCTGGTGCCATGGTTTGTCGCCACCGCTGCTGCCAGCAACGCCACGCTGCTGCCCGCCGTCGGCGCCGCCGCCGCCGCAGCCGCCGCCGCAGCAGCAGCAGCAGAAGCAGCAACAGCAGGTACCTAGCTACGTGTACCTGCCTGCAGTGCTATCCATTCCACGACCCTAACCCTTGACAATTTATGCCTGGGCACGGCAAAGGGAGGCGCGTGCTGTGGGTGCCGGTGCCAGCAGCAGCGGTGTGCAGCAGCGGTGCAGCGGCGGTGCGCAGGATATGGCGAGGAGTGGTGCGTCTCCTGCCAACCATCGAATGGAGAGGACGGGCCGATGTACTCAGAGGCAGGCACGGGAGGGACGCGTGTTGTGGGAAGGCAGGCGGGCGCAGCGTGACGGGCAGTGGCGTGCGGGTCAAAGACGTCTGGTGGTCTTGCACTCTTTAACAACTAACTAATTGGATTGCGTCAAACATGTGGTTGTGCTGCCTCAAGTAGAGGTGCCAGGACCTGGGATAGCTGGCAACTGCAGGGGGCAGACGGGCGACTTCGACGGCCGTGGCGGCGCGCGCCGCGCACGCTGGGGCGGCAGGCCGGGCCGGGCCGCTGAAAACAGCGACCACCCGACCTCCCTGTCGCGTTCTACACTCTACCACACGCTCAGACGTTGGTTTGCAGCTGCTCCTTCACCCCGCCGGCGCTCCCGCGCCGCAAGAAAAACCAAACCCGGCCGACCTGCGCGCCTGCACGCCCAGGGGCGCTTATACAGCACGGCAAATAGGCACACAATGTCGATGGTGAGTGCCGCCGGAGTGCTGCCCTGCACTGGTCGGCGGTCAAAACGCATCGGTCGACTGGCCGATTCCGTGGTTGAGCCCCTGCCGGGCTCAACCAAGCCAGCCTGCAGGGCGAGTGGCGCTGCTGCACACAGCGGGAGCAGCGCCGCAGTCGCGACCCCGCCGGAGACGACTGCGGCGGCGAGGCGGCGCCAACCGCCGCGGCGCCGCCGCCAGGCACCTGTCGAGCACCCTGCCTACCTGCCAATACCCCTCCTACCCCTTCGTTCTCCTCTCCCTACATCGCAGGCTGCGCCGTCCACTGCCCAGATGCACGAGCTCGCCACAGCGGCAGCAGTGCTGGCGGGAGGCGCGCCTGACGACGCGGGTGGGTGGGCGCGGCGTGTGTCTTGCCGCCAGGCTCAGCATGCGTGCACCAAGACCAGGGTGCCGTTTGCATCCGCTCTATCGTGGAGGGACATTCAGGGTCCCTCATCTGCCCTCTCCTCTCCGCGCAGGTGTGGTGCGCGATGCCGACTTTGACGAGCGCTGGAGCGTGAACCTGGAGGGCATTGGCGCAGATGATGAAGACAAAGCGACTGATCACATGAGGCTGATGTGAGACCGGAGCGGGTGGTTCGACGAGGGGCATGAGGCGCGCGGCTCTGACTGATGCACGGCGTTGCATGCAGGCCAAGCGCGGTGCTGCAGTGCCGCCCCCTCCGCCGCTGCTCCCTCCAATACCAGCCGTATGACTCCTTGTGGCCGCCCCGTGCCCAAATGCAGATGCGCCGACATCATGAACAACCAGGCGTCGCCCCACATGCTGGCCGCCATGGCTGCGTCGGCCGACACCATCTTCTCCACCATGAGCTGGCAGCTGCTGCGCATCTTGGCCGCCGCCGAGGTGGTGGCGGAAGCAGGCGGCATCCAGCTGCCCAGCTGTGGCGCCAAGTATGCGGTGAACGTGCTGCTGCAGGTGCGGGGACGAGGGTGGCAGGGCCTGCTGTGATCAGCCGAAAGCTGGCGCGCTTGCATGGCTCTGATCCACTGCTACAAATGAAACCTCCATCTTCCGCCTCCCATGCCCACCCGTCCTCCCAGGCATTGAATGTGGAGCCGATCGAGCGCAGCGTGGGCGCCGCCCCGCTGGGCGCCTGCATGGGTACAGTGCTGCTGCTCCTGCTTCACGAGCGCCGCCTGCTGCACTTTGAGGAGGGAGCCACCCTGGTCAAGGCGCTCTCAACGTGGTGATGCTCAAGATTCTGGAGACCAGGTGGGCGACTCCCCAAGCGTGGGGATAGAGCGGGGTTTGTGGGTGGGGCGAAAACGTCTTGCCAGCTTTGCCGTGCAGCCTAGCGAGTACCGCTCGCCCTGCTTCCCTGCACTCCATTATTTTGAATTCCTCCTCTTTGTTGCCCTCCCCCCTCCCCTCCCGCAAGCAGCAACCGCACCCGCGCCTTCTGCGCGGCGCTGCACATGCTGCGCGGCGCGCCAGAGGCGGTAGCCCCCGAGTCGCTGTCCAAGTGGGACGGCCTTGTGGTCAAGTGCCTGATCAAGCTGACCCAGCGCCTGCAACGTGAACCAGAGGTGGGTGCGCATGCGACTCTTCGGGGCGTTGCCCGCTCTGAAGATAGAGCACCCACCATCAGTGGGAGAGCGAGCCGGGCAGTGAGGGGCAGGCGGTGCACAGCATATTTTGTGCGCAGGAATTTGTCGGAGCGACCGTCCCGCTTGGCAGCAGGCCCCACATGTGGCCAGCCTGCCACTGCAGCAGTCGCTCATACTTGCCCCGCCTCCCCCCCTTCTGCTCCTGCAGAGCGTGGACTTTGGCAAGCTGCTGGTGTGCATCCACGACTTCCTCCTGTTCCTGGGCGCGGACGAAATCCGCAAGGTGCGCTCGCAACGCCTTGCTGTCCGACTTCTTTAATCAGTCTGTCTTGAGACAGGCTGGAAGAAACTCACGTGGTGGCAAAATTGATGTTGTGTCGACAGCCAGCGTGTCACAAATGCGGGGAGAGATTGGCTGTATCGTCGCTGCCACTCATCACTGCCCCTCCCCTCCCCTCCTCCTGCCTGCAGCGCAATGCCTCCGACGACAAGTCGCTGCGCATGGTGAAGACCATCGTGCACGAGCTGTGCAAAATCAAGGTGAGGGGCAGAGATTGAAGGGGTAGGCAGGGGGTTAACAGTCTTCCCATGCATGGGCAGCACTGCGACCACTTGCATGGGCAGCAAACCCACTGCCAACTACGTGTTGTATTCTTCTCTCTTCCTCTGCTCTTCCGCAGGGATATGATATCCTGGGAGACGCCTCCACCATCCCCGGCTACGACACCGACCCGCAGCCCACCCTGTTTGCCTACATCGCGCGCAACCTGGAATCCCTCAGCCGGCAGGGCCTGATCGCGCCGCCTAGCGGCAACGACGGTCCTGCACCTGCCGCCGCGCCCCCTGCCTCGGCCTCACTGGCATGGCGTGCTGCCGCCGCCACAGCCGCCGCGCAGCGTGTGCCCACCTCTTCCGCTGCTCCAGCGGCACTGCCGTCATGGCGTGGCTCTGTGCGCGCTGCAGCGCCGCTGGAGCTGGTGCTGAGCCAGGCGCGGAGCCAGGATGACAACGCACAGCTTCAGGTAGGGGACAGAACAGGCATCTGCGTTCAACAGCTTCCTCCAGTATACGTATCCCCAACATCCATGGTCAGAAGCTTGGGTTTTGACCTTCACAGGCCTTCCTGCTACCCCACCCCTCCCGCCGTAGATGCGGTTCGAAGGGCTGCTGGTGGCGCTGCCGACCCGCGACCACAGCGCCGACGCCATGCGGGACCTTTACGCCATGCGCATGTGAGGATAGGGCGGTGGGTGAAGCCCACGACTGAGCAGGGTGTGATGGCCATGGGCAGCAGACTTGCCTGCCCTGCCTTGGCGCTTTCTTGTCTTCCTCCTCCATTTCATCCCTGTACCTTCTCTGTTCGCTGCGCCCTCTTCTCTTCCTCCCCTAATCCCATCCTTGTGCATTGATATCCTCCCACCGCCCCATCCCTGTGTGTTCTACAGGGAGCACCCTGCTCTGGTGGCGTCCTACATCAGCTCCACCACCGACATAATGCAGACCTACATCAAGGAGGGGCTGGCGGCGCTGCAGCTGGAGCACCCGGCCGTCGGCGGCATCGGCGCGCCCGCAGCACAGCACCGCCCCCAGCAGGGGAACCTGGCGCTGCCCCTGCAGCCTGCGTCTGTAGTGACGCTTGAGGGCGCCGCACCGCAGAGCCAGGTGAGGCTTATGTTGCTGCAGCCGGCTGCAGGGGGCTGCAGGCGCAGGGGGTTGCAGGCCAGAACTGCGGGGAGGTTAATGCATCTTGTGTTGCTCCTCGCGCTGCCATTGCTGCCTCGTGCAAGCCCAACCGACATCTCTTGCCTTCTTGGTCTGCTCTCCGCACAGCTGGTGGCGATGAAGGCAGGTCTGGAGGCGAGGGACCGCCAGCTGGCTGCGCTGCGCGCAGAGGTGGCCGCACGGGACCGCCAGCTGGCAGACCGGCAGGAAGAGGTGGATTATCTGGAGGACGAGGTGATGTGCCAGAGGGAGAAGGTAGCAAAGCTGCAGGATTCGAACGCTGCCCTGCAGGTGCAGCTGGCGGCGCTGGCGAACCATGGGTAGCGCGTTAAGCAGAACCGGCCCGCGGTCCGTGATGTCTGCTTGTTTGTTGCTTCCCATGCTCTGCTCCGTCTCCTTTCCTGACTTGAATCCCAGGCTAACTCTTTTATGTAGGGGATACGTGCGACCTGTTTAGATCATTTAACCTGCGGTTCTCACGGAGAAGTCTGCCAATTCATCTCGACCTCCAGAGAGGAGAGGTTCCGCTCTCATATCACATCAGCCGCTGCCGGGTGGACAAAGCTCTGTGAGGCGTAGGGTTGGTGGGCTGGAGGCTGAGGGGTGGGTGGGGGTGGGGGGGGGGGGGGGGGCTGACGGGGAGTCAGCTTGAAAGCGTGGGGGTGGATAGTGATGTGGATGGGGCAGTGGTTGAAAGCCGGAGATCCGGCTTGAGCATGGGAGGTGGGGGTAGAGAGGGTGGGGTGGGGGATGGCGGGTGGAGGATGAAAGCTTGTGGGATGGGGATGAACGGGTGAGTGATACACAGCGCCGCAAGTGACGCACGGTGAGGGCGTCATGAGCAGGATTGGGGGCTTGACGTGCCGGGGTTGGGGTGTGACGTGAGTGGAGACAGAGTGCCCCCCCCCCCCCCCCATCCCTCGCTGGAGGGCAGGAGTCAGAAGAGGAGGAGCCCCCACAAGCGTATTGCTCGCACATCCGGGCCTCCACCCACCCATTCCTCGCGCGTGTGTCACCCCACCACCCAATTCCTCGCCCTCGCGTGCCCCCACAAGCGTACTGCTCGCACATCCGGGCCTCCACCCACCCATTCCTCGCTCTTGCGTGCCCCCACAAGCATATTGCTCGCACATCCGGGCCTCCACCCACCCATTCCTCGCTCTTGCGTCACCCCACCACCCCATTGCTCGCCCTTGCGTGCCCCCACAACCGTATTGCTCGCACGTCCGGGCCTCCACCCACCCATTCCTCGCCCTCGCGTGCCCCCACAAGCATATTGCTCGCACATCTGGGCCTCCACCCACCCATTCCTCGCGCGTGCGTCACCCCACCACCCCATTGCTCGCCCTTAAGTGCCCCCACGAGCATATTGCTCGCACATTCGGGCCTCCACCCACCCATTCCTCGCGCGTGCGTCACCCCACCATCCCATTCCTCGCCCTCGCGTGCCCCCACAAGCATATTGCTCGCACATCCGGGCCTCCACCCACCCATTCCTCGCTCTTGCGTGCCCCCACAAGCATATTGCTCGCACATCCGGGCCTCCACCCACCCATTCCTCGCTCTTGCGTCACCCCACCACCCCATTGCTCGCCCTTGCGTGCCCCCACAACCGTATTGCTCGCACATCCGGGCCTCCACCCACCCATCCCTCGCCCTTGCGTGCCCCCACAAGCATATTGCTCGCACATCTGAGCCTCCACCCACCCATTCCTCGCGCGTGCGTCACCCCACCACCCCATTCCTTGCCCTCGCGTGCCCCCACAAGCATATTGCTCGCACATCTGGGCCGCCACAGTGTGGCGCTGCCTGCGCCGCTGCTCAGGTGCATGTTGGTGCCAGCAGTGCTGCAGCCCGAGCCCCCGGCGTGGACCGCTGCTCGCACCGACCATGGCCCATCCTTCCCCAGCCTGCCCGGATCCGCAAGCACCATCTTCTCAACCCACGCCCCTTCAGCCATACCATAGGTATACGCCGTGCATATAGGTACACGCCTGCTGTGCCGCCAACCTCTTTCTTTCTCATTGTGAAAGAGTTCACCAATTAAGGCGGGGGGAATGCAGCATTATTAGCAGCGCAGCAGAGCAATGCACGCAGCGAGCGAGCCACGCTCAACCGCCGCCACCCAGGGAGCCTGGCAGCAGCGACCGCAGCGACCGCAGACGAGCCATTGGGCTGGTGCCGAACGCCGCCGCCGCCGGCGTCGCACCGCTGCCGTTGCTGTCGCCGCCGGTGCGAAAGTTGGCTGCCTCCCACTGTTCCACATCCTCAGTCTGTTGCATTGGGCAGAAGGGTCGCAGGGAGGAGGGGGGGGGGGGGAGGGGGGGCATTGGTGTGGGAGGCGTGGGGGGATGACATGTGCTGGCAGACGAGCAGACGTGCAAGTCGATGCGGGGACGGGTAGCAGTGATGACGGTACGAGCAAACCATTTGGCAAGGACACCGCAGAATGTCATGCAGCAACCACCAACATGCACCCTCAACATGCAGATGTACGCACGCACGCGTGCTTGCACATGCACGCGGTGCACCCACCTCCATGGGCGTGGGTGGCATGGGCTGCCCCAGGTGCTCCCACCCGTCCTCGCCCTCATCCTCCTCGCCGCCCTCTGCAGGCGCAGCAGCGGGGGACAGGGATGGGTGGACACTCGAGCCGGCCAGAGGGGCTCGAACCCAGGAGGGGTGCCAGGGGGGCGACTAATTGAGGCAGGCCTTCCCCTGCACTCCCCTGCTGCACTCCCCTGCTGCACTCAGCCCTGCGCCCGCACCGTGGAGCAGCACGCTCTGCGCCATGCCGCCGTTCTCTGGGGAGTGGCGCCCAAACACGGCGCTGGCAGCCAGGGGGTGGGGGCGTGCCGCCGGCACCCCCACGCGCGCGCTGGCGGGCCGTGGGTCGGCAGCCAGCATCTGGCACAGGCCCGCCAGCCAGGCAAAGGTCGACCAGTCGGGGGGCACCTTTGCAGGGGCGTCGGGCCCCAGGCGTGCGTACACCAGGCTGCCCGCCGCCCGCTGCAGCGCCGCCAGCGCGACGCGCAGCTGCGCCTCCTGCCGCGCGCGCTGCTGCTGCGCGGCGGCGGAGCCGCCGCCGCCGCTGCCGCTGGCGTCGCCGCCCCAGGCGTGCTCGTCGGCGCCGCGGGGCCAGGCCAGGAGCAGGGCGTCGTTGGGCGGGGAGGCGCGCATGTCGAAGAAGCTGTCGGGCTGCCAGAGGAGGGAGGTGGACCCCTGAAAAGCGATGCGGTGCGGCACGGGCAGCTGCAGCAGGCGGGAGAGGAGGTCGAGCAGCAGGGCGAGGTAGCCCAGCGCGCTGCCCAGGCTGCCCGCCACCGCTGCCAGCTCTGCCATGCTGGCGCGGCTGTCTGGCAGGGGCAGGCCGCAGATGGTGGCGCCCCCTCGGTCGTCGAGCGGCGCTGCTGCTGCTGCTGTGCTGCCGCTGCCGCCAGCGTCGCGCACGGGAGGCACCAGCGTGAGGGGCAGGATCTGCAGCACGCGGCGCACCACCCTGCATCAAGCCAAAGGGAGGGTTCAGGAGCAGCGTTGGCCACGACCGCCACAGGCGGTAGGGCCCTGAATATTCCTTTGCATGAGTCCTGCGGTAGATGCGGTGCACGCAAGCACTCCAGCGCCCTTCCTTCTCCATCCTTGGCCCTCCTCGCGCCTCACCTGCCGCGCTGCTCGCGGGCAAGCGCGTCCATCGTGCGCATGGCGGCGGTGGCCAGCCGCTCCCGCGCCGCATGCTCGGCCGCCATCGTGGCATGCGCACGTGCTCCCATGCGGCGCTGCGCCTCTGCCAGCCGCTCCTGCCGCGCCGCCACGTCTGCACGCATCGCGGCGGCACGCGCTCGCAGGGCGCACAGCTCCCGCTCCGCCTCGGCGGCGCGGGCACGCGACCGGGCCGCGTCTTCGCTCATCCGCAGCAGAGCCAGATCCTGCCGGTGCCAGAGCTCCTGTTTGTGAGAATTAGGCGTGAGGAGAGGAGTGAGGTTCAGACAAGCAGTTCCAGCCACCTAAGCCAGTGTTACCACAAGCGGGCGAGGGCGCCGCCGGCGCCGGCGCCCTACCTTGTCTGCCACCAGGCCCTCGACTGCTGCTCGCGCCGCATCCCGCTGCTCGGTGAGCGCTCGAAGGTCGGCATGGCGGCCCGCAGAGGCGGCCGCAAAGCAGGACGCGCAGAGCAGAGAGCGCCCTCGCACAGGGGCGTCGCACAGGCCGCAAGACATGCAGCTTGCTGTTACTGCACACGTACAGGACGTGCCGATAGCAAGAACAGGGCTTGCCCGGAGCTTCATCGCGCTCCCCGACATTCTTCCCCAAGTGCGTCTCTGGCCTTGTCGCTCGAATTTCATCACCATCCAGAAGCGCACCTGAACCTGTGAGCGCGTCCAGAGCGGCACAGGCGCCGACTAACTAGCCGCAGGCGATCAGGTGAGGCACTTCGAGGGCGGCAGCAGCAGCAGCAGCAGAGCTGGAGCTGCAAAGACCTACAGGAGATCAGGCGAGGCGCTGCTGATCGCGCCGGCAGAGCTGCAGGTACCAAGGTAGACCGGCGGTAGCGGCACGCGGCGGCGGGGGCGGCGGCAGAGCGTCGTCCGGTCGGCCGGTGCCTCGATCCTCTGCTGCCTACTGCCCGCTCTCCTCTTTGGCCTTGCCGTGCACAGGCGCCACCTAGTGGCAGCAACCTTTTCGACACCATTCGCTACAGCGGCCGCCCGCTAGTGCCCGCCAGCGGCAGCCATGGCGGCGGTCGACGACGTGGTGCTGCAGATGGTGCGGCAGCACATGCGCGATGTGAAGGAGCCCGGGCACTACGACAAAGTGTTCAAGGTGGGGGCAACAGATTTGGATATAGAAGGAATGCGGAGCCGGGCCGAGCGCTACAAATATTGCAGCTGGCCCTCGACGTGCCCTCTGCTCGTGATGGAAAAGTTTGGGACCAGCAGCTTTGAAGCTCTGCTTTGGCCCCCTCCTCTTCTTGAAGGACGAGTGCATGTTCTGCTTTGCCACCCCCGAGACGCCTGGAGGCCTCTACATCAACCTCACCACCCACCAGGCAAGTGATGCAGGGCTAGGGCGCGATGCAAAGGCTACCAGACGAGCCCATGTGTTGAGTCGAGCAGAGGGACGCGCACACCCACGCCACCAGCCAGCTGCGTTCTTTAACACAGATTACCCTACCTGGCCCCTTCTCAGGCGGTTTTGAAAGAGCATGTGCAGCCGGGATGCGGCGCCCCGCGTGCTCGTGCACGTCACTTGTCTCACTCGCACCCTGCCTGGCGCACCCCCTCCCTGGAAACACACGCAGGCCTTGGACGAGGACCACGTGGAGCTGGACCATCAGCGCACCGGGGCCGTGCTCTACCTGCACCAGCAGGCGCACCGGGTGGGTGGCGGACCTGGCAGAGCCCTTGCAGCAGCGGCGGCGTGGCGCCGGCAGCTGCAGCGACGGCGGCAGCGGCGGCAGGCACCGGGCGGGCCACGCGCCTTCGGAGGTCCGTCCATGCAATCCACTGGCAACGCACCCATGCGCCTCATCTCTCCTGCAGGTGCCCCTCGCCCCTGAGGAGCGCGAGGCTGCCAAGGCGCAGCCCGAGCGGATGGCCATTGGGGTGGAGGGCGGCTTCGATGTAGAGGCAAAGAAGTACAGGATAGAAATGGAGGAGGTGAGCTCTGGGAGGCTTGGTTGCAAGGACCAGGTTGGCATGCATGCATGGGACAGCAGCGTGGCTGTGCCGGGCGCGGCGTGCCCCTGCCCCTTGCCCCTGCCTTGTCACCTGCCGTACCGCCTCTGTATTCCACTCCTCCAGGCGTTGGTGATGATGCCCGCGCGGCTGCGGGTGCCGCTGCCCTGCCCCGACCTGCCAGAGCTGGTGCTGTCGTGCATCGCCGCGGTGCAGAAGCACGAAAGCGCAAGCCTGCAGGTGAATGGCAGGCTCAGGCTGGGAGGGCAGGCGCGGGGTTGCGTGCAACCGCTTGCCCCGGAGGCGACGTTTGCCTGCGTTGCCTGCCCCATGCGGCCTTCGTACTTGCGCTCCGCGTACTTGTTTCCTGCTGCAAATCACGTGCTGCAAATCACGTGCTGCATATCCCGTGCACCTTTGCAGGAGAAGGTGACGGCCTGGGAGGCCGTGCGCCTGCCATCCAAGTACGCCGAAGGGCTGGAGCAGCTGCCGCCCACCCGCCGCATCCCAATGGACCCTAAGCAGGCAAGCCCCTGCTTCAGCTTTCCCCGGCTGCCGCGCACCCTGTTGTCGAGTCTGCGTCACGGAAGGGTGCAGCGTGGGCAGCTGCTGTCGACACGCCGCCCCCCCCCCCGCCCCCCGCCCCCCCGCCCCCCCCTTCCACCCCCCCCCCCCCTTCCACCCCCCCCCCCCCCCACACACACACACACACGCACGCACGCACGCACGCACGCACGCACGCACGCACGCACGCACGCACGCACGCACGCACGCACGCACGCACGCACGCACGCGCGCGCGCGGGCCCGAGCAGGGGAGCTGACGACATGTGTCCCAGCGGCCGCGCGCCACGGCGCAGCTCCAGGCGGTGCTGCACGGCGCCCCGACAGCGTGCCGCCTCCCTCACGCCGCCCCCTCGTCCGCGCTCATCCTGGCTGCAGTGGAAGTGCGACGAAACGGGCGTGACCGAAAACCTGTGGGTCAACCTGTCCACCGGTTTCATCGGGTCGGGGCGCGCGGTGAGCTGCACGGTGCTGCTGCTGCTGCTGCTGCTGCTGCTGTGCCAGCAGCAGCTTGGGGCGTGCGGTGAGCTGCATGGCTCTGCTGCTGCTGCTGTGCCTGCTGCAGCGGTGCTCCGCGGCCGTCCGCCCTGCTCTGCCAGCCGCAGCGGCTCGGCGTGTGTTCGTTTGCACCTGCGTCCGCTCTGGAGCGTGTCGACCGCTCAGGCAGCAGCGGCGTCGCTTCGCTGAGCCCCCGCCGCAGTGTGTGGCAGCTCTGGTGTGTGTGTTTGCGCATCTCGCCCCCCTCAATCCCCTCCGTCTGCCCCTCTGCAGTACGCTGATGGCTCTGGCGGCAACGGCTCAGCGCTGCAGCACTACAAGGCCACCGGGCGCAAGTATCCTCTGGTGCGACCCGAAGTCTTGCCTGCTCGCATGCAGTCCGGCACTCGCTGGCGCCTGCCGCAGTCTTGCCTGCTTGCTGTTCCCAACGGGTTGCTTGTGGTGCACGTTGGTGCACGCCGACATCTGGTTTTCATGCCCGCCCTTCTTCTGGGTCACAGCCAGCTTTGATGTTCAACCTTATCTTATCTGTGCCTTTCCAGCTTTGATGTTCAACCTTATCTTACCTTTGGGCTGCAGGTGGTGAAGCTGGGCACCATCACGCCGCATGGCGCTGATGTGTACAGCTACTCAGAGGGTGGGCAGGGGTGCCTCTGCTTGGTGGCCACGGGGTGGCCGCGGGGTGGCAGAGGGAGGGGCTGTGGATGCTGCCCGGCGTGCAGCTGGCATGGTGGCAGGCAGCTCTGTTGCTGGTGATGACTACCTTTGTTTTTAAATATATATCAAATCTATCAATCCACTGCAAATGCAGATGAGGACGACAT
Organism: Micractinium conductrix; assembly: GCA_002245815.2. NCBI lineage: Eukaryota > Viridiplantae > Chlorophyta > Trebouxiophyceae > Chlorellales > Chlorellaceae > Micractinium > Micractinium conductrix. The sequence goes on from LHPF02000005.1 coordinate 1,646,113, forward strand.
GGTGCTGGACCCTTGGCTGGCGCAGCACCTCGCGCACTGGGGCATCAACATGATGCAGGCAAGCACACAGCGCAGGCAGCTGCCAGTGCCGCTGCTGCCTCTACTGTCACTGCCGCGCTGCTGCTGCTGCTGCTGCTCCGCACTCCCCGAGCACTGCCTGTGGTGCTGATGCATGCCGCGTTCAGCGCTCCCTCTAGCAGCGAGTCCTTCTGCACATCATTGTATGAAATCACATGCGACGCCAGGCTGCTCACCTCAGGCCCCACTGTTGGCACCATCATGTCTGCAGATGGAGAAGACAGAGAAGACGATGGCGGAGCTGGAGGTGCAGCAGAACCTGAACTGGGAGTTCAACTCCATCACGGAAGCAGGCGCCCAGCTGACGCCTCTGTCTGGCCCAGAGTGAGTGCCGCTTGCCGCCGGCTTGCTGTGCTGGCACACATTTCGCGTTCAGCCGATTGCGTGCTCACGAGGGGCGCAGGAGGAAGTAAAGGGGCTGGGTTATACACCTCGCTACATCAAACCTGGGGGCGGCTGCTGTGGCCCAGCAGGCGTTCCGCACAGCAGGGAGCAAGAGGTGGGCCGTTACACCTCGCTACATCCAACCCGGCGCTGCTGCTGTGGCCCAGCAGGCGTGTGGCACGCGGGGGCACAGCAGGGAGGCATGAGGGGGGCCGCTGCACCTCGCTACATCAAATCTGGGGGCGGCTGTGCTGCAGCGGTTGTGTGGCAGGTGTGGGGCACAGCATGGATGCCAAGGGTGGGCCGCTACACCACGCCACATCAAACCCGGCGCTGCTGCTGTGGCCCAGCAGACGTGTCGCATGCCTGGGAGGCCAGGGGTGGCCGCTGCACCACGCTACATCAAACCTGGGGGCGGCTGTGCTGCAGCGGTTGCGTGGCAGGCGTGGGGCACAGCAGGGATGCCAGGGGTGGGCCGCTACACTACGCCACATCAAACCCGGCGCTGCTGCGGCTCAGCAGGTTTCTGTCGCGGTGCTGCTGCTGCAGCGCGCCGACCTTTGCCTCCGTTTGCATTCCCTGCAGGCTGGTGGGTCTGAAGAACCTGGGCAACTCGTGCTACATGAACAGCGTGCTGCAGGTGCTGTGGACGCTGCCCGAGCTGCGCCAGCGGTGCGTTTGAGGGGTCGAGGGGCGGCCTGTCCTGCTGCGCACGCGGTGCTGGCAGTCCCACGTGCTGCTCTTGCGTGCAGGGTTTCTGCACTGCCGCAGATTTTGTGCCTGGCTGGATTATACTGCTCTTGCATCGATTTCCCCATTTGCGCTGTGCTCTCTGCTTTCCCTGCAGGTATGTCGACGCCGCACAAGACATCTTCAAGAGCGCGCCCCGCGACGTGGCCGACGACTTTCCTGCACAGTTTGCCAAGGCAAGGGCTGGGCCGTGCCCCAGACCAGGGCTCGCCTTGGCGTGCACTGGGGAAACACGGCCGGAACAGGGCACCCCCAGGTGCACTTTAGCGTGGCTCTGCTGCTGCCTGCGTTCGCGACTTGCCTGTCCCTCTCCCCCTTGCCTGCTGCCTTCTGCAGGTTGGCGTGGCGCTGCTCACGGGCAAGACCGGCGCGCCGCCGCCGCTGGCCGTCCCCGATGAGACGGGCTTCGAAACAGAGATGGTGACGACTGAGGGCGGCCTGGAGGCGGGCACAACGGTGAGCAACGCTGCACCCTTTCGTTGCACGACGTGAAGGGAGGGGGTGTGCCGGCAGAGGCGGCGGCAGCAGCATGGCACAGGCAGCAGCTTTTCAGGGGCCCCAGCTCTCCCGCAAGCAGCTGCACCCTTTGCCTGCCGCCTTCCCCTTGAGCTGTAGCAGGCGGGAATGCGGAAGGCATGGCCCGGTGGGTGGCGGCCCAGCGGTCATGCTGCCCTGCCTGCCTGCACGACAAAGCCCTGACATGCGTGGTCCCGCCGTTGGGTTTGCCACAGGACAAGGACAAGGAGGCCAACTGCGTCAAGCCCCAGCTGTTTAAGTACCTGGCGGCCAAGGGGCACAGCGAGTTCAGCAGCAACAGGCAGCAGGTGCGGGCGGGCGGGCGGGCGGGCGTGCTTGGGTGCCTGCCCGCCCGCCTGCCCGCCTGCCTGCCCGCCTGCCTGCCTGGTTGCTGCCTGCCTGCCTGCCTGCCCGCCTGCCTGCCTGCCTGCCCGCCTGCCTGCCCGCCTGCCTGCCTGGTTACTGCCTGCCTGCCTGCCTGCCCGCCTGCCCGCCTGCCTGCCCGCCCGCCTGCCTGCCCGCCTGCCTGCCCGCCTTGCCTGCGCTGCCTGCCTGGCAGGCAGGTGATGCCGGAGCTCTGCACGCATTTCTCTTCCTGTTTGCTTGCAGGATGCCGAAGAGTACCTGGGTCACCTGCTTGAGGTGGTGGCGCGTGCCGAGCGCGCCGCGGGCGCACGCCTGCCCGGCGCCGACGAGCGCCCCACGCTGCAGCTGTTCAAGCTGGGTGTGGAGGACCGCGTCGAGTGCGGGGAGACGCACCGGGTGAGTGGCTAGCTCTGCGCACCTTGGATGCAAGCGGGGTGTAGTGGCCGGGGCGTGGCTGCCTGCGTTGCCGCATGCAGCGTGCCGTCTGACACCTGCGCCCCGCCCTTCACTTTGCACAACCAACTTTGCAGGTCTCCTACCGGCGCGAGTCCACCCCCTGCCTGCGCCTGGAAATCCCTCGAGAGGCTGCCACCAACCGGTGAGGGGCGGGCAGCTGCAGCACGCACGCCAGCAGCCGTGCAGGCTGGCAAGCAGCACACGGCAGCGGCGACGCAGCTGCACAATCCAGCGCTGCGTGGCAGCAGCAGCGGCGTCCCGCATGGGTGCATCGCCGCTCTGCTACACGTTGTCCCGGTGCCCCGTTCCACAAATTCAAATTAGCAGGGAGGACGGGGAGCTCACCCACCTCAGGCAAAGCAGCGCACCACGCAGCAGGCCACCAGCTGCATTGTTCGGCAACCCTGCCTGCACCCCCCGCTCCCTTGTATCGACAGGGAGGATGTCGAGGCATACAAGGAGCGGCAGGCGCAGCGCCTGCAGCTGAAGGAGCAGGGAGCAAGCGACGCGGCGGCGGGGCAGGTGCGGCAGCCGCTTCATTCGATCAGTGCACACTTGCTGCTGCTGCTGCTGCTGCTGCTGCTGCTGCTGCTGCTGCTGCTGCTGCTGCTGCTGCTGCTGCTGCTGCTGCTGCTGCTGCTGCTGCTGCTGCTGCTGCTGCTGCTGCTGCTGCTGCTGCTGCTGCTGCTGCTGCTGCTGCTGCTGCTGCTGCTGCTGCTGCTGCTGCTGCTGCTGCTCCTGCGCTGCCGTCAACGCCTCTCGCTGCCGACAGTTCTCTCCTTCCACCCCCAATCCCTTGCTTCTTTGCCAGGAGGAGGAGCCCGTGTCCCTGCGCGTCCCCTTCAACGCCTGCCTGGAGCGCTTTGCCGCCGAGGCTCTGGTCGACGACTACCAGTCTGCTGCCGCCGGCAAGATGGTCACGGTGAGATATCGAGGAGCACGTACCTCCTGTTGCGCACCCACAAGGGCCCTCTCTTTGTTATGCTGGTGGTAGCATCGCGTTACCAGCTAGCCGCCGCCGGCACAATGGTCACCGTGATCTCCGCCCTGCCTTTCAGTGCCCGCCTCCTGCCTCTGGCCCTGCATGCCAGCAGCGCTTGCTTGCATCCGCCCGCGGTCACGCCGCGCCACGTGAACTCTGCTGCCAACCGCTGCTCCCTTTGCTGCACCTGTCGACCTCACCGCAGGCCTCCAAGCGCACCCGCATCACCTCCTTCCCGCCGTATCTGATGGTTCAGGTGCGGTGTGTGTGGGTGGGTGGGTGGGTGTGGATGTGTGTGTGTGTGGTGGTGGTGGGGGGGGGGGGATGCAGCAGCAGTGCACGTCGTGTGTGTTCGCCTGTTGGAGCAATGTGGGAGCACGCCTGCATGCCTGCATGCCTGCATGCCTGCATGCCTGCTTGCCGGCCGACCTGCCTGCCTGCCTTAGGGGCATGGCAGCGTGCATGTGCTGTGCGCATGCACGAACTGTTTTGCATGAAGGCAAGGCCTGCTTCCGTTCCACCGCACCCACCACATCAGATGCGGCGGTACTACGTCGACGAGGAGCGTTGGGAGGCCAAGAAGATGGACGTGCTGGTGGAGCCGCCCGCCGTGCTGGACCTCGAGCCCCTGCGCGTGCCCGGCGGACCGCAGGCGAGCACGTGGGCGGGGCGAGGGGAGCAGCGACGGGGGCGGCGGCAGCATGCCAGCAGCGGCTGCTGCCGCCCGTCCGCTGGGGGCAGCAGCAGGGGCTCCCCATGCTGTGCAGCGCCAGCAGCGGCGTGCCTGCCTGCAGGTCCCTGCAAACTGCCGACGTCCAGCTCGCCTGCCCGCCCCGCCCCGGCCCCCGTTTCCCCTTGCAGCCTGGCGAGCAGCTGCAGCCTGAGGACCCCGCTGGAGGCGCCGCCGCTGCTGCCGGCGGCGGCGCCGCCGCAGCGCCTGCGCCGCCTGCGCCGGAGCCGGACGAGACGATCGTGGCTCAGCTGGTGTCGATGGGCTTCTCTGAGAACGGATCCAAGCGGGCAGCGCTGGCGGTGGGTCGCGCAGTTGCTACACTTTGACGCTCCCCTGCCTTGCCGCCGCCGCTGCTGCTGCTGCTGTGCCACCAACACCCGCCCGTTGCCGGCTGTTTCTGATCCAATGCCAGTGTCAAGACAGGGGTTTGCCCTTGCTCCTTGCCGCACGCTGGCCCTTTGCAGTCCAGTCCAGCAACTCGAGAGCGCCGAGGCTGCCGCCAAGCGGGCGTTTGCTTGTGAGCAAGCTTGCTCACTGGCAAGCTCTGGTTTCCTGTCATTCTGCCTGCGCAGGTGGGCAACTCGAGCGCGGAGGCTGCCACAGAGTGGGTGTTTGCTCACATGGAGGATGCAGACTTCAACGGGCCCCCGCCTGGTGAGGCCACAAACTGGCAGGTTTCCAGTACACCGTATCTTGAGTGCGATCGGGCGGGCAGGATGCTGACTTTACCAAGCCGCTGGCCCCGCCTGCAAGGCGTGCAGGAAAAGTGCAGTTCATGCGGTGGATTATGTCAAACCTTGGTTCAGTTCCGATTCAGCCTCGCGTCCTTGCTGGTTGAGCGCTCGACGCTCCCCATATTTCCATGCCGCAGGCGCCGCCCCCACAGCTGCGGCAGGCGGCCCGCCCGCCCCCCCCTCCGAGGCCCTGTCCGCCATCACAGGCATGGGGTTCACCGAACGGCACGCCACCGCTGCGCTGGCGGCCTGCGCCGGCGACGTGGAGCGAGCGGCAGACTGGCTGATGAGCCGCATGGACGACCTGGATGGCGCTGTGGATGCTGCGCTGGCGGCGGCAGGTGCGCAGCAGGGGGGGGCGCACAGCACGGTGCACATTGACGGGTCACGAGTGGGTCGAGAGGCTTGCTGCCGCAGCGCGCCCCTTGGACGGCATGCTACGCAGCTGTTGATCTGCCTGGCCTCCTGACACCTGCCTGTGGACCCGTTCCCTCCCTCGTCTGCCCTGCAGCCAGCGGCGGCGCCGCCGCCGCGCCTGCAGCGGGTGCCGTCGCCGCCCCCGCCGCCCCTGCCGCGCTGCTGGATGGCCCTGGCCGGTGAGAGCGCACTGCATGCGCAAGCAGGCAGGGAAGCGGGACGGTCTTGCAGCTGTGTGTGCTGTGCCCTCAGGTTCATCAAACTCGGCTTGCACAGATGGCACTGCCAGACAGTGCGTTGTCGCTCCCCCCACACCCCTGGCTGCTGGCAACGCTTCCGCTGCTGCTCCCGCCTGCCGCTGCCAGGTACGAGCTGTTTGGCATCATTTCTCACATGGGTGCCAACACCGCCTGCGGCCACTACGTCGCGCACATCCGCAAGGGAGGTGAGCCTGCCCCAGCACCGGCCTAGCCTGCCGTCGGTCGCCGTCGGTCGCCGTTGGCTTTCGGCACGCTGCTTGTTGGCTAAGAGTCTCGTCTGACAGGCCAGCTGGCCGCTGCCTGGAACTTGTTGGCACTTGCAACCGCATCGACGGGCGGCTGCTGAGTTTTGGTGTCTGCGATTCTCAACTCTCACGCAGGCCGCTGGGTGCTCTTCAACGACGAAAAGGTGGCGGCCAGCGCGCACCCGCCCCTGGACCGCGGCTACCTCTACTGCTACCGCCGCGTGGAGGGCTGAGCGGCGCCCATGGCAGGCTGCGGTGCGCTTGGAGCTGGGCATGGTCGGAGCTTCGGCAGCAGCAGCACTAGCGGCAACGGCGGCACCAGCCGCAGCACGCGAGGCTTGTCAGGCTTGCACAGCACATGGCAGGCATCAGCAGGGGCGACTGCGTGGCATGCAAGATGGCAGCTCTGCGCATGCTCCACGTGTACCCTGGCCTGCTCTCTGCCACCACTGTAAGCTCGGCCTGCCCTTCCCTTCCCGCTCTGTTGGCGGCACCACTCACAGTCTGCTGGCAGGCTTTATAAAACGCTGTGCTGGCCGTAAAATGTGAACGCATGCAGAATAGACTGGGATATCATGGGAGCGCCTCTGTATTCATGCGCAGCATGGGCACCAGGCCGAGGATGCAGCCAGCTGTAGCCACAGCGACGGCGTAGCTGGCATTTCTTTGGAAACCTGCTCAAAGCTCAAAATTTGCGGGCTGACTGCCCGCAGGCGTGCGCCGCCCGCTGCACTCTTCCGCCCTGCGATGCTCCGCTCTTGCGCCTGCACTCACGTGGGTGGGTGCTGTCTGCTTTACACTGCACAAAGGCTGGGGGCCTGGCGCAGGGTCTGGGTCATCAACGGGTGTGGAATTGAATGCCAACAACGGGGGTACTCCGGGGGGAGGGAAGCGGCTGCCCGCAGGCGGGTACAGGGGCGAGTTTACAAGGAGATGGAAGCACAGTACAAAGGAGTTGCTAGGGGAGGACGAGGTAGGAATGAAACAGAGCAGTAAAGAGCTGTGCGCAGGTAAGGGAACAGTACAGTACGGCTGCCGCCGACGCAGCGCGCCAGCCAGCGGGCAGGGGCGCCGCGGCAGCGTGCTGCTGCGGCAGGTCGGCGGGCGCCTCGTAGGTGTCGGGTGAGCCCGTGCTTGAGGGTGTGGGGTGGGGGGAGGCGGGGGAGAGATGCGTCACGTCGGCCGTCAGCTGACCATGAGGCTTCGAGCCGGGCCTCGCCCGCCCCCATCCCCTCCACACCTCCCTCCCCGCCCTGCTGCCACCTCCCAGCCCTGCCGCCACCCTCCCAGCCCGCACCTTGGGTATAGCGGGGAGACTCAGGGGTCGTTGGTGGTGCCGCCGCCGCTGGCGCGCGCGCCGCAGCGCGCCTGCAAGTCTTGGATATACAGATTGTTGAACGTTGTCAGCTGGTTGCTCACACCCTTGATGTCAGCCTTCAAGTCCTTCTTCAGGGACTCGAAGTCAGCCTTCTGGTCCTTCTTCAGGGACTCAAAGAGGTAAACGGCACCGCCGGTGACGTAAACCAAGGCGCCTCCCAGCGCTGCCGGCCAGTTGCTGCGAATCCACGCGGCCAGCGCCACCCCTACGGTGTCGCTGCCGTCGCCGCCGCCGCCGCCGCCGCCGCCGCCGCTGTTGGGGATGGGTGGCAGAGGCGGCTGGCCGCCAGGGCTGTCGCCCGACGGGCTGGCGGACCGCGGGGTGGGTTGGCGGACCGCGGGGCGGCCCCCCACGCCTGTAGCACCGGAAGGAGCGGGAGGAGCGGGTGAGCACAGTCGGGGACAGTGCGAGCACAGTCAGGGCGCCGGCCAGCCCCCAGGCAGCCTGGGCTTACCTGTGGGGCTCCCACGGATGCGCGTGAAGATCAGGCGGGCCGGCAGGCCGCCGGCCAGCCCGCGCGGGTGCTGCTGGCTCAGCCCGCCGCGGAAGTGGACCTCGGCGCCGCGATGGTTGATGGCCTGCATGGCGCCGTTGCGGGGAGCGGGTGTGGGGACAGGGAGGCGGCTTAGGTGCGGCCGCCGCGGCGCGCCGTCGGTGCTGTGGCTGCTGCGCCGGGGGCCGGGGGATGCGCGTTGGCTGCCCTTTCCGTGCCTACAGCCAGCTGTGAGCATCCCAGGGGGCGGCTGAGATCTTGACTGACAAACTGGGCCGCTCCTGGCTCTGCGTCAGGGCGGCGGCGGCAGGCGGTGGCAGGCGGCGGCAGGCGGCGGTCGTCGGCGTTTGCCGGGCCCGCTGGCTGGCCAGCCCGGCGCCGCCTGGCATTACCATGACCTGCACTGCTGAATGCTATGCGTGGCAGATTCAATACATTCATTCAATTATCTTCCCCCCTCGCCCTCCCTGTGGGCTGCAAGGGCCGACACTGGTCAGCCACCACTTGCACCTCACCTTTTTCTTTTAACTTTCAGCACCCTCGGTCAGCCCATCACATCCCCTTCTGCCCTTGCGGTTCCGACACCTTGGTGTCCTTCTACCCCTCGTTTCCTTTTCCCCCTTCCACTCTTCCCGCCATAGTGGCTCTCGGGTCCGCTGCGGTCCCCGACCTGCACTCCACCTGCCGGCGTCTCGGCACCCCTGCACAACCACCAACCACTACTGCACACGAACGCAGGGGCTCTGCAGCAGGCGGGGCCGGCGCAGGCGCGCGCCCAGCTGCCGAGCGCGCAGCCGCCGCATGGGGGGTCGGCGTGGGCGACTCAAGAGGGGCGACTCGAGAGGGCCAAGCGGCGCGCCTGGGCCTCGCTCTACGCCCATCTGCCTGCTCTGGCAGCCAGCCCCCCTCTCGCGGGCCGTGCCGCCAGCCCTCTCCCGGCCGCGCCTGCCCGGTGCCCAGCTGCCTGCTCTGCCCAGCACAGCCATTGCTGCACCCAGGAGGCAGGCAGGCAGGCAGGCAGCAGCAGCGCCGGCTCACAGGGGGGTGGGTGCTTGCCGGCCAGTGGATGTGTTGCGTGCTGCGTCAGCCCTCTGCACCCGTGGACCCCCCGGCTTGTAGCGGCCCCTGATCACGTTTTCGCTCTTCCCACATCCTTCAAGGTCATCTCACATCCTTCTGGAACCCTCCCGCGCCCCGCTCCCGCCCCCAGTTTAAAATGGCTGCTGCAGCTGCAGTCAAGCAGCTGCAGGGGGTCGACCGGTGCAGGGGTCGACCCAGCACGCAACACATGCGATCCAGAGTGTTGAAGGCACCCTCTTGAGCCAGCCTATCGCTCTCCCACGCGCTTGGCTACTCCCACGAGGTGCCACCTGCTCGTGAAGAGCCTCCTCGTCTCCCTGCCTTCCCTCCGTGTGCCACTGGCGGTCCCGACGGACGCTCTGAGCCCTCCGCTCCTCTCATCCGAGCCGTGCCTCAGACGTGCTGCGTACCCAAGGTAGGTTCAGAGTGCCGACGGAGCAGCAGGGGTGCCTCTGCGAGCTCGCCTGCGCCACTGTCTGGCCGCTCTCAGGCAGCCCCAACGTCCCTGTTCACCACCCTCGGACACGAATGAATGTGATGCACGCTGCGAATGGGCAGCCCGAGCTATTGCTGTTCGCCGCCCTTGCTCGCCGCCCGGCTGCCGTCTCATTATGACTGGCGCCACCAACCCTGTTGTCTGTTTCATCCGTCTTCCTCAATCCCACAGGCCTCCGGTCAGCCATGGCAGGGCAGCAGCCACAACATGGCGAGCAGCAGCAGCAGCAGCAGCAGCAGCAGCAGCAGCAGCAGCCACAGCGTGGCGAGCAGCAGCAGCAGCAGCAGCAGCAGCAGCAGCAGCAGCAGCAGCAGCCTGGCGCAGCCTTTTTTGCCCGCCGCCTGGCGCGCGCCGAGGCGATCCGTCCCGCCGTGCGGCCGCCCGAGGTGGCAGCGTTTGTCGAGTCCACGCACCTGCTGCGCCGCGTGTGCCAGCTGCTGCCCCTCACCGCTGACGGCCGTCCAGCGCTGGACCCTGCCGCCAGCGCAGAGGCACGCAAGCGGGTGCGGCTGGCAGTGCTGTTGGCTATGAGGGCAGAGCACATCTGCCCTATGCACCCCGAGTGCGACCTGCCGGCCTCCACGCACCTCGAGGCCTACATGAGGCCCTTTGATGCCTGGACCAGGGCCAGTGTCGGAAGCATGCAGAGTGCAGCCCTTGAAGCGCGGGCAAAGGCTGCCCAAGCCATGCTGGACTTTCAGCTGATCAGCTGGCATGTGGCGTCTGTCAGCGAGGTCACCGCAGACGTGATGGACCTCATCTGCTGCGCGGCGAGCAGGCTGACGGACACAACGCCACAGGCCAGCGCTGCCCAGACACACATCAGCGAGCGGTTGGCAGCGCTGGCAGCAGGGGCCCGCGACCCGCTGCCGTCCATGCAGCAGCTGCGTTTCGTCGTCTGCGCCGAGGTCGTGGACTGCGCAATTCGCTTCACCAAGCAGCATTATCACTGGCAGGATCAGCAGGGGCGCCATGTCGAAGCCGTTGGCGCACGGTTCGCCGGGGTGCTTCTGCAGCTTGAACCCTCAAACCCCAAAAGCTGGGCGCTGGCAGCCTCGCTGCAGACTGGCACTGACAGCGGTCTTCAGACAGCCGTGCAACGCAACGTCCGTGCTAGCCAGCTTGCTGAGCAGCAGGGCAACGCCCTCACAGCAGCAGTCGCAGCCACCACAGCCTACGTGGTTTCGCAGGCCGCAGCCGGCGCCGTGCTGCATGGCCTGGAGATTACGGCTGTCCTGGAGCGCCTGCAGCCTGCGCTGGCACGCCGCAAGCGCGTGCTGCCAGCCGGCTGGGTGCGCTGGCTGGAAACAAAGACAGGCACGGCGCTTGAAGTTGCAGCGGAGGTAGCAGCCGCCCGCCAGCGCGCTGGCACGGCGGCCCCAGCCAGCGCAAGTGTCCCCAACGCTGTGCTCCAGCGAGTGGTGTTTGGGCACATGGCAGCACTGGACGAGGCAAGCACTTGCGCCGGCTGCGGCCAGCAGGCCGTGGGGCTGCGCCGCTGCTCGCGCTGCCATGCGGTGCATTACTGCAGGTGCGAAGGGGGAGGACAGGCGGGTTTGGAGCTCACTCAGCCTGCTTCCCTCTGTTTGTGTCGTCGTGCCGATCAGGCGTGCACCTCGTTGTTCCGTCTCCTCAAAGGTTCCTCTGCGTTTGCCCTCCACGCTGCCGCAGTGCCGAGTGCCAGCACAGCCACTGGCCCGCGCTCAGGCGCGTATGCCGCAAGGCCGCGCCCAGCAACGAGTGAGGCCTGCTTCTGGGATGGATGCAGCGCGACACAGCAGCGTAGCACAGCACAGCACAATCACAGCACTGCACAGCACAGCATGGAAAGCATGGCATGCACAGGGCCAGCACAGCATCACGCAGCACCAGCACCAGCATGGCAGCACAGTATAGAAGGGCAGGAACATCGGCAGGCGGCCGCTGCCGCCGCCGATGCCTTTTCAGCTCACAGCCCTCGCCCTCACCAAAGCCACCCCTCTGTGCCCAACTTGTCTGTCTCCCACGGGCCTCCGCCCTGCCCACCGCTGCCGCTGCCACCCCGCCGTCACCCCGCCGCCACGCGTGCCATTGCCACTGCCAACCCCGCATGAGAGCCTTGCTGGTTGGTTGTGCTGTGTGTTTGCAAAGCAGCATGTGCGAGCGGGATCAACGGGCAGGGCAGTGGTAGGCTGTGTGGCGGCGCGGCGGCGGCTCAGGCTTGAGCAGAATAGTCACGACAGCACTGGCAGCGGGGCGCCAGCTGCCTGCCAGCAGCATCGGCAGGGTGCAGTCGTGGCGGGAGGAATGCAGGGTAGAAGGAAGGCAGACGTGTGGGGACAGGGCATGCTTGCTTGGTAGGCGAGGCGGGGAAGGGCTTGAAAACGGGCATTTGTGGTCGGAAGTTGCGCACAGAAGCAGCCTGTCCACGGCTGTACTGCTGGGCTATCGCGTCAGACTATGTAAGACATTCCAGTTCGTAGCCGGTCCACCCTGTGATGATGCCTATCCCCTCGACGAACTGCAGCTGCGGCAGGCGGCGCGCCAGGTGTGCCGCCTGCGCGGGGCTGGCGCACGTCTCTTCCAGGCAGATGGAGGTGAGGCGGGGCAGCCGCGCCAGCGTGTCGACACACGCGGGGGTCAGGCAGAGCTGCGGGTTGAATTGCAGGCGCAGCGCGCGCAGCGCGGTGGCGGCGCCGAGCGCCGGCGGCAGCGGGCCGGCCAGGCTGTTGCCGCGCAGGTTGAGGTAGGTCAGGCCTGCAGGGGCCAGATGAAGGGGAGTCCAGGGGCATCTGTGCGGATGGCTGCAGGCAGACAGGCGCGGCATGCAGGCGTGGCATGGAGGAACGGCAGGCAAGCAGGCAAGCAGGCACGCACGCGACTGCTTCATGCCAGCTGTTTGCCCACCTGTCAGGTAGGGCCCCTCGGGCAGCGAGGGCAGCTGAGCGTCGGCCACCGCCAGTGCCTCCAGGTGGCGCAGTGCGGTGACAGCTGGCGGCAGGCCGCTAGGCAGGCTCCAGCCGGCGCCCCATACGTGCTCCGCCGGTGTGCCGCTGAGCTCCAGGCGCCGCACGCCGGGCACAAGCACAACCAGCGCTTGCAGCGCCGCCTGCAGGGCCTCGTGCGTGCCGCTTCCGCGCTCCGCGTTGCTGTACACTGTGAGCTTGGTGACTGCCGCCAGCAGCGCCCCGCAGTCTCTGAAAGTGGAGTCTTGGATGCAGCTCTCCGCGACGGCGAGCGCACGCAGCGGCACGCCGGGCAGCAGCGCAGCGCGCAGGATGCTGCGCAGAAATGAGGCATCCCATGGGGGCGCGTCCCGTCGGTCCAGCTCAGCGTGCCTGACGCGCAGCGCGCCCTCCGCAGTGCCGTCGGCGCCCGTCCCCCTCTTCCACCTCACATATTTTACTTCTCGCTCCGGCCAATCTGTAAACCGGCACTGCTGCCCATCCGGCGTCTACGAGGAAGCCAGGGGTCGAGAGGGGACGAACGTGCAACCGGGTTAGGGAGCTGCTACCCGGTGGCCGCGTGCTGCCTGCGGTGCACCTGCTGCAGCTGCCGGCTGGGCACGCAACGCAGGCCCGGAGCGCCCAGCCACCCACACATCACCATCCCACGTGCCTGCATGGCCGTCGCCAAGGCTTGAAATCGTTCCAATCGGGCAAAGTCGGAGAGTGCCGGCAGCCGCAGGCCTTCTTCTGTGCTGCTGTCTTCATGCAGTTCAAGCTCCAGCAGGCTGGGCAAGGCTGTCAGCGGCGCTGGGTCGGGCAGCGGCGCAAACCGGCGCAGCTCGGTAGCTGCCACGTCGGTCAGCGGCGGGCCGGTCAGCGACAGTTTACGCAGCCGCTCGGGGTGCAGGCAGCGCAGCAGCTGGAGCATCCACGGCGGCACAGCCGCGTCTGGTTGGTCCAACTGGATGCCGGCGCTGCGGACGTGGCGCCCCGTGCGCCGTGCCAGCTGCAGCAGGCCCGCCATCTTGTGGGCAGACTCTGGGAGTGCCAGATTGGTGCTCAGGCTCTCCCACGCCCCAGGCTCTGCCACATAGACGTGCTGCCAACGCTTGCACACCAGCAGCAGGGCCCCGCGCCTGCTTGGGTCAATCGGGAAACAACAGAGGTTGGATGTTGGGTGAACGCCGGAATTGCCAGGTCAGCCGTGTGCCTGGCCGTGGGCTGCACGTGCATGCGGAGCAACAGCAACTGCACCACACACTCACGCTGCGAGTTCCGCATCTACTGAAGCTAGGATGTGGACCAGCACAGCATCAGGCAGCGCGTCGATGCTGCAGGGCGCAAGGCCGGCCATCGCGGCGAGCGGCAGCGAACGGCGGCGGCGGGGGCAGAGAGTGGCAAGGCCACACAGTCGCGGGCCAAGGCTGGGAGGGCCGTCAACGCTTATGCAAGTGCTCTGCTTCCCGCTGAGCGGCGGCAGGGGCAGGTGCGGGGCAATGGGAGAGCGGGCGCTCGAGTTCGCAGCGCCGGAACGGACGGGAGGCCTCCGTCTGCGTCCAGGAGAGCGACCTGGCGTGATGGGGTGTGGCAAAGGCAGACGCGCTCTTCGGACCTGCAGACACGCCAGGGCTGCCGCCCGCTGCCGCGACCATGGCTTGCACGCGCACGAGATCTGCAGATCCGACAAAAGCCGTACTCACAACCAGGGATTGAACTAGCTCTGCCCCTCCATCGCACAGGGAACCCTTAGCTCTCCGGGCGAAACCTGGCAGCCACCCCCTTGCGACCCGCGAGCGAAACCTGTGACTGTGTTACTCAGAAGGGCGGAGCAGGGAGGCGAGAGCAGGGTGGAATAGAGCAGGGGTGTGATGAAATAGGAAGCCTGCCGGGACGTGGACCCGGCATGGCTTTGAGGGGGCAAGAGAGCAGGTGCCGGGGCGGCGCATGGGAGCTATGCCGCATGCGGCGCCGCCGGGCGGTAGCCGGGGGAGGGAGGGGGGGGGGCTAGCGTAGCGCGACGGTGCTGTGTGTGTTTTGCGTTGGGGGTAGAAGGGCATTAGCATTGTGGGGGGAAGGGGGGCGGCCGCCAGAGCAGCGGCGGGTCAGGTGGGAAGGGGCCACGGGAGGGGCCACGCCGCTTACATGGTCATGCCAGCGGGCATGCCACCGGCAGTCATGCCGCCGGGCGCGCCCTTCCTGTCCCGCTTCTGCTCGGTCATGACCGCCTGGGTGGTGAGCATGATGCCGGCGATGGAGCAGGCGTTGATGAGGCCGCTGCGGGTCACCTGCGGGGCGGAGGGGTTGATGTGCAGGGGGCGGAAGGGGTGGGGAGGTGAGCGTGGGGCAGGGCACAGTCTGCACAGCCGCCGCAGCGCACAGCATCACAAGAGCACACCGCTGGAGAGCTCGACGCCCTAAGAAGGAGCGCGAATGCCCAAGGCGGAAGCTTCCAAGAAGCTGCCCGGAAGCTGGCCGCACCTTGGCGGGGTCCAGCACGCCGGCGTCGATCAGGTTCTCCACGCGGTCGTACATCGCGTTGTAACCAATCTCAAAGGGCTGGCCCAGCAGCCGCTGCACAATCACCTCGCCCTCAACGCCAGCGTTGGCTGCACACACGCGCGGGGCAGGGCAGGGTCAGGGATGAGGCAGCGAAACGAGTCAGGACGAGGACGTGGCAACGAGGTTGCAAGGCTGATGCCAGGGTGCAGCACCTGCCACTGCGTGCACGCCATCAATGCACGTGCCACTCCACACGGCGCATGCAGGTCACCCACACAGCCCAGCCCAGCAGACCAACGCACCAGCGATGGCGCGGCAGGGCGCGCGCAGCGCCTTCATCACGATGTCGGCGCCAATCCGCTCCTCAGGGTGGGTGAGGGTCTCCCTGCAGCAAGGTTGGCGGGCACGGCGGGGCGAGCAAACGGTCAGCCAAGCTGCCGAACAGCCATCAAGGCTGGAAGCACACTGCACACAGCCATCAAGGCTGTTAAGGCTGGAAACACACCGCATGCGGCACGTGCGTCTGCACAGGACTGCTCCCTGCACCGCAACACCTGCTCCACACGCTCACTTGAACTCGGGGACAGCCTCGGACAGATGCAGCAGCGCGGCGCCGCCGCCGGGCACGATGCCCTCCTCCACAGCTGCACCAGGCAGGCGGGGTGGGAGGGCCAGAGGGTGTGTTGTGAGCGGGTGGGCGGGTGTGCGTTTGGAAGGCGAGGCTGTCGTGAGCAGGAATGATGATGATGGCTGAGCACAACGCAACGGCAAGCACATGCCTTCGAGGTGCACGGTCCGCAGGCTGCTGCAAAGCTGCCACGCAGCACCGGCACCGGCAGATCAGACAGGGCCATTGCCCGGCAACAGGCGCCCCTCCCACCCTTCCCGGCCCAGCAGGCAAGGCAGGGGGCGGCACCCCACCTGCAAAGGTGGCGTTCTTGGCATCCTCGATGCGCAGCTTGCGGTCCTCCAGCTCGGTCTCGGTGGCAGCGCCGACCTGCTGGGGATGCCACAGAGGAGCACAGGAGCTGTGGGGGTTGGCAAAGCCTTGGGGGAGCCAACTGGCAGCAGCTGTTGCGCCTGATGCTGCAACAAACAGGGCGCTGCTGCTGCTGCTGCGCTGCTGCCTGGTTGCACCCTGACCCACCTTGATCACCGCAACGCCGCCCGCCAGCTTGGCGATACGCTCGCTCAGCTTCTCAGTGTCGTACACTGCAATGCCATGGGTGGTCCAGGAGGAAGAGGTGCGGGTGAAAACATGCGTGCACGAGTGTGGCTGCAGGTGGCCTGCCGGGATGCAGCGGCAAGGCGAACGGGCCGCCAGGCGGGGGTCCGCGGCAGAACAGGGGGCGCATCACAGGGGGCAGAGCAGGGGGTGGCGCCGCCCCCACCCACCAGAGTCGGTCTCCGCCAGCTCCTTCTTGATCTGGGCAATGCGCGCCTTGATCTCGTCCTTGTTGGCCTGCCAACCAACCAACCAACGACAGGTGAATGAACGAATGGATGAATCGACCATTCAACCAGCGAACTAATGATCGATCAGGCAAGGCGCACTTTGATCTCGTCCTCGCGGCAGCGCCAGCTGCCTGCCGAGCTGCCTCGACGCTGCCCAACGCAACGCTCGGGCACGCCACAGCGCCGCCGCCCCGCACCTGGTCGGCGATCAGGGTGGTGTTGCTGTTGGCGACGGTGAGCTTGCGGGCGGTGCCCAGCTGCTCCAGGGTGGTGGACTCGATCTGGTGGCAAAGACAACAGAAGGCGGGGGGCGATGCAAATGGAGGGTAAAGATGCCGCATAGAGAGGGCCCGAGTGACCAGCTGGTCAGCACAAGCAACAACACTGCTTATATTAGGGGTTTTTTAAGTCCCTCGTGGTGTGCAGTGCAACTGGCGGTGCATCCGCGGCGACTGACTGTGAGGCGGCATGGCGCTCGCTGGTTGCACCGCCCACCCAACCAGCCGCCCGCCCACCTTCATGCCCAGGTCCTTGGCCACAAACTCGGCGCCAGTCACAATGGCAATGTCCTGCAGAAGGGAGGAGGGGGGGCACGGCGGGCATGGAAGCGTCAACCGGCTGTCGTGCCTGCCATTGATCTCCAGTCGCCAGGGCCGCCACAGCTGGCCGTCGATCATCGTCAGCGAACACAGGATGGAGCGCCCCGGCACCCAAACCAAGCAGGAGCAGCAGCCACGCAAGCAGCGGCAGCAGCAGCAGCAGCGGCTCGCCTGCAGCAGCGCCTTGCGGCGCTCGCCAAAGCCGGGGGCCTTGATGGCGCACACGCTGATGATGCCACGCAGCTTGTTGACCACAAGGGTGGCGAGGGCCTCGCCCGCCACGTCCTCGGCGATAATGAGCAGGGGGCGGTTGACGCGGGTGACCTGCCACGCGGGACGGTAGTCAGGGCAGTGGTGAGGCCACACCGCGCGTGCCCTGCGGGCACCTTGGGTGCGGCAGGGCGCCGCGTCTCCTGGACAGCCAACCCACCGCCGCCCGTCCATATGCGCGGTACCCACCTGCTCCAGCAGCGGGATGATGTCCTTGACGTTCTCAATCTTCATGTCAGTCACCAGCACCAGGCAGTTGTCGTACTCAACCAGCAGGCGCTCGTCTGCAAGGTGGGTGGGTGGGTGGGGGTGGCATTCAGGTGGGTTGCTGCGGCTGCGCTTCCGCCAACACAGCAGCCGATTGCGCCGCCGGCGGGCCTCCCGCCGAGTGCAGCAAGGCGGCAGCAACAGCATTGCAGCGGCGGCGTTGCGCGGGCAAGCACCGCCGGCAGCGTCACTCACTGTTGTTGACAAACTGGGGGGAGATGTAGCCGCGGTCAATCTCCATGCCCTCCTGCACCTCCACAGTCGTCTCCAGCGAGTTGGAGGTCTCAATGGCCAGCACGCCGTCGGCGCCCACCTGTCACGCAAAGGGTGGGGCGGGGTCGGTCGGTTTACATATTTGTGTTTACTAGCCCCGTTTTACACCCATTTGGAACGAACAATCTCCCATTATAAACAGTCGCGTGCGACAGGGGGGCACGGCAGCGCATGTGGGTAGGCACGCCCCGGGGCTTGCCTGCCTGCACGCCTGCACCACACGCCTGCCAGCCTGGCACGCCTGCCCGGCACGCCTTCCGGCACGCCTGGCGCACGCCACCCTGCACGCCTGCACCCCGCCTGTCTCCGTGGTCAACACCCGAGCAGCGCCTGCTGCCGGCCCGAACCCCGCACCTTCTCCAGCGCGTCGGCAATCATGCGCCCAATCTCCTCGTCGTTGCCGGCGGAGATGGTGGCGACGCTCATGATCTCGCTGCTGCCCTTGACGGGGCGGGACGCCTCCTTGAGCTTGCCCACCTGCATGGTTAAAACACACACAGGAGGGGGGTTCGATCCTGCAGCTGGCCAGCGGCATGAGGAGCAGCCCAAAGAGGGCCCTGGCCTTTGCTCCCCCCCCCCCCCCAGAGGGCGCTGGCCCGAGGGCAGGCGCTGGGGTGTGGCATGGGTAGCGTGGCAAGGGGGGGGGGGCCCTCACCAGGTACTCGCAGGTCTTGTCGATGCCGCGCTTGATGGAGATGGGGTTGGCGCCGGCAGTCACGTTCTGTTCAGGGGGAAATGAGGGTGAATCAATGGAGGGAGACCGGCTGAATGAGTGCCAGGGCAGGTGGACAGCGGGCGGCGGGACGCCACGACTGGCCAGTTCAGCGCCCGCCGCCCAGAACCCAGCGCCCGGCAACATCCAGCCCAGCAACATCCAGCCCAAGCCCCCACCCCCCAAGGGCACCCACCTGCAGGCCAAAGTGGATCATCTCACGCGCCAGCACGGTGGCGGTGGTGGTGCCATCGCCGGCGGCGTCATTGGTGCGGCCAGCCACCTCCTTGATCAGCTGGGCGCCTGCAGGGAGCGACGGCCGGTGGCCATGCATGTTTGGTCGGCCGGCCACTGCTGGGTCACACAGACAGCTGGCTGGCTGAGCCACCCCCTCCCACCGCTGCCGCCGCCGGCCTGCTGTGGTGTGTTGTCGACTGGCGACTGGCACGTCAAGCAGCTAGCGCAACAAAGGCAGGAGGTGAGGTCTGTGGAGGCAGGTGGGCTGGCTACGGGGGGGGGAAAGAGTGCTGCGCACCCACCCGCGTTCTCAACCGGGTCCTCCAGCTCAATGGCGCGCGCAATGGACACGCCGTCGTTGATCACCTGCGCAGGGAGTTGATGGGTGGTGCACGAGTCGGCGGGGCAGCACCCACATGCAGCATGCAGGCGGCCTGTGGAGCACGGCGGCGCTGGGCAGCGTGCAGCTGGGGGCACGACCCAGGCAGGTCGGCTGGCTGGCCGGGCAGGCCGGGCACGCACGCCAGCGCTGGTCACCTGGGGCACGCCGTAAGACTGCTCCAGCACCACGTTGCGGCCTGCAGGGCAAACCGCAGCAACACCAGAGGCGTGATCAGCAGCTGTCGGCATGCAGGCCGAGCGGGCAGCGACGATGGGGAGCCGCATGCATGCTCCGCCGGCAGCGCTTGGCGCCTGCTGCGCCGCGGCCCCTTGCGTGCGCCGCGGCTTGCCCCTGCATGCCAGGGCACTGTTGGGCGCCGTGCCACGCGGGTAGCACCCAACAGCAAGGCGCGTGTTGCCCACCCTGCCCCACGGACCACGCACCGCGGGGGCCCAGCGTGACCTGCACCGCGTCTGCCACCTTGTTGATGCCGTCCTGCATCTTCCGGCGCGAGGCATTGTCGAAGATGATGTCTTTGGCGTCGGCGCGGGTCACCTGCGGGCGGGCGGGCGCGGCGGGGCAGCGGCGGAGGTCGGCGCGGGCCAGAGGCGGCAGGCGGCGGCGGCGGCAAAGAGCTGGCCCACGCATATGGCTGGGCGCGCAGATTGAGCCAGCATGCCCGTCATAGTGACACGAGCGCGGCGGGGAGGCCCATGCGTGGTGCAGGGCGGCCGCTTCTAGAGCCCCAGCCGCTGAAGGCGATCGTGGCATGCTCACCAGCCGGCCGCGGCGCGACGTGCTGGCGCGCTTGGGAGCGCCCACAAAGGCGGACTTGACACTCGTGGTGGCCTGCAAGGGGAGCGACGGCGGGAGTGAGGCCGGCAAGGGGGCGTGCAGCGGCTGCACACCGCCCCTGCCACCCCGGCGGCGCTTGCCTGCATCCTGACTGCTCGTCCAAGCAAATGTGCTAAGCTAGAAGAGGCCGCTACAGGCTCGGCGGCAGGCTCATCTTGCCGCCGCCTGCCGTCGCGGGCCGCAGCGTGCGCCTCTAGAGACCGCGTCCTCCCCCTTGCGCCTGTGCCCTGGTGGCATCCCTCAACTGCTCGGTCCTCTGCTCGGTTCACATCAGCAGCTCGCACGTACCAGATGCAGGGGAGCAGCTCGCCGCAAGCAAGGGGTCAGCAAGCGCAGCAGCGGCACGAGGCGCAGCGCGGCGGCATGCTTCGGCAGCGTCGGCGTGCTGCTGCAGCTGCATGTTGGTCGCCGCGATCCAGGCAGAGGCTGCACCGGCCGCTGGCTCGCCAAACGTAATGCTGCGCTGCCCCAGCTGCCGGTAGGGTGCCGCCGCTGCATGCAGGTGCCGCCGCGGCCCAGTTGTCGGGCCCCACACAGTGCTGCTGCATTCGTGCGCGGTGCCGTGCCGCCAGCGGCAGCAGGCCCCCCACCCGCTCCTTGATCGTAATGGGCGCTACTGCCATTGGCGCTACTGCCATTGGCGCTGCTGCCATTGGCGCCGCCACCGCCATGTGTGCTGCTGCTGCCCTCGCTGTCGTCATGTGGGCCGCTGCCTCCGTTGCCGTTGCCGCCGCCCTGACGGGCGCTGTGCCCCTGCTGGGCGTCGTGAGTGAAGGCAAAGCGCGCCAGGCCCTGCCGAGTGCAGAAGGGGTGGTGCAGCTGGCCCATGCCTGCGGTACAGGTGGCGGTGGGGCCAGGCGGGCAGGGTTGGGCACGCCCCATGCATCGTAATGAGCAGCCAGCGCAGCAAGCTTGTGGCCACGGCTTGTGGTCCCACGCATCAACCAGGCACCCCTGCACCTGCTCCCACCCCCCTCAGCGCATGCACATCCTCAACCCTCTTTGTGGACGCACCCACCCACCCACCCACCCACCTCTGAAGATGAGTACTGCCGCGTGCGCGTCCAGCGCCGCGTACGCCAGCTGCTGCTCGCTCAGCGGGCGGCGGCCCCAGTCAGAGACCTGCAGACGAGAGGGAGGCCGCGGCGCTCCGACTTAAGAATTAGCCAGCAGGGTTGAAACAGGGCTGACGGACGTCGCCTAAACTGTGCTCCAGCGCCGCACCCCCCCCCCCCACACCCCACCCACCTGGCAGCTCTTGTCCAGCGGCTTTCCCAGGAGGGACTGGGCCAGCACCGACAGCGAGATCTCTCCCGCCCTCTTCTTGAAGCCTGCAGTGGAGCGCTTGCCGCCTGCGGCAAAGCACAGGACAGGGAGGATCGAGGGTGGGAGGGCGAAGCGCGCCGCGGCGGCGGCGGCGGCGGAAGGCAAGGAGGACGCAGCGCCGCCGCCCAGCAACTCCCATCGCCCCTCCCGAGCCTCACTCTGCTCGACGGTGTGCGTGCGCCACATGGTCGACAAGTCCAAGCAGCCGCGCACAAGGGAGAAGGCGCCAGGGTGGTGGCCTGCTTGGGGTGGGTGGGACCGTGGCGGAGGCGAGCGGCACCTCTGTTCAAGCAGCTCCCAGGCGAGGGGGCGCCGCCGGGCTGTCCAGGGCTGGTGGCCAGCCAGGCTGGCGCAAATCCCCGCATGCACTGGCTTTCCCGGGGCCCGGGGCATGTCTGCACACGGCTCCAGAGACCTCCGTCTGGTCTCCAGGGCCCAGAGAAGCAGGGGAACAACAAATGCACGCACCCGCCAGCTTCTTGCAGTCCCCCGCCACGCCGCAGCCCAGCTTGTAGACGCGCTCCGACGCCAGCAGCGGCGCCAGCGCCACCGTCAGCGCCGCGTCGCCCTCGGGGCCTGCCAGCGCCAGCAAGTCGACGACGAACACTTCGCTGTCTGCAGGTGGCGAGGGAGGAAAGAGGGAGGGGCAGGGGCAGCTCCTATAAGAGTGGGCGGCGCCGGGCTTGGGGGAGGCAGGTGGCGCACAGCCACCACCTCGGCGCGCCCCCTTCACGGCGACTCGCCCCCGCCCCCGCCCCTCACGCGCTTGCCTGTGCTCAGCTGCAGGAGGCTGGGCGGCGAGCTGTTTTCCGCGTCTGGCTGCCACTCCAGGTCCATGCCAAGCACAGGCAGCAGCTCGGCGTCGCGGTATGCTGCTGCTGCTGCAGCTGCGGCTGCTGCTGCTGTGACTGTGCCGCCGCCATCCCCTGCTGCCGCCGTGGCTGTGCTGTCTGCTGCCGCTGCTGCCGCCGCTGCTGCGCCACCAGCAGGGCTGCTGTGAGCCGTGCCGTGGCGGTGCGGAGGCTCCAGCAGCGCGGCGAGGCGCGCGCCCGCCGCCGCCAGCGCCTCCACGCTGTCCACGAAATGCACCGCGCCCGGCGGCAGCGGCAGCTGAAGAAACAGCTGCCGCCGCCGCTCCCGCTCCTCTGCCAGGCGCTCCGGGTGGATCTCAAACTGCCCCTCCAGCCCAAACAGCTGCTGGTGCTGCTGCGCCAGGCTGAGCTCCCCGGCGACGAGCATCGCTTCCAGCAGGGTGCGCTGCAGCTGGGGGTCAGCGCCCACGTACTGCCCTGCCACCTGCGGGGGCCAAGGAGAGAAGCCAGGGAGGGAAGGGAGCAGGGCAAGCAGAGAGTGGCTCTGTGGATGGCTGGTAGACGCCAAAGCCAGCGCAAAGCAGATGTGGGGGTGGCGGTGCAGGGGGGGGCGTGGCCCGCGTCATGGGGTGGTGGGCGGCGGATGCAGTGCAGGGCAGGCGCGCGTAGCAGGCACGCGAGCGTGCGGCGGCGGTCGCAGGCAACCTTGCCCCAACCCGCGCTCAGCTCTCACCCCCCACAGTCCTTTGCCCATCATCTTGTCGAGCTGCTTGGCCTTGTGCATGCGCTCCACGTCGGGGAAGGCCTGCGGGCTAGGAACAAACAAGGGCAGCAGTGACACGACAGCCCAGATGAATGGGAGCGCACGCGCTGAGCGTGCGCCCTGCTGTTGCGCCCTGCTGCTGCGGTCTGCGGGGGCAGACGAGGGGTGGGGTCAGCTGGGGGCCCAGCAGCACAGGCAGGCGGCGCTGCCGGCAAGCCGGCAGCCTGCCTTTCTGATGTCAAAAACAAATTGATCAATCGAAAAAGCAAATTAATAGGTTTTTCTTTCAAAGATCAAAGATAAAAAGGCTGGTAGAGTGATTGCTCCATGCGCGCGCAGCCAGCAGCCCGCCAACCTTGACCTCAAACACTTCCCGCCGCACCTCCCGCAGCCCAAAGGCCTTGACGGCGGCGTTGGCTGAGCGCAGCTGGCCGTACTGCAGGCAGAGGGAGACATACAGCTCCTGCAGAGGAGGGGGGCCAGGGGGGGGGGTGGGCGGGGGGGGGGGGAAGCAACACGCGTCAAAAGCTGTGTGCGTAGAGGTGCCTGCACCGCTACTGCCCACGAGTGGCGCCGTCCTGGCCGCGCATGCGCCCAGCCTGACGGCCCCGCTGGCCTCCTGCCCCGCTGGCCTCCTGCCCCGCAGCCCACCTGCATGTCGCGGCTGCCCAGCTCTCGCACAAACCGCGTCGCCACCGGGTCCTGGGCCGACACCACCAAGTCTTCCAGCACGGCTTCCTGTGGAAATGATGAGAGCATGCGCGGAGAGTCTGTTCAGCAGGCAAGGAGCTCGCAGCGTCGGGAACACAGCCAGCAGGAGTGCAGCTGCAGCAGGTGGAGCGAAGCACGCAGCGCAGCACACAGCGTGGCGCACCACGCACCAGGTGGAAGTGGTGGCGCAGCGAGTGGAAGTGCAGCAGCAGTGAGACGCCCGACGCCGAGGTGGCGTTGGCGTCGAGCATGGCAGAGATGGCGTCCAGCAGCGTGCTCTGCTGAGCCACCGACAGGTGGGTGCTGCACAGCCGGAAGGCTTGGGCGACCTTGACCGCCAACCGAGGCTGGTCGGCGCAGCAGCGCAGCAGCACGCGCGCGGCGTGGGCTGCCGCCGCCGCCGCCTCGGGGCCGTCGCCTACGCCGCCTTCGCCGCCATCGGCGCTGCCGTCGATGCCGCTGCCGCCAGCGCTGCCGTCGGCACCCGCTGCTGCCTGCCGCTCCCGCTCGTTGAGGTCTATCAGAGTGTCCAGGATGAGGTGGGCTAGCCCAGGCGAGACGGCGGCATCTACCAAGGCAATCTGCAGGGAAACAACGCACGGTACAATTACACCGTGTGTGGCAGCAACACATGGTGGGGCTGTGGGGGCGCAGGCGCAGGCGCCGCACCGCAGGGAGCAAGCAAGCGAGGATGCGCACCTCTGTGCAGTTCAGCGTGAACTCGTCGAGCCAGGGCGCTCGGGCTGCATGGGTCTGCACGCGCAGCGGCGAAGGGCGGCGGCGGCGGCGGCAAGTGGCAGCCAGGCTTGCACGCCGGTCGGCGACCGGTGCCATCGCACCCACGACTTGTGCTCGCATTCTCGTACCTCGATGAACCAGCTCAGGCGCAAGCAGGAGGCTTCTAACCCTCACCTCGGCCAGCAGCTGCTGCAGCGTGCCCCGAAGCGCCGGAAACAATCCTGGATTGCCGCGCAGGCTCTCTGCTATCGAGCCGATGAATGTCGCGGCCTGCCGGGAAGCCAGCGCCTCGGCCAGCGCCTCGGCCATTCCGCCGCCGCTAGGGGGCACAGAAGACAATGCAGAATAGCAGGTGAGTGAGTGCAAGTGGCCGTGGTGGCTGCAGGGGGGCCAGTGGCGGTGCCCGCTGCCGACGCTAGGTGCCTGCTCCAGTGCCGCCCGCATCGCATCTTTGCGCTTTGCTTTGCAGCAGGTTAGTTTGCATACGCAGTGTGATGCAAGGGGAGTTAATTTTTTAGGCAAGGCATGCATTTAGTCAGATGGACTTCTTGATACAAGAAGGGTGGAGGGACGCCGCAGCGGCGAATGGACAAGCAGGCAGGGGGGCGGGGGGCGGCGGCTGAGGGGAAAATTGCCTGCCTGCGGGGTGGATGGAAGTAGGGCGGCACTCGCCCAAATTGCGGGCCTAGCAGGCAACAGGCACACAGGTGAAACAGATATGCGTTGAGGGAAAATCGGGCGGCCAGCTGGGGGGCAGGCACGCAGGTAAGCCACAGGTGCCTCGAGGGGAAGCTGGCCGACAGCCCTGGGGGGCAGGCACGGGGATGGGTTGAACTGTGGGGAAAACTTGGGCGGCCAGCATGGAGGGGGGCAGGCACGCCGGTGGATGGGGAGGGTCCAGTTCATGCAAAACTGGCGCGGCGCAGGTTGACAGGCGCTCCGCAGGTGGGGTGCGGCATGGAATGCAACGGCAAACAAACGGGGGCAAACAAGGGGCGCGCCGGCGCCGTGGGTGGTACATGCCCGCTTGGGGGGGGCGCTTGTGGCTGTGGGTGTGGCTGGCCTGCGGTGCGGTGGGCCGCAGGCTGGGGGGCGGGAGGGACGTGCGCCTCCTGGAGGGGCGGCCCTCCTGACGCTCCTCACAAAGGGCTGGCCAGCGCCGCGGCACGCCTCACCACAGGCTGCTGCCGTAGCGGCCGCCCGGCGCAGCGGTCCACCAGGCGGGGCGCGGGTGCGAGTGGCGGCGCCAGCTCTCCACGATCTGCGTTGAAGCGTGCGGGGTGGGAGGGCAAGCGCCCGTCAGGGAATACCGTCGTCCCATTCCTCGTCGAGGGAGAGGATGAGGTTGAGGCGGCGCTCCTTGCCGGCGCAGGTGCGACGCCCCACGCCCTCGGGGCAAACTGCCACACGCAGGGGCCCGACAGCAGGCAGGACAGCACCACAGTCCCGTGGCGCTTGGAGGGCAGCGGTCGAGCGCCGCTCCCTCTCGACAGTGCGTCTCATCGACGTGAGAGGCCAGCAACGTCGGTGGGGACGCGCCTGGTTGTGCGAGACCAGCTGCTCGGCGTCCACAATGTCCCTGAACTGGTCTTCCGTCAGGAAGCCGTCGTGCACGTCAAACATGTCCAGGATCAGGGCCACCTGGCGGCAGGCGTGGCAACGCAGGGCGGGCAGATGAGCAGCGAGCGACAGGCGGAGCTGTGGGCGCCCTGCAGTAAAAGCCCGTGGGCGGGGGGACAGCGGCGGCGACGGCGGCGGCGGCGGCGGCGGCAGCAGAGGCAGCTGTGGAGGCGGCAGCAGCGACGGCAGTGGCGCCGCAGCAGGCTGGGCAGCGGGCAGCGCACCGTGGCTCCGTCAAAGTGCTGGTGCAGGGCGGAGTCCAGGCCCTGCCGGAACTCGGCCACAGATAGGCTGCAGCGAGGCGGTTGTGCGGGGAGAGGGGAGAGCGGTTGGTGACCGACCAGCGCAGCAGGGGTGGCGACGGAAGGGCAGGCGTGCAGGCCGGCAGGCAGGGAACCAGGCCAGGGAGGATGCAAGCACAGCTCTGCACCAAGCCCCCTCACCGGCCATCCCCGTTTGCATCAAAGCGGCTGAACAGGGCGTGGATGGCGTCTGGCTGCTGCTGCGCGGCCGCCGCCGCCGCCTGCGCAGGCGCTGCTGCTGCGGCTTCTCCGGCCTTGGCGGCACGTGCCTCTCGCACGTCCTCCACGTGCGCCAGGGTGGAAAACGTGGCCACCAGGTCGTCCATCTGAACGACACAATCAATCAATCAATCAATGGACACAATCAATGGATACAATCATGGACACAATCAATCAATCAAGGCACGGTGCGGGCGGCAGCCATGAGGGCGGCCAGCGATCCACAAGGCAGCGCAACGGGGCGCAACGACCGGCAGGCTGTGGGTGGCCAAGGGCGGCGACGCGTCACACAACAGCCTTTGCTGCTGCGCAGGGGCGCACCGATCCGGTTGCCAGCAGCTCGTGCGCCATCTCGTTCAAGTGCTCCAGGTCTTGACAGTCCTGGCAGCACGATGGCGAGGGGAATCCAGAAGCGTTGCGGGCACGCACAGCCGCTGCCTGCGCTCACTCAGCCAGCCCTTGCCCTACAACTTGCACCCATACGCCTGCCTTGTGTCTCCGGCAGGTTGCAGGCGGCCCTCCCCCCCGTTTGGCATCCCCTCGAGGGCCCTGCCCCACCCACCTGTTCGATGTGCAGGTCGCACCCCGCCTTGGCTGCCTCGTGTTTCCGCTCCAGGAATGAGTAGGCCTGCCCAGGGATCAAGCAAGACAGGTGGGCACATGAGATCAAGCACTGCAGCGGTGCTGTGCGAGCAGCGGGTGTGGGTGGGCATCGCTGGACCAGTGGCGCCACAGGCCCTTCCCCGCACCTGCCAGCACTTTTCCGGCTGCTGCTCCGGCGAGAGGCGCGAGCAGTAGGTGTTGAGCTCGTTTTCTGCCAGCTCTAAGTCACGGTACGGGTGCAGCAGCACAGTGTCCATGTGCTCTAGGCGGGTGCTATACTTGCCGCTGCTGCTGTCGCTGGTGGCGGCGGCGACGGCGGCGGCGCGCCGTCCGGCCTGTGCGACGACAAGGGAGGCGGAGGCTGCGTGAGCGACGCCCGTTGGCTTCCTCCGGTCTCGAAGTTGCACACAGGCTGGCAGAGAGGGCTCACCGACGCGCAGTGAGGCGATGAGTACAGAGGCGCTGCGCCCAGCGGCCGCGATAGTGGCTGCGTGAGCATGTCTGGCTGCTCAGAGTGTCGCTCGTAGGTCAAGAGCGTGTCGGAGAATGAATGGCGAACGAGAGCCGCGCCGAGAGAGAGAGAGAGATAGAGAGAGAAAACGTGAGGCTATGGCCCATGCAGTCAACGCGCGGGCGCCGAGACGGACGCGCTGCAAGCGTAAACGGCCTGATGGGGAGCTGAGACTATACTCGTTGGAACGGCGAGTGAGCCACTGAAGAGGCCGCCACGTCCTTGGAGCGGCTTGCCGACGGGAGGTTGCCGCTGGCGGTCGGGGTGGTGTCCTCCAGGGCTCCTGCGCAGTGCGCCGCCTTGTCCGCAGCCACACCGCCTCATAAGGCGCTTTACAGTAGCAGGATGGTGGTGCATACGGGCTGGTGAATACGGGCTGTAGGTAAATTGAGCTGATTCAGCGAGGGCCCCCCAGGGGCGGTGCGGGGAGAGGGCGACGTGCAAATGATATCATCGATGCAAATGCAAGCCGTTATGTGTGTGTATGGATGTGCGTGGCAGCAAGTGCAGCACACAAGCGGGATTTGATGAGGTGCAGAGGGTATGGTGAGTTGCAGAGGCCGGAGAGCTCAGGCACCCTCCACCAGGCATGGAGCCAGGGCGCAGGGCACTGCCTGGCAAGCGGCCAGCCTGTGCTGTCAGCCCGCGCTGGGAGAGCACTGCGGCTTGTGCTGCCCTCGGTCGGCGTGCTGGCAGGCAACGGAGGCTCGCAAGCAGGGCTCGTTGCAGTTAACAGGCGACGCACTCGTACTTGTATGCGGAAAGGGCAGGCAAACAGGGGCGCATGTACAGCAGCAGCAGCTGTCAAAGACAAGGAGGGGGCGGCGACAGAGTTCCATTTCGGGCGCCAGGGCAGGCGCGGGACAGCGCGAGACGCACGGTATCTGCTGGTTACAGGGACAATGCACAGCGCAAGCGGGGTGTGCACGTCGGCGCATCGCTGCAGGGTTGGTTTGAGTTTGCAGGCGCTCGGCAGCACTGCCCTCCTGCTCACGATGTGCGGGGCAGGTGGTACCGCCACAGCTTGGCCACCTGGCCACGGGGAGGGACGATGATGGGCACAGACGTGGCGCACCCAGGCTGCGAGGAGGCGGGCAGCGAGCAGCGATCACACGCTGTGTGGCGGTGCCCCTGCCAACCACACCGACCTGCCGCCACGGCCCCAGCCCACAGCAGGCGCAGCGCACCACAGCCCCAACCCACCCACCATTGATTGGCTGTTCAGCTGCTCGGCCTCAACTATGTCCCTGAACTGCTGCTCGCCAATGCGGCCATGCACGTCCATGGCGTCCATCGCCAGCGCCACCTGGCACCGGTCCTCATGGGGGGGGGGGGGGGGGGGGGACAGGAGCGCAAGGAGTTGTGGTGTGGGACACAGCAGGGCAGGGCAGGGCCAGAGAGGGCGAAGCAGACGGAGCTGAGGTGGGAGGTGCTGCCGCAGCGCACATTTGCCCCCCCCCGCGCCCAGCACCCACCGCGCTTCCGTCCAGCTCGTCGCCAAGCAGCGCCATGCCCTGCCGGAACTCTGCAATCGACAGGCTGCTCAAAAGGGAAGATAAGGGGGAGAGGGCGGGGGGGGATGAGCAACGGAAGGCCAGGCAAGCCATGCCCTGCCAGGGCTCGCCAGTCGACACGCGGCAGGCAGAGGGGCCGCAGGCTCCGACGTGTGTGTGCCCAGCCTGCACAACGCCCGATGGCCGACAGGACAGAAGCAGGGGCGGAACCCGTGGCGCTCAGCGCTGCACGCACACACACGCACCCTCACGACCACTCACCGCCCGTCGCCATCGGCGTCCAGCCGCGCAAACAGGGCGCGCACCGGGTCGGCCTGCTCTCCTGGCGAAGGCTCCGCCGCCGCCGCCGCGCCCGCCGCCGACTTGGCGCTTCGCAGCTCCTCCACGCGCGCCAGCGTTGAAAACGTTGCCACCAGGTCGTCCATCTGAGCAGGAAGAATAAACAATGGAGGGTAGAAATGAAGGAGGCGGGCAGAGGGGGAGCAGGAGGGCAGCAGGCGGGGTGGGCCGGCGGAGCGGCGCACGGCGCCTGCGTTTGTGCCACCGCGCCAGCGCTGCAGCAGCAGCTGGGGGCGTGCCAGCTGCTTGCAAGCGGGTGCCGGTGCAACGGGGCTCCACCCACCGATCCCGTGGCCAGCAGCTGGTGCGTCATCTCGTTCAATTGCTCCAGCTCCTCGCACGTCTCTGGCCGGTCCGCGTCGCAGCTGCCGCTGGCCTCCTCGCGCTTGCGCTCCAGGAACGAGTACGCCTGGCAAACGGGGGGGGGGGGGGGGGCATGGAGGGGGAGGATGCCTCTGCTAGAGGACTTGGGCTTGGGGGAGGCGCGCTCGAAGCCCATCGGCGTTTTCAACATCTGGTAGGCCAGAGCAAAAGCGGCGAGGCCCCCAGTTGCAGCGCCGCGCACCTGCCAGCACTTTTCCGGCTGCTCGTCCGGCGTGAGGTTTGAGCAGTAGGTGCCCAGCTCGTTTTCAGCCAAGTCCAGGTCCCGGTAGGGGTGCAGCTGCGGCAGGAGGGGCGAGGCATGGTCGGGCGTGGCGCATCGACTCCAGGGCGGCGTCCCAACGTTGCGCCCACCCGGTGGCAGGCGCCCGCTGGCACGTCTGCAGCGGAGGAACGCCGGCAGCGCAGGCAGAGCAGCTCGCTGCCTAGAACAGCTGCAGCACAAGGTCCAACCACGGCCAAACCACAGGTGCGCCAAACCACAGGTGCGCAAAATACAGAGACCCAACCCCGGGAGGCACCAGCGGCAGTACCTGCAGAGTATCCATGTGCTCCAAGCGGGTGCTGTACTTGCCGGCAGAAGGCTCACCAGGGCTTACGCCCGAGCTGCTGCTAGCGGAGTCTCCGGCGGCACGAGGGACCTGCAAGGGGAGGCGGTTGGTGAGCCGCGTGTGAGGTGAGCAGCCGCGGTGCCGCGCCGCCGCCGCCGTTGCCACCGCTGCAGCGACAACAGTGGGGCTGTCGAACCCGCGGCGGCGGCGGCGGCGGCGCGTCTCCAGCGACATGGCATTGTTCGAATGGTCGTCTGCGCTGCGTCCCCGACGCACCCTCGACCTCCTCCGCGACTTCGCTGCTCGTGCCGGCGCCACCGGGCAGCCAGCTAGCTGTGCCGCGCAGTGTGAAGACATTGGTGCTCACTGGGATGTTTCGTGACAGAGCGCAGCAACAAGTGTGACGGGAAGTGACGGGCGACGCCTCTCAACACGACGCAGCACGCAACATGTGGCGGACACTCTTCCCTCCTTCCCACATCCCGCCCCCTCCAACATACCGCCTCCTGTGCCCTCGGGGGGATTGTGAGGGCGACGAGGAGGCCGCGTTGCGGCCCGAAATACAAGCTGGCCTTTTGACCGGCAGCGGCGGGGTGGCGGCGGCGCACGGCGCTGCGCGTGAACACTGGGGTGGAGGTCGTTGGTTCGCTCTTGTCCTGCTGTTTGTTACTTCAAACACATTTCAATAACAATGCGCAGGGGATGCACACCGCACTCCCTGCACATGTTCCTCGTGCCGTTGATGTGTCTCGAGCGGCTGCAGCAGCAGCAGCAGCAGCGCCAGCGCCAGCGCGCAGCTCCACAGTGACGCGCGCAGAGTAACAACAACTCGATACATTGCTAACGACTCTTCCACAGCAGCCATCCACTAGTGACTACTTCCGAGCCATCCATCAACCGCCTGCCAGCTGTGGATGCGAGCAGCACGTGCTTGTGCAAGCAACTGCGGTGCACTGCCTCGGGCTTGCCGAGGCCTAAACATAGCAGGCCGGTGCAACATGACTGTTTCTGAAGTTGGCGAGGGAGACCAGATCTGCCATGCAGCGTCATTAGCTGCCACGCTCAACTGCGACCGCGGCCTGCAGCTGCCCGCCTGACAGCGAGTGCACCGCTGCCGCCTGCTCCCGCCGCCGCACTGCCACCGCCACTGCAATGCATGCGGCCCCCTGCCACCGCCTTGACGCTTTTCCCGCATTGTGATACCTCGCTCCCGCATGGTCCAGCTACCCGTTGCGCGCTTGTAGCCTCTGCACAGCCTTTCCGAAATTGGGCGCGCCCAGCGACTGGTCTGCGCAGGCTGACACTTGCGCTGCGGATTGAGAGCGACTGATGGATATGCAAGCCATGCGGCCGGCGCTGGCGCTGCAGCGGCTGGCCGGCAGGCTCGGGCCGTGGGCCTGCGCTGCGCCGCAGCGCGGCTTCGCGCCTGGGGTGAGAGACTGTGCACTGTAGGCAGTGGGATGAGCATGCGGGCGAGCTGATCGTTGTTGCTACTGCGCCGCCGCCGCCACCGCCACCGCCGCAAGCCCGTTCCTTGCTGCCACCCCGATGCCTGCCGTCCGCCTGCACAGGTGCTGCCTGCCGCCAGCAGTCGCGGCTCGCGCCTCTTCTCCGACACAGCAGCGCCGCGGCCCGCCGCTGCAGCCGCTGCTACAGGCGACGGCGCCAGCGGCGGCGCGGCGCTGGCTGCAGAGGACGGCAGCGTGACGGTTGTTGACACCAGCCGCATCATAGAGACTGAGCTGCGGCTGGAGGCGGAGCGCTCCTACCTGGCGGTGAGGAGAGGGCAGCCGGTTTGTGCGTGTATGTGTGTCACCGGAATACGAGTGGTGGTGGGTGCTGGACAGACGCTGGCAGTCCGCAGCGGTGGCCTGACACCCTTCAATTGCACCCAACCATGGCCACCCTTCACGGCATCTACCTCTCCCCTAACTCCGCCCGCCCTCCAGTACGCAATGTCTGTGATTGTGGGGCGTGCGCTGCCTGACGTGCGCGACGGGCTGAAGCCCGTGCACCGCCGCATCCTGTACGCCATGCACGAGCTTGGCCTGCAGCACAACAAGCCCTTCAGGTGGGCGGCGGTGGCAGCGGCGGTGGGCGGCGGTGGCAGCGGCGGTGGCGGTGGCGGTGGCGGTGGCAGCGGCTGTGGCTGTGGCTGTGGCTGTGGCTGTGGCTGTGACTGTGGAAGTGGCTGTGGCAGTGGCAGTGGCTGTGGAGGTGGGCGGCTGCAGCAGTGTGTGGGCGGGGGGGCGGGCGCGACCTGGGCCTGCAGCACAACAAGCCCTTCAGGTGGGCGCTGTTTGCACCGCTGTGCTCTGGTGTGCGGTTGTGTGGGGAGTAGTCGCAGACACCTACCGTGCCTGCGTTTGGCTGCAGCCTGTGGATTACGAAGCCGTGTGTGCTGCTCCCCGCCTCAAACCCCTCAACCCCAACCCATCCCCCCTGCAGGAAGTGCGCGCGCGTGGTGGGCGAGGTCCTGGGAAAGTTCCACCCACACGGCGACACCGCTGTGTACGACGCGCTCGTCCGCCTAGCGCAAGACTTTTCCATGCGCCTGCAGGTGCGCGCCGCTCCCCCCGTCGCTGGCGGTTGGGTCGGGGTGGTTGTTGCGCACGCTGCATCAGTGTGCTTGCGGAAGAGCGTGCCGTGTTGTGCCCCTCCCAGCGCCAAGGCCCCACATCACGCCTTGAATCGTCTCCAATGTCTGCCTGCAGCTTGTGGATGGCCATGGCAACTTTGGCAGCCTGGACGACGACCCGCCTGCTGCCATGAGGTAGGGCGTCCGGGCGGAGGCGGGGGCGGGGCAGCGGAGGAGGCGGTCTTGGATGCTGCTGTGTTTACACCTATGTACGTCACAGAGATAGACGACAGGTCCTGGTTCGGTTCACTGCCGGGGAAGAGGAGGGGGGGGGGGGGGGGTATGGGATCCGCGGAGACAAAGACACAAGGGATGGGGGAAGGGAAGGGGGGGGGTGCAAGCAGGCTGGAGGGACCAGGGAAGGTGCAGGCGCCGACTCACACCTCTTATGGACACACCCATGTTTGCTGCAAACCAGGTACACCGAGTGCAAGCTGCAGGCGGCGACCAGCGCCATGCTGCTAGCCGACCTGGAGTCAGACACAGTGGATTTTGCACCCAACTTTGATGCCTCGGTGGTGAGTTCCAGCAACGCCTGCTGCCGCGGCTGCCGCCGCCGCCACCGCCGCCGCTGCGTGCCTCCCCGCCCGCCGGCCGGTGCGCCTGCATGCCTGCTGCCTGCCTGCGCGCTTGCCCGACCAACCTGCACCCTCCGTTCTCTTCACTGCTGTCCCGGCCTCCAGGATGAGCCCACTGTGCTGCCCTCCCGCCTGCCCAACCTCCTGATCAATGGCTCCTCTGGCATTGCGGTGGGCATTGCCACCAAGGTAGGCCTGCGGGGCTGCAGGGCACGCAGCTGGCTGGGGCGCTGCAGCGCAGCCGGGGCGTGGCAGGCAGGGCGACCGGACCGGTCAGCGCGCGTGCATGCCGCCCTCTCCCACGCCTTTGCTGACAGCTCGTGCACAGCGCCCCATCCTTGCAGATCCCCCCTCACAACATGGGCGAGGTGGTGGCCGGGCTCAAAGCGCTCATAGCCAACCCCGACATCACGCCGCGCCAGCTCATGCGTCACATCCCCGCGCCAGACTTCCCCACGGGTGCGGTGGCAGCGGGGGACGCTGACTAGTCTAGGGTCAAATACGCAAACAGGCCAGCTGCTGGTGTGCACTGCGCACCGCATGCACTCGCCCGACTGGCCTGTGGGGCTCCCTGTGGGGCACCTGGGGCTCCCTGTGGAGCACCTGTCGTTGGCCTTGCCACAGCTGCCATCCATGCGTGCCTCCCCACCTTCTGCAGGCGGCGAGATCATCATGTCGGATGCGGTGCGACAGGCGTACGAAGAGGGCAAGGTGAGCACCAGGCGGTGGGCGTCGGGGGCGGAACGGCCTGCAGCGGGCAAACAGCGGCGCTTTCCCTGCAACCGCAGCGGCGTCCCGCGGCGTGCAAAGACGCGCAGCGACGACGGCGGCGGAGCCCTCTCGCCTCGTCCTGTGCTGATGCTCCTCTCCACGTGTCTGCCCCCCCAAAGGGCGGCATCCTGGTGCGTGCCAAGATGCACATCGAGGACGGCAGCAGCGGCAGCGGCGGCGGTGGCGGCAAGAAGAAGAAGGGCGGCGGCGGCGGCGGCGGCGGCAGCGCCTCCAAGCCGCTCGTCGTCATCACCGAGCTGCCCTACCAGACAAACAAGGTGGGGGTTGTGGCTCGCCCTGCTGCCGCTGCCGCTGTCGCTCTTTGCCCCTCTCAGCACGGGCGTGTCTGCACGTGGCCTCCTTGCCAGCCTGGCATCTGCCACCATCTCCGTCTGTCCACCTGTTGGGTGGTGTCTCCCCCTGTAGTTGTCGTTGTTCATGCTGGCGCTCCAGTGCTCGTTCGACCTGCAGCAGATGTGACATGACATGACACAACTGTCTTCCTCCACCTTCCCTTCCTCCCCGCTCGTGGCGCAGTCGGCGCTGGTGGAGCAGATGGCAAAGCTGGTGGACGCGGGCACGCTGACGGGCGTGAGCGACATTCGCGACGAGTCGGACCGAGACGGCGTGCGGGTGGTGGTGGAGGTCAAACGAGGTGGGTGGGTGCGTGAGAGCAGGTGATGGGATATGTGGCCGGGGCCCTGGGGGGAAGCGCTGGCGAGGGGCGCAGCTGGTCCGCTGTTGTGTCGCCTGAGTTGCAAACCTGATCTTGTGATGAGCCTCTGCCGGTTGGCCAGCTGGTGGGCGCTGTCCCCCATCGTGCTGTCGCTGTCCCCCATTGTGCTGGCGGTCTTCCCCGTGCGCTGATCCCGTTGTTCTCTTGACCCATGTCCTGTGCCCCACCCCACCCCACACCCCACACCCACCCACCCCACACCCACCGCCACCCCACCCCCACCCCCACCCACCCCACCCCCACCCCCGCTCCCCACACCACCCCACCACCCACACACCATCCCATGCTGCTTGGATGCAGGCGGCAGCCCTGAGCTGGTGATGAACCAAATGTTGAAGCACACCTCGGTGCAGGGACGGTGAGGAGGGGGCGGCGCGCTTGCGCTTGCGCTCGCCAGCGGAGCACCCTCCCCTGCGCCGCTGCTGCTGCCGCTGCATTCTCAGGAGGGTGGTGCCTGTGGCTCCTCGACTCCCGCCTGCCTTGGCAGCTCCCCTTCAGCCCTGGCGGCCGTGCCGCGCAGCAGCTGCGGGGCGTAAACCCTGCCAGCCGTTCCGACACCACTGACGCCTCTGCGTCCTCCTGCCCCGGCTGCCCGCGCCCCTGCCCGCCCTGCAGCTTCTCCTGCAACATGGTGGCGCTGGTGGGCTCCCAGCCGCGCACCCTCACCCTCAAGGACTTCCTGCAGCACTTCCTGGAGTTCCGGCAAGTCGCCCCTGCTCCACATCATGTGTTGGGGCTCCTGTTTTGTTCGTTCGTTGCCCTGCTGGCGATGTGGTCGGTCAGCCCAGGACGTCCTGCAGCATTGCTTTGGAGTTATGGTGCGGCAGGGTTCGGTGCTTTGCTGGGCAGCCTGCTCGAAGGAGCCGCACGGGGCGCTCCACTGGTGGGCCTGCTTTGCTGCCTCCTGATTGTCGCATGTGGTCTCTCGAGCTTGACCCTCGTCATCGTCCCCCCCAACCCCTGCCGCAGCTGCCAGGTGATCGAGCGGCGTGGTGCGTACGAGCTGGCGCGCGCACGGCAGCGGCTGCACCTGGTGGACGGCTTCCTGACCGCCATGCGCGACCTGGACGCTGTGGTTGCCGCCATCCGTGCGGCGCCCGACAGCGCGGCGGCGGGCGCGGCGCTGCAGGTGGGCAACCGGGAGGTCAAACCTCACACCGGTTGATTTGGTTCGATGCACCGCGAAAGAGCAACCCACTTCTACTGCCCTGCTGCCCGCTTGGCTTCCCGACTCCCTTACCCCCCTCCTCCTGCAGGCGGCTCCCTTTGGGCTGAGCAAGGAGCAGTCGGAGGGGGTGCTGAGCCTGACGCTGCGCCGGCTGACCTCCCTGGAGGAGGCCAAGCTCAAGGATGAGCAGGCGACGCTGCAAGCAAAGTGAGGCCTGGTTTTGCGTGCCCGCGCGCAGCGCCCGCGTCCCCCACCCAAAGGGTTCCTTCGTTGCGCCGCCTCGCTGCTCTGAGCCGGCACCAGCAGTTGTTGCCGTGGTTGTTGTGCCAGGCACTGCTGCCCCTGCCGCGCGTTGGGCGTGTGTGCTTGTCTGCCTCGAGTGCTGAGCTGGCCCTCCCATGGCGCCGCCCCCCCTGCAGGATCGGCGACCTATCAGACCTGCTGCAGCGGCGGGACCGCATCCTGCAGGTGGTGGAGAGCGAGGCGGACGAGCTGGCAGCCAAGTTTGGCACGCCCCGCCGCAGCACCATCATCACCGACGGTGCGGGCAGGGAGGTGTGCGGCGTGCGCCCGCGGCAATGTGCTTTTCGATGGGAGCCAGGCGGAGACCTCTCGGCCAGAGAGGCTTCCTGTTGTTTGCCCTGCGCAGGCAGGTGGTGGTGCTGAGCACAGGGATCCCAACTGCTCCATCTCCAGTGCAGTCGTCCGCTCGTAGGAGGCATACCTCCATTGCTTGCTGGTCCTGCCCTCAGCACAGACCGCCAACGCGTGCTGCTCCTGCGCTGGCCGCGGCCCTGCCACCTCCCTGCCCTCTTCCGCTGCAGGCGAGGTGGAGCTGAAGCACGAGGACATCATCCCCAACGCACCCTCCCTGGTGGTCTACTCCAAGCGCGGCTACATCAAGCGCATGCGGGCAGACGCGTTCGCGCTGCAGAGGCGCGGCGGCATGGGTGCGTGGGCGTGCCGCGCGTGCTGCCATGCCTGCATGCGAGCAGGTGCGTGCGAGGCGACTCTCGCTTGCTTTGGGGCACAGCGAGCCCACCGCCGCTGGCGCTTCCAACACAACCTGCGTGTGGCCACCTTGCACTCTCTCCCGCTGGCTGCTGCAGGCAAGGCGGGTGCGCGACTCAAGGATGACGACAGCCTGGACGAGGTGGGTGGGTGGGTGGGGTGGGGTGGGGCCGACCGTGGATGAGGTGGCATGGCTGCAGCTGGGCAGGGACACGCCCTTGCAGGAGCCGTGCAGCGGCACGCCAGGATGGCAGCCTGGGGGTGACGGCTGGGCTGCGGTGGCGGCTGGCCTACCGCTGCAGCCGACATGGGCTTCCGTCGTTGGGCGACTGCGTGCCCGCCGGTCTTGGGGTTGCCTCCCCAAGCTTTGCAACTGGTGCCGCCCCTCGTTTGGTACTGCAGGTCGTGCATGTGAACGCCACCACTTTACGACCTGTACTCCCCCTCGTGGCTGCACCTTTGTGTATGTGAACGCCAACAGTTTGCGACTTGTGCTGCCCCCCGTTCGGTGCTGCAGGTTGTGTACGTGAACGACCACGACCACCTGTTGTTCTTCACCACCGAGGGGCGCGCCTACAGCGTGCGCGCCTACGACGTGCCCGAGGGGTCCCGCACTTCGATTGGCACGGCTGTCACGCAGGTGAGCATGCAGGCAGCCACTTGTGGTGGGGCCCGCTCCCTGGGCGTGCGCACACGGGCTGACCCGGGGGGGCAGCTTGTGCTGCATGCTGGCTGGCGGTGCATGTGTGGGAAGGCATGCCTGTGGCTTGCACGCTGTGGTCACGGCAGACCCGTACCCACTGCTCTGTTACCTGCCCCTTTCAGGTGCTGCCAATCCCCAAGTCTGCCCGCATCGCCGCCATGGTGCCCGTTAGCGACTTTGGCGCTGCGCTGGGGTCTGCGGAGCGTGACGTGGCGAGTTGGGGGGCGTGGGTGGCTGGATGGGCGCTGCGGTGCCCGTCGTGCCTTGGCTGGCGTGCCGTTGAGCTGCCGGGCTGCGTGCTCTGCTTCCAGGGTGGCTTACATCTCTGCCAACTGCCGTGGCTGCCGCGTGTCTGCCCTGCCCCTTCGCCGTGCTTGCCGCAGGTGATGCTGACGCGGCACGGCCAGATCAAGCGCACGCTGCTCAGCCAGTTTGCGTCCATCAACCGTGCGGGTCTCGCGGCCATGAGAGTCAATGTGGGTGCAGCTGAGGGGCAGGGTGACGCGCTTGTGGTGCGCAAGTGGAAGCTGGCTTGGAACGGCGAGTTGGAGCGATTGGGGGAGGCACGGCTGCCGTGCCTGCAAATGTGCGCCCTGCCTGTTCTGCCACCGGGTGCGCGTCTGTACTCACACCTCACTTTCATGCCTTGCGTGTTGCGCCTGCAGGAGGGCGACGTGCTGCAGTTTGTGGGGCTGGCCTCCCCCACCGACTCTGTGCTGCTGGCCTCCTCCAACGGGTATGCCAACCACATGCGTGTGGACCTCGTGCGCCGCATGAGCCGCGCCGCGGCAGGCGTCAAGGTATGCTGGCTGTGCTGCATGCGCCGATGCAGCTTTGTCGTGCCGGCCTTCCGGCGCCTCGCCTTGTTTGTGCGGGGTGGGCGGCAGGGCTGCCTGGCTGCCTGCCTGTTCCACCCTGCCCGCTGGCTCTTCCTGCCCGCCTCTTTTCAACAACCGCTGCTTCTCCGTGCCCACCTCCCTTGCTCGGTGCAGAGCATGAGGCTCGGCAAGGGAGACGAGGTGGTGGCGATGGCCATCCTGCCGGCGGGGATCGCCCCGGAGGCATCCATGGATGAGGAAGACGAGGAGGCACGGGCGGCGGCGGCGGCGGCCAGCCTCGGGGAGGAGGACGAGGTGGCGGAGGGCGGCGCCGACGCGGCGGGGCCCTGCCTGCTGATCGTCACCGAGCAGGGGCTGGGCAAGCGCTGCCTGATCTCCGAGTTCCGGCTGCGCAGCCGCACCTGCATGGGCGTGCGCGCGGCGCTGCTCAACCCGGGCGACCGCCTGGCGGCGGTGCAGGTGGTGGGGGCGGGGGCCACCGCGCCGCCGCGCGGCAGCGACACTGACACCGACGAGCAGAAGTCGGCGGGCAACGACACCGACGTACTGCTGTCGACTGAGCAGGGGCAGCTGGTGCGGGTGCCCATCCACGGGCTGCGCCTGCTGGCACGCGCCACAAAGGGCAGCAAGCTGGTCAAGGTCCGGGAGGGGGACCGCGTGCTGGCGGCCACGGTGCTCAGCAACCGCAAGTGAGGCCTGCGCTGCGCGTGCTGCATGCCCGTGGCCGCTGAGCCAAGTGACGCGGCGCTGGCG
This sequence comes from Micractinium conductrix, assembly GCA_002245815.2. NCBI lineage: Eukaryota > Viridiplantae > Chlorophyta > Trebouxiophyceae > Chlorellales > Chlorellaceae > Micractinium > Micractinium conductrix. Next base: position 1,685,544 of record LHPF02000005.1, read on the forward strand.
GCAGCTCCTCTCGTACCACTCCTACCTGTCGTTCTATTCTGCACTGCTGTTTGCCGGGCGCTGCCCCCTGGCGTGCAAGCTCGGCCCTAGCCAGTTATACATTGCCAGTGGCCGGGTATGGAAGGAACGAGAGAGAAGCAAGAGGACGTGGATGGTTGCGCAGCCACCCCCAGCCCAGGCACATGCCCCCACCCCATTCTCCCCACCCCAGCGCTTGGCGTAGGGCTCGCGCCCAGCTCGGCTCCGCATGCCTAGCTAGCGCCGTGCCTTGCCCAGCCCGCTCTTCTGCCTCCGCATGCCTAGCTAGCGCCGTGCCTTGCCCAGCCCGCTCTTCTGCAGCTTTGTCCCAGTGTTTTGAGCCACCCAACTATTTGTCAAGCAGTCGAGTGTTGTGTTGCGGACGGGCAGAGGGATGATACGAGGTCTGGCAGCACTGGCAGGCGCTTGCTGGCAGAAGAAACGGGTGGCTGAGAGTCGGGTTTTCTGTGCTTACAGCAAGGGAGGGGAGGGCAGCTCAGCTGGCAGAGTGTGGGGTGGGGGTGGGGCAGTGTCCTAAGCCCTACATGTGCGGGGGCGCCCGTGGCGGCGCTGCGTGCGCGCTGCCGCCGTCGCCGCGGTCGCGCCCCCTGGCCGCCGCGAGGGCGCTCACGCCGCGGCGGCCACCGGTCGGCAGCACAGAGGCATGCCGTGGGCTCGGTTCCTGTGGAAGGAGGGGGAGATGGAGGGGGAGGGGGATCATCAGCTGCTGCGAAACCAGCATCATGAGCGCACGACACAACACGTGCCCTGCAACTGACCCAGCGCAGCACGTCGTACCCTACACCTGGGCGCCGCCGTCGCTCCGCCCTTGCCGCTGTGCCTGCGCATCCTCAATCACTCTCCCCTGGCCCCCGCCCCTCTCCCATCCTGACAAACGTTACGCGAATTTGAGACGTTACAGCACGCACTCAGGCTGTGTGCGCATGTGTGTGCTGCTCTGGCAACGCCCGCAAGCAGGGAGGGGCACCGTGCCAGCAGCAGCGGGAGCAAGCAAGGGATGGGTTTAGGCAGCGAGGCTCGGGGGGAGCGGGCGCAGGGCAAGGGGGCCAGGGTGGCCGGGCAAGGGGGCATTGCAGAGAGGGGGGGGACAGAGGGGCAGCCCAGTGCCGGGTATTTGCAGGCAGGCTGGGGCGGGGGGCAGGGGCAGACCAACGGAGCAGAGGCGACGCAGTGATTTGTAGTTTTGGAATCATAGGAGAGCAGGTATGTATCGGGCAGGCAGCAACAGGGGGTCGATGAGCACTTGTGTTGGGCAGACAGTGAGTGACGGGCACGTGATATGCGCTTTTAGGCAGGCCAGTTGCGGCGGGCGCCAGCGGCAGCGAGGAGGGAAGCAAGGGGGCACAGAAGAGGGCTGGCAGGCAGGCAGGCTGTGGCTGGATGAATCGAAACTAATGGTTGGGTTTATTCAGGGATGGCCGGGGAGGCGGCAAAACTGGGCTGAGGTTTGAGGGTCTGTGTGCTGGCTTGGTTTGGTTGGTATCAAGAGGGCGGCGACGATCACAGCACGGCATAGCCTGCAAAGCTGGAGGCGCTTGCCCCAGCGGGCACCGCGGCACCGGGCCCGGCAGCCGCCACGCGCCGCCGCTGCTGCTGCTGCTGAGAGGCGTGGCGCCCGCTCGCCTCTGCCTGCCAGTCCGCCAGCCAGGCGTTGATGGGGGGGGTGGTGTGGGCGGGCAGGGTGCGCTGGGTGGCCAACAGGGCGTCCAGCTGGCGGGCGGTGAGGTGGGCGTGCGACTGCGCCGCCGCCAGCAGGCGAGCGTACTTGGCAGGCACAAAGTGCAGGCGGCCGGCGGCCACCAGGGTGCACCACGACTGCGCATACTCGACGGCGGACTGCAGGGGAGTAAGGGAGGGGGGCAGGGGCGGCGGTGAGGCCGCTGGGCAGCAGGAAGGCATGCAGCGATGCAGGCTGCGCTGGCCCCTGCCGCCGGCCGCACCCAGCAGGCAGGCAGGCAAACGCACGCATCCACCCTCCCACCCCACCCCGCCACCCCACCCCCACACACCTGCGCGCTGCTCCACCCGTCGGTGATCAAGGCGTCGACGGCGGCGGCATAGGCGTGGCCGTAGTAGGGCGTCATCTGAAGGTGGCCGCTGGCACGCGCACAGGCGGCCGTCAGCGCCAGCACGTCATGCTCCGCCACCGGCGCGCCGGCCGCCACGGCGGCAGTGGCGGCCAGCTTGAAGGAGAGGGCGGCGGCGAGGTAGGGAGCTGCGTCGGCGCGGCAGCCAAAGGAGAGGTGCGACAGCAGGCGCAGGCCGGCCTGGGCAGCCACAAAGGCTGCACGATGGGAGCCGGCAGCGGCCAGGCTGTGGGTGGCGGCGGTGCAGGCGTCTGCAGTAGAAGAGGGGTGGGAGGGGGGAGGCGGTGAGGCAGCTGCGCAGGTGCTGGGTGGCCTTGATAGGCATGCAGCGCTGCTGATTTTCGACGTAAACAGCCCCGCCCCTCGGTCCCGCCCCCCCCCCCCCTTGCTCACCCAGCAGAGCAGGCAGGCCGGCAAAAGGCTGCGCAGCAGCAAAGGTGCCGCCGGGTGCCACCATGCGCAGCAGCGTGCCAAACTTGGCCGACAGGCGGCGCAGGCTGGGGGCAGCGGCGGCAGGGCTGGCGCGCGCGTCGCGCGTGGCGGCGGCGACGGCGGCCAGCAGGCGGGGGCAGTGGGCGCGCACCACTCCCTCCACTTCGACGGGAGTCAGGCCCCGGAAGGCAGCGGCCACACCCGCGTTGACGTCGGTGCGAGTGCCAGCGGCGCTCAAACTCGCCCGGCGCCAGAGGCGTAGCAGCGGGGCGCGGTGGCCTGGAAGTGCGGGGCCTGCTCGCGGTTGCTGGCCGGCAGCGGGAAGCTGGGCACCACCAGGTCAGCGGAGAGCTCGGCGGCGGCGCGGCCAAAGGGCAGCTGCAGGGGAGCGAGCAGCGCGTGGGGAGGGGGGGAGATAGGGGGTGAGGCAAAGAGGCGTTCGGTTGAGGCTCGGTTGGGGCGGCGAGCAGGCGCCGGCGGCTGCGGCGGCAGGCAACCCGCTGTGCATCCCCGGCCGACGTTCCAATTCCCCTCACCGCACGGCAGCGGCATGGGCACAGAACGCGCGGGCGCGAGGACGGGCCGAGGGGCGCGGCGCCGCTGCAGCTGCCTTGCAGAAGGCTGCATACATTGGGCAAGAGTCGGTGGAGGGGCGGGGAGCGTCAGCAAAGCGCAAGCACGCGCTGGGGTTCTGCCCCCGCCCTCTTCCGACGCGCCCAGCCCTTGTTGTCGCCTGCAAATGCATCGCAATGCGTTGCAGACCTTCTCACCGGGGCGGCCGCGCGTGCAGCGCGACGTGGCGGAGGTGCAGATCAATGCAGATGCCGCCATACTTCTTGCTTGAGAGTTGAGGAGCGGTGGAGGAGTCCTGGGGGCGGTGGCAACTATGGAAGGAGTTGCAGGGGGGAGGAATGGAGCAGGAGGCACGGGGAGGCTGTTTTATGCCCGCCGCCGCACGCTGTGCTCCTGCTGTGCCGGCCAAATGCCGGCCGCTTCGGCGAGCACTTGGTAGCGCTTGCCAGCGCTGTCCTGGATGTGCAGAGCGTATTGCAAAGCACCGAAGGGGGCCTCTAGTCGCGAGGAGGGGCGAGAGGGGTCGGCCTTCACACTGACTGACCCCCGGTGACGTGCGACCCTGCTGCGCATCCCGCTGCACCGCCCTGGCTGAAGAGCTTTGCCGGAGCCTGGCACCTGCACTGTTGCGTGTGGCCAACCGGCAGCATCAAGGAGTGCATTGGATGCAGGCCTGAGACCTGGCGCCTGGGCCTCCAGAGAGTCACGCTGCCGGCCCCCTGCCACTGCCCTGGCGTTGCCTGTGCTGCTGCTGATGCATGCCACCTTCAAATGCTTCCTGGACCGGGCATTCTGTCAAATGGCATTCAAAGTACTGGGAGAGCATCGAACGTTACACCAGGGAGGGCGCAGGGGGAGCAAAGAGAGCCCCGCTGCGCCGCTGCGCCTGCGCGTCAGTGCCGCGCTTTCTTCACGCCGGCGCTCGACCGCATCGCCGACGACTTGCGCGCCACCACCGCCGGCCGCTTGCCGCCCGCCTTGCGCTTCCCCGCCACCGGCTTGTTGACCTTCTTCTTGCCGCCTTTCTTTGGGACGCTGCTTGCGCTGCCCTGCTGCCACGCCGCCTTGCCCTTGCCGCCGTCGGCGGCGCCGCGCTTGGCGACCGTCAGCCTCAGCTCCCGCCCGCCCACCATCGCCCCCTTCTTGTGCTGCTTAAGCGCCGCAAGGGAGGCCTCCTGCGAGAGCGGCACCAGAAGGAGACGGAAACGGGAGGGGTGGGGTGGAGGGTGAGGCACACCGTCCTGCTGCAGGCCTGTCGTAGCACGAGGTGCACGACGGGTTGGTTCAATTCCAACGATCCTGCGGCCTGGCATGCTGCCTGCATCCAGCCCTTGAGCGTGCACACCCACCGCGGTGCCACCATGCAGAGCCTTGCCTGGAAAGGTGCGTGCGCCCACCTTTGGTGCCGGCCCCCCACTGCCTCCCGCTGCGGTGCCCCCTGCCCGGTCGGCATGCAGCACCCCTGCGGCGCGCCTGCCCGGCAAGCCAGCACCGACCTGGGAGCGGAACAGCACGAAGGCAACGCCCTTGCCCTGGCCGGTCTTCGGGTCGCGCACCACCCGCACCGCCTCCACGGCGGCGGCACCAAACAGCTGGATGAGCTGCTCGTCCTGCAGGGAAGCAACAGAAGCACGCGGGCAGCAGGAGCCTGAGACATGTCGGAGGTTGCCAGGGAGGGGGGGGGGCAGGAGAGGAACGGGTAGCGAGCGCTTCGCAGCTGCACCAGGTGTCCCACTTGCAGGACATCCGAGCACTGTGCACGCCAGCCAAACACAACCGCTGCCCGACCAGGCAGCGGCCCAGCAGGCAAACGGATTGCACCCCGCCCCACCTCTGCAGCCAGCGGCAAGTTGCCCACAAACAGGGAACGCGCCGGGTCGAAGCGCACTGCACCCTTGGCGGCCTTGGGGGCGGCGCGGTCCACTCGCAGGTGGTGCCCCTCAAACTGCGGGTGATCAGGTGGGTGGGTGGGAGGAGAGCGGGATGGTGGGGTGGCCGGTGAGAAGCAGCGTACTCAATGGTGGCGAGCAGGTGGTGCCCCTCAAGCTGCGGGTGTCGAAGAGGGATGCAAGGGGAGCGGGATGGTGAGGCGGCGGTGGTGGGTGGACATGCACCTCAGCAACAGCGAGGGTGCCCAACGGAGGCGGCGTGCACCGGGGGGCGGCACTCAACCTTCGGTCCCCTTCAACACCGTCCAAAAAACAGCAGCCCCCCTCCCCCCCCCCCCATCCCACCTCAGCCATGTTCAGCTTCAGCGCCGCCTCCACCGCCGCCTCCTCCTCAAAAACCACATAACTGCGCAGGTAAGCAGAGGGGAATGGAGTGCTGTGATGGGCAGGCAGCAGGCACGCTGACGGCGGGTGGGCAGGGCGGCAGCAGGACTTGGCAGGCCGCAGGTGTGTAGGGCAGCTGGGGCGGCAGGCTGAAGCTGCCCGTTGCAGGCAGCAGGCGGCGGGCCTCCAGGGCTGTCGCTTTTACCGTGCCACCCTCCCTCCGCCGGCGCCCCCAAAGCAACTCACACGTTCGCGGTGTGGCTGGTGTCAATGTTGCCTGCAGCGATGGCGTTGCGCCGCGGCATTTTGGCACCTGGCGGTGAGTGGTGGGTAGGGAGGGCAGGGCACAACGAATGAGCATGGGCACCTCGGCTTTGCAGCGGCATCTGCCACCTGCTGGCCTGCCCCGTGGCATCTCTCGCAAATTGCTTGCCCACCGCACCCTCCCACCTTCAGGCAACTCTTTCGTTTCATACACCCACCGCCACCCACCCACCCAACCCGCCCACACCCACCCTTGGCCCCCTCCTCCAGCTGCTTGAGCGGCAGGCTGCGCAGGCGCACGCTCTCCACGGCGCCACAGCGCGCAAACAGGCGCGTCACCGCCTTGCGCTTGACAGTGGCAGGCAGGTTGCCCACGAAAACTGCGGGTGATCAAGGTGGGTGGGAGGAGAGCCGGGTGGGGTGGCCGGTGAGAAGCAGCGTACTCAACGGTGGCGAGCAGGTGGTGCCCCTCGAGCTGCGAGTGTCGAAGAGAAATGCAAGGGGAGCTGGATGGTGAGGCGGCGGTGGTGGGTGGACATGCACCTCAGCAACAGCGAGGGTGTCCAACGGAGGCGGCATGCACAGGGGGGCGGCACTCCACTTTCGGGCACCTTCCAACACCGTCCAAAGAACAGCAGCCCCCCACCCACCCACCCACCCACCCACCCACCCACACCCCCACCCACACCCCACCCCCCACCCGTGCGGGGCAGGCGCTCGTCCTCCTCCTTCTGCTCCGCCACCCCCTTGCCCTTGGCTGGCAGCTTCTCTGGCTTGCCGCCCGCCGCTGCCGCTGCTGCTGCTTCAGGCTGCTGCGGCGAAAGAGTCTGCTCCTCCTCCTTTGCTGCTGCCGCCGTTGCCGCACCCTTCTCCTTCTTCAGCTTCTTCTGCTTTGGCTGCTTTGGCTGCTCCTCGTCGGCAGGTGCAGCAGTCTTCCCCTCGTTGCCCTGCTTGCTCTTCTTGCCCTTTTTGCTGGGTTTGACTGCTGCATCCTCGCCACCGTGAGCCGCCTGTGCCGCCGCCGCTGCCGCCACTGCTGCCGCTGCCGCCTGCTCGGGCTGCTGCTGCGCCGCCGGCACGCCCTTTTCCTTCCGAGCCTTCTTGCTCTGCCGCTGCTGCTGCGGCTCGTCCTGCTGCTGCTGTGGCGCGGGAGCCGCCTGCTGCTGTTGCTGCTGCTTTTCTTCCGCACGCTTCTTCTTCTTCTTCTTCTTTTCATCAGATGCGAAGGCAGGCTGCTGGTGCTGCTCCTCCTGCTGCTCCGCCTGGCGCTTCTTCTGCTTCTTGCCGCCAGCGGCAGTGGCGGCAGCGGCGCCGCCGCCTGCTGGGGCCGGCTGCGCTGGGGCAGCTGCAGCTGCTGCCGGCGCGCTCACTGCTGCTGGAGCATGGTACTTGCTGTTGGCCGCGAAGAGGCTGCTCTTGGGAGCACCATGCACGGCGGCGCCGCTGAACAGGGCGTCAAAGAGCCCCATGGCCGGCAATTGAGAGCATCGATACGCGATAGGGTCGACATATATGCAGCGGGACGGCAAGCTCGCTGGCAGGAGAAGCACCGCGGTTTGCATGCGGCGAGGCCTTCGGCGCCCCGCTCTTCCGGCGCTAGCTGCCGCTCTCGACACTCCCAAGCATTGCCGGGTTTGCTCGACACGGCAATGGCGCAGCGCCTGGCCTCCCTCGCAGGACTTGGCCGCGCGGCCGTGCCAGTGGCCGCTGTGGCCGGCGCTGCGTCCTCTCGTGCGGCTCCACAGGTATTTGCAGTGCAGGAGGTTGCAGTGCAGGATGCCGAGGATGCGCGCACCCCCTTCAGTCTGATCGAACACAAGCCCTTGCTCCCGCCCTGCAGCACCCCGCGTCCCAGCAGCATGCAGAGCTTGAGCTGCGCGATGAAGTGAGCTTGGACACAAGGCTTGGGGGCGGGCGCAGGTTTTCTGCGCCCTCAGCGGCGGGCGAGGCGCGGCCCGGCGGATAGACTGCCTCAGTCGCACGTGGGCGCCGGCGCCGTGGCGTGCCAGCAGCTCACGCTACCCCACGCTGCCCTCTACCCTCCCTCGTGTCTCCTTCAGGACAATGGGTTTGTGCACATCGGGCTGCAGGCGCAGGTGGCGGCGGCAACGGCCACGCCGGTGGCACAGGGCGAGGTCCGTCACGTGCTGACCTCCCTGGCGGTCGCGGGCGGGGTGGCGCTCGAGGAGCCGGCCGGGTGCGTGCGTGCTCAGCTTGACGAGGGCCAGGCGGAGAGGGTTTGGGGCTCGCCAATTTTTGTAATCACGTTTGCTTGCCGTGACTGCCCACACCCCTGGTCGCTTGCCTTCGCACTGCCGTGCCGTCTCTCCTGCCCCTGCTGTCGTTGCCGCCCTGTCCACAGCCCCTCCACGGTCCCCCCCTGCCCGCCTGCAGCGCGCCCCACCTGGCGCCCCACTTCCAGGAGCTGCGTGCTGGCAGCGCCGCTGGCGAGGAGAGCGACGCCAGCAGCGACGGGTGGGAGGCCAACCACCTCATGGCATCCGCCGACAGCATGGCTCCGCAGGTGGGCTCCTTCCCCTCGTGTGCCCCCCTCCTGCTGATGCGCACTGTGAGCATCGTACCTCCCAGCTGCACACAGCGCACCGCCCAGCCCGTGCCCAGCTCATGCCCAGCTGGCCGCCGACCACCCTCGCCAGTCCCACGTGCCCACCACCCCCTGCCCCCTCCCCCCTGCCCCTGCAGTTTGGCGCTGCTGCGGGCGCTGTGATGGAGCCCCCCTCCACCTTTGACCTGCTGACCGACATCGTCACAAACCTGGCAAGTGCCCGCCCCCGTGCCCTTCCTCACATCGCGCTTGCTTGCTTGTGTGTGTGTGTGTGTGGTGGTGGTGGCGGGAAGGCGAGACGCGAGCCGTGGATTCCAACCGCCGGCTCTCGAGGTGCCTCCCCCCCTGCGTACTTTAGTCGTCACTTTGGTTTGGTTTTGTGCGCACGCCCCCCCTGCTGCTGCAGGTGAACGACCCCCAGATCATGGACGCTGTCACCCGCCGCCTGGCCAACGATCCAGCCTTCATCCAGGTGGGGTGCCTGCCTGCCGGCGCCGCCTGCCCACCGTCTTTCCAGGCCGCGTCTGCGCTGCAAACCTTCCTCCCTCCCTCCCTCCCTCCCTCCCTCTGCCCCAGCTGGCCGACCGTTTCGACGGCACGCCCTTTGACCCGCTGCCCGCGCCGGCGCGCGTCATTCTGCTGGAGGAGCTCCACTCCGAGGACTGGGCCGGAGGTGAGCGCCCGCGGTCGCCGCGTGCACCTGCTCCAATCACCTGCCCCAATTACGTGCTCCAATCACCTGCTCCAATCACCTGCCCCAATCACCTGCCCCAATTACGTGCGCACCACCCACGAAGGTCGCTCCCCCCCCGGAGCTGTCAGGCGGGGCAGCGTGCAGCCGCTACCGCAGCGTGCGCCAACCATGCCTCCCTCTCTGACGTAGCCGCCGCGCCTCCCGCCGCTGCCCGGCGCCTCCTGCAGACGAAGGCCGCCCCGCAGGCGCCGGCGGCCCCAACCCCCTGGTCAACCTGCTGCAGGGCATCCAGCGAGGCGTGGCCGCGGCCGCGGTGCACATCGGAGAGGCGAGTGCTGGGCCAGGGCCAGGGGGGGGGGACAGCGGCGCCGGCTTGCAGGCGCTGAATGTTTTCCAGGCGCCGTGGGTGGAACCCGCGCCCGCCCGCCCGCCCGCCCGCCCGCCCGCCTTCAAGTCCTGCAGCCCACCCTGGCTGCTCTTCTGGTCCCCACCCACCGCCGCTGTACTGCCTCTCACCTTCTGGTCCCCACCCACCGCCGCTGTACTGCCTCTCACCTTCTGGTCCCCACCCACCGCCGCTGTACTGCCTCTCACCTCCTGTGCTGCGTCTGTGCTGCAGGCTGTCTGCCACCTGGGCAACATGATTCGTGGGCTGGGCGAGAAGCTGGGCGAGGCACTGTGCGTGGGGGGGGGGGAGCGCTTTGCTGCAGCGGGCGCGGCCAGCCAGCGCTGCGCACACCCAAGGGCGTGGTGCTGGGGCTGCTCTGCGGATCGTGGTGCTGCTGGTGCTGCTGCTGCCGGTGCTGCTGCTGCTGCTGCTCACAGTGTGTGGCCGCCCTGCTCCGCTCCTCACTCCCTGCAGGGCCGGTATCAGTGCAGCGGAAGGTGGCGAGCCGCGCGGCTCCCCGCAGCGCGCAATCCTGAAGGTGGGGGGTCCGCAAGGGATCCTGTCCACGAGTAGTTGCATGGGTGGATGTTGGCGGGGGGGGGGGGGGGGGTCTTTGCGTGAAGCGCCCCACTGCTCCTATGCGTGTCGCGATGTCTGGCACTTCGACATTGCCCCCCTCTGCAGGTGGCGTGCATCGTGGCTGTGCTGGTGGTGACCCGCCGCGTGGCGGTGCCCCGCGCCGCCATGGCCTTCTAAAGAGCCTGCTGGCGCTTTCGAGCCCGCCGCCGGCCCTGCCTGGCGGCGGCAGCAGCTGCGCTCCAAGCCTGCCAGCGCCGCTGTCAAGCGGCCCACCCCCTCATGAGAAGGAGAAGTTACATGCATGCGCCCTGCTGAGCAGGGCCCTGCACCCCCAGCCGGCTGCAACACGCACGGCTGAGTCCCCGAGAGGAGCATTTCCCCACGACGACCCACCCGTCGGCAACCAATCAGCATCCCAACACCCCCGCTGGGCGCAGCCTTGATGGCTCCCCCTCCCCCAAGCCCCCCTTTTTGTGCCACCCCTTCCTGCTCCATCCCCCCCCCCCCCCACACACACACACCCACACACCCACACACACCAGCGGGCGTTGCAGGACCACGTGGCCTGAGGCCGCCCCGCGCCCCGCTGGCCGTCTGTATGACCAGTAGAACCCAACTTGGGATGCCCCCCCCCTGTTTTTTCCGGTTTTTTCCGCGCGCCCCCCTGTGCACGCCCCTCTTCATTCCCGCGGTCCCTCGCAAGCCCTGAAGGGCTTGCTTGCCGCCGCGACTCCGCCTGCCTGCCTGCGCTGCTGTATGCATGTTGTAACACTAATAAGGGATGTCGAAGAACAGAAGGCGGGAATTGACCTGGGAAAATGCTTGCAACAGCACATGCATATAGTTTCAGCCCGGCGCGCCGGCGCCGGGTGACTGCACCGCTCAGCCATGGCCAGGCAGTCGGTGCTAAAAATACCAAACTTTCAAACTTGCTGGATGTGTGTGGCATATTGGTCAAAGCATTTTCAAGAAGCCTGAACTGTAAACTAATCAGGAGCCTGCTCCTCTGGCTCAGGAGCTACATGTAATCGGCTCCATCATCAAATGTGCAGCGTGGGCGTGTGCTGCAGCGGTCCTGCCCCCAGCCCAGCATGCGCCTGAAGATGCGAGCCTCTTCTCACCGTCTTGAGAAGCTGCACAATCCGCGTTCTGAGACCCCGTGAGCAGCAGGAACTTCCGCGCAAAGTCCGCAAGGCCGTGCGGCCACTCTGCAAGGGGTGCTCGCACACCCCTTGCAGACGTTTAGTGTCGCTGCGGCGCTGCGCACCAGGCCAGTCGAGAGGCCTCGCCTCCGCGTGGCGTGCCTGCCCTATGGGAGAGCCCTTTTTGGGCGTCGCCGCCGCCGCCGGGTTGGTACACTCGGCGGCCGGCAGTCGACTCCTTCCAGCAGAGCCTGCACCTTGCGCGCGCCCAGACCCGCCTCCCCACGCCCCACCCTCCCCAGCGCAGCATCATGCAATCTGACAGCAGCAACGGCGGCCCTCTGCTGGGCTTCGAGGACGCGCGGCACGAGGCGTCCTTCCTGCACGCCTTTGCCGCCGACTGCACGCGGAGCGACGTCGTGCTGCTGCTTGTCGGGGAGCTCCTGCACTGCGTTGCCACGGAAAAACTGCTGGTGTCAGGCAAGTCTGATGCTGCACCATTGCAGAGCAGCCAGCCAAGCTGTGCACGCCAGGGCGTGGCGCCCGGGAGCCTCGAGCGTATTTGCAGGCGGTGCATTATGCCCTTCGTCCGGCCGTCCCTCTGCGCAGGTGCGTGGCTGCGCTCAGCGGCAATGCTGCCGCACGCCGCGCTTGTGTTTGGCGTTGCGGCGCTGGCGTGGCTGGCGCCGCACACCTACTTGCGGCGCCGTTGGGTGCTGCTTGCCGCGGTACAGCTGGCGCATGTGCCGGTAGGTCCTGCATGCTGCAGAATCCCTGCAAGCTCAAACCCTGGGTGTACATGTTGTGCTGGAGTCTGCGAATCGGACACTGTGCTCCTGGCGGCAGTGTGGTGGGCCGGGCATGCTGCCGGTGGCGCGGGCGCTACCGAGGGGGAGCACATTGCTGGTTGTGTATGTGCAGCGCCGCGGCTTCGGGCAGTTGGCAGGGCAGCTCGGGAATGCTCTCCAGGCGGTGCTGCGCTGCAGGCTGGCTGGGCCGGCTCCCACCCCTCCTCGCCGCTGACCTGGCGCCATGCTCGTGCGGCAGCAGTGCTCACGCATGCGAGGCAGTGCTTACAACTTTGCCTCCGCCGCTGCACCTGCCCATGATTTGCAGGTCTGCTGGGTACAGTCACCAACGTTTCCGGCAACCTGTCCGCCGCACTTTCTGTTCTGGGCCCGAGAGGCAAACGTGATTTATGCGCCTTGGGTGGCCCTGCTGGCGCTGGCGCTGCCGCTGCCCTTCCGACGCGCGGCGCCGGTGCACGTTGCGGCCATCGGGCTGAGCATGGCGGGCGTGGAGATGCGCTGGCGGATGTCGCATGCGCTGTGCCCGCTGAGCGGCGCACGCCACAGCGCCGTGGTGCAGGCAGCGGTGGACACCGTCGCCTGGCTTCTGCACCCCGCGCCTGGCAGCGCAGCAGGAGCGCGGCGCCAGGGCGCTGCACCGCCGTCTCACAAGTCCTCGTTTTGTGCGGTGTATTGTGCCTCGCATGTTGCTGCTGCGTGCCTCACCCTCCACCTGCTCTACCGTTGGGAGGCGGGCAAGCGGCGTGCATTTGCACGGCAACAGCAAGCCGGCAGCAGCTGGAGCAGCGGCAGCGGCAGCAGCAGCAGCGTGGCAGCAGCGCAGCAGCAGCTCCACGCCCGAGTGCGCCGCAGCCTTGTCACCAGCTGGAGGGAGCTGCTGCCCATCGCGCTGTGCTGTGCGCTGTGGGTGGGGTGCTTGCTGTGGCGGCACACCTGATGCCCTGGAAGCACGCCACTGCTGCTGTGTTACAATTTCAAGTTTGTTGCAAGAAGGCACCGCAACGGCTAAAATGGGAGGGAGGGAGAGCCAGGAGTTGCATTGTTGGCGGCGGCAACAGCCGCGACAAAAGCAGTGGCAGCAGCAACAGCGCCAGTATCAATATGATCCGCAGCAAATAAAACGCAGCAGCAGCAGCAGCAGCAGCAGGAGCCACCTGTGCCCAGCTTTCTGACAGCTTTCATGCAGTGCAGCAGCGCCGCTGCCCGACGCAGCGGCCAGGTGGCGGCGCCGGCGGCAACTGCCAGCCCATATAACCTTGTCCGATCTTCTGTGTTCCAAAGGTCGAGTTGGGCGCTTGCCACGCAATGGCGCAGCGCCCACCGCACCGCCCGACCTCCTTCCCTGGGCAGGGCTTGCGCGCTGCACCTGTGGCCCCGGGACAGGGCGCAAGAGCTCAGGCAAGTGCGAATGACCATCGCACGCTTGTGCCGGGCTCACACAACCCTGAATCCTTTGAAGGATCAACTGAACAGTTGATTTGGCTGCCCCCTCTCTCTCTGCATTTTGCATGCAGAGTGCAGGCGTGGCGTCGCTGCGCAGGCATTCCCTCCATTTCCGCCTGCCTGCACGGCAAATTATTGTTGCAATAGGCTGCTCCAGCAACATGACCCAGAGATTGGAGGTGTGCACCGCACGACAACGGTCGACGCATCTGTGCGACGGGCACGCTGCTGCCGCCGTCGGTGCGTCGCTGGCTCTGGGGAGCACGTTTTTGCGTCGCGGCGTTCAGATCCGCCTTCAGGCGGCGTCGCCCGTCCAGCATGTTGGCCTTCCAGCGCTTCCTGCAGGCCCAGGCCGAGGACGATCGAGGGGAGCACGATGAGCGGCTGGTGGAGCAGCTGGTGCAGCGTGTGTCTGAGGCAGTGCTGCTGGCCGACCGGCGAGAGGCGCTGCAGCAGCTGCGCGACCTGCTGGCGGGCCCCGGCGGGCGCGCCAGGCACGCCTTCGGCTCTGTGGGCCTGCCCGTGGCGCTCCAGGTGGTGCGAGACCGCGAAGACCTGGAGATGGTGCAGCTGGCGCTCGAGTGCCTGGCGGCAGCTCTGGGCAGCGGCGAAGGCACTGCCGCCGTCGACGAGGTGCGATGCCTGCTCTCCCCCCTTCCACCTGTCTAGTGGTGCTGCTGCGCCACCTGCTTGCTGGCATGCTGCTGCAGCAGCCGACACAGCTGCTCTAGCTCAGCACCACCACCCCTTGCTCAATACAGGCGGCGGCGGTCAACGCGCAGACGCTGGCTCGCACGCCAGAGGCGCTGCCGCTGCTGCTCAGCCTGCTGGAGGCGGCACCTGCGGGGCTGGGCGACTTTTACGCGCGCTACCACACGCTGCAAGTGATCAAGGGCCTCGCTGCGGCAGCGCCCAGCCAGCTGCAAGAGGTGCGATGCCCTGCAGGGTGCAAGGGCGCTGGGCTTGCCGTCGCATGTGCTTTGCGGGGTGTCGTTCCATTGCAGACGGCTTTGCGTTCAGCGCAGTGCAAACCCTCGTTTTGCTGGGGTCATCATCTGCGAGGCCTGCGTCCGCACACGTAACATCCAACAGCCGTTGCTTTGCCTGCCTGCCTGCGTACGCGCCGCTTGCCCCTCGTCACCTGCCCCCTCTCCCCTCCCCCCAGGCCATCCTGGGTGCGCCCCTGGGCATGACCCGCATCATGGACCTGCTGGGGGAGCAGGAGGTGCTGCGCAACGAGGCGCTCCTGCTGCTGGCGCAGGTGGGTGCGCTGCGCCTGGGTTTGTGCTGGCGATGCAGCTGTGGGCCGGCTTGTGGCGGGCGTGCTGAAGCGTGGCAGCCGCCGCTGAGTCGTTCTGCAAGGCATTTGCTCTGTGCTCAAAGTCTTGCATCCCGACGGCGCTGCCCTCCCTGGTGTGTTCTCCCTGTCGACCTGCAGCTGGCGGCGGGCAGCGCCGACCTCCAGAAGATTGCTGTGTTCGAGGGAGCCTTCGACCGGCTCTTCGACATAATCAGGCGCGCGCAGCGCTGCGCTGGCTGGCCGACAGCCGTCACCTGTCTGCTCATGTCGGGCAGGGCGTCGCGCGCGCGCTGTCGACGCCGCCTTGCCGGCGCGGCGGCAGCGCGCGCTGTTGGTTTTGTTGCGTGGTCGCATCGCCGGTTATATTTTTATTTTCTCTTCTTCTTCTCTCCCCCGCCCGCTGAACCTGTGCTTCCTTGCAGTGAGGAGGGGCCGATGGACGGCGACATTGTGGTGCAGGACTGCTTCCAGCTGATGGCCGCCCTGCTGCGCAGCAGCCCGCCCAACCAGCTGATGTTCCGGGAAACCGGCTTCCTGGCGCAGCTGCCGGCCATGCTGCGGCTGCCAGAGAGCGGCGGCGCGGCGCCAGGGCAGGTGGGGCAGCAGCAGCATGCAGCGGATGGTCTGGATCACCACGGCCTGGCGCCTCAGAAGGTGGCAAACCTTGTGGCGGCGCTGGACGTCGTGCTGGCGCTGCTGCCGCCCGCGGCGGCTGACCCCGCGGCGCCAGTCTGCGCCTCGGCCGCGGAGAACCGGCAGGCGCTGCTGCAGCGGGGCCTGCTGGGCGTGCTCGAGGGGCTGGCCCTGCAGGGCGGCGGCGCGCCCGACGACGCCGTGCGCGCACAGGCAAGCAGGGGGGGGGGGCGGGGGGGGAGCGCGCACGGCAGGCACAGCAGCTCCTGTTGCAGCAAAGGCACGTTGATGCTGTGCCTCGGCCCTTCCCCTTGCACTGCCTCTCATCAGGTCCGCGTGCACCTCCTCCCCGCCCGCCCCTGCAGGCCCTGCTGTGCCTGGCGGCGCTCGTCGGCGGCAGCCGGCTGCAGCAGGACCAGCTGGCGGCGCTGGCGGTGAAGTCCCCTGGCGGCGAGGCGCAGCCGCTGCTGCAAGCGGTGCTGCATGCGGCGGTGGCAGGCGCAAGCCCCGCGGAGCAGCTGGCCGCCGGCCGCCTGCTGGAGGCGTACTGCACGGGCAACGCGGCGGGGCAGTCGGTGCTGTCCGGCTCGCTGCTGCACGCGGCCGGGGCGGGGCAAGGCAGCTTTGGCGGCTACCTGCTGGCCAGCTTGGCACGGCAGGGCGGCATGGGTGAGCTGGCAGCCAGCGCACGTGCCGCCGCAGCGCTGTCGTGCCTCCTGGCAGGCAACCCCGGCCTGCAGCCGCACCTGCTGTCGCTCACGGTGGCGGCGGCGGCGAGCAGCAGCAGCGGGAGCGTCCCCAGCAGCCCCGGCGGCAGCACGCCCCTCGTGGCGCTGTGCGCCTCCCACTTGGGCAGGTTGGTCACGCAGCATGGCCGGCAGCCGGGCAGCGCGGTGGCGGCAGGCGACATGCTGCGCATGCTGCTGCTGTGGCTGCATGCCTGCCCGCCCGCGGTCACCGCGTTCCTGCGGGCGGTCTCTCAGTCGCAGCCCTTCTTGGTAGACTCGATTAGGGGCAGCAACGCCTGCAGCGGCGCCGCGGCCAGCACGCACCCGCTGACGCGCGGCATGCTGGCGCTGCTGCTGGGCGTGTGCGCGTCGCACGCTGAGGAGGGGGCCGGCACACCCACCCAGGCGCAGTTGCTGGGCGCGGTTGCCAGCCAGGTGGGGCAGGAGCAGTATGTGGCGATACTGGATGCTCTGCAGCGACATGCAGAAGCCACGGGGCGCGACGCCGCCGGCGGCAGCAGCAGCCACACGCTGTTTGCAGACGGCCCGAGCGCCAGCCCAGCCTTTGCTGCCTTCCTGCTGCGGCTGGTGGCAGAGGTGCGGCAGCGCGTGGGCGGCGGCGCGGCGCCGCCGCTGCCAGGCGCGCCTGCGATGCCACAGCATGCGCAGCAGGCAGCTGTGCCGCCGCCAATGCCAGCGGCACCTGCAGCGTGGGCGCCGCCGCCGGCGGCGGCCGCTGCCAGCAGCATGCCGGCGTGGGCGCCATCCAAGCCGCCCACGCCGCCAGCGGCGCCGGCACCCACCGTGTTCCACCCCGCTGCTCCCCCCAGCGCTGGACCGCCCGCGCCTGCAGCGCCGCCACAGTATGCAGCGTCGCCGCGGTGGGCAGGTCCGGCAGGACAGCAGCACGCGGCTCCTGCAGCGCCGCCTGCCGCACCTTCGGACGGCACCGCTGCCCAGCTGCACCAGCTGCAGGCTGCGCTGGAGCTGCTGCAGAGGTGCGCTGCTGGCCGGCCTTGCTTGCTCTCTGGCAGACAGAGGAGGACGCCGGTTCATTGGCTGTGTCTCACTGCATGCGTCTGCATCCTGCCGCCCCTGGCCCACCTCCCTCTTTGTTGCCTGCCTTTCTGCGCAGGGAGAACGAGCAGCTGCGAGGGGAGCTGGCTGCAACAGAGCGGCTACAGCTCAATGGCAGCATCGGCAGCGGTTACCAGGCAGCAGCAGCCGAGGCAGACCTAGCGTCGGCGCGGCACCAGCTGGCAGCGGCGCAGCAGCAGGCCGCCGAGGCGGAGGCGGCGGCGGAGCGTGCGAGGGGCGACGCTGCGGCGGCGCAGGCCGCTGCTCGAAAGCTGGAGAGCGATTTAGAGGACCTGTCCGCTGCATACGGCACCCTGGATGCGCACACCGGCAGCCTGCAGTCGCAGGTGGAGCGCCTGCAGGCCGAGTTGGCTGAGGCGCAGGCAGCAGCGCAGCAGCAGCAGCATGCAGGCAGCAGCAGCGGCGGCGGCGGCGGCGGCATCAGCGAAGCAGAGGTGCGGCAGCGGGTGGAGGCGGCGGCAGCAGAGGCGGCAGAGGCGGCGGCGGCAGAGGGAGACGATGCCATGGGAGACCTACTTGTGTGCCTGGGGCAGGAGGAGGCCAAGGTGAGGGGGAGCGCGGGTGCGAGGAGCTGGGGAGGCAGGGAAGGCAGCTGGCTGCATCTCATGCCCTGCCTGGAGCGTCGTCTCCCGCGGATGCTACGACCCTCTGCACAGGCAGGTGATGCCTTCCTAACATTCCGAGGATGTTGTTGCTCGCAGGTGGCGCGGTTGCGTGAGCAGCTGGAGGCGATGGGAGTAGACTGCGATGCACTGTTGGCAGATATTGTGGCGGCCGGGGAAGACACGACGTGATGCGTCGTGCGGCGGCAGCAGCGGCGCATCCATGCATGCCTCGTGCCTGCCTTCCCTCCCTCCCTTGCATTGCCTCCCTCCGTTGCAATGCGTACAGCCTGCCATCTCCGTCAGTAAAGGCAGGCATTCGTTCTGCGATCTTGCCGGGCCAGGGAACAGAGGGGCATGATGGGGCAGTAGCAGGCCGGTGAGCTGGCGCCACGGCGCCAGCTCAGTCGCCGCCGTTCCATGAGTCGCAGCGGTCCCGGCGCGTCACCGATAGTGGCCCGACTGTCGTCTGCACCTTTGCGTTCTTCCAGCGCAGTAGACAACCCCAGGAGCGTCGGTTGCGGGCGACCCGGCGTCACGAAACACCGAGCGCTCACCCGCGCTTGCGGATGACCCTAGAGCGTGGCGGCAGCAGCAGCGTGGACATGGCTCTGTCCCAGAGTTTCAAGGTGCGCACCGTGGTCCCTCGGCATGCTTGGGGGCCACTCCCGCCGCAACGTGATGGCCCTCTCACCGTCCCAGCTGTGGCGCATTCCCCTGTCATAATCTGCCGCAGGACTTGTGCGCCGTGGCGCCGCCGCCCACCCAGCCGCTGGGCAAGCTGGACGGCCTGGGCCGTCCGCCGACGGCGCCCGCCAGCAAGCGGTCCACCGCCGCGGAGCTGCTGCAGGAAAAGTATAATGTCAAGGTGCGTACGGTTAGGGCGATGCGAGGTTAGCAAGCACGGTAGGCGGTGGTGAGCAAGATGCGCAGCACCGGCGCTGCTGGAAAGAGCCACGGGAGGCGTCGCCGCCGTCGCCGCCGCCGCTCCGCCTGCTCGTCCCCGTCGGTTGCACCACGCCCGCCTGTTGCGTGCTGCTGACGAATGCGTCAGCTGCTGGAAGCGATGATTTGCAGCTCCGCGCGTCTCGACGTTTCTGCAGGCCATGCAGGAGCGCAGATCGGAGCTTGAGCAGCTGCGTCGGTCGCCTCTCCCGCCTGCTCCACGACCTGCCGGTCCCTGCCGACGCTCACCGCCGCCCCTGCAGGCCATCCAGGAGAGCGAGAACGACCGGGCCGAGATCTGTATTGTGTGCGAGCCGGAGGGGATGTCGCTGCAGATGGGCGGCCTCCACCCGCGGGCTTCCCTGTACGAGAAGCCCGTCAACCTGGAGGCGGCAAAGCAGGTGGGGAGGGGCCGCTGCGGGTGCGGTTGAGCCTCCTGGTGTGGGCGGAGCTGCTGGATGCGGGGGAACCCGCCGTGGATGCTGCCGCTGCGGCGGTTGGTTTCCGAAGGGACAATGTAGCTGACCGGCTTGCCGCCGTGCCGCCGCGTCCCCCAGGCGCACGCCGAGTTCCGGAGGGTGATGCGGGAGAAGGGCGTCAAGGTGCTGACCGTGCGAGAGATCCTGTCGTACGGCACAGCAAACCACGTGGGGGCTCGCGTGGAGCTCGAGGATTTTGCGATGCAGGTACAGGGGTGGGTGGCACATCATTAGCACGACGCAGCGCCCAGCAGTGAGCAACGTTGCCCAGCAACGGCAGCGGCGGCAGCAGCGGCAGGAGAGCTGCGGCGGCAGCGGCGGCAGCAGCAGCATCGCCCAGCAGCATCGGCAGCGGGGGTAGCGGCAGCAGCGGCAGGAGGAGCAGCACTGGCAGGGGCAGCGGCAGCTGGCAGTGTCGTTTCGTTACGACAGGCATGGGTGGGGGCCGACCCGATGGGGCGGTGGGCAGCGGCAGCTCGCTGGCGGCCTGCCGCTGCCTGCTCGAGGACCCTCTGTGCATGCAACGCTCCTCAAGCAAGTCCTTCACGCGACGCTTCCCATCCGGACCCTGCCCCCCCCCACCACCACCACCACCAGGCGCTCACGTACCGGCTGGCTGAGGGGTCTACCATGGAGCAGATCGAGGAGAAGGATCGCTACTACCTGTCCGATGATTACAAGAAGACTGTGCTGAAGGTGTGGCGCTGCCGTGTTGCTGCTGTCGCTGCCTGCTGCTGCGCCCCGCCGCCGCCTCAGCCGCGCTCGAGCCAAACGGCGCGTCCCCGGGGCCAACTCCCTCCCCCTTCCCCACTGCGTGTAGCACATGAGCGTGCCGCAGCTGATTGACACAATCCTGATCAACCCGACCGTCAACATCTCGCCCTCCTATCGGGACACTGGTAGGCTTGGAATAGCTCCAAACTGGGGCAGACCAGGGCCAGCCGCAGCTCGCTGGCTGCTGGCGGGAGTGGCCCAGCGGCCACAGCCGTGTGGAGGTGTGAAGGCAGCAGGCGCACGAGGCTGCTGCTGCCTGGGGACGTGACGCCGACAACGCATGTGCTGCGCCTGGCCACCCCGTCGCAGGCCTCACCGCTGCCTACACCTTTGAGCCACTCTCAAACCTGGTGTACACTCGCGACCAGCAGGTGGGTGCGCGCAGCTGTGCTCCTGCTGCTGCACTTGCTGCCTTGTGAACTGCGCTTGCCAGGGGGCACTCGCGACCAGCAGGTGGGCGGCGGGTGGATCGCCGCCCCTCGTTTTCCTGAGCCAGTTGGGCCCAGCGGCTGCGCTGGAGGTGCACAGCGGTGGGTGACCTAGGAAGGACAGCCCCCGTTGCTCACCCAGTTCTCCTCCCCCCTCCCTGCCCCTGCCAGATCACCACCTGCCGGGGCATCGTCATGGGCCGCCTGCGCTCGCCGCAGCGCAACCTAGAGGTGTCACTCATGAAGTTCTGCCTGCAGAAGCTGGGTGGGTGGGTGGGTGGGTGGGCGGGTGAGCGGGTGGGTGGGTGGGTGAGCGGGAGGGTGGCGATCATCGGCGGGCTGCCAGCTGCAGCGCCCCGCTAATGCAAACCTCGTGCATGCATGCGCCGTGGCTGCTGCTCCTGCAAACATGCATGCGCCGTGGCTGCTGCGTGCGCATGCAGGCCGCATGACTGCGTGCCGGCTGCGTGCGCCGCCGCGTCGCCCGCTTGCCTGACACAACGAGCCCTAGCTGCCGCCCGTGCTGCCCCGCAGGCCTGCCTGTGATCGGCGACATTGCGGAGCCTGGCTATCTGGAGGGCGGCGACTTCTTCCCCGCTGGGCGCGACCTGGCGCTGCTGGGCATCGGCCTGCGCTCCAACTTTGAGGTGGGCGCATTTGCATGTGTGCGATGTACGCCTGGTACCGACCGCCCGCACTGCGGGAGCATTCTCTTGCTTCGCGGCAGTCGTCTCATTTGCCCTTTACGCTGCTTGCATCAACCCCGTCAACAGGCCTGCGAGCAGCTTATTATGGACAGGGATCTGCTGGGCACACAAGGCACCCCTCCCTCCCCCCCGCCCGGCCTCAGCCTCAGCTGCTCTCTTGCTGGGTGCCCCAACACCTCGTCCTGCGTCCCCTGCCTTGCTCTCCCCTGCTCCAGGCCTGCAAGCAGCTGATGGACATGGAGCTGCTGGGCACCCGGCGGTTTGCTGTGGTGCGCGACGACTTCGAGCAGCACCAGGTGCGTTCCACGGCTGCTGCGCCGGCGACGGCTGCCGTGACTTCCGCCACTGCAGGCATCGTGCCGGGCTTCCAGGGGGTGACGCATCTGCTGATGCATCAAGGCCGTCGAATCAAGTGGCGGGGAGTGCCGTCAGGCTTGTGCTCTGGCCCCCCAACATGAATCACCGGCTGCACCCTGCCTCTCCTGTCCCCACCCACCCGCTTGCAGGACCGCATGCATCTGGACTGCGTCTTCTCAATCATCTCTGACAACGTGTGCATCATGCTGGAGGTACGAGCAGACAGGCTGGAGGAGTGGTATCGGGCACAGCCGGGCTGGGCCCGCAAGAAGTTGGGAGCCTTCTACATGCGCCGCATGTACGGTACATGCAGCATTACCGTCAAGTTGACCGCGTTTTCGTGGATGCCCCGCCATGCACCCAACAGGAGATGATGGGCGCGGAGTCGGCGACCCGCCGCCTGGTGGATGAATACGCCAAGGGCAGCGACGGCCAGTACGCGCAGACGCGGCAGGTGCGCTGCAGCTGTCAGCGACCGCTGTCGCCCTTCTGCCGCCGTTGCACATGCCGCCGCCATTGCCTCTGCTGCCTCCGCTGCCGCCGCCGCCGCCGCTGCGGCCGCTCCTGCCGCTGTGCTTGACGGAGCCTCCCGCTGTTCACCTGCAGGGCGTCGAGTTCTCGCAGTACATGAAGGACAATGGGTACCACATCATCCCCATCAAGGCGCACCACCAGCTGGTGGGCGGGTGTAGGTGTGGGTGTGGCTGGCTGGCTGGCTGGCTGCGAGCAACATCAGTCTCCCTCGACGCGGCGTCGCTCTGCCCCTCTGCCACCACAGCCACTACGCCTTCCTCCCTGTCCACGCCACACCGCACGAGTACGGCTGCACCGTGGGTCAACCTGTCGCTGCCTCCTCTGCCCCCTCTGCCACGCGGCTTTGCCCACCATTGCCTCCCGTCCACATGCTTTGCAGGAATATGGCTGCAACGTGGTCAACCTGGGCAACGAGCGCATCATCTCAGTCCACATGGAGACCGCCCGCCAGATCGTGCAGTCGCCCCACTTCTACGGTGCGTCCGTCAGTCGATGGTTCTGCCTCTGTGGCACTGTACTTCTTGTTCTTCGCTGGTTCACTGGTTCGCTGGCTTGCTGGCTCGCTGGTTCGCTGGTTCACTGGTACGATAGGCCCAGCAGGGCTGGGCGAGTGCACGGGAGGCAGGCGGTGCGGAGGGCGTGCTGCGCAACGCCCCCTGCCACCGTGCATTTGTTCCCACCTCGTCCCCCTCCCCCCTGTTGCCCGCTCCCTGCTTGCAGGCGACGTGCAGTGCATCGATTACTCCCCCATCACCAGCATGTACGGCGCGGTGCACTGCTCTTCACAGGTGGGTGGGCAGAGAACCACGTGCGCTGCTGTGCAGATGGATGCTGCCACACAGCCGCAGGAGGGGAGAAAAGTCACGTCCGTTGTGCGCTGTGCTTTGAGATTGGGAACCTATCAAGTTGACATGTGCCTCCAGCAACTGTCCCTACTGTACAGGTGGTCAAGCGCACGCCTCGGCGGTAATCGTTGGCTGCATGCGCGTGGCGCTTGCAGTTACCTGCCAGCGCGGTTCGTGCCACCCGCGGTCTGCCGCACTGCCTGCGGGAGGTGAAGCTGCGGCTGGCTGCGTGCCGTCGCCGACATGCCGCAGGTGACCGCAGCACGGCAGGGCAACGGGCACCCACGTCGGATCTGGTTTCTGCCGCTTTGCCAACTCTGCCGCGAACGCACTCCTTGGATCTCTTCGTCTTCGTTTCTTCACTAGCACTGCAGCCTGCACCACTCCATGCGTCATCTGAGTCGCTTCTGTTTAACTTACTAGCAGAGGATGAGCACACGGGCAGCTGACTGGGGGGTAGTGGCGAGGGCCAGCCGGGCAAGCGCTGCAGCGGGCAGGGAAGGGCGGGAGCGGAGCAGGAAGGCGAAGCAGAGGGAAGCATGTCTTGGCCACCTCAGCGGGTGGAGCGAGTAGGCCCTGGGAGGGGACAGGATGTTGGACAGCCGAATGGGGGCGACGCAGGTACGGGCGTGCGAGAGGACGTTTGGGTGGGGGGCGTGGGCAGCGGTGGAGGGGTGGCAGAGGTCCCAGAGCTACCGATCGCATGCAGCCAGTGGCAGCAGGCGGAACACAGGCTGCGCGCTGCCTGCTTGAAGACGCATCCTGTTGCGTGCTGGGTCGACCCCCTGGCCTGCCTGCTGCAGGAGGCGCAGCGGCGCCACTTTAAACTTGTTACCTGGTCCACAGAGTGTCTCCAGAGAAGCGAGGCCGCGCCGGAAAAGCTGCTGAGAGCGAGGGGATGGTCGGGTCCGCCAAGCCCCCTGGTCTCGCCCGCTGCAGTAGAGCGTTGTTACACCGCAATTGAAACGCAAGGCAGGCCGGAGAAGTGTGCAAAGCAAAGCGAGAATGTGGGACAGAGGGCAGGCTGTCGGGCAAGGAAAGCGTGAGCGGCGGCAGGAGCAGCGCGCATCACAGCGCAGCTGCTGCCCAACTTACCTGCGTTAAATGGCTGCCTGCTGCACCAGAGCTGACAGGAGGGGGTCAGGCTGTTGCAGGGCGAAGCTGGGTTGGCTGGAGACAGGTGGACTGCAGCCCACGGGCAGCGCCGCCGGTGCTTCACGTGCGGCGGCGTTTGCCGCCTGCCGTCACCAGCAGCTCTGCATTCACCGCCGCAGTGAGCGTGACCAGCGGCGCCTCAGAGGAATCCGCGTCAGCAGCAAAGTTGAGCTCGGCTGCAGACTCGGCGGGGGCCGGGCGCAGCACCTCGCCGCCGCCGTAGGTGCCCTTGAGGAGGCCGGTGTTGCACCGCAGGTGGTACTTGCCGGTCTGCTCTGCCACACCCACCACGCGGCACGTCAGCCGCTTGCGCTGAATGGTGCTGGTGCCGACCTTGCCCATGCTGGCAGGCTTCAGCAGCACGGCATCGCCGATGTCGAACTCAGCGCCGCCCTTGCCGCCCTGGCTGCGGATGCGCTGGCGGTTGCGCACGTGCAGTGCCAGCACCTGCTCCTGGTGAGCGCCGTGGTGGGCGGTGAGGATGGCTGTCGATGTAGGGGGAGGAGGAGAAGAGCAGCAATTGACGTGCAGGGTGGAGATGGTGGGCGTGCGCACTGCACCACAGCCGGCCTGCCCAACTCTGTTTATGTCTACCCCAGCTCAAACAGCCCAGTCAGACTCACCCGCTGCCTCTGCATCAGCGCTGGTGCCAGCTCCATCGCTGCTGTCGTCCACCTTATCCAGCTCCTCTGCAGCATGGACGAAATAAATGCAGGAGGTACGAGCGCTCATGTGGGAGCAGCCACTGCTTCATGCGCCCCCATTTGCAGGCAGGCCCCCAACGAATGGTTTGCCCGCCGCTCCCAACATCAGTCCCACACTCACCAGCAGCGTCGCACTCTGCTGCAATGGCTGCCAGCTGATTCAGCAGGCTTGTCGCTGCCCGCCGCTTGCCTGATGGGCTGCGCATGGCTGTAGCACGCTGCGGCAGCGCACTAGTGGGCACCTCGCCCGCCTCGTCCAGCAGCTCATCTGCCACCAGCTGGCTCAGCCGGCCGCCTGCATGAGTGCGGGTACTGCGCCGCCCCAGGGGAGAAGCGGTGGCAGCAATTTGCAGCGTTGCCTCGTCCAGCGCTGCATCGTCGCTTGCCTCGTCTTCGCTATCCGAGGGCAGCACCAGTTCTGACAGCGTGCGGCGGCGCTTGGGCTGCGCTGCGCTGCCTTTGCGCGTGGCAGGGGCTGGCGGGGTGTCGGCATCGTTCGCCTCAGCCGAGGAGGTGAAGCCCAGCAGGCGGACAATGTCATCCAGCAGTGGCAAGTTCATGTTGGAGGGCAGCGTGCCGAACAGCGCCTTGGTGGGGGCCATGCCGCCGAGCGCGCTGGTGGGCGAGTTGTTGACCATCTGCATCACTGTCAGGACGTGGAACGCCCAGCTGCAGAGTGCAGGGGATGGGTGTGGGTGGGTGGGGTGTGGGTGTGGGTGGGGGTGGGGTGGCGTGGGGGCGGGGGGAGGGGGGGGGGGGGGGGGGCAGCGCTGAACCACAGCACAGCACAGCAGCACTGGACAGGAGGGGCAGGAACACGACAGCAGCGTGCAAGCAGCACTGGACAGGAGGGGTAGCAGCACGAGCTGCAATGCACGCAGGCACAACAACACTGGACAGGTGGGGCAGCAGCAGAAGCTGCAGCGTGGAAACAGGAACCACAGCACAGCAGCACTGGACAGGAGGGGCAGCAGGGGCAGCAGCACGAGCTTTCTGTACTCACTCGAACAGCGGGCAAGCCATCAGCAGCGCACGAATCTGACGAGGGACGGGTAGGGGATGTGCACACAGCGGTCAGAGAGAAAGAGCTGTGGGCTGGACCTGCAGCACTGCCGTTGCATCAGCCATACCGGTGCCACACACGACCACCTCCGACCACCTCAACGCCACCAGCAGCAACAACAACAGCAGCAGCACACCAGATTCCTCTTCGCACATTGCCCGGCTCCTACCTTGTTCTTGAGCTCGCGGTTCTTACGCTCCACGCAACCGTTGGTTTCAGGATGGCCGGGCATGCTCTTGGCGTGCCGCACGTTGAACAGCTCGCACAGCTCTTTGACCTCCTTGCCGCAGAACTCCAGGCCGTTGTCGGTCTGCAGCTTGGCAGGCACCTGCGTTCGCATGAATTGAAAGTAGAGCTGCAAGGGAACGACAGGGGTGCGTGGGGGTGGGGGTTGGGGTGGGGCAGAGTGAAAGAGAGCGCAAGACGAGGCATGAAGCAAGCGAAGCGGCTGGTCGCTGGTCCGCAGCGCTGGCCGGTAGCGATGCCAATTAGCGTTGGCACCAATCAATGACAGCAAGTGCTTGCAGCAAAAACTGGCAGCAAGCGCTGGGAGGAAGCGCTGGCAGCAAGTGTTGGCAGCTCACATGCCGTGCCACGCCAATGGTCGTCTTGGAGGCCAGCGGGTAAAGCCAGCAATAGCGGCTGAAGACGTCGATCACCACCAGCACGTAGCGGTAGCGCTCGTCACGCCCTGCTCCTAGGTCGATCAAATCGGCCTGTGGGTGGGAGCATGCAAGTATAGAAGAGGTGGTTGGGTGTGACAGTGGTGGGCAGCACATCCCTGCAGCTTCATGGCAGCTTCACACCAGCTTCACAGCAAGGGTGCGGCAGTGAAGGGTTGCAGCGTGCGCAGCGCGGTGGCGGCGCCGAGCGGCGGCGGCAGCAGGCCGGCCACACTGTTGCCGCGCAGGTTTAGCCACATGAGGCCTGCAAGGGGCAGTTGGCGGTGGAGAGGGAGGTTGGCTGGTGGCGGGGGAGGGAGGGGGGGAGGAGTGGAGCGGCGGCTGGGTGCGGGCGAGTGGTGGAGCGTGTTGCGGAGCTGCGGTGCAAGGACCAGGGCGCGCAAGCCAGCTCGCATGCCAGGCCAGACCCTGCATGCTGCCCACCTGTCAGGTAGGGCCCCTTGGGCAGCAAGGGCAGCTGAGCGTCGACCACCGCCAGTGCCTCCAGGTGGCGCAGCGCGGTGACAGGCCGCTGGGCAGGCTCCAGGGCTCGAAGTGTGCATGCCCTCTGAGCTGCATGCGCCGCACGCCGGGGGTGAGCGCGACCAGCGCCTGCACCGCCGCCTGCAGGGCCTCGTCCGTGTCATCCACCCGCTCGGTGGCGTTGCCGCACCAGTCGAGCTGCGTCACGCCTGCCAGCAGCGGCCCGCAGCTCGCGAAGCAGTGCTGAGAAACAGAGCAGCCGTGGAGCTCGAACACGCGCAGCGGCACGCCAGGCGGCAGCACCGCTTCCAGAAGGCTGCGCAACACCGAGCCGCCTGCTGGGCCGCCGCCCGCGTCCCAATCCAGCACAGCGCCCCGCGCTGTCAGACGGGCACCCGCCGCCGCGCCCGCAGCAGCCTCCTCCCTCTCCATTGCCAGGTACGCCACATGATCATAAAAGACGCCGAGCGAGCAGCGCCGGCCGTCGGGCAACTGCGCGCACGAGGGGCACCAAAGGCCCGTCAAAACACTGCCGAAAGGGGTCGGTGGGTTGCCGCTCATGGCAGCAGCACAGCATGCTGGACTTGCCTGTATGAGCAGCGCCTTCACAGTCAGTTGCGCCAGCAGTGGGAAGCAGGAGGCAGCCGGCAGGCGCATGGCTTCGTCGGTGGACTGTGTGACATCGAGGCTTGTGAGGCCGGTGAGCGCGGTGAGCGGCGCAAGGTCGGGCAGGGGCGCCACCGCTGACAGCATCAGGCCGCGCAGCCGCGGCAGGCCGCTGATGGCTGCCAGCACGCTCGGCGGCAGGCTGTACCCTGACAGCCACAGGCACTGCAGCGCCGTCAGCTGGGCGGTCATGGTGGCGGTGTCGGCCGGCAGGGTGTATCCGTAGAGGCATTCAGCGCGAAGGTACTCCAAGCGTGCCGCCTGCCGGCGCAGCTCGAGCATCGATGCGTTGCTGAGAGGAACGCCCGCCAGCCACAGCGAACGCAGCTGCCCGGCCGGCAGGCACTGCAGCAGCTTGGGTAGCTCGCGTGCCGCAGCCTCGACCACCTCTGCGTCTAGGGCCCGATAACTGGACAACGCGCTGAGCTTGAGGCTGCAGATGTGCTGTGCCGTGCGCTGCACACGCTGCAGCAGGCGCGCCAGGCCGAGGATCTCAGCGCCGCGGTAATCACACAGCACAGCAGTGCAGGCTGCCCAGGCGGGTCCTTCTGACAGGTAGGTGTGCATCCAGCGCTTGCACACAGCAGCAGGGCGCCGCGCCTGCAAGCAAGGGTCATGCAGCAAATGCGTACGCTTGCAGCGTGCTAACACAGCAAGCAGCGGCACGACGTCTGCCGCCCACCACCCACCCAAGAGCACACTGGCTCGCTCACTTACCGTGGTATTGGAGGGTCGA
Organism: Micractinium conductrix; assembly: GCA_002245815.2. NCBI lineage: Eukaryota > Viridiplantae > Chlorophyta > Trebouxiophyceae > Chlorellales > Chlorellaceae > Micractinium > Micractinium conductrix. Next base: position 1,713,732 of record LHPF02000005.1, read on the forward strand.
CCAGACCCAGTATGTGGCCCAGCACAGCGTCAGGCAGCGCGTTGATGCGGCAGGGCACAAGGCCGGCCATCGCGGCAGGCCAGGAGCAGTGTCCGACGGCCGGACCGGCGGCGGTGGCGGCGGGCGAGGAGGGGCCGCGCGCGAGGTTGGAGAGTGTTCCGACGGCTTCAGGCCGCTACTGCTACTTCCCGTGCCAGCTGCCGTCTGTTGTGGGCGACGGCAGGGGTTGGCAGGGAGTGTCAAAGAGTGGGCAGCGGTCGAAGAGTGTCCTGGAGGCCGTCTACAGCAGCGGAAGTGCGCGAGGAGCCTTGGAATGCGAATCTGAGGGAATTCGAGGCGATGCGATGCGGAAGTGGGCAGCCTAGCAGTCAGAGGAATGGGTGGCGACGCAGGGACCGCCAGCGGGCATCGCCAGCGGGGTGGCGACTGAATGTCGCGCATGCAATGCATCATTGTAGAACGCTGTGCGTACGCAGCTGATGTCAGAAGACGAGACGATCGCCACAGTTCGGTTGCGCACCGAGCGCCTGAAGCCTCGAGACGGCGCAGCGCCGCCAGCACAGCAGCAGGCCGCGCTCGGCTGCGGCCATTACACCTCGCTTCACTCACGTCACGCTGATCAACAGGCATTCCTGCAGACCACCATACGGCTGTGGGATGCTCAGGGCGGCCGTGCTATCCCGATTATCATCGTCCGCTCCCAGTGCCGCCGCCACTGCCGCCGCTGCCGCCGCCGCTGCCGCACCCAACAGCGGCGTCCCCACCCACCCAAAATGAACGCGTCTCCATTAATGGCGTTGGTGGATTGGGAAGTTGTTTACGTAAAGTGAATGGCAATCTTAATCACGCCTTTGGCACGAATAATGTGGCCATGTGGCGCACGTGAGCTCAGCCGAGGGACGAGCCCGAGGGGCAGCCCCAAGGGGAGTGCCGCCCGAGGGCGGCCGACGCATCAAGCATCGAGGCACCGTCCTGCAGGCTTTGGAGCCCCTGAGAACCTGGTTGCTGCCCTGAGTTGGATCCTCATCACCTGGGGCCGAGGAGAGACGAGAGGGGGCAACATCGCCGGCCGCTGTGCACGGCGCCGCCAGCCGCGCGCCGCTGCCTCGTCGCCTCTTCCCGGTGTACTTGCAGCCACGCGAGGCACGCTCCTCCGCTCTCTCGCAGCTTGCTGTGCTTCACACGCCCGCTCCGACCTGCTGCGAGCCCACTCTCCGAAGTGCCTCGACCCCTCCCTGTTCCTCAACCCCACGCTCCCCAGCGCTCACGCCCGCAGCCCCACCCTTAGAAATGTGGGGCAACTGCTGGCTCTGCATGCCCGCCAAGCGCGCGGAGGCGGCGGCGGACAGCGGCGGCGCCGCCGCCTCGCGAACCGAGGCAGCGGCGGCGACGGCGCCGCCGGGGCAGGCGTTGCTGCCGCAAATGCTGCGCAGCAAGTCGGAAGCGCGCATCCTGCAGCTGACGGACAGCGGGAGCTCCAGCATGAGTCGCTCGCAATCCATGCCTTCGAGCTCGCTGCTGGAGGCCAGCCGGCGGCGGTTGGCGGCGGCAGCGGCGGCAGAGGCGGCGCAGCAGGCGGCGCAGCAGGTGGGCCCTCCCTTGCGGGCAGTGCCCGTCTGCCCTGCTGCAAGCGCAAACGCGAGGCATGCGTTGGTTGCTTGATTGCCACGCCTCCCAAGCCCCTGACCTCACCCGCCATTGGACATGTCGTGCCTCCCGCTGCAGGCGGCAAGCGACGGCACCGCTGCTCTCTCGTTTGTGGAGCAGTACGTGCAGGCAATCAAGGACGGCAACGCAACGTGAGCAGTGGGCATTCACGTTGAAATGACTGCCGTGGAAACACCTGGGGAGAGGGTGGGTGCGGTGCCGGCAGGCACCGAAACAGAGGGCTCCGCAGCTTCAGCCGCCACCACCCGCCCACTGACGTCGGCACCCTCCTCAGCACTGGGCGCCGCCACCCCCTCTACCCTGCTCATACAGCAAACTCTCCACCCCCCCCCCCCCCCCGTTCTCCCTCCCTCCTGCCCGCAGCTGGGCGACTGGAGAGGTGGGGGCGCTGTTCGCAGAGGATGCTGTCATGATCTCGGCGGACCGACAGTCCTTCACCGGCCGCCCCGCCATCGTGCGGCGGCTCAACCAGGGCGTGGAGACGCTCGCGAAAATGGTGCGCCCTGCGCTGCGTGCGCCGCCGGAACGACCGCGGCTGCGGCGGCAGCGGCAGCGGCAGCGGCGGGTTGCGCGCCGCAGGGCCGCCCTGCGTTGCGCGGCAGGCTTCCTTGGCGGTGTCGGCGCTGCCCCCTGCTGATCTGTCCCTAAGCCAAACACGCCTGCGCTCCATCTCCCCATGCAGGCGGGCGACACGACAGACCTGCCCACATTTGAGCTCACCGGGCCCTCGCCTGCGCCCGGCGGCACGGGCGGCGTGGTGCTGCGCATGGCCTTCAAGCGGGGTATGCACAAGATGGCCTTCACGATGAATTTTACGATGAAGGCCGGCAAAATTTCGCAGCTGCACACCACCCGCAGCTGAGTGCGCGCTGCGCCGCAGCAGCACATGCCCTACGGGTATACGCCATGTATGCGCGGCTGCGCAGCCACACGCAGCCGAGCGCATGCAGACATGGCCGCTCTCCCCTTTTGCACAGCTTCAGGTCCCCTGCTCCCCTCCTTGCCAAGTTCAGTGCCCGACCCTCTTGCCTCCCTCAACACCCTCCGCCTCTCTTCCACCTCCGCTCCGCTCTCCTCTCCATTCCACGACAACGGTCAGACTGGTGTTTTACAGAGCCAGACAGCTCGAGTGAAGATGTACACAGGCGCCACGCCCCCGGCAAATAATTGCGTAGGAGAGGGGGGCGGCGTCGGGGGCGCGCGGCGCAGCAGGCAGGGGTTAGCGCAGGAGGTTGGGAGGGGGTAGAGGAGGAAGAATCAGAGCTGTCAACAGGCGTCAAGGGGGAGCAACCTCATCTAAGCGAGCAGTCAGTCGGTGTACAGGGTCGTGGACATGTGGGGAGGGCAGGGCGGCAGCGGGGGGGAGGCCTGTTTTGCATGGCGTGCTGGGCGGCGGTGCGCACCCAGCAGCACGGCTCCCCCCGCAAGTGGCGGCTGCCCGCCCCAGGAGCTACCTAGACTGCTGTGTCAGGAGATGAGCTATGAAGGGTATGAAGAGGGGTGGGGAGGCCTATGGCGGGGAACGGCCGCGCTGCGGCACCTGTTGGCAGTGCGGCCGGCGAGGTGGGACAAGGCAGGGGCGCGAGTGGGGGCGGCAGGGAGCAGCAGGCGCTGGAAACTGAGGCAGGGCTTTTTCGTACCACTGCGGCTCAGAGCGCCGCCCGTCGATACCCGCGGCAACGTGCAGAGCCCGGTCATGCGCCCGCAGGCTTTGGTCCCGTGTACGCCTTCTGCACCAGCGCCCGATACTCTGCATCACCGACAACAAGAGGGGAACACCATTGGTGGGCAGGGGAACAGGGAAACGGAGCCTCACTCAATCTGCTTGTGCGCTGTCCGGCAGGCAGCCGCTGCCAGCCTCGCACGCTGGGCTGCCACGCGGCGCGCCCTGGATGCAGCATCCTCGGCCCCCACCTGCGTCGTTTGCGCCCCACAGCTTTGCCGCGTGCGCGTTGAGCGGCGAGTCCACGTTGGGGTCTGCCAGCAGCGACTGGATGGACTGCAGGATGGTCTTCACGCTGTAGGCGGCTGCAGGGAGCAGGCGGCGGGGGGATGGGAGGGCGCGCCAAGGTGCGCGGTCGAGGTGGGGCCAGGGGCTAGGGCCAGGCAGGCAGGCGCAGGCAGTAGCATTCAGCAGCCGCATTGCGCTGCCTGCTCCCTGCCTGCCCAGCCGCCGGCTGCTGTCTGCAACCCTCTCACCAGACCACTTGTCTTTGAGGATGTCCAGGCAGATGTTTCCGTAGGTGTCGACGTTGGGGTGGAAGCAGGGGGTCTCAAAGCGCACCGCCGGCGCCTTGAAGGGGTACTCGCTGGTGAAGCGCAGCGACAAGCGGTAGGTGCAGCCCTCGTAGGCGGTGGCGTCGGCGCCCTGGAGGCAGGCAGGGGGGAGGCAGGGGGAGGAGGATTGGCGCGCAGGCACGGCTTGCCAGCAGCCGGCAGCGCAGGGGCCTCGGTGTGCAGCAGCAGCACCCCTCCATTGCCCTGCTTTTGCCTGGGTGCTGCTGCAGCCCGCAGCAAGTTTCTGCCTGTATGCAAAGCCTGCTGCGCCGCCCAACCCCAGCAACGGCACCGCACCCAACCATTGGCCGCCGGCCCCAGCGCCCGTCTGCGGCTCACGTTGATGGTGCCCACCCAGTCGAACAGCGAGTCGCCCGCCGGGAAGGCAGACACGCCGTCGCCGCTGCTGGCCATCAGGCCCATGAGCTCTTGCTGCAGCCGCTTGGTGACGGCACCCGTGTCCACGGGGCGTGCCGCGTCGGGTGCGCCGCCCTTGGCGGGGCTGGCCGCCGTGCGCGCCGCTGTGTTCATCGCGGCTGCCTGCTGCTGATGATCCTACTGCTGCTTGGCGTGGCTCGCTGCGGCCAGCGGCAACAGGACCTGCAGGCGGGGGACGGGAGAGGTGGCGGCGAGTGGCGGCGGCGACCAGCAAACGACGGCAGGCGCGCCAGGAAACGCGGCGCGCGGCTCCGCGCCTGGCCCCCGCGACTCTGCGCGTCTTGATGACGGGCAGGAAGCGGCGGGGAGTGCCGGGCAGCGGACCACTGGCAGCCCTGGCTGTCAGAAAGCGGGCGCAACCGCAGGGGCTCGCCGACCGTCGGCGCCGCGCCCTACCTGTCAGGTACGCGAGGTGGTGCGTGTTTGAGGGCGGGACAGAGGCGGCCGGGCGCCAACGACACGGTGTTTGGTGCCGGGGCGCGGGGTTGCGGGCGAGAGCCTTGAGACGGCAGACGGTGTGATGGTGGAGGCTTGGAGGAACGGTGGCTCGCGATCGGGGCGGCCACAGACAGAACAGAGGGGCTTGCTCACTGAGCTGGCAGCACGACGGCCGTCCTCTCTCTCTGCGCCAAATGACGCGCACCACTATATCACATTGGCTTGACCATAATCCCAGTATCCACCTCGCGCGGGTGAGGTCCCCGGCGTCGCCCTGCCGCTGAGCTCTCCGCCTATGAAGCCCAGCGCTGCGCTTGCGGCTGGCGCGCATCGGCTCATACACGAAGCATGTGAGTGGAGAGGCAGGGTGACGGCAAGCTGGCGCCGCACGACATCGCTGCTGGCCAGGGCGGGCGCGCACTCCGGTTTCCACCGCACGTCGCGTTCCCGTCTGTGCCCGACAAAGGGCGTCCCACTCAGGACCGCTCCTGCCCCGCTTGCCTCTCTCCCTGCAGCCAGCCGCATGCTGCAATACATGCCTTCGTTAGCGCAGTTTGCAGCGGTGGATGAGCTGGCGGAGGGCATCATGGCGGGCTGCCGCCTGTCGCTGAGCCGCGGCATCACGCTGGCAGAGTCGAGCCGCCTCGACCACCAGCTGCAGGTGTGGGGTGGGGGGTGTGCACTGAAAGGTGCCTGCCTTCAACAGTGTGCAGGTGTGGGCGGGGTGTGCATGCAGGTGCCCAAGCTTGGCAGGACGCAGCAGGGAGTCGTTTGCGGCGTGAAGGGCTGCTACCGGCAGTGTGCGGAGGGGGCGTTGGGCAGGTGCATGCATGCCAGCAGCCCAGCTGCACGCTGCGATGCACAATTTCTGCAGTCCCCCATCACACCAGGCTTCAGCAAGGCATTCGTTTCTCCAATCGGGCGGCTGCCCTCCCAAGTGCAGGCCGCCAAGTTGTTGCGTGAGCTGCAAAAGCGCATGGCAGAGCGCCGGCAGGAGGCGCAGCTGGCGCAGCGGGGACCCGGCCGCGGCGTCAGCGGCGACGGGCCCGGGTGCGGCAGAGGTTTTGGCAGCGACGGCGCCCCCCACGTCGGCAGCGACGGCAATGGCAACGGCGACGGCAGCGGCGCCGCCGCCTCGGCCTTCCACGCCTTCCTCCGCGTCGGCGTCAGCGGCCCCCCGGGCGCCGGCAAGAGCTCCCTCATAGAGACGCTTGGCTGCGGGCTGCTGGACGCTGGGGAGCGGGTGGCGGTGCTGGCGATCGACCCCTCCTCCCAAACCAGCGGCGGCGCCATCCTCGGCGACAAAACGAGGATGGGCAGGTCGGCGGGCGAACACGTGTGTGTGCAGTGCGCTGCTGCTGCATTGCGCGTAGGCCCTCGTGCTCCGCCGCTGTCGTGCGCCGGCCAACCAGCCACGTCTCACCTGCGCTCCTTCCACTGCCTGCTCTGGCCCCACCCGCCCTCTGCCCGCTGACCCACCGTCCCGTCCCCAGGCTGAGCAGCGCGCCGGCAGCGTTCGTGCGGCCCAGCCCGGCGCGGGGCACGCTGGGCGGCGTGGCACGAGCCACGTATGACGCCACCGTTATCTGCGAAGCAGCAGGGTATACCAAGGTTCGTGCTGTGGCATGCTGTGGTTTGCTGTGGCATGGCATGCCTGCGCTGCGCTGCATGCCCCCGAGGCGGCGGGGTACACCAAGTTGCGTGCCACGCTGTGCTGCGCTGCGCTGTGTGAGCTGTGTGAGCTGCATGCCCGGGCGGCCTGAACTGCCAGCTGGCCGACTGCCGGCGACGTTTCCTACCCCTTGCCTCCAACCCCTCCCTTTGCCTGCTCACACGCTTCGCCACCTGTCCTCCCCCCCCCCCCCGCCCGCAGGTGCTGGTCGAAACGGTGGGCGTGGGCCAGAGCGAGACAGCTGTACAAGATTTGGTGGACTGCTTCGTACTGGTGCTGCCTCCTGTGGGCGGCGACGAGCTGCAAGTGAGAGCAGGGCTGCGGCGGGGCGGGGCGGGGCGGGGCGGGGCAGGACTATGCCTGCAGCTGTTGCTGCGCAGCAGAATTCGCACTCCTTTTTTTCTTTTCTTTTAAGCTGCAGCTCAATTGCTGTCGTCCCAACCTCTACCGCGTGCTTGCTGCTTCCCTGCAGGTCATCAAGCGTGGCGTGACGGAACTCGCCGACATCGTGGTGATCAACAAAGCAGACGGCCCCACCAAGGCCGCCGCCGCGCGTGCCGCCGCCGCCTTCAGTTCGACGGTGCACTTCCACCGCGCACGGCGGCGCGCGTGGCAGCCCGCGGTGCTCACCTGCTCCGCGCACAGCGGGCAGGGGGTGGACCGGCTGCAGGCCACGCTTGCAGAGTTTGCCGTCGCCATGTTGGCGAGCGGCGAGCTGGCGGTGCAGCGTGCGCAGCAGCGCCAGCGCGTCGCGTGGACCGCCGCCGAGGAGGCGGTGCTGGATGCCTTCAGGTAGGCACTGGGCAGGCGGTGCAGGCGGCAGGCGGCCGCCTGCAGCTGCCGCCGTGCCTGCCTGCCGCGGCGTGCGCTGTCCCTGCGCACGTATCCCACACTTGTCCGCTGTGCCGTATCCCACACTTGACCTGTTGTCCCCCAGCCTGCTGCATGTGCCGCCCACTGTCGACCCCTCCCCCCTCCCTCCCCTCCCCCTCCCCCTCCCCTCCCCCTTGCAGGCAGGACCCATGCGTGCGTGACCTGCTGGCCCGCATCCTGCCAGACATACAGTCGGGCGCGCTAGTGCCGCGCGCCGCCGCGGAGCTTCTCAGCGGGTACCACAGCATGTACATGTCGTGACTGATGCGTACCGACGTGCTGCTGCTGCTGCTGCGCTGCTGCGCGTGCACGACTGGTGCGCTGTGCTGCTGGCTGCTGCCGCTGCCGACCCCGGAAGGGAGAGGCAAGCAGGTATCCAAACCTCAATTCTTATTCGCTTCCCACGATTCGTGATCCCCCCTCCCGCACTGCCCCGCCCTTGAGTACCCGTTACCCGTTTCTCCACTTGCCCCCCCCCCCCGCCGCCGCGCCCGCCCGCCCCTATTGTCTGCCCCTCGACCTCTCTCGTTGCCAGGCAAGGCAGCAGAGTCACGACGCCTGCGCCTGTTCGATGGCCCTCTGTCTCCTCTTCTCCCCTGTAATCTTGCATCACAGTTGAGGTCGTCGCATGAGTTTGCTCCGTCAGCTGCAATCCTGTCGGTCAGTGAGCCGGTGAGTATGTCAGTTGCATGCCCAGCCAGTCGGCTCGCACGCCGGAGAACATCGGAGTTGCCCGCGGTGCCGCAGGCAGGTGCGCAGCTGATTTGCTGGTTGTCGCAGCGCTGCTGCGCTGCGAGGCTTCAAAGGGAAGGCTGAACAGGGAGAGGCATGAGAAGGTGGCACACGCGGCGGTGTGTGGACGCCGGTGTGTGGACGCCGATCTAGGGTCAGCTGCACACCAAGTGGTACTGCCACCTCGGCCGAGCTGGCAAAATGGCGGCGTCCAGCAGCCTTTCTGGGCTTTGTGAGTAGTCATTGCTGCACCTGCGGCGAGCGAGGCGAGCGCGAAGGTCCAGGAGCGTTTCGAAACCAGCCTTGGGTGCACGCGCCTGGCGCCTCCCTTCGCTTGCAGCGCTGCCAAATTTGTCTCTTAGGCGGCCCCTGAACATGACTTACAAGCTGCCTCAGCAAGCTAACCCGCGTCCTGGGCGTTGGGCGCTGGCGGCCGTGCTCCTCTTGTTTTCAGCGCTCGGAGGCCTCTCCAGAACCGCTCAAGACAGGTAGAAAGGAAGCCTGCGAGCGACCATCTACCTCGCTCAAACGTTGTAACCGCCGCCGCTGTTGTCACCGCCGCCGGCGCCGACACTACACGCACCGGCGATACTACCCCCATGGCTCGACCACCGCCAAAGTCTGGCCACCCCCCGCCCAAAGCCCCTTGCCGCCCCCGCCGCCCCCTGCTTGAATGCAGGACCGCGCTGTTCTGGGGAGCTCCATTGGTGACACCAGATGCGCAGAGCACCGTACCGGCGGCAGGAGGGCGCCGTTTGCCGCCCGACCCCATGAAGGCGGCGTGGTTGGACTCTGGCGTTGCGGTGCTGGGTGCGGGCGTGGCCGGTGCGCGGCCCGCGTGGCAGCAGCAGCAGCAAGGGCATCCGCACATGTGCGGCTGAACTGCCGTGCTCCCGTGCCGCTGCGCAGCGGCGCAAGTTTCCCGCGAAGCCGCGACGTGACATGCAGCCTGCAACCAGCCCTGGCCCTGGCTCCCCTGCAGGCAACCAACAGCAGCATCGCGTCCGCCCCCTGCGATGCCGCCCTGGCAAGCAAGTTTGCGGCGGCGCCGTGGCTGCTGCCGCCAAACTGCAGCGCGCTGCCGTACCAAGGCGCGCAGCCAGCTATGGGGGTCGCTGGGTGGGGGAGCGCTCGCAAGCTGCGGGCGCCTTTTGCTTGCGTACGTACCGCTGCGCTGCGCTGCACTGCTGTGTGCTGCCATGCGCAAGTTACCACAGGCCTGCGTGCCATCCTGCCATCCCTTGACTGCATGTGGATGGCACGGTGCTGCCCGCTGCCCTGTGCAGCGCTGGCAGATGCGGCATGCACCGCAGGCTCACTCGCTCAATCGAGTTGCAACCCGTGCCCGCTTGTTCTCCTGTGCGATGCAGGGGTACACGACTTCGACACGCTGCTGCAGCTGCGCGGCCGGCCGGCGGGCGGTTACGACAAAGCCATAGCGCTGCTGCCGTTTGACACCGGGGCAGACCACTACACACAGATGGCACAAAACGCTAGTGAGCCCAGCGCCGCTGTGCCCGCTGCGCCGCCGCTGTCGCCCGCTGCGCCACGCGCCCTTCCTGCCATGCCTGCTTTCTGTTATGCGCCGGCGTTTACGGACCGTGCCTGCGCAGCGCTGCGCGGTTGGGCCATGCTATGCCGGCAGCCCGACGGCCCCCTGCTCCCCCCCGCTGCCTGCCTTGCCTGCAGTATATTCGTTGGTCAGGCTGGCCGGCGTGGATAATTTTATGCTGTGGACGTGGACGAACACGAGCCTGGCAGACTGCGCAACCCTGAACCTGCCCTGCGCCGACGGCCGGCCGCACCTGCTCGAACCCCAAGGCAAGGCGGGGCGGGGCAGCAGGGGGGCCAGCTGCCCTGCAGGCCCTGCCTTGTACCGGCCAACGCGCCGGCATGCCCGGACCCCTCGTCCCACCCTGCTCATGCATCCATCCATGATTGGATCTTTCGTTCTTTGAGCACCTCGTACGGTGCCGCACCGTGCGGCACCCGACCTTCCTCTCACTCTGGATCCCTACTATCTGTCTGTCTCCCTCCCAGCAGGCAAGGGTCGCGACACTTTGGTGGCCATGTGGCTGAAGCCGGTCCTCACGCTGCGCGCGCTGCGCGCCGGGTACATGGTGCTGCTGAGTGACGGCGACGTGGCGTTCACCGCCAAGGCGAGCGGGGGGCCCTCGGCCAAGCGTGGGTGCGGCGGCGCAGGGGCGGGCGCAAACGCTGGGCTGGGCTGCCCGTGCGTGTGTGCGGCTGGGCAGGCCTGCACCTAGATGAAGCAGGTGTAGCAGGCGCGGGTGGCACGCCAGCTCGTAAACCCCACCAGCCATGTGCCCCCCCCCCCCCCCCCCCGACACCTGTGCAGCCGATGTGGGATCTGCTGACGCAGCTGACGCTGCGCTCGCACGCCGACCTCGCCATCCAGGCGGAACAGTACCGGGGCCCCGTGCCGGACAACCCCTGTGGCACATATGGTGCGCTGCCCTGCTGCACGGTGCCCCCTCGTGCGCACCCCCCTCGGTCCTGCGCATAACTTTCCGTTGTGCACTCCCCCACTGCCCAACCTGCGCCTGCCGTCACCGCCTCACGCCCCCTTCATGCCGCGTGGCCGTAATTGCCCCGCCAACGCAAGAACGGCCATGGATACATGCTCACGTGCTCTGTTGGCGCACGCTGGCCGTCACAGGGCGTGCCGCACGTCAGCCGCCAGCTGTCAGCCCCCCCCCCCCCCACCCCACCCCACCCCACCCCCACACATACATACGCCGCCACCCGCCTGCAGTCAACTCTGGCATGTACCTGGCGCTGCCGACGCCTGCTTCCATCAGGGCCATGGAGATATGGCTGGCTCAGTCCCCCAAGGCGCTCACAGAGAACCTGACGATTTCGGATCAGGGCAAGCTGCACGGTTTGGAGCGCAAATTTCCACTGGTGCCGCCACGCGAGGCAGTGCCTGGAGCAGAAGCAGCTGGTGAGGGGCAGGGCATGGGGGGCAGCATCACCGAGCTATTCAGTTTTTTTGATATGAATAGATAGAGTAAGAAAGAGAATGATCAAAGAAGCAGCTGGTGAGAGGGGGAAAGGGGGGCAGGGCGTCGGCTGATTGCCAGCAATGACGGTCGGTGGCTGCGTCGGCAGAGCGCATGCATGCATGCAGCCGGCAGGTCCCCCACTCTCGTGCCGCCCCCTTGCTGCAGAACGAGAGCGTGCCTCGCTGGCGGCTGTGGGTGCGCTGGAACCAAGCCTACGACATGGACGACTGCCGAATATCCAGCGACCCCCTGGGCCCCAAAGTCGACCCATGCGACGCACAAGGTGGGGAGGCATCCGGGCATCGGCGGCCGGGTGCCACATGGCAGCAGCAGCGGCAGCGGCAGCGGCGGCGGCGGCGGCTCTCGCCCCTGACGCCCCCCCCCCCCGCCTGTGCTGCCTGCCCCTCGCTGCCGCAGTGCTGTTTGTCCACCCGCTGTGTGGAGGGGTTAAACACGAAACCATGCAGCGGTCGGGCTTCTGGTTCCTCGACGGTAAGCCAGCTTGGACAAGCCAGGCAACAACCCGATTTGGGTGGCTGGGGCTTACGCTGCCTGCCGTTCCTCTCGGTGCTTGCCGGGCTGGCACCGTGCATGCCGCTGCCCCTGCCCACCGCCACGGCCACGTGTGCTGCTGCGCCCCGCCTGCTGCGCCCCTCCAATTCTGCCACCTACTGTCTTTTAAGCGGCCTGCCCGCCTTTCACAGCGCACCCCTCGGCCGCTCACGCCCCTCCCACCTGCAGACTGCTTGCGTCGCAACGGCAGCGCGCCGGGTGTGCAGCTGCCTTCCTGCCCGCCGCTGCAGTGGCGACGACCAAACACAGAGGCTCGCTTCTTTTCGTGTGGCGAGCGCAGCTTGACCCAGCTGCTAGAGTACTTGGGTGTGCCGGCAGACTCTGGGAATTCGACGGCGCTGGCACCGGTGCATCCATCGGCGACAGCGTAACGGCGCCCCATTGCCAGCCAACTTGCCCGCCGCCGTTGCGTGGCGTACTTGTGTAACACTTCTTGCAGCAGCAAAACAGGTGTTGTTATTTCTTCTTCTGCTGCTGTGGACAGAGCCTTTCAATTGTGCCCTCGAGACAGGAGCAGCACCTTGAACCCCCGTCTGTTCTAGCTGGCGTTTGGCAGAGGAAGGGTCACAAAAACAGGCGCGCGCCTGCGTTGCCGCGACGCGTCTCAACCGCGGCAGCAGAGCAGGGCGGCGCGTCGAAGAGCCCAGCAGCGCAAGCAAGGGAGGTGCTTCAGGGTACAGGCACCGCGCTGCACGCGGCGCGTCAGTCAGTGCTCGGTGAGTGGAATGTAAGAGATGCCCTGCTGTGCGCAAACAGAGAGGCCGCTCAGCTGCGCACGTTCTCTTGCAGGGCCACGCGACCGCCGCGCGCCGCCGCCGCCTTGCTGCCGCCCGCGCCGCCGGTGTTGGCCGCCGAGTTGTTGACGTTGCGCGTGACCTGTCGAGGGGTGTGTTGGGGGGGCGGAACGGGGTATGACGTCAACTCACTGCCGTGCCTTGCCGCACCTGCCGCGACGGCGCCTCATGCCACCAGCAGCCAGCGGCGCTGCCCGTGCAGCGCCCCGTCCCACCAGCATCGGCACCTGCACTGCCCTGCTGCCCCTGCACGAGCGCACTGGCCCTGCGCCGCCCCTGCGCCGCCGACCCCACACCGCACACTCACCGTCGACACCCCGTCCACAAACTTGGTGCGGTAGATGACGTTTGCGTTGTTGAACATGCCCTCCTTCAGCGACACCACCACAAACTGTCGTGGTGCATGGGCGGGCGGGCAGGGTTGGGGTGGGTTTGAGGGGTGCGGCGGGGGGGAGGGTGGGGTGGGGAGGGCTGGTGTGGAAGCTGGCGGCATGCAAGGGGAAGGTTCCAAGGGCATGTGGCGGGCGCGCCACCCGCCCAACCACACTCGCGTGGCCCTGCCAGCTGTGACGGCAGCACGCTCCGGGAGCGGGTGGGCAGGCAGGCTGCGCACCTGGCTTTGCGGAAAGTGCTGCTTGATCATGCGGCCGATGTTCTGGGTGTGGTTGAGATCCAGGGCGGCGTCCACCTGGGGGGGGGCACGTGGAGGCGCGAAGGGGGCAGCGAGGGGTCGGCGAGGGGAGGTGGCAGGCCAGCAGGCAGCGCCTGCGACGACAAACACCATGCGCCCCGGCCCGCCTGCCCCCCTGAGCTGCTGCTGCCTCCAGCCTGCCCCAGCCAGTCAACCGGCCACCTGGCCAGCAGACGAGTGGACGTGGACAAGCATGGCTACCGATGATTAAACACATCGAAAGGATATCGTTAGGGAGTGAACATTGACATGCCCCCCACCTCGTCCAGGATGTAGATGGGAGCGGGTTTGAAGAGCAGCATGGCGAGGATGAGGGACAGCGCCAGCAGCGACTTCTGCCCGCCGCTCAGCTCGCTCAGGCTCTCCTTCCACACGCCGCCAAACGCCACCTTGACCTCCAGGCCTGAAGCCGAGCGAGTGCAAGGGCGGGGCAGGATGGTTGAGGGCAGGCAGCAGGTGAGCAGCGGTGGGGTTAGCGGCGGCTTCCACGCACGCCGCCACCATCACCTCCAGGCCTGCAGGGGGGAGCACGAAAGCGGGAGCGCGGCGCACCGCAGGGTGACGACACGCGGAGCATCAGCAGCACAGGCTCTGTCCACGTCGTCGCGCGCATGCGTCGCCAGCCCATGCTACTGGTGGCCCACTGCTTGCCCCATGCCCCACCCACCCACCCACCCTCCATGAAGGAGCAGCCCTCCTGCGGCTCCAGCTTGGCGGTGGTGCCGGGCAGCAGCGTGGAGAAGATGCTGCCAAAGTCGGTGTTGACCTGTTTGGGGTGTGTGGGTGGTGGGGTGGGGTGGGTGGCAGAGGACGAGGGGGGCTGCTGGGGGGACAGGGAGCGCTGGGGCAGAGCAAGGCATACGGCTGCCTGGACCTAAGCCAGACCTACGTGCGCAACCTGCTGTACCAACCCCAGGCCCCACTGCCCTTCCCCCTGCTTGCACACACCTTGCGCCACGTCTTCTCCAGTGCCTCCCGCTTCTTCTCATCCAGCGCGCCAATGGTCTGCAGGGCACACGTGGAGCAGGGACAAGCTGAAGAGCACATAAAGGCGTGGCATGTCGAGGCACCGCTTTGCCCGCTTTGCCATGCCGGCGCTTGATCGCGTACGTCTGCACACGTCCCCCTCCCCCCCCCCCACCACCCCCACCCCCACCCCCACCCCACCCCACCACCACCCACCCACCCCTTCCACCCCCACCCACCCACCCACCCACCCACCCACCCCACCCACCCACCCACACCCTCTCCCACCCTCTCACCCAGCCGCCCACCTGGCCGCACAACCAGCCAGCCGCCCGCCCAGCGCACCTGCTCAATGCGGGACTTGTCCCCCTCCACCACGTCCTTCTTCCGTTTGAGCTCGCCGTACTCCGCCTCAGCCTGGGTGGGGTAGGGGGTGGGGCAGGGAATGGTGAGAGAGATTGAGACATATCGGTGTGCAGACCCGGGGGGCAGCCGCGGCCCTTGCCGTGCCCTGCCGTGCCGGCCTGCCTGCAGCTGCTGGCCGTGCGTGCTTGCCGGCCGTGGCGCAGCAGACTCCCTTCCTTCCTTCCTGCTTGACAGCATTCCCTCTATTCAAAGCGACCGCATCGACTCTCTGCTTCAGCCAGCAGCGCCAGCTGTCGCCAACGGGCGGCACCCACCTTTTCAAACATCTGCATGACCTTCTTGTTCACCCGCTTGCCCAGCCCCTCGGCCGTGGCGTTTGCTTTCTCGTACTCGGCGAATGCCTGAAACAAGGGAGGGTGAAAGCGAGGGATAGAGGGAGGGCTGAGGGATAGAGCGAGAGCGAGACAGTGAAGAAAGGGGTGTCGCTCAGCCCTCGACTGCTGTTGAGGTGCGTGCAAACTCGGCAAGGGCTGCCTGCGCGTAGCGAGGGTTGAGCGGAATTGTGCGGACGGGAGGCGCCTTGCGCAAGCAGCATGATGCAGCAGGCGCCCACACGGCGTGGCCGTCCGACTACCTGGACGCCACCCACTTTGCGACCGCTTCTCCCCGCTTCCCACGCCTGCGTTGTCCCCACCCACGCGCCTCGTCCGCGTCGCGCGCCGCCCAGTCGTAGCCCGTGCCTGCCTTGCCAAACTGCAGGCGGTTGGATTGGGGTTTCAGGACGCCAGGGCTGGGCTGCCAGAAGGCACACAGGCGCAGGCCAGCAGGCAGGGAAGGCAGGCAGGCAGGCAGGCAGGCAAGGCAGCGTTGCTGCTGAGCCGCAGCCTCAGCCCCCCCCCCCCCCTCCCACCACCACCACCACACACACACAGCCACCCCCCCACCCCCCCACACACACAGCCACCCACCTGCGGCTTCTCGCTGGGGATCCACTGATGCTCGCGCTCCAGCCGGCGGCAGCGATCCGCACTGTCCGCCATGCCCTTGCGCAGACCATCCAGCCTGCAGAGGAAGGTGAGTGGGGAGGGGTTGACGGCGGTGCAGCGCAGCGGGCCCGCAGGGCTGGCCCACAAGGGAAGCAAAGGGAGGAGGCCAGGCGGGCATAGTCTGTGCTCGGCCCGTGTCGCAAGCTCCCCTATTCCTCCGTTCAATGCCTGCACTGAAGCAGCAGCACGTGAAACAGCAGCAGCAGCAGCAGCGGCAGCAGCAGCAGCGGCCGCCACCATCCTCACTTGTTGCCCAGCTTCTTCTTGTCCACCACAATGTCGGTCTTGCGCTGCTCCAGCGCGTCGCGCTCCTTGCCCGCCGCCGCAATCTCCGCGTCGCACTCGCGC
Organism: Micractinium conductrix; assembly: GCA_002245815.2. Classification (NCBI taxonomy): domain Eukaryota; kingdom Viridiplantae; phylum Chlorophyta; class Trebouxiophyceae; order Chlorellales; family Chlorellaceae; genus Micractinium; species Micractinium conductrix. The sequence goes on from LHPF02000005.1 coordinate 1,729,640, forward strand.
AGGCGGGCCTGCAGCGGCGGACAAAGAGCAGCAGGGGCCATCAGCAGCAACAGGAGCGATCAGCAGCAACAGGAGCGATCAGCAGCACAGGCAGTCAGCGGCAGCAGCACAGGCTGTCACGCAGCAGCAGCAGCAGCAGCAGCCAGTGCTAATTTAGCAGCTGTCGGCAGCAGCAGCAACAACAACCAACCTGCAGCTCCGCCAGGCGGGCGGCGCGGGTGTCGTAGTCTGCCTTTGCGGCAGCCACCACCTTTGCCAGCTCAGCAACCTGCGCGCGCGGGGGGGGGGGGGGGGGGGGCGATGGTTATGGTGCGCCGTGGAGGAAGACATGCGAGCGCCGCCTGCCAGCTGGTGCCTGCCCACGCTTGCCTGCGGGCATGGCCCAGCTGGCCCAGCCTCACGCAGCCACGCCTGCCTGCACCTCTCCCCCTGCCCACCCACCCACCCACCCACCTGCTTCTGCAGCTCCGCCACAGCCTTCTTGGCGGCCGCCAGCTTCTCCCCCAGCTCCTTGCGCTCGCCGTCCGCCGCCTCGGCCTCGGCCACCGTGGTCTGCAGACAAGGCGACGCAAGGCAGGCCTAGGGAGGACGGTGTTGGCAGAGTGGTCGAGGGCTGGAGATGGGGCGCATGGTGCTGCAGCAAAAATGCCAACGACCTGCCACTCCGCCCGCCGCCGCCAGCTCCCCCAGCCTCGCGCACCCACCTGCAGCGCCGTCTGCTTGGCCTTGAGCGCCTTCTTGGCAGCTTCCGCGCCCTTCTTGGCAGCCGCCACCTTGTCCTTGGCTGCCTTGATGCGGTTGTCGCGCTCCTGCGGGTGCAAGCAAACAGCAAGTAAGGGGTGAACGCAAACAAAAGGACAGAGGCAGCAGCCCAATGCTGGGGTACCCCGCCTCCAGCGCAGCCCCTGCTGCCCCTCTTAGGTCCGGTTGTGCCCCTGCTGCTGCCGCCATCAGCGCACCTTGCCAAAATTGGCGATCTCGTGTTGGAGCTCCTGCAAGCATGTGAATCAGGGCAGCGACGGGCGTTCAGTCAGGCGGCAGTGTGTTTGAGCAGTCGGCAGGAGCAGTGGGCATGTTGGCTGATGCAGCGTGCCTTTTCCTCTGCCTGGCATCCCCAGCTGCCTCATGCACCGTGCTTCACCACGCTGCCCTGCCTTCCACTCGGCGCTCCCCCCCCCCGCCCACACCGCCGCTGCACCTTGGCCGCCGCCACCATCTCCGCCTTCTTGGCCTGCGCCGCCGCCACCGCCGCCTGCGCCTCTGCCAGCTCCGCCTCGCTGGCGGCCACCGCCTCTGACAGCTGCGCCGCCTCGCTGCCCGCCATGCGCTCTTCCAACAGCTTCAGCGAGTGCTGCTTCAGCTCGAGGTCCTGGCTCAGCCTGCAGGGATCAACGGCGGGCATGTGGGTCACCCGAGCAGCAAAGGGTGCAAAAGGAGGCGCAGCGCTGTAGTGCTCCCCAACAGCGGCATGTGCCCACCCCGACCCGGCGCCGCCTCAACATGCCCCTTACCATCCCCCCCATCCCCCTCACTTCTTGTACTGCCCCGCGGCGGCGGCGGTGGCCTGCAGCGCGCCCTGCGCGCGCGCCAGCGCCGCCTGCGCCGCCTGCAGCTGCTCCTCTGCCTGCGCCAGCTCATGGATGCGGGCCAGCAGGGAGGCGCCGCGGTTGCGCGACCCGCCGGTCAGGGTGCCGCCTGGGCGGAGACGGAAGGGGGGAGGAGGGGGGGGGGGGGGCGGCGCAGGCGAGGAGTGGGGGCAGGCGGCGACAGCAGGCAAGGCGTGCAGGCAGGGAGGAGGCAAGCGTTTGGGCAACAGAGGCATGCAGAGAGGCCGGCGTGCAAGCACCACAGGCACTCGGGCGAACAAAGCATGCGGAATCGACCTCGGGGGGACCCCACCGGCACTGTTCCAGCACGTTTCTGGCCTGCCGACGCTTCCCTGCTTTGTGCCCCCACCTGCCAGCGCCTACCTGGGTTGAAGTCGTCTCCCTCCAGGGTGATGCAGCGGGTGTTGACCTCCCGCGCGAACGCCAGCTTCTTGGCGGACGCTGAGTCCTGCAGGGAGGGTGGGTGGATCGTTGGATTGGAGACGAGCACGCTGGGCACGCTGGGCAAGCGGTAGCTTCTCGGCAGCGGCGGAGTCCAGTGGCGGAGCCTTGTGGTGGGGTAGAGGGATGACAGGAGCGGTCTCTTGAAGTGGGCGTGTGGCCACAGGGACTGCTGCAGCCAACACGCAGGATGCTCCAGTGCATGGGTCCATCAACCAGCCCACCCAATCGGTCCGTGCGCCACCCACCTTGCAGATGAAGGCGCCGCCAAACACATACTTCATCGCCGCCGACAGCTCAGCGTCGTAGCCCACCAGCTCAAGCGCGGGCTGTGCCTTGCCGCCGGGCGCCAGCCGCTGGGCGGCCGCCAGCGCGGGCGGCGGGATGCTGCGGCCAGACACCTGTTGGTGGCAGGCAGGGCGCAGGCGTGGACCGGGTGAGAGGGCGATTAAGGAAAGCAGTGCGCGACCGAAGTAACGCATGCAGCGTGTGCTTTGTCGGGGAGGACGAGGGCGGCGCGCAGGCTCAGTGCCGCAGAGCGTGGCACAGCGCAGCGCAGCGTGCAGGATGTGCTCACCTTGTTGAGGGGGATGATGGTGACGCGCTGGCGCAGCTGCCCGCGCGCCAGCAGCGCCTTGGCGGTGGCCTCGCTGTCCACAACAACCTGTGAGGGCATCAACGGGAAGAGCAAAGAAGCAAGGACGCCCTCTGGTTAAAGCCTGCATGTGCATGTGCAGGCTTCCGTTTTCAGTCCATAGGCGCTTCGCCCTCCTGCTCTCAGCTGCCCTCCAGCAGTTGCACCTAGAGCAGCAGCAGCAGCAGCAGCACGGCACGCAGACCTGGTACAGCTTGCCGCCCGCCGCCACCTCCAGCGCGGTGGCTGTGGCGGGGTCTGCCACCCGCGTCAGCTTGGCCACCACGCCCTTCACGCGGGAGCGGTCGAAGCCACGCTCGGGGTCGGCGTACCGGAAGTCGATGGCTGCAGGGGGGGGGGGGGGGCAGGCGTGCGACAGGGCGGAGCCCGGAATCGTTGCTCCCGAGCGAGTTACGCAACATCACCTGCCAGCACAGCACAGCACAGCACAGCGTGCGTCCAAGGTGCACTCCTTGCCCGTTCCAGCCCACCCCAGCCAGCCCCCGCCCCTCCCAGACAGAGGCGCACCTGACAGCTGGCTGCCCAGCTCGTCGCAGCGGTCGCGCCAGCGCGCCACCTCTCCCTGCGCTGCCTCAGCCTCCTGCTCCAGCCCCTGCATGTTGGCCAAACGGTGGAGTTCAGAGTCGGGCCATAGATTAGTTTGGGAACTGGGGGCGCGGGCGTCACGCATTCCGACTGCAGAAGTACAGCTTGCAGTGTCGTAAGTAGAGGAGGACACGTGTCCACCCGTGGAAGCACCCCGCCTGTGTACCTGCGCCGCCGCGGGGTCGTACCCCAGCCCCGCCAGGCCGCCGCGGCAGGCCTCCACCGCTGTGCGCGCCGCCTCCAGGTCGCGTGCCATCTTGCCGCCCTCCTTCTGCTTGGCCGCCAGCGCCTTCTTCTGCTCCCCCAGCTGCTTGCTGAGGTGCTTGCAGCGCGTGTCGGCAGCCTTGGCCTCGGCCTCAGCCTCAGTCTGTGGGGTAGCGTGGGAACAGGAAGGCCAGGGAATGACACCGAGACGAGGCCAGTGCACACGCTCCCTCTCATTCCAGCTCCTGAGCCGCCGCACCCACCCCTGCACACCCTTTCCTGCCCTGCTACTCCACCCGCTCCACACCCACCTGCGCATTCTGCGCGTCTGCCAGCCGCTCCTGCAGGCTGCGGTTGGAGGCGTCGCGGCCGTCGCCGGCCTCGGCGCCCGCCAGCTCGTTCTGAGCCGCTTGCACCGCCAGCTCGGCGCTGCAGCGGATGGAGTGGCAGGGCAGGCAGCGAATATGAATACCCGTGAGAGGCTGCAGTACTACTGGCCTACGTGCTGCCTGCTGGGTGCTTGCTGCTGGCATGTAGCATCCACTTTGCCACCCAACCACCCTCCCACCAACACCAGGCCCCACCTGTTGCACTCTGCGTGCGCCTCGTCCCGCTCCTGGCTGGCGCGCTGCACCTTGGCGCGCATGCCCGCCTCGTCCACCTCCGCCAGAGCGCCCGCCAGCTGCTCGCACGTCGCCTGAACAGGAGGCAGAAGGGGCGAAAGATGGGGGGGGGGGCGCTTCAGCCTCGGCACCATGACCAGAGGCAGCGCAGACGTGGAGGCAGCAACAGCAGCGGCGGCGGCGGCGGCGGAAGCAGAGCCAGCGTTGCCGGCAGCCCTGGGCGCACCTGCTCCGCCTCCACCAGCTCCTTTTTGTTGGTCCAGCTGCTGGTGTCCTTGACCACGCTGCAGTGAGGGGGTGGACGGATGGGGTGGACGGATGGGGTGAGGTGGGGGTGCAGTGCGTGTGGGAGGGCAAGAGCAGGGGCCTGGAGGTAGGTAGGTAGGCCTGGGAAGGGGGAGGGCTGGGCGTGAGATCGGACTGACGCAGCGGCAGCAGCGGCAGCGGGAGCAGCCCCCACCGCTTGGAGATCTCGTCCACCTCCGCCTGCAGCTCCTTGATCTCGCCGCCACTCTGCAGCTCCTTCTCCGTCTGAAGCCCCTCGATGCGGTCCTCGACCTGCGGGGGATACGAGAGAGAAGAGGGAACGTAGAAGTGGCTCAGCAGTGCACGACGCTGCCGAGAGGCGCAGCCGCGCATCTCAATCTCAGATGGCAGCCCCTCCTTCAGCCCCCTGCAGCCGTCCTTCCGTGCAGCTGCTCACCTCGCGGATGTCCAGGTCCAGGGCTGCCCCCTGTGCGTCCAAGTCGCTCAGGGCGTTCTGCGCCTCGCGCACCTCCGCCTCGCCGTGCTGCTGCAGCCTACGGCAGCGGGGCAGGGCAGGGCAGGGAGCGTGCGGGAGCAGCGGCGGTGAGGACTGGCCTCGTGCAGGTGCCTGGCAGGCAGGCACAGGTGGCTACAGCCTGCACGCCACAGCGGCTACAAACAGTTCCCGTTGGGCGCCGCTGAGGCCGCAGCCCCGCCCGCCGCCGCAGCCTCACCGCAACGCCTCGCAGTACTTCCACGCCACGCAGAAGCGCATGAGGCGCTCCAGGCTCTTGGTGGCGTTCTGCCACTCCATGTACTGCACCTTCTCCCGCCGCAGCTTGTCCAGCGCGGGGGAGATGTCCTCCAGCAGCACCTGCGTGCATCGCGTTGCACAAAGCGCGTTTGCACAAGTGCGTGGCGGCAGCGGGCGGCAGACCCAGCTCTTCGAGCGCGCGACATTGCAGCCGGGCAGCCGCGCATGTGTCACTTGCCCAAGCCCCCGCCCCCCAGCCACCCACCTTGTTGATTTCGTCCACCTTGAGCTGCTTCTTCTCAAGCGTGTGTACCGCCTTTCGCTTCTTGTCCTCGTACATCTTGGTGCCAGCAGCCTGCAGGTGCGGCGGGGAGTGGCGGCAGTTTAACGTGCAGCGCAGGCGCATGTTGGACTGGCCAAGGCACCTGCAGGCTCCTGCACAGCCTGCGCCCAGCTCCCAGAGCCGCAGTCCAGCTCTGCTGCTGTGATGTTGCTGCTCCCCCTGCTCCCAGCTGGTTGCCATGTGCGCACCTCCTCCAGCAGGCCCAGAATCTCCTGAGGCTTCATGTTGAGCACCTGTTGAGGGTTGGGGGCGGGCGCAGACGGCGCGCGAGAGCGGCAGCGGTGGGGGGCCAGGACTGGGGGAGGGCCTGCAGGCGCCGAGCCAGCGGCGACGCAGCAGGCAGCGGCAGCCCGGGTCTGGCCCCCCATTCCCCGCACCTTTGTGATGCGGCCTTGCATGATGAGGAAGTGCGGGTTGTTGACGTTGAGCTGCACACTGTGGAACAGGTTCTGCACGCGCCTGCAGGACACGGAAGCAATCGCAGCGGCGGCACGCGTTTGGCCAGTGCAGAGCAACAACAGCAGCAGCAGCGGCGGCAACACATGGTGGGGTTGCGCACAGCAGGGCACTGCATCAGGCGCTGCCAAGCCGCCACGCGCGCCCTTTCTCCGGCCTGCCGCTGCCGCCAGCCATCCCCTCTCTGCCGGCCCCCCAGGGCAGGCACAGGCAAGCCGGACTCACGAGGGCTCTGCCACCTTGCCGTTGATGAGGTACTTTGAGCGGCCGCCGATGACCAGCTGGCGCGTGACGGTGATCTCATCCAGCGCCTCGTACCCCACCGGGCCGCGTTCCTACGTTTGGCAGTAGCGGTGGTCGCGCCCGCCAGGATGTAACCCACGGTCAGGAGCAAGTTGCAAGGTGCCGCACAAGAGTGCAACCCATGTGGTTGCGCACTGAATGTTTACCACACACCCCTGTGCCAGCCTGGCTGCATACCGCCAGCTAAGGGCGGCATGTCCTGGGGTGCGCACGCACCTTGTCTCGGTTGTCAAACACGATGGACACGGTGGCCTTGGTGATGCCCGCCTGGCCCTGCTTGTACACCAGCTCCTGCAGGCTGTTGGCGCGCACCTGGGCAGGGAGGGGGGCAGGGCGGGGGCGCGGCAGGGGGGGGGGGGAGAAGGGAGTGGAGTGACACGACAACGCACGCGCATTTCACGCTGAGCATTGCATCCGACAACACGCCAGGCTTTCATTTCGACTGTGCTGCTTGCGGCCGTGCAGCCAGGCAACTGCGGCCAGCACCAGCCACGCCGCGTCAGCGTGCAACGCGGGCATCCCGCCGCCGCCTGTTGCTGCCTGTGTGCGCCACCGACCTCTCTTGTACTCCCCCTCAAACAGCCCGCTGCACTGAAAAGCAAATCCACACGCGCCCAGCCGCACCTGCTGCAGGTTTGTGATGCCCAGCACGAAGCAGATCGAGTCCAGGATGTTGGACTTGCCCGACCCGTTCAGCCCGGTGATGGCGTTGAACTGCGGGTCCAGCTGCGGCACCACCACCCGCTGCGCGTAGCTCTTGAAGCCATCGATGGTGATCTCCTTGATGAACATGGCGGCGCCGGCTCACGGCGCGCCCCGCGGGCGGCGCGGCGCAGATGGCGGCGGCGGCGAGCGAGCGGCGGCAGGTGCACGCCCGTCCAAGCCCGGCGCAGAACGTCGCTCTGGCTGGCTCCAGCGCCTACGAAGAGCGCGCGCCAGCGACAGCCGCGGAGGCTGCACGCGGAGAAGCGCAGCGACAGCCGCGAGCGGGAGCAGGCTGCAGAGGCGGCAGCCGGTGAACGGAACTGCTGGCGAGCCAGCGAGGAAGTGGCGGGACGGCGGCGCGCGCAGGAAAGAGCGCAGCTTTTGAAGCACGCTGCGCAGCCGACAGCTCAGCGTGACGGGCGCCGCGGTAGGCGAGTGCGCAAGACAGCAGCCAAATGCGTGTTCTTGTGAATTATATACTCATGCGGCTAGCATTTAAGCATTAAAGGTTGTTTGTGAGCGCACCTGCGTGCAAAACATGCCGTGCAAAAACACTCGGCGAGCACATGCCGGCACCTCTGCTTGCCGTGCGCGACGTCCGCCGACAGAAGGCGGTGGCAGGGGCGCAGCCGTTCATGTCAAACCAGCCTGTATTCACACCAATCACCACAACGAGCGTGCTGCCGTGAGGCAGGAGCTGGCCTGCAGTGCCCCCTGCCTTGCGTCGCCGCCGAAGCATGTGTTGCGTGCTGCGTCAGCCCTCTGCACCCGTGGACCCCCCGGCTTGTAGCGGCCCCTGATCACGTTTTCGCTCTTCCCACATCCTTCAAGGTCATCTCACATCCTTCTGGAACCCTCCCGCGCCCCGTTCCCGCCCCCAGTTTAAAATGGCTGCTGCAGCTGCAGTCAAGCAGCAGCTGGAAGACAACTGGAGCAACAGCCGCCAGCACAATGTGTTTCCGCTTGCTCAAATCGATTATATCATGCGCCGCAAACGGGCACAGCAGGGCCTGACGGTAACGCAGGCACCTGCCGCCAGCGGGCGGCTGACGTGCCGCGTGGTGGGTGTGGCAGAGCAGACCGGCAAGTACCACCTGCGGTGCAACACCGGCCTCCTCAAGGGCACCTACGGCGGCGGCGAGGTGCTGCGCCCGGCCCCCGCCGAGTCTGCAGCCGAGCTCAACTTTGCTGCTGACGCGGATTCCTCTGAGGCGCCGCTGGTCACGCTCACTGCGGCGGTGAATGCAGAGCTGCTGGTGACGGCAGGCGGCAAACGCCGCCGCACGTGAAGCACCGGCGGCGCTGCCCGTGGGCTGCAGTCCACCTGTCTCCAGCCAACCCAGCTTCGCCCTGCAACAGCCTGGACCCCTCCTGTCAGCTCTGGTACAGCAGGCAGCCATTTAACGCAGGTAAGTTGGGCAGCAGCTGCGCTGTGATGCGCGCTGCTCCTGCCGCCGCTCACGCTTTCCTTGCCCGACAGCCTGCCCTCTGTCCCACATTCTCGCTTTGCTTTGCACACTTCTCCGGCCTGCCTTGCGTTTCAATTGCGGTGTAACAACGCTCTACTGCAGCGGGCGAGACCAGGGGGCTTGGCTTGCGCGGACCCGACCATCCCCTCGCTCTCAGCAGCTTTTCCGGCGCGGCCTCGCGTCTCTAGAGACACTCTGTGGACCAGGTAACAAGTTCAAAGTGGCGCCGCTGCGCCTCCTGCAGCAGGCAGGCCAGGGGGTCGACCGGTGCAGGGGTCGACCCAGCACGCAACATGAGCCTGCCTGGCTGCCCGGCGTGGAAGGGTTGAGCGGCCCGCCTCCATCGCGCTTCCTCGATCGCCCCGCAGCTTCAGTAGATCATCGAGCCATCTCTGCCGCGCGGCCGCTGGCTCCTTTGCCCGCTCTGCGTGCCAGGGCTCTGTCGCTGAAGCGAGGGACCTTCTCACGCTCGCTGCCCGTTGAGGCGGCGATGGAGATGCGCACGGTTGCCGCCGCACAGCGCTGCGCTCAGCTAGGCGGGGCAGTGGCCCGTGCCGCTCGCGCCGCCGCTGCCGCCGCCGGGCCCGCCCAGTCGCTGCCCCTGGCCACGCTCCGGCCTTACCGCGCCATGCTGCCGGGCAGCCCGCAGCACCAGCGCGCGGCCGCGCGCCTGGGCCGCCTCCTCAGCAGCCTTAGCCCCCGGACCGTGGCCTCCGCCGCCGCTGGCGAGTCGGTCGGCGCAGGCACCACGGCGGCGCCGCCGCCGCCGGCCGCCGCGCCGCCCAAGCAGCAGCCGCCGCTGGCCTCTGGCTACCGTCTGCCCCCCAAGGAGATCGCCGACATTGTGGACACCCCTCCGGAGCCGCTGCTGTCGTTCTCGCCCAACAGGGAGCTTGTCATGCAGCTGGCCCGCCCGCCGGGCAACCCCCCAATCTCTGAGCTGGCCCGCCCAGAGTTGAAGCTGGCAGGTGAGCGTGCCGTGCCGCCGCATGGAGTGCGGTGGAGGCGCGCAGTGTGGAATGGAAGCTGGGCCATGCGTTAAAATTAAAATGCAAGTGGACGTACATCGCCCACAGGGTGTTGCAGCGGCGTGCTGCCGCAGGCAGGCCGCAGCGCGCGCACTGCGCCCGGCACCCTACTCAACAGCCCTCCTCCCGGTCGTTCCCCTCAGGCCTGCGCATCGACCCGGAGACCTTCTCCCGCTCCCGCATGAGCTACTACACCGGCATCACGTACGGGGCCTTCACCGACGTGAGTGCATCAGCGTGCATCAGAGCTGGGGCGTGCGCTGTCACTTGTGATTAAACCTAGCGGGTGTACCAGTCGTCAGTCAGCAGGGTCGTGGCAAGGTGCCTTCAGCCAGCCGGCCTGTGGCCTGCGCCGCGTGCGGCCCCCCGCTTTGCCCTCGCTACCACCGCTGCAGCTGCCTCAACCACACCGTCGTCTGTGTTTCCTCCGCCCCAGGATCTGGTCATGCCGCTCAAGGCAGACGACTCCCACTCCATCAAGGGCATCCCCGACGGCTACTGGGTGCGGGGCAGGACAGCATGCGACTCGGTCAACAGCGCCAGCAGCACAAACGCGTGCCGCGCATGCGCCGTAAGGGGCGTGCAGGCCAGTAGTGCCGGCCACGGTGCGCAGGCGGGCGACCGGCGGCAGCGGCAGCACCTACTGCGGACCCGCCTGCAACGGTGTGCTTGCAAGTCGTTGCTTTCCCTGCCCTTGTATCAAACCTCCGTCTGCATTCCCCTCCCCTCCCCTCCCCTCCCCTCAGCTCAACTATGTGACCTGGAGCCCCAACAGCAAAGTCATCGCCTTCACCCTGCGGTCTGCGGGTGAGCTGGGGGGGGGGGGAGAGGGCGGGGGCCCAACCCACCGCCAGGGCGCTTGCCCAATCAAACAGGCCAAGGTGGAGGGTCGCGCCACGCGACAGCAGCGGTTGCCTGCCCCACATGCCTGCCGCACATGCCTGCCCCACATGCCTGCCGCACGTGCCTGCCTGCTGGTTGCTGTGGCAGCCGTCATGTTCCAGCCGTCGTCCACCGAAAGGCAGCCATCGGTCACGGGACGCCCACATTTCATTTGTCCGGCGCAGGGGGCGACGCCGACCCGCCGCGCCTGCCGCTGGAGCTGTGGGTTGCTGACATGGCAACGGGGCAGGCCCGCCGTCTCATGGAGCACAGCCTCAACTCGACCTTCGAGGAGTGAGAGCGTGGTGGCGTGGTGGCACAGGCGTGCGTGGGGTTGGTGCTGGCAGTCCTGGCGTCAGGTGCAGCAGGCCGGCGGGTGCGTCACATGAGTCCGTGCGCCCGTCGTGTGCCGTCCCACGCCGCCCTCACTTGCCTGCCTCTGCGCTGCCCGCCCTCTCCTTGCAGCTACGACTGGGTTGACGAGGACACCATCGTCGCCGCCATTCTGCCCGAGGGGCTCGGCCCGGCGCCGCGCAGGCCCATCACCCCCCTTGGCCCCAAGATCGAGGTGAGGTGAACGCAGCAGCACACGTGTGGCAGCAGGGCTCGCCGCGATAGCTACGGTGCAGGCGCAGGCCGTCCGCCGTGCCTGTTGCCTCTCAGGCTCTCGTCCATGCGTGGCGACTGCAGTGGCCACAACAGCCCGGCGCGCACCTGGCCCTCCCTGCGCAACCCTTCTGCCATTCTGCTCCTGGCCCCGCCTGCACCTGCAGGACAACCGCAGCGGGCGCAAGAGCCAGGCGCGCACCTACCCAGACCTCCTGCAGGGCCCCTACGACGAGCAGGTAGGTCGAGGGGGGGGGGGGCGTGGCCGGGAGGTTTGGGTCGGTTGCGCTGCTGGCGGTGCCTCGTTTTGCAGCGCGTGTCTGGTCGTGGCGGGGTTGCCTAGAGCGGCTGCGGGCGCTTCAAAAAAAAAGATTCTACCCAAATTTCTACCCAATTGATTTATACCCAATTGATGGAACCCTCCTGCCGCTCCCCGGCCCCCGCCCTCCTCTCCGTAGCTGTTTGACTACTACTGCCAAAGCCAGCTGGTGACCGTCAAGGTGTGCGGGGTAACAACCAACCGAGCGGGTGGTTGGTTTGGTTTGGCAGGTGCGTGCAGGCACGGCAACGCAGGACCCCAGGCTCTGCATGCGCCGTGCCGGCGTGCACGCCTGGCAGCGCCGCCAGGCGGCGAAAGCGCTGCGCTCACGCCCCCCCGACCCCTGTACTCCCATTGGCGACAGGTGTCCACCGGAGAGGTGCAGCACATAGGCCCCACCCGCCTCTACACCGCCACCTCCTCCTCCCCCGACGGCCGGTACCTCCTCGTCTCCTGGCTGGAGCGGCCTTACTCGTACAGCCTGCCCTGCGGCCGCTTCCCCAAACGCGTGGAGCTGTGGACGCGGTGCGTGGGGTTGGGCGCGGGCGGGGGGCCGGCACAGCACGCGCCCTCTGGCCAGCTTGCAACGCCGCCGCTGCTTCCGCTGCTTCCCAGAACCTTCATTTCTGGCTCGCCGGCATGTTGTGTCGCCTGCCCATTTCACAGTCAATCCATCCATCCATCCACCCACCCGTCCATCCATCCATCCACCCATCACTCCATCACTCACTCACTTACTCAGTTGCTGTGGATCCACCCCCTTGCAGCGACGGCGAGTTTGTGCGGGAGGTCGCGGCGCTGCCCCTCGCCGAAGACATCCCCGTCGCGTTCGACTCGTGCCGCAAGGGCCCCCGGGGCATCGAGTGGCGCGACGACAAGCCCGCAGAGGTAGGGGCACCATGCACATGTGCCGTAGCAGGACAGTTTTTAAACCGTGGCGGCGCGGGGTTGGCCAGGCCAGCTTGGTCGAAGGCTGTTCGGTGGGCGGGCTGTCGTCGACGTCGGCTGCCTGCCGACGGCTGCCGCAGGGGCTTCGGCAGCCTGCTGCTGGCTGTGTGCAGGTCCCCCCTCCCTGCCCTTCCCTGGCCAACAGGCGCTCCCCCCCTCTCCCCCCTCCCCCCTTTTCTCAATTGATTGAAAAAGATGGCGTGGATGGAGTGCCAAGACGTTGGGGACCCCGCCGTGCAGGTCTCCCCACGTGACGTCATGTACGTGCTAGGTGAGCGTGCTTGCCGCAGCCGATCGCGACTTGACCTGGTAGTTGATTGATCAGGAAAGTGGGTAGGGAGCTGCAGGGATGTGCGGTGGGTGGGCTGCGCAGCAGGTGCGGGTGTGGAGGGAGCCGCGCAGTGAGCTCACTAGCAGTGGGAGCTGCATTGGCTGCGTGTCCACTCTTCCTACGAACAAACGCCGACCGCCGTTTTGTCGTGCTCGCCTTGCCTGCAGAGGCCGACGCAGCGGCGGCGGGCGCCGCGCCGCGCCCCATCGCCGGCACCGACACGCGCTGCCGCGGCGTGTCCTGGGGCACCGGCCAGTTTGCGCTGCTGTACGAAGCGGAGTGGAAGAACCGGCGCAGCATCACATGGGTGGGTGGGTGCAGGGATGCAGTCGATCGCTGGGGTCGGTGCTGTGGGAATGCAGTTGCTGCCAATGCCAGATGAGCCGGGCAGCAAGAGGGCAGTGCTGTTTCCGCCTACCCTCACCTGTGGTGCTCTCCACTGCTACGCTGTAGTCAGTCAGCAACCCGAAGCTCCCCTCCCTGCACTGCCCGCCTGCCCGCCTGTTTCAGGTCATTGCGCCCGATGAGGAAGGCAGCGAGAAGGTGGTGCTGTTTGACCGCTGCTACGAGGACGCGTACACAGGTGAGTTATGTGGCACCTTGGTGACGCGGATGCTGTGCCTGCAGCTCCTGCAATTTGCAGCATGCAGTGTGGTGCCTGGACTGCGCCCATGCCCGCGTGCTGATCTCTGCATTCGCTCACCCTTTGGCGCCCCCTGGCGTGCTGCAGATCCGGGGTCGCCTGCCTCACGCCGTACCAAGGTGCGGGGGGTGGTGTGCTGCTGCAGCCAACCGTTTTTGGCACGGGCCGGTGTGCATGGGCTGCAATGCAGAGGCTACGGCACGCAGCCGCTGCACCACGCTGCCCCACTGCTGCTCCCGCGACGCTGTCATTGCTGCCGCTGCCGCTGCTGCCGCTGCCGCCGTCGCCTGCTGGTGCCACCGTCGTCCCGCTGCCGTCGCTGCTGCTGCAGAGCTGCAGCCGTGGAGCCGCAGCACTGGGTCCCTGACCTGCATCCCTGACGTGTTGCAAGCTGCTGATGCAGGGCTCTGCGATGGCACCCCACCCTTTGACTTCCAACTTCCTTCCCTCCCTGCAGTGGGGCACCTACGTGTTGGCCCTGGTGGATGGCGAGCGTAAGCTGCTGATGCAGGGCTCGGGCGCCTCGCCAGAGGGCAACCAGCCCTTCCTGGACCTGCTCCAGGTGGACACCAAGGAGTCGCGCCGCATCTGGCAGGTGGGCAGCTGCTGGTTCACAGGGGTGAAGGCACTGCGGGGACGGCGCCAGGCGCGCGGACGGACAGCGAGGAGTCGCGCCGCATCTGGCACGTGACGCCCGGCGGGGGCTGCCGAGGCTGCGGCGCCTCGCGATGCCTGCGTGGCTGCGTGGCCCTCCCTGCCTTGCCTTGCCTTGCCTTGCCGGGCCCTGAGTGGGCTCCCCGGCAGATGCGCTTGGGCGTCCTGCCATGCCGCGCGCACCTCAACTCCCAACTGCGGCCCTGCCTGCTTGCACGCCTCCACGCTCCCCCCTGCCGCCCTCTCCTGCCCCACCCGCAGTCCTCCCCGCCCCACTACGAATACACCTCGTCTATTCTCTCCGACCTCGACACGGACAAGCCCATTTCGCTCGACTCCCTGCGCGTGCTGGCCAGCCGGGAGAGCGTCACGGAGCCGCCGCAGGTGCGCTGGTGGGGGCGCCGCCACGTACGTGTGCCTGGTGCGTCCAGGGCGTCTGGTGTGCCTGGTGCCGCCGCATGGCACGCCGTCTGGCCACGCCGTGTCGGGCCACGCGTCGCTGCTCTCCCCCCGCTTCTCCCCCCACCCTTTGCAGTTCTACATCAAGTCTTTCAGCGCCGACGGGGCGCAGCACGAGGAGCGCCGCATCTCGTCCTTCCCCCACCCCTACCCCTCGCTGAGGGACCTCCAAAAGGAGATTGTCAAGTACAAGAGGAGCGACGGGCTGGAGCTCAACGGCACTCTGTACCTGCCGCCAGGTCAGTGCAGTACGTACGTCCCTGCCCCCACCCCACCACCCCGTGGTGCACCGCCACCCACCCACCCACCACCCACCCACCACACACACACTAACACTCGGCTTCCGTTGTTGCGCTGCACCGGGTACTGCGGGCGGCAGGCGGTGCCTGCCAATCCACATGCCGACTCGACCGCACGTGCCTGACACGCCGCCATGTGCAGGGTACGACGCTGAGCGCGACGGCCCGCTGCCCACGCTGCTGTGGGCCTACCCTCGAGAGTACAAGAACAAGGAAGCTGCGGGGCAGCTGCGCAAGAGGTCAGTACCAGTCAGCTGCGACCACAATCAATCAATCCAATCAATTCAATTCAATCAATTAATCAATCAATCAAATCAATCAAATCAGCTTTGTGGGCTGTGCGGGGAGAGTGCGGCTGCTGGTTTGCGGCGGGCCACAGGTTGAACGGCGAGGCGGGCCTGCCTCCCGGCTGCGTGCTGCTGCCGAGTGCGACGCCTGCTCCCCCCCCCCCCCGTGCCTCCCGCCCCGCCCGCCGTGCCTGCAGCCCCCACACCTTCCCCGGCATCGGCAGCACCTCGCCCCTGCTCTTCCTGGCCCGCAAGTACGCTGTGCTGGACGGCCCTGGCTTCCCCATTGTGGCAGAGGTACGTACTCCGCTGTTGCGCCCCCTTCGCGCCCTCTCTCTTGCACTGCTTCTGCAGGTACTTCTGCTCTGCTTCAGCAGGGAGACGAACAGCCCAACGGCGCGTGCGTCGAGCAGCCGACCAACTCTCTGCCCTTCGTTTCTTCTTTTCTGTTCTTCCCTCCAACTTTACCTTTCTTGATCTGCGTGCACGCAGGGAGACGAGCAGCCCAACGACACCTACGTCAAGCAGCTCACCGACTGCGCCCGTGCCGCGGTCCAGATGCTGCAGCAGCGCGGCATCGCCGACCCCTCGCGCATCGCCGTGGGCGGCCACTCGTACGGTGAGGGCTGGGCAGGGCTGGGGGTCGGGGCGCCGAGGGGTCGGGGCAGGCGAGAAGGTGTTGTGTGGCTTTGGAGTGGCGCATCGCCGAGGCTTCACGCCGTGGGATGCAACTGGTACTGGTACGGTGAGAGCTGTGTGAAGGGTTGGAGGTGTGGGTGGGGTGGTGGTGGTGGGTGGGTGGGTGGGTGGGTGGGTGGGTGGGTGGGTGGGTGGGTGGGTGGGTGGGTGTGGGGGGGGGGGCCGGCGGGGGGCGACGGGGAGCAGGGAAGTATGCAAAGTTTGGTGCCGGCTTTACTTGATTGATTAGTCGACCATTAACGGATTGATGGACCCCTGTGCAGGCGCCTTCATGACTGCAAACCTGCTGGCCCACGCCGGCGACCTGTTTGCGTGCGGCATCGCGCGGTCGGGCGCCTTCAACCGCACCCTCACCCCCTTTGGCTTCCAGGCAGAGGAGCGCACCTTCTGGGAGGTGGGTTGCAACGCGATTAACATGTTCAAACATTCTGTTTTATTAAATAATAATGTCATTGTCAACCAAGCAGAGGAGCGCTCCTTCGGAGGGGTGGGCGCAGCTCCACTGTGGAGGGGGCGGCGCGCTGGTGGGGTACAGCAGGGGCTGCTGTGCGCGGGAGCACATGCTCCCCCGCTGTGCCTACTCTGCAAGGCCTCCTCCTGCCCGCCTCCACCGCCCCCCACTGCCGCTGCCGCCCCCCGCGTTGCTCCTGCCCGCCCCGCCTCCAGGCCCCTGAGACGTACCACAACATGTCGCCCTTCACCCACGCGGACAAGATCAAGAAGCCGCTGCTGCTGATCCATGGGGAGGCAGACAACAACACAGGTGAGGCGCATCATCTGCCCGCGGTGGGTGCGTCGTGCCGCTGCAGCGCTGGTCCCAAAGTGAGCCTGCCGGCGCCTCTTCTGCTGTGCATGCACCCCCCGCCTCGCATTGCTGTCGCCTCTCAGGTGCGCAACCACCCGCCGTCCCGACCCCTTGGCACCAGGACCTTGCCCACGCAGGCGGAGCAGTTCTTTCAACCAATGGAGCGCCATGACGGTCGCATGTACAGCTCTCCCCCCCCCCTCCGAACCCCGCCGCTTCTCTTCTTCCGTGCCGCTGCAGGGACCTTCCCCATGCAGTCGGAGCGGTTCTACCAGGCCTTGAAGGGCCACGGCGGCACCTCCCGCCTGGTGCTGCTGCCCCACGAGAGCCACGGCTACGCAGGTGAGCACCACACTCCTCGCTTGGCTCCAACGGTCGCGGCTGCGCTCCCAAATGGCTGTCTTGATCGATCGTAAACGCTGTGGAAAGGCTACACGAGTCAAGCAAAAGGAGCTGATCAGCTGCCTGGTGTACCTACAGTGGTGGCTGCATCGACTCCCACCACCCCGCCGCCCCCCCCATCCCCCCCCACCCCCCAACCCCCACCCGCTTCAGCGCGCGAGAGCATCATGCACACCCTGCACGAGATGGACGGCTGGATCAGCCTGTGGTGCGCGGGCGCGCAGCCGTCCACGGATGAGGAGTAGTCAGGCCGCAGGCGTCGCGTCGCCCCTCTGGAGCTGCTGTGTCCTCGCCCATTCAGCAAAGTGCTGTGTGCCCTCCCCTCCCCTCCACCTCCCGTGCTCTCCCTCCCAACCGTTGTGAGACACCACTTCCGCAACCCCTCCTTCAACATGATCACCCCCCCATCACACGCCATCTCTGCACCGAAATCCCTCCTTCTTACACCCCCGCCCATGCGCGCCCGGCCTCCCGCAGCATTGAGTCACTGCATCGCACAGTCACGCCGCCCCTCGGCTTCTCTGTCGGTGTAAAACACATGCATGCCTCTCTGCCTGTGCTGGGTCGCCCTCCTGGGAATGGTCTGTGTTGGACGAATGCAGTCAGGAACAAGGCATGGAGGCAGGGCAGGCGGGGCAGGCGCGTGAACGCCGCGCCTCCACGTCCCCTGGGGTCGGCCGGGCCGCGCCGCTCACCCCTGGGGCGGCTGCCACGCCAGCAGCGCTGCGTGCTGCGGCGCCGCTGCAGCCGCGGCCACCACGCCTGCCAGGTCCCCAGCCTTGCGCTCCACATACGCCTTCTGCTTGCTGGCACGTTCCTGCGCCAGGGGAACGAAAACATGCATGCATTACAATCAGAGTCGACGGAGCCAACAGCCATCATGCCATGTGTGCACAGGCGCCCCGTGGGGATGGAAGAAGGGCTGGGGGGGCCAACTCTTACAGCCGGCTGCACGCGGTGCATGCTACCCACTGCATGCAGGTGCAGGAGAGGCGCCGCACCACTCGTGTAGACGGGACAAAACGAGACGCACCTGCTCGCCCGGCGTGTCCAGGAACATGCGCAGCTGGCCGCGCGCGGCGGTGACCAGCGTGGGAAGGTCGCCCGCGGCCTTGGCCAGCGTCAGCGACGACCCCAGCATCTGCCGGGGCGGGGTAGGCGAGGAGTGTCGAGGGGGAGGGGCAAAAAGGCGAGCGCGAAGGCTTGTGTAGCCACCACGCCCACTCGCAGCTCGCGTTGTAACACCCACCCACAGCCAGAGACCCACAACCACCCACCTGCTCGGCTCCGGTGCGGTCTCCCTTGGCGGCCTGCACAGGTGCCATCACGTTGAGCACCTGTCCGGCGTTGGATGGAGGGGAGGGGGGCGTTGAAGGGAGGGCCTGCGCGAGCTTGTCGGCAGGCGCAGCACCTGCTGACGAGCCTCCGAGGAGCCCCCGTTCGACTGTTCATCGATTATGCTGATCGACTGATTGATTGATTGATTGAATGATTGATCGATCGATCGATCGATCGATCGACTGGTTAGTTGATTGATTGGCTGATTACCTGAGCCACCATCTGGGTGTTGCCAAGCTGGCCGTGCCCCGTCTTGAGCGCTCTGGTCAGCATCAACGCCGCGCTGCTGGCGTCGCCGGCGCGCAGCGCCAGCAGCGCGCTGAGCGTCAGGGCGGCGACCCTGCAGGAAGGGGACGGCAGGGCGGCAGCTAGTGTGCAGAGGACGGAGCGCAGCCAGGCAGCAAACAGCAGAGATGCTTGCATGAGCGAGGTAGCACACCACGAACACTCCACCCAATCCACGCCTGCCCCCCCTCATCCCCACCACTCACCCACACACACACCACGCATGAACACAAACGTCCGTGCACACGCATCCCACGCCACCACCCTACCCCGTCCCGCAAGCACACTGGATTGAAGCGCACACAACGAGATGGGCGACACACGGGGCACGCACCTGTCGTGCACCGGCAGGCCGAGCATGTGGGGCAGCTCGCGCAGCCCGCGGACCTCCAGGGCCTCCGCGGCGCGGCGCTGCCCGCCGGTCGTGCCCTGGGGGGGGGGCGGGGGGGCACGCCTGGAGACCATGGGGCACCCTGTCTCGCACGAGGACTAGTTTGTCTGGCTACGAACATCACGCTACGTTGCTGCGCCTCAGTAAGGAAGGAAGGGCAGCCACTGTAGCAACCGGCGCAAGGAGCTTGGACCCTGCCCGGACCCCACCCAGCGGGCCCCCCGCCCCCACCTCCGGATCCCCCTGCAGCTCCGCCAGCGCCGCCGCCAGCGCGGCGCCGTCGTGCAGCGGCGCAGCGCCCTCGCTGCGCAGCACGCGCTGGAAGTGGGCGGCCGCCGCGCCGTGCTCGCCCACGCTGTGGCAGTAGTGGCCTGGAGCAGGAGGTTCAGCAGGCGGGAGGAGAAGGGGACATGAGGTGATCGTCCTGCACTACCACACACTGAAGGGAAGGGAACATCGCGTGCCCCTCCCTCCACTCCCACACGCCTCCCCTGCTGGCGCGACAGCACCGCTCCCCAGCTGCGACCCACCCCGTCCAGCCCCCGCACCGAGCAGCATTTGCGTCATCGGCACCGCCTCGCGCAGCAGCGAGGGGAAGCGGCCCAGCAGGGCAGTCAGGCCCTGGAGCAGCTCGGCTGCTGCGGTCAGCTTGCAGGCCTGCGCGCGGCGGGGGGCAGCGGCAATAGGGCCCT
This sequence comes from Micractinium conductrix, assembly GCA_002245815.2. NCBI lineage: Eukaryota > Viridiplantae > Chlorophyta > Trebouxiophyceae > Chlorellales > Chlorellaceae > Micractinium > Micractinium conductrix. Next base: position 1,749,099 of record LHPF02000005.1, read on the forward strand.
GTTGTAAACCTGTCGTAGGAGCGGGAGCGGCGCTCCCGGATCAGCACTGCCACCTGATTGAAGCTGCAGAGGGCAAGACTTGACTTAGATTCGTGTATTGCGAGCACATGACAGCGTGCGGTGTGCGTGGGCGCTGGGCCGCTGCACCAGCCACCCGCCATTGGCCCACCCGCCGCCGCGCCCCCCCACCTGCAGCGCCGCCAGCACCCGCTGCTCCTGGCACAGCACCGACAGCTGGCAGTAGATGCGACCCTCCCAGATGGCCGCCACGCCCAGCTGCCCCTCCACACCCTGCGACCGCGCAGCAAGAGGGGCGGTCGTGCGAAATCAACTGGCCAATCAGCATGCCGCCTTGGATGTGCCACGCAACGCTCAAGCCATCCGAGCCACGAGCTGCCCTGCCCCCGGCTCCACCACCCGCCCGCCCGTCGCGCCCTGCTCGGCGCTGCACCCACCTGCAAGTCAATCCCCAGCACGGCCAGCTGCTCGGCCACCGTCTCCGCTGCCGCTGCCAGGCATGCCGCCGCGGACGCGCCCTTGCCCAGGCTGCGCAGCAGCGAGGCGTGCAGCAGCTGGCCCAGCGTGGAGACGGCGGGGGTGGAGACCCAGTGGTAGGACCAGGGAGCGCCGCCGGCGCCTGCCAGCAGCTGCTGCAGCTGCGCCAGCAGGGGGATGTTGCCCTGCTCATCTGCGCACCAGGGAGGCGGCAGGCAGGAGGGCGGTGGACGACCGGGGGGAAAGGGTGGGGAGGTTAGCAGGCCACGCTAGTTGGTGGGTGTGTATGAAGACCAGGCCCCAGGCAGGCCACGCTGCAGCTGCTGGTGCTGGTGCTGGTGCTGCACCAGCACTTGCGCTGCGCTCATCCTAACCCACCCAGCGTCAGCTCGCTGATCCGCCCCGCCAGCACCGCCATGCTGACCGCCAGCACAGCGTGGTGGCAGCACAGGTGGGCGTGCAGCGCCGGCGGGCCTCCGCTGCCCGCCTCGTCGATGGCTGCGCTGGCCTGTTGGGGCGGGGCACGGGGCACAGGCAGAGCAGTGGGGCGCAACAAACAACGAGTTGTGTGTTCCGGTTGTGTTCCGATCTATAGAATCGAGGCTTCAACAGCACAGAGGGGAGGGGCATCCTGCGCTGCCAGCTGCTGGCAGTCCACCAAACAGGTATTACTACACATCACTTCCAGCCATTGGCAAACTCATGCTCTGCCCCACCAGCACACCTGCTCCAGCAGCGGGCTGGCAGCGGCGGGGTCCCCCGCCGTGAGCGCCAGCGTGGCGCGGCACAGCAGGCGCAGCGCGCGCTCCCCCGCCGTCAGCGCCAGCGCGCCGTCGCTCTCCAGCTGCGCCAGCGCTTCGCTCGCCGCCTCGGGGCCTGCCTCGGTGGAGTGGGAACAGGGCTTTAAACCCCAGTGGTTCGGAACCAAGTTCTTGCAGTCACACAGGGCACCCGCAATAAAGAAAAGCGGGCACAGAGGGGGTGCAGGGGAAGGCAGAAGGGCTGGCTGGCGGTGCGGGGCGCCATGCAGCCGCTCCCCCTGCACTTGCCCGCGTGCACCAGGCTGTGCTCGGCCAGGCGGAAGTGGAAGTAGGCGCGCCAGCGGGCCAGCACCTCCCTGCAAGTAACAGTCGGAGGCACGTGTGCAGGGGGGGGGGTGGCCGGATGCAGGCCGCGGGCCGAGCGGCAGCCCCTGCTGGTGGGTGCTGGGTGCTGGAGCTCTGCAACGGGCCCGCGCGGTAGCACCAGCTTGCGCCCCCGCAACCTCCTGCTCGCAACCACCTCGCCCCTTGTTGAACACCCATCGCCACCTCCCATCATCATTCCCGTCACCCCCCCTCACTTGTCCTTGGAAGTGGCGCCGGCACGGCAGGCCTTGAGGCCCGCCGCCAGCGCGCCCTGCTCCGCCGCCACAGCACCCAGCCGCTGGTTGCACCGCGCCAGCGCGTCCCACACCTCGCACTTCAGCGGGTGGTTGCCGCCCGTCTGCCGCAGCTCCTGCTCCTGCCCTCGATAAAGACCAGGAAGAAGGTGCAGGCGGAGGGGTGGGTGGGCACACAGGGGCGGAGGGGAATCGGCGCAGCGGCGGCGCTGCAATGCAACGCAACCAGGAAGGGGCGCCGCAAGCGCGCGACGCGCAGGGCCCCGACGCACCGCCAGCAGCAGCACCGTCTTGGCCTCGTGCACGTTGTCAAAGTGCTGGAGCAGCAGGTTGGCGAGGCGGAGCCGCGCGGCCGACACCACCGCCGGCAGCGCGCCCGAGCCGTCGCCGCAGAGCGGCGTGAGGCACTTGACCGCCGCCGCCGGCTGGCCCTCCGCCGCAAACTGCTCGGCCAGCGCCAGCACCGCGGCGATGGTCTCCTTCATCGCTGCTGCCGCTGCTAGAGGGGCCAGAGGGCTGCCGGGCGACAAAGAGTGTTCCCCGAGAGAGCCTGTGGCGTGTGCAGCTGCTCAGGGAGACGATCGGAGCAGACTGTGGGTGGTTCGCGATAACGAGGGCTTCGAGCAGCGAGCGCCGCAAGGAGCGAGCGCAGCACCCAGCAGGACCAGTGAAATGGCATTCCCCCTTTTGCGCCATCAAACAGACAACTGCCTGGCGCCCTGGCGATCCATCAATACTGGGCAGGAAGGGAGGAGAGCTACAGAGCCAATGAAACAAAAACACTGATCGAGACAGGCCCCAACCTGGCGTTTCCCGCAGCTCGGCGCTTGTCGCGGAAGCAGCGGGCGCAACTACCAGCGCCATGAGCGCGCCGCAGCGCCGGGCGATCACCGCCCCTGCCAGCGGCGGCGGCGGCGGCAGCGGTGCGTCGTTTGCTGGCGGCAGCGCCTCAGGCAGCTCCTCGCTGGCCAGCCCCGTCACCCGCACGGTGTCTCTGGCCAGCGGGACGAGCTCGTACGGCCGTGCCCACAGCCGTACCATGTCGGCGCTGACGGCGGCGGAGGAGGCCAGCATGGCGGCCGCGCAGGAGCTGACCAGCGTCGCCAACGCGCCGCCCAGCGCTGGCGGGGGGGCCGCAGCCTGGCTGGCCGCGCTGCCCTTTGGCCAGGCCTTTGGAGCAGAGGACTACGACGCGCCGCCGCCGCCGCTGCCGCCCGGCACGCTGCCAGAGGTGGGCGGCGGTTGGGCGATGCGCCCCGCAGTGCACCATCGTGCTGGGGGGCGTACTGGGCGGGGGCAGATGGCTGCTGCACCGCTGCAGTCTGCCTGCCACCCGTAAACACACACACACACACACACACCAAGTGTTCCCCTCCAATCCTCTTTCCTTCTCTCACCTCACTCAGATCCAGCTGTCAGACTCTCTAGCTGCACCGCTGCAGCCCGCCGGCCTCCTCTGACGTGTATCCCGAGCGACCCCTGCCAACCTTCTTTCCCTTTGTGCATCTGCTTTCCTCATGTGCAGGTCAAGCTGTCTGACTTCTCTCGCTACCTGCGCTCCGTGGGCAACCGACTGGAGCAGTTTGAGCGCAGCAGGGCGGCCACGCAGCGCCGCGCGGCCGCCGCCCTCAGCCCAGGTTTGTGGGCGGGGCGTGGGCAGACGGTGTGTGACGTTGATGCGTTTCGGCGACGTGGGGCGCCTGCCTCTGCCGCCACCCACTCTGTTGCTCGCCTCCCCCGCACGTGCACCTGTTTCCCCCCCCATGCAGAGGAGCTGCGCGCGAGCCAGGGGCAGGGGCTGGTGACGGCCATGCGGGAGGTGCCCGCCGCTTTCTTCCAGGAGGCGTTTGACCTGGACCAGAAGCAGCTGTGGGAGGAGGTGGTGCAGGTGTGCGGCGGGTGCTGCACGAGGGCAGGGGAGTGGTGGCTGCCGCACGCAGAGCCCCCTCTCCGCCTCCCCTCGCCTCTGCCCCTCTGCTTTTGGGCCGCATGGGCCCCCGGCTGCACAGACGCGCGGCGATTTGAACCATCTGTTTCAGGTAGGCAGCGAGGATGCGCGGCAGGAGAGCTTGGACCGGCTGTCTGGCTACCTCGACACGGTGGAGACGCACCTGGTGCGGGAGATTGCGGCACGTACAGGTACGGGCAAGCGCCGTCGCCGTCACTCTGCTGCCTGCCCGTCCTTGAGAGGGCACGAGGCATGCCGTGCGGGCTGCGTGGGGTCTGGCAGCGAGCGGCGGCCTCCCGGCTTGTCTGAATGCTTCTTCACTGCTTCTTCAACAACCGGGGACGCTGGGCGTGCTGTGTGATGCTCACCGCTGCAGGCGACTGCTTGGCCGCTCCCGGCCAAGCTCGCGGGAGCCCTCCCTGCCTGCGCTGCCGTGCCGCAGCCCTGATTGCGCGCCTGCGATGCCGCCCCCCGCAAGCCTGCCCGCAGACAATTTTTTTGACGCGTCGGGCTACATCCAGGACGTGCGCGGCTCGGTGACGCGGCTGCACCAAGAAGTGGCGGCGCTGAGGAGCCAGGTACAATCGGAAGCGACAGCAAAGTGGTCTAACGTTGAAATAGAGTGATGACATGAGTAGAGCTTGAGGAGGAAGAGGGATGGACAGCGGGCGGCGCCACGCACGCCTGCACGCCCCCTCTGCCCGCTGCAAGCTCGCCTCTGACGCTGCCGCCTCTGCCGCCCTCCACCTTGCCCCAGATGCACACGCTAGAGCAGGAGACGGGCGCAGCGGTGGCCACGTCGCGGCAGCTGCAGCACCAGCGGGGCAACCTGCTGGAGACGCTGGAGGTGCTTCGAGCGATGGAGGGCATCGCGCAGGTGTGTGTCGAGCCAGCAGAGGCAGGCAGGAAGGGGGCAGCGGTCAAGCGCATTCGAAGACCAGCCGGCCTGGTTGCGACACGCAGCTGCTCGGGCAGCAGCGTGTGCAGCCCGTCTATCTGTGAATCTGCAGCCAGCGAGGCCTCACTGGCTGCCTGGCACGCCTCCCCTTCTGCCCCGTGCAGGCCCAGAGCGCGCTGCAGGGGCTGCTGCCGCAGTCTGGAGGAGTGGCAGTGGATTACGCAGGCGCCATTGATGTGCTGGAGGTGCTGCAGGGGGTGCTGGATGATGAGAGCCTGCTGGCGCTGGAGTGCTTCAAGTGCGTTGGAGGGTGTGTGTGTGGGGGGGGGTGGGGGGTGGGGGGGGGGTGGGGGGGGGAGGGGGGGGCCTCCGTCGGGAGGGGTCAGGGCACGTGAGCAGCCTAGCCACAGCAGCGGCTGTGGAGGCAGCGCAGGGCGTCCCAGGCCATTCCTGCTCAGCTCTGCCTTATCAGATCTCGACCGTCCCGCTTGCCACGCACACCCGCTTGCCACCACCTGCAGGCACCTGCCAGACCAGATTGTGGAGACGGCACAGGCGGTGGACGACCTGATGACATCAGACTTCCTGGAGCGGTGCAGCTACCGGTGCAGCTACCCCTGCGGAGCCGCGCTGGCCGCTGCCATCCACGACCGCCTGCGCGCACAGGTGTGCGGGCAGGGCTGGTGTGGGGATGGAGGAGGCGTTTGCAAGGCAGCAGCACGAGGCAGCGAGGCAGCAGCACGAGGCAGCGAGACAGCACCACGAGGCAGCGAGGTGCTGGCTGGTTCACTCCTGCCCCCCGCCTCCTCCTCCCTCCACGACCTTGCAGGCGGCCGCGACGGACGCAAACACGCCGCGGCGCCGCCGCTCGTCCTCCTCCCTGACACCCACCCGCACCCTCTCAGCCGAAGAGAGCGCTGAGCTGGAGACGCTGGCAGGTGCGTGGGTGGGTGGGTGGAGTGGGTGGGTGGGTGGAGTGGACGGGTGGGCAGGTGGGCGGTGTGACAGTGGTGAGAACACCCCCTCGTCTCGCCGCCCACAGACAGTGCACGGTGGAGCGTCGTCGCCGCCCACCCACGGCTACCCCCCTCCCCACCCCCCCCACCCCCCACCCCCCACCCCCCCTTGGCAGCCCTGCATCTGGAGGAGCGCGGGGCACTGGATCGGGTGTCGTCCTGGCTCGAGCGCAGCATTGGCTGCGGCAGCAGCGGCGCAGGCGGGGCAGGCAGAGCAGCAGCGACGAGCGCCAGGCTGAGCAGCGGGTATCCAGAGGATGGGGGCGCCGACGCAGCAGCGCTGCCGTTAGGCTCTGAAGCAGAGGGCAGCGACGGCGGCGGCGGCAGCGAGCCGGTGCTGCAGGAGGTGCTGCTGCCGCTGGTGGTGGGGCTGCAGCGCATGGGGCGCCTGCCGGCGGCGATGAAGGGGCTGAAGAGCACGCAGGTGGCGCGCCTGAAGGAGCTGCTCAGGTGAGGACGGGCGGGCAGGAGTGCATTGTGCAAGGGTTGGCGCCAGCATGTGTCACACGAGCAGAGGCAGGCCGAGCACGGCACAGCTCGGCAGGCAGCTGGCCGCTCCGGCAGCCCTGTCATCACCCTCAGCTCTCCCGCTGGCTGTGCCCTCCCCGCGTGTGACCCCCCCCCGCCCCCCCCCCCGGCAGCCACGTCATCGAGGGCTGCCTCGACATCCTCGACCCCGAGACGGCCCCGGGCGACAGCTCCCACCTGCTCCTGCACCGCTCGCTGTCCCCAGGGCGCGAGCGCGGCGGCGGTGGCGGCGGCGGCGAAGCCGCGGCTCTCGCCTCCCGGCTGGGCCGCCTGCCGGGCCACGAATTCCAGTGGGTGCTCGAGGCGGTGGTGCTGGCGACCAGAGCGTACGCTGGGCATGCTGCGGAGATGGGGCAGGCGGTGCAGGAAATCCTGGGGGCGGCGCAGGCCAGCAAGCAGCAGCTGGGGGCGGCGGCGGCGGACGCGCGGGAGTGCTGCCAGGGCGTGGCGGACGCGGCGGCGGCGCGCTGGTCGCGGCTGCTGACGGGGCGGGCACGTGCCAGCGGCGAGGCGGGCGCCGCCGGCATCAGGTGGGCTGGGAGCTGGGGTTTTCAGCAGCAGCTTGACTGTCCGCATGCTCGCCTGCCTGCCTGCCTGCCTGCCTGCGTCCATCTGCTCCGCGCGAGCAACCGCCTGCATGTGCCCATGTGGTCCACCATCTGACACATGACGGCTGCCCCCCATCTCGCGGCCTGCCCGTTCTCTTACGCAGGCTTACCGAGCTGCAGGGCGTGCTGGAGCTGACAGACGTGCTGGCCTCCCTGGTGGAGCAGCACGGCGTGCGCGGCGTGCTGGGCCTGCGGTCGGTGCTGCAGCAGCTGTGCAAGGCTGCGCTGGACGGCCTCCACTCCAAGTCGCTCTCCAAGCTGACCAGTGAGCACGCACAGCTTCTGGGGCTGGTAATCAGTTGGAGCATGCACGCGCTGCTGTGGCTTGGGGTCTGTAGGGCCGCTGCGAACGGTGGCGCCACAGCATGCGGCGTGCCGCCTGCTGCTGTGCTCCCATCGGCGAGCTGGCCTGGCGTCGCCCCGCCCCCGTTTTCCCCTGCGTGTGCAGCCCTGCTGGAGCAGGAGCAGTGGGCGGTGGTGGAGGTGCCTCCCCAGTTCCAGGAGATTGTGGTGCAGCTGGAGGCGAGAGCGGCAGCAGAGGCGGGCGGCGGCGCCGGCCAGGGAGCCGCCGCCGCCGAAGGCAGCAACGGCGCCTCTGGTGCGCCGCGCGGCGGCAAGGCCCCTGCAGAAGTGCCACGGAAGTATACCATAACGCCGCCCGAGGGCCTTGCCGCCAACGGCAGCGGCGGCGGCGGCGGCGCCGCCGGTGCCACCGGCCCGTCGGCCGCGCTGCTGGTGGCGGGGCAGCGGTACCACGTGGTCAACACCCAGCTGCTGCTGCTCAGCACGCTGCGCGATTACCTGGCGTTTCGCGACGTAGTGCCCGCTTTCGGCGCCGAGGTGGCGCAGCGCGTGCTGGAGCTCCTCAAGGTGTTCAACTCGCGGACCTGCCAGCTAGTGCTGGGGGCGGGGGCCATGCAGGTGCGCCGTGGTGGGTGGGTGGCTGCGGGGTGGACGCCGCTCATCGCAGCAGCTGCACGGACCTGCACAGAGTGCTGGCCCAGCACTGTCGCTTCCTGCCGTGACCGCCTGCCCACAAGCTGGCGTTCTTTAGTGCCTGCCTGCCCTCCTTGCTCTGTTTGGTGCCTGCAGGTCTCCGGCCTGAAGAGCATCACCGCCAAGCACCTGGCGCTGTCCTGCCAGTGCCTGGGCGCCTTCATGGCGCTGCACCCCTCGCTGGTGGCGCTGTTCACGCAGGTGAGCCGGTTGGTTGGTTGATTGGTTGATTGGTTGGTTGGTTCATTGGTTGGTGGATTGATAGGTTCATTGGTTAATTCATTGGTTGGTTGACTGTTTTGATGGTCGCTGGGGCTGACTGATTGGCTGGCGGTCCTCCCGCCGGTGGGCCGGCAGCAGCGCCGCTGCGTCTGCTCGCTTCTGTGGAGCCTCCCCTTCTCTTCTTCTGCCAACCGCAATGGCCCCTCGGGCCCCGCCCGCCGTCGCTTGCCCATCGTCCGCTTCCCTCGCTGCCCTGCACGCCCTCCTGCCCTGTGGCGCTCTTTCCACACAGGGACTCATGCCGCCGCGGCGGGACATGCTGCTGGCGGATTTTGGGCGCGCGCTGCAGGTGCGTGTGCTTCGCTGTCTTGTGTTCTGTGTGTCTGCATGGTGCTCCTGTGCTGTGCTGTGCTCTGTTCTGCTGCGTGCTGTGCTGTGCTGTGCGTGAAGTGCGTCACCTGCAAGAAATGCTGCTGGCGGACCTTGGGCGCGCTCTGCAGATGCGCTGCGCTGCGCTGTGCTGTGCTGCATCACGCGCATGGACTGGCTGCATGTGTGTGGTGGCGCGTCGGGGGCGGAGTGGCGGACGCAACGTGGCACCGTGTGTGCCTCTCGTGCAACCACCGGCCCATTATCCCTGGTCACAGGACCACCGCGTTTGCCTTGCGGAGATCTGCAAGGAGCGCGTCTCCACGAGCTGCCCCCACCCCCTTCCCCTGCCCTTTGCCCCTGTTGACAGGACTACCGCATTCACCACGAGGAAATCTGCACCAAGCTGGTGTCCATCATGCGGGAGCGCCTCTCCGCCAACCTGCGCCAGCTGCCGGCGCTGGCCGCCGCCTGGCCCGCAGGTAGGCAGGCAGTCCCCGGCACGTCTGCCCCCTGCATGCCTGCTGGGGTGCATGTCGCTGCTGCCGCTGTCGCCGCTGCCGCCGCTGCTGCTGCTGCTGCTGCTGCTGCTGCTGCTGCTGCTGCTGCTGCCGCCGCTCGTGCCTCATGACAACACCGGGGAGTCACAGGCAGGTATGAATTCGAGCCTCTGGCCCCCCTTGTGCAGGGGGCGAGCTTGAAGAGCTGCCGCCACCCTCGGGCTTTGCCGCCACCGCCGCCAAGCAGCTGCACATACTGACCGGCGCGCTGGGCCCGCTGCTGCTGCAAGAGGTGGGGTTGCCTGCCTGGGCTGGGCTGGGCTGGCAGCAGGTTGTAATGTGGCATGGGTTGCTCCCATCGTGCCTGCCTGCCTTCATGTGCCTGCCGCACCGCTGTAAGAAATTGAGCAAACGACCGCTCTTGCCTGCCTCCCCGCGTGCCCGCTGCTGCAGGAGCTGCACTCCATCTTTGGGCGCATCGCCATCATGTTTTCCAACACCCTGGCGGAGGCGTACGAGCTGCTGGAACCGCACGGTGCCGCGTGGGACCAGCAGCTGCGGGCAGACATGCAGGTGGGTGGGCTTGCGCAGTGCCCATTTCCCTTCACGCACTTGCGGGGGCCGTCGAGGGGGGGTGCGCGGGGCAGGGGGGTGCAGGCGTACCACAGGCACTGCGGAAACCTTGCTGGCAGCATCTCTGCGATGCGCCGTCCTGCCACGCTCGTGCCCCAATCCTCCCTCCCTCTGTAGAGCTCCTGCTCAACGCGCTGCGTCCCCACAAACAGCACAGCTCAATGTCGTTGACCCCCCCTACCCTCCACTGCACCTCCCCCTCTTGCCCGCGCAGTTCCTGCTCAACGTGCTGCGCAACCTACCCCAGGACCCAGCCCTGCGCGACACACATCTGGAGCGCCTCACCCAGCTCTTTGAGCAGCGGTTCATGCGGCCGCAGGCGCCGCCGCCAGAGCCGCAGCGGCGCGTCAGCGTCACGGCCGTGCCCTCGGCGCAGCCTGCGGCAGCGACGGCGGCGGTGGTGAAAGCGGCAGGGCCGCCGGCGCCGCCTGAGCCGGCAGGGGCGCAGCCTGTGGTAGCAGCAACAGCAGCAGCAGCAGCAGCAGCAGCAGCAGAGCCCATGGCAGCAGCAGCTGAGCCCGTACCATCGGCAGCAGCGGCGCCAGAGCCGCTGCCGTGGGCAGCAGCAGATGCAGCGGGGCCGCCTGAGCCGCCGGCATCGCCGTACGAACCAGCAGAAGCTTCATCAGCAGCTGCTGAGCCTGCATCAGTGGCACCAGCAGCAGTTTCGGAGCATGCAGCAGCGCCGGTTGACGAGGCGGCAGCGGCGCTTGAGCAGCCGCCCTCGCAGCCGTCAGCCGTGCCCGCAGACCCGCAGCAGCCTCCCGCGCAGCAGCAGCAGCAGCGGCGGCAGCCTGAGGAGGAGCAGGCGGAGGAACAGCAGGCAGAGCAGCAGCAGGAGGCACAACAGCCTCTGGCGAAGCAGCCAGCTTATGCGCAGGAGGGGCAGGTAGAGGAGCCGCTGCACGGCAGCGCCCAGGCGAGCCCCGAAGGCGGCCAGCCTCAGGCGCAGCAGCCAGATGTTGTCGGAGAGTCGCTGCCATCTGCTGCAGCAGCACCACCGCAGCTGGCGCACCCGCTGGAGCGGCAACAGCGGCCTGAGGCGCAGGCGGCGGCAGCAGCAGCGCCAGGCAGCACCAGCAGCGGCGACGCGGATGGGGACCCGCCATGACTTGGGGTGCCTGCTCTGCATTTTGATATTGCCCCCGGCAGCAGTGTAACCCCGCCTCCAGTGCAGCGAAATCCACATTATCGATAGGGGGATGGCATGCAAGACCGTGTCGCGCCACGCTGCCTGCTGCCGCCGCCGCCACCAAGTGCAATGCCGGGACGCTTCCCGGCGCAATCCCTGCCGGCTATTGTCGCCTCTGTTGCGCACTTTATCTGTGAGCGTGGACGCGGCGGGAATCCACCACACCAGCTGCGCGCAAAGAATGGCAGCGGCGCTGGCTGGTAGCCTGCAGCGCTGCGGCGCGGCGCCTGCTGCTGGCAGCCGGTCGGTGGCAACGCGGGTGGCAGCGCCCGAGCGGGCGGGCGGCAGCATGCGGGCCGAAGACTTTGTGCGGCCCCACCTGCTGAAGCTCAAGGCCTACACCCCCATCGAGCCCTTTGAGATCCTGGCTCAACGCCTGGGGCGCGACGCCAAGGACATCGTCAAGCTGGACGCCAATGAGAACCCCTACGGCCCGCCGCCGGAGGTGCTGGCGGCGCTCGGCTCCATGGCCTGGCCCAACATCTACCCCGACCCAGAGTCTCGCCGCCTGCGTGAGGCGCTAGCAGCCTGGAACAACGTGCCTGTAGAGCACCTGCTGGTGAGGCTGCCCGGGGAGTGCTGCATCGCGGACGGCGGCGGCTGGCGGGCGGCGGCCAGCGGCGAGCAAGCAGCAAACCCGCATTTCCCTCGGTTGCTGTCTGTTGCGTGGTGGTGCTGCGTTCAGCATACCATTAGCTCCACGGAAGCAGCGCCACCTTCCTGCTTCTGCCCTTGATGCTGCCTGCTGCCAGCTGTCGCCCGTTGAGGTTTTGCTGCGCCTTACAACCACCTCTTGCGTGTGACTTCCAGGTTGGCTGCGGCGCAGACGAGCTGATTGACCTGCTGATGCGCTGCGTGCTGGACGAGGGCGACAAGATTGTCGACTGCCCGCCCACCTTCACCATGTGGGTGTACGCAGCGCAGCAGGCTCGGCACGCTCGGCAGGCCTTTACAGCGGCCGCGGTCGCCCTGCGAGACGCCGCTGGCACCCGCCACCCCAGCAACCTGCCATTCCCACCTGCCACCCCACCCACCCTGCTTGATTTGACCATCGTTCTTCGTTTGATTCGGGCCTCCTCCTCCTCCTCCTTCTGTCGTCCACAGGTATGTGTTCGATGCTGCTGTGAACAATGCTGGCGTGGTGACGGTGCCCCGCCTGGATGGCTTCAAGATTGACGTTGAGGGTGGGTGGCTGGGAGAGTGGGTGGGGAGAGGGGCTGGCAGAGTAGACGAGTCGAGGGTCAATGGCTGGGAGAGCCATTGGGAAAGGAGCGCGGAAGGCTGGCAGGGGGGGCGCAGCGTCTCGCAAGAGGCACACAGGGCTGCAGGCTGACGGGGCTGGCTCTGCGCAGCCGTCGGCGTGCCGCCCGGGGGGGGCGGCGGCGGCGGCGGCCCTCTCAGGAATCCTACCCCAACCCTGCTGCCTGCAGGCATCAAGAAGGCGGTGGCAGAGCACAACCCCAAGGTCGTGTTCCTCACCTCCCCCAACAACCCCGATGGCAGCATGCTCAGCACGGAGGAGCTGCGGGAAATCCTGGAGCTGCCCACGCTTGTGGTGCTGGTGAGGCAGGCGTAGACAGCCGGAAATCCTGCCGCCGCCGGTAGTGCCGCTGCCGCCGCCGCCGCCGCTGCTAACGATTGCTTGCTACCATGCCTTCCTTGACCTCATCATTCCTGCCACATCGTTCCATCCTTGACAGGACGAGGCGTACATCGAGTTTAGTGAGGAGCCTTCCAAGATGGGCTGGGTGGCCGACCACCCCAACCTGGTGGTGCTGCGCACCTTCTCAAAGTGTGCCGCGCTGGCGGGGCTCAGGTGCGTGCAAGCCATGTTGATTGATGCGGCGCATCGCACTGCTGCTAGTGCCGCTGCTGCTGCTGCTGCCGCTGCTGCTCATGGCGGCCCTCAACGTACGCTACGGGCCCGCCCGCTTTCGCCAGCTTGTATGGCCCCCTGTTGCAACGCTAACGCTCACCCCGCCTGCACTGTCACCCCGCCTGCACTACCACCTGCCTGCCTGCCTGACTGCCTGCCTGACTGACTGACTGACTGATTGACTGACTGACTGACCGCCCTGCCAACCAGCTTGCTGCATCCCTGCTCCTGCACTGCCACTCACTCCTCCAGTTGCGCGTCTGGCCCCCCTGCCTGCAGAGTGGGGTACGGCGCCTTCCCCCTGGGCCTCATCCAGTACCTGTGGCGGGCAAAGCAGCCGTACAACGTGTCGGTCGCGGCAGAGGTGCGCTCCCGGCTGTGCTGCGCTGGCGCTCGCCTGCCCTGGTTTCAGGCGGCGGCGCTGGGGCACCAGGCGCCGCCGATACATACTAGAGCGCATCTGCCGGCCCTTTCTTGTCCCCCCCCCCCCCCCTCCTAACCACCCTCCTCCCCACCCTCCTTCTCTACTGCACCGCAGGTTGCGGCGGTGGCGGCGCTCTCAAACCTGCCCTACATGGAGCGGGTGCGCGACGCGCTGGTGGCGGAGCGGCGGCGCCTGTTTGACGCCCTGGCGGCGGTGCCCTACCTGCAGCCCTTCCCCTCCCACTCCAACTTCATCCTCTGCAAGGTGGGGGCAAAGGGACGGGGCGGGGGACAAGGGACGAGAGGCCAGGGGGCGCAGAGACGAGGCCAGGGGCTCGGGGGCCAGGGCGACGCGGGGGAGCCTGGGCGCACCTCACTGCATGACAACCTGGTTGAGACATCGCCGCGGGTGGCCGACGGGCGCGACGCGCGCGGCACGAAGGATGCCCTTGCCCAGGAGCACGGCATCGTGGCGCAATCTCATCCTTCAAATCTGCCTTCCTTCCAAACCGTTGTGGTGTGTGTTTGCAGGTGGCCGACGGGCGCGACGCGCGCGGCCTGAAGGACGCCCTTGCCCAGGAGCACGGCATCATGGTGCGCCACTACGCGACGCAGGAGCTCAACAACTTCATCCGCATCTCTGTGGGCCTGCCCGAGCACACCGACCGCGTGATGGCGGCGCTGGCCGCGATGACATGAGCCCCCCGCCCCGTCCGCCGGGTGGAGCGGTGGTTGGTCGGCGGTGCCCCCTGGCGTGCCCTTGCATGCCCCTGGCGCTGCCCGCCGGCCCGCCCCCTGCCCAGCCTTCCGTCTTGTGACCCGCCGCACCTCCCCCCCTCCCCCTTTGACTGCCTCTTTCCCTCCCTTGGCTCCCAGCTACCTTCTCCCTCGCTGCCCTCTCCCACCCCTGGGCCCCCTGTTGCTCCTTTGATTGCTCCTCCGCACTGCTGGCCCCTGCGCTAATCTCGCTGCTGCAAACGCTTACAAGCAAGCGGCCGAGAGTACAGGGAGGATGGGGAACAGGGGAGGATAGGGGTACACGGAGAAGCAGCAGGGCGGGACGGGGCGAGCGGGGAGGAGCGAGCAGGGAGGGCGGAGCAGCGCAGAAGGAGCAGATCAGGTGGCAGTGCGTTGATAGGAGGTTTGTAGTGGTTTCACTCGTTTGCGCTGGGGTGCCACACGCTGCGCTCGTGCAGGAGGCCGCGACGGCACGCACGGCGTGCTCCCAGCCATGTGCACGCAGCAGACGCAGCGGCAGCCCAGCGCGCGCGCGCCTCGCTCAGCCGATGCGCGGCGGCGCCACGATGAGGCTGGTGTCTGGGTCGTAGATGCACCGCACCCGGTCTGTGCGGAAATCCATGGTCATCATGCTGCCCTGAAACAGCAGGCAGGCAGGGGGGAGGAGGCGGGGGCAGGGGACGGGGAGCGGAGGCGTCAGAGCCGGCAGCTGGCTGGCGTCCGCTTGGCGAAATGCTGGTGGTGAGATGATGAACACTGCCGCGCCTGCGCTTGCTGGCTGCCTAGGGGGCAGAGCAGCAGCAGCGCGCGGCCGCAAAGCTGAGACAAGGCGCAGTGCCTACACGGTGCCGCAGCCACATGCTGCCGGCCGGCTGCCCCACCGCGCCAGGCCCCGCGACTTGCCGTGGGCACCAAGAACACTTGGGTGTTGGGAGGCAGCTCCGCCTCCAGCGCTGCCTTGGCGTCTGCCACCGTGCGGCCCACCTGCAAGGCGAGGCAGGAGAGAGGGAGGGTGGCACGCTGGGCAAGACGGGGGCACGCGGTGTTTCGCGCACAGGAGAGTGGCTGCTCGGCGCCCGCCCCTCTCCCGTGCAGCCGGCGACATGCACGCACCAGCTCGGGCCAGGCCATCTTGTTGGCCATGCCTTGCTCCTGGAATATGGGCAGCGTCAGCTTCTGCTCCGGGTCGGCGTCGTCCTGCGAAAAGACAAGCAGGGGCGAGGGGCGTAAAGGGCGGCGCCGCGGAGATCTCTGCGCCGCTGCTCCGACGGCTCGTGCGCGGCACACTGGACGGCTTTCTGTAGCATGAAGAGGGCGCACGGACCGCCAGGACGGTCGCACGCGTCTGGCGCCGGCGCCGACACGCCCCGAGCCCCGCGCTCACGGTGAAGGAGGCCCCGCTGACCGCGGCGGCAGCTGCCACCAGCGCCAGCAGCAGCCAGGTGCGCATGGAGCGCAGGGAGGGAGGGGGAGCGAGGAAACGGGGAGAGTGGTCGAAGGGAGACTTGTCCGAGCGGAGAGCGTGTGTGTGCGTGGTCGACGGTCGAGGTGAGACGCTGGCGAGGTTTTCGGGGCGCCGCGCTCAAGCTCCTGCTGCGCCTGGCCCAGCATTTCTCTCCCGCTGGCTCACGCTTCCACCCGGCAGACCCACCGACAACCACCGGCCTCCTGCAGCTTCTCAAGGGCGCGCAACAGAGGGGTGGCAGCCAACGACAGGTCGCGCAGCAGAATGGCCGCCGCGACAGCTCGCACCCCGCGGGTGCAGCTGGTGCTCAACCTGCAGGCGGACAGCGAGCCGAGGCCGCGGGAGCAGGTGCTGCGCGTGACGTCAGGTGCGCGCCGGCGGGCGGCGGCGTCGAGTTTGTTGCGTCGGCGAGGAGCGGCGCGCCCCTGCTGCTGCTCATTGCTTGCCTTCAAGCCTACCACGTTTCGCCGACTTTCCTGCCAATCACATCACCGAATTCGTGCAGCACACGAGGTGGTGGAGGCGCGGCACGGCGGCGTGGCCTTCCAGTTCTGCCGCAAGCGGAAGAGCGCCGCCGCGCCGCCGGCCCGCCCGCTGCCCAGCGCCACTGCGGCGCGCTCCGCGCTCCGCACGCCCGCGGCCGCTCGTGCCGCCTCGGCAGCGGTGGCGGCAGAGAGCCCCTACGCCGACGAGCTGGAGGTGCCGCGCGCGGTGGGGCGGCGCCTGCTGGCGGGCCTGGCGGCGCTGCCGGACCGCGCCGCCCCGACCGACCGCCTGCTGGCCATCTGCCAGGGCCTGAGCGACGCTGCTGGCGAGGCGGCGGCAGCCACGCCGCGCCGCGCCGCCGCGCTGGCCGCCGCGCTGGCCGACTTCCAGGCAGCGCTGGCCGGCGCGCTGGCGTCGGGCGGCGTGGCGGTGGGCGGCGCGCCCCGGCCGCCGGCCACGCCTACCGACGACGGCGAGGTGGAGCAGCCGGACTACTCAGTCGACCTGGTGGCACGCAAGGCAGGGCTGCGCGCCCGCCTGGCCAACTTCCAAAAGGCGAGCCTGCCTCCTTGGAGGAGGGTGGAGTGGCAGGGGCGGGAGGCCGCACTGCACAGGAAGCTCTAGCCAGCTGCCTGTCGTCAGCGAGCACTCGATAACGACCCTGCGCCTGTCCCGCTGCTATGCCACAGGAGGAAGCCGACTGGCACGCGCTGCTGCAAAAGGTGGAGGCGCTGGACCAGCAGGCGCTGGCGGGGCAGCAGCACCAGGAGGCAGGCGCAGCTGCAGGCTGCGCAGCGGCCAGTGATGCGGCTGCGGCTGCAGCAGCTGCAGGCGGCGAGGCAGCGGCTCCGACGGCAGAAGAGGCAGGGCTGTCGTCTGTGGCCACAGAGCCTGGCAGCTATGGTGCCACCCCCGCAGCAGCCACGCCCGCAGACGACGGCGAGCTGGCGGCGCTGGCGGCAGCGACGGCGGGGGTGCACCGACGGCTTGCGATGCAGGTGGGGAGGTGGGGTGTGAAGGCAGGCTCGTGCACTGTCTGGCGCTGCAGTGCGCCACGGGATCTTGAGTACAAATGCGTTACTGGCTGCGGGTGTGGCGGCTAGAAGCAGCAGCTAGAAGCAGCAGGTCCCTGCTGGCCCTTGCTGTGCTGCACTGTGGAACATCGAAGGCCACCTGCCTTCGCGACTCATCAGCGTAACACGCTCACACAGCACCGTGCCACCAACTGTGCAGATTGAGGGCGTGTGCAAGCTGGTGGGTGATGTGGAGGAGCTGGTGGAGCGTGCCAACCGCTCGGCAGCGGCAGTGCAGGTGAGGGTCAGTGGTAAGCGAGTGGTCAATGTGCCAGGGGTGAGTGGGAGGTGGTTGGGTTCACAACACGGCGCTGCCGTCGGGCACAGGCAAAGCATGCTGGTCGCAGATCTGCGTCGTCGGCACCCGATGCTTGCTGGCCCTTGCCGCGTGAAGGTGCCACACCCTGCCTGCCCGCGTTCCCACCTGCCTGCTGACGTGGACCCCTGTCTGCCCTGTCTACTAAGCAGGCCGAGTACCATGCCCAGAAGTTCAGCGTGTTTCCCCACGTCGATTCCCCTGCCCGCCTCATTCGGGAGCTGGTGCGCGGCCCGGCACCTGCTGCCGGCCCTAAGGCAGAGGCAGCGGCAGCGGTGGCTGAGGCGGGTGACAAGGAGACTGCCGGCAGCGCGGCGCTGGGCACTGCATGAGGCGACTGGTGGCCAGCAGGCCTGCCTGCTGACTGGGTTTGACTGACCGAACTGCTCCTGTAAACTAGCTTGGTATCGAGTGTGCAGGGGCCAGGCGGTGGCACTACACCGCTCCTCTTGAATGTTTTCTGCATGCCAGGCCGCCCTGCTGTGCTGTGCATGCCGAGGGCAGGGCTGATCACTACGTGCAGTTCACCAGTCGTCTTTCACAAGCAATGGATGAAAGCATAGCAGTGGGGGCATTCGCGCGAGGGCGCTGTGTCCCTGCCAGCAGTGCTGATTGAGTGGTGTGCACAGGAGCAGCCACTAAAGCCAGGGAGCGCCCGCATTGCCGTGTGGTGCCGCAGCAGCGGCGGCCGCCTGCGCTGCCGCTTGCTCCGCCTGCCGCGCGGCCCTGCGAGCTGCCAACGCCGCCTCTTCCTCGCGGCGCTTGCGCGCGGCCGCCACCACTCCCTCCACGGTGCCCTCTCCGTATTCGAGGTACTGCAGCAGACAAGGAGGCCGTTCCAGCAGTGACAACCTCAGTGTGTCTGCAACCTTGCACCGATTAACCACCAGAGTGCCCCAACTCTCGAGTCGCACTTGCTGCAGCCTCCCACCGGTGCCCTGCCGGGCAGCGCAGCAACGCCAGTTGAGCGCTGGTGGGGGAAGGCAGCCAGAACAATGAAAAAGGCTTTCAAGCGCGCGCGCACGCGCGTGCGTGCGTGCGTGCGTGCGTGCGTGCTTGCGTGCGTGCGTGGTGGTGTGTGGGGGGGGGGGGCTCCTCACAAACCAGCAGGCAAGAGGCAGCACACACCTTGTCCAAAATCAGACCCGTCTCCCAGTGGTTGATGACAAAGCCCTGCAGGCCTTCCGCCGCCAGCGCCGCATCTGCACGGCGCAGCAGGGCGAGGGCGCGCAGACAAGGAGGCATGGAGCGGGGCTTTTTTTGCAGGGCAGCGCTGGGTGTGTGAAGACCACCAGCAGCAGGACCTCGTCAGCAGGGACGATGCGCAGCAGCTCACCTGCACGTCAGCCCCATGGTGCAATGCAACTAGAACCCCGGTACACCTCTCACCGACGCGCTCCCGCCGCTTGCGCTGGTCAGCCTCGGCGCGCAGCACGCGGGACACAGCCGCCAGCGTCTCTGCCTCGCTGCCCGCACCGTCATACACAAACGCCTCCAGCCCAGGCACGCGCCAGCACAACTCGTGAAAGGTCTCCCCCTCAGCGGCCATCAGCGCCAGCGAACCGGTGATGCTGGCGCGCCGCGCCTGCACCTGCTGCACGCGCTCCGCTGCCGCCCGCGCCGCTGCCAGCGCCGCCTCCTCGCTGCCGTCGCCGCGGACGTACTGCTGCACAGCCGCCACGTGGTTGTACTGCTGCAGGCCCTCTGACTGGAGGCACGCGGCGATGGCAGTACAGCGCTCCGCCACAGCGCGCACCGCCGCCACCGCCGCCTCGGCAGTGCCCTCGCCGGTGCGAATGAAGTCGTGAACAGCGGGAGCACCGTACCGCGAGGCACAGCCCTCCAGGTCTTCTGC
The DNA here is from genome assembly GCA_002245815.2 of Micractinium conductrix. Lineage (NCBI taxonomy): Eukaryota > Viridiplantae > Chlorophyta > Trebouxiophyceae > Chlorellales > Chlorellaceae > Micractinium > Micractinium conductrix. The sequence goes on from LHPF02000005.1 coordinate 1,768,117, forward strand.
AGCAAGCAGCTCGTTGACCCGCGTGCGGCGCGCCACGACCGCGTCCGCAGCTGCAGCTGCCGCCGCTGCCGCCCCGCGCGCCGCAGCCACCGCCGCCTCCTCGCTGCCCTCGCCGCTGCAGATGTAGGCCGTCACTGCAGCGTCATGGTGCTGCCCCTGCAGGCCCTCTGCCTCCAGGCGGGCGCAGATGGCGGCGCTGCGCGCCACGCTGCCCTTCTCCCTGTCGCGCTGCGCACGCGTCTCCGCCACCGCTGCCTCTGCACTGCCCACGCCGCTGTTCTCAAATGCCGCCACGCTGGGCACGCGGCCGCGGTAGCCCTCCAGCCCCTCGGCTGCCAGCAGCTGCTTGACGCGCTCTGCCCGCTCCGCCTTGGCCTGCCGCGCCGCCTTGTCTGCCCGCAGCGTCGCCACCACCTCTGCCACCGACTGGCTCCCCTCGCCGCTGACGAAGGCCAGCGCTGGGGGGCGCTCCCGCTCGCTCGTCAGGTTTGCCATGAAAAGGCTGCAGCGAAGGGGCGGGGAGGGGGCACAACAAGGGCGCTGTTCAGCCTTTCAGCTGTGAACACGGTCAGCGGCCGCACGGCATGCACCGGTCTGCAGTGCTTGCGACACACCAATCAGGGCGGCGCCTGTGCCATGCAGGCGCTGCCCTGAAGGGCCGCCTCCCTGCTGCTTCAAACCAACTCCTGGCCTAGCTGGCTGCACTGCCTCCCAGCCTCACCTTCCCATCAGCTTCTCGCGGCGCTTCAGCCTGGCCTTGTAGTCGGCTGCACGGAGCGCGGCTGCCGCTTCCGCCGCCTGCCGCTGCTGCTCATAGAGCTCCAGGATGCCGGCAACGCTGCCCCTGTTGCGCTGCGAACAGATGAAAGGGAGCGCAGACGAACGGGGGTCGAGCCAGCTGCGAGGGACGCCGTCCGGCCAGGGAGGCCCTGCGGCGTGCCCATAGCTGGCGCAGCTCCCACCTCGTCTCTCCCCCCCCACCTCACACCTTCCCACAGCTCCCCTGGCGTGCTCGCCTTGACAACCCAGTACTCCCCTGGCCCTGCTTGCCTTGATGAATGCCTTGATCTGCGGCTTGTGGTCGCGCAGCTCGTGGGAGTGCTGGCTGGTCAGCCCCACCGCCCGCAGCGCCGCGTCCAGCTCCCGCCTGCAGGGGCACACACCAGGGGGGGGGGACCGGGCAAGGAGAGGGGGGGCATCAGATGGGTCGGGGCGCATGGCAGGTCCGCCTGCAGGGCTTCGTCCAGCTCCGGCCTGCGGGCAGGCAGGGGGACGGGGCCGAGAGAGACTCCTGGGCTTGGCGAGCGCTGTAACCAGGGATCAAGTAGAGGCCTGCAGGCCCTCAGCCAATGCAGCCACTGGACGGACCCACCGCCTGCAGCGCCCGCACCGTCTGGCTCGCCCAGGCAGGCATGCTGAAGCCAGCCGAAGCTGCTCCGCATGCCTGGCGCGCGGAACAAAGCCTGACCTGCGTGCCTCCTGCTGGATCTTGCGCGCCTGGCGTGCCTCGCTCGACTCAGCCGCCCTGCCGCCCGCAGCCGCCTTGGCTGACGCCAGCCCCGCGGCGCAGCCGAACTTGCGGTGCGCCACCGCCAGCACCTCCAGCTTGTTGTACCTGGCAGGGAGGGGCGTGGGAGGGGTGGGAGGGAGCGGGGAGGTGAGGCACAAGGTCGTGGTCCAGTCGTGTAAGAGGCACAAAGGGATACAGGGCGCACAGTCGCAAGGGGTGGGCACGCTGCTGCACAATGCCCCAAAGCGCAGGTAAGCAGCCCCAGGTGCAGCTCCCGACTGCTGCAGGGCCCACCCCCGCTCACATCTTGACGTCCGGAGCCGTGGCCCCGAACCACATGTTGCGGCGGGTGGTGAAGGGCAGCGCCTGCAGGGGCGGGGGCGGCGGGCATGCAGCATCAAAGTGTGTTGGTGGCCCACCGGGGGGGCAGCAGCCCTGTCCGCCGCCGCCGCGCTGCCTCACATTCGCTCCCCTAGTGTGCTGTCCAACAGATGACCCTCCCTTGCTGAGCATTCTCCCCACGCGGCCTCAGGCTGTCGCCCCACTTGCACACTTGCAAATGACCCCCCCCCCCCCCCCCCCGACCTCACCCCCAGCTCCTTCTGCGTGAGGCGGAACTCCCCCTGCGCCGTGCTCTTGTTCACCACCTCCTTGCGAGCAATGTCGCCGCGAATGCCGCGCAGGATGGCGGCGCGCTCTGCAGCAGGCAGGGATGGAGGGGATGGGTGGGGCAGGGGGCAGCAGGAGATGAGCAGACAGCGTATGGTTAGATGGTCGAGCAGGCAGGCACGAGAGGCTGATACTGCGCCTCCCTGTGTCTCGTTACCCACCCCATACCGCCCCTTCGCCCGCCGTCCTCCACCTACCCTGCTCAGCGTTAGCGTCAGCGCTCAGGTCAGGCTGGCAGCGGCATGCCATCTGCCGCCACAGCGGCGCCGCCTCGGCGCCGCGTGCGCCCAGAGCGGCCGCCAGGTTGGCAGCGTCGCGTGCCACCAGTGAGATGGTGCGCAGGCCGTCAGCCTCCAGCAGCGCGTCTGCAGTCGAAACCAAGAGGGGGGAGAGGGAGGAAGGTTGTGAAGCAGATCGTCTAGACAAGTGTGCGTGAGACCGGGTCCCAGGACAGGGCTCTGCATGCGGCGGCCACCGGACAAAGACCGCCTGCAACCAGCACGCATCCCAAGCCCATCTCCTGCACCCTCTCACCGATCAGCGCGGGACAGGCAAACAGCAGGGACAGCATGTCGCCACGGGAGCGCGGCTCCGCAGGCGGCGCGGGCACGTAGGGCTTGGCTGCCGCCGCCGTGCGCCGGCGCTTGGCGGGGCGGCGCGCCGCCGTCGCCGCCATTTCGTTTTCACCGCTGCTCTCCCGCTCGTCGTCGCTGCCGCTGTCCTCCTCCTCCTCCTCGCTGCCCTCCTCTTCCTCGTCTGCCGCCTCGCCGCCCGGCTGCTCGCACTGAGAGTCCAACTCGGCAGCAGCAGCAGAAGCGGCGGCGGCGGCGGCGACGCGCTTGCGCTGGGGCTCCTCAAGCTCCTGCCAGGGCATGCGGCGGCACAGCGGTCCTCATGCGGCCCCTGAACGGCACCTGGCGGGCCAGGGCAGCGCCCAAAAGCTTACCTCCGCCTCGGGGGCACTGGCAAACGCGCCCAGGCGCTCAGGCGCCTTGCGGTCGCGCTTGGAACGCATGAGGGACATGGTGTGAGGCGACCGGGCGCAGGGAACAGGGGGCAGGAGGACAAAGTGGTGGCGGCGGGCCGAAGCGGGCGGTTGATTCAAACGGCAGCGCAGCGGGCGGTGCATGGGCCGGAGACGCGAGAGGGCTGACCTAGGTGGCCACCATGGCGTTGTGCAGGACGCTTTGAAGTGCCGAAAGATCGACAAGAAGCGGGGGAACCGGGATGGGCACTGGCGCGGCGTCACCTGCAACGGCGCGATGCGGCGGGAGTTGCGGCGCACCTGCAAGCGCCGCCGCCGCCAGCGGGATTTAGGGCCTCTGTGAGTGAACTTCTCACCATTGTGCCTTGTCATTTTCACAAGGACGAGTGCTTTCATTGTGGGACCACAGCAAGGTTCGTCTGCCCCATTACCATGCTGGGGCGCACGACAGCGCAAGTGCATGTACCTTCAACCAACACCTGTGCACTTCGGCCCTTCCTTCAACAGCAGAGGTGCGCTCGGTTCCCTCGCTCGCTGCGCTACTGCTCAAGCTTACGAATCGATCTGATTGCAGCGGCCCACGGCTGGCAGGATCAGTTGCGCCGTGACTGCTTGACCAGAGCCACCAAGCGACCAGAGCTGCCCTTGTTGTGCTGCAAGGGAGGGAGGGAGGGAGCTGGTGTGGGGGCAGGGGAAGCAAGCAACACGGGACAGGAACAGCACTGACGTGCACACTGCTGTGCAGCACACATGCGGACGCATTGCAGACTCCCGCTCACCCTCCCCCCTTGCCTTGATGAAATCTCGGATGCTTGCCCTGTGGATGCGCAGCCTGCGGGGCAGCCTGCGTGGCATGTTGCGGACCTTGAGGATGTCCCACACATACAGCCCCGCTGCCCGAAGCCCATCCACAAACTGCCACCTGCGGGCATGAGGGCGACCAAGCAGGAGAGAGGACACAAGTTTGGGCACCGGGCGGCACTACCGGCAGGCGCAAGACAGCAGACAGATGAGCCGGCGGGCCGGCAGACGGGCTCGCAGGCGGACAGGGAAGCAGGCATGCAGGCCGGCAGGCTGGCGGGCAGGCAGGTTGGGACGTCAGCACGCCAGAGCAGGCAGGCAGAGAAGGCCGGCAGGCCTGGGCGGCCAGGCGGGAATGCCCACCAGCGCGCCTCCTCGCCGCTCTGCCGCTTTTCCCTCTCTTTAGCCAGCCTGGCGTGCGCAGCGGCGCGGTCAGCGGCCAGCGCCGCGACCGAGCCAAACTTGCGCAGCGCCACCGCGACCACGTCAGCTTTCTTGTACCTGCTTGGGGGAGCGAGGGACGGGGGAACCTTGTTGTGCCTGACAGGGAGCAGGCCCCGACAGATGTGCACACAACACTGACAGGTGTGCTCCCATGTGCCGCGCTCCCACTGGATCCAATTCATGCCTGCCCTACCTGGCGGGCCCATCCACCCCTGCCCACAGACAAAACGAATGCTGGCTCACATTTTGACTTCTAGTCCCCAAACACTGCTTCGTAATCCCCAAACACTGCTTCATTCCAGCGGATGGTGTGAGGCAGGGCCTGCGGGGGCGGGGGCGGGGGGGGGGGGGGGGGGGGGGCGCGGGCCTGCGTGTGGCAGGTGAGCACAGGAGGGGAGGGCAGTTGGAGGGAGCTGCAGCAGGAGAAGCAGGAGAAGCGGGGAGCGAGCAGTGAGGGCTTGGAGGGAGCGCTCCGCAGACGCAGGAGCGGTGGTGCCACGGGGAGCAAGCACTGCAGGGAGCAGGCTGAGCGAATTAGCAGGGCAGGCCTTTGCCAGGCCACCCTGATCCTCCGCTCCCCGGCCCGGCCCCAGTCGCTCTCCCCTCTCACCGCCAGCTCCTTGCGAGAGAGGTGGTACTCGGTCTGTGCTGCCTGGAAGTTGATCATCTGGCGGGGGGGCCACAAACCAGTGCTGGAGGAGGGCTGGTGAGTGGTTGCCGTCGGATGCATGGGCAGCAGGGCAGGGAGCGGCGGCGGCTTCTCAGCACAGAGCACTCGTGCATGTCATGGCTCGCCCAGGCTTCCCCGTCTTAAATGGGCTACAACCTGCCTCCCCGCATTCAATCGTTATCCACACAGTTGAATCAAGTTGAATAACAAGATACAGATTATAACGGCAAAATTGTATCACCTTTGTGCCGCACATGCCCCGCAGGATAGCGGTCTGCACTGCAGCAACGGGTCACTCCCGGTGGTGAGCGAGGCAGGAGAGCAGCGCTGGTTAGTGCTGGGAGATGGATGGACACGAGCCACCCGCATGGGTCGCTTCTGCTGCCGAGCGATGTGGTTTCCACTCCTGCCCTTACTCACATATATGTCTCCCCGTCTTCCCCTGTCTGCTGCGCCATCTCGGCTGGCAGCGCCGCGCCAGCTGCCGCCACAGCGGCGCCGCCTCGGCGGCACGTGCCCCCAGTGCGATTGCCAAGTTGGCGGCGTCACGCGCCATCAGCGAAATGGTGCGCAGGCCGTCTGCTTGCACCAGCTTGTCTGGGTGCAGCAGGGGAAGGGAAGAGACGGATGGTCTGTTGATGGCACAAGCACAGCAAAGGGCGCTAAAAAATGGACAGACTGGCAGCACGACCTGACGTGTTGCATCTGTGATGCGCACCCTCACCGATCAGCGTGGGGCAGGCGTACAGCAGGGACAGCAGGCTGTCGCGGGAGCAAGGCTGCGTGCGCTGCGCGCGCTGCGGGGGCATGTATACGTAGGGCGCGACTGCTTCTGCCGCCGCCGCCGCCGCCGCCGTGCGCTGACGCTTGGGCGGGCGGCGACCCCACAGCAGCTCCATCTCGCTGTCCGTCTCCTCGCTGCCCTCCTCCTCAACCAAACAGTCCTCGTCCTCACTGCTCTCCTCTTCCTCTTCACTGACCAGGGCCTCTTCCCACTCTGATGCCTCGCCCTCTGTCTCTGCAGCGCCGCCGCTGCCGCCGCCGCCGCCGCTGCCGCGTCGCCCTTGCTCGGGCCCCGGTGTCTCCACCTCCTCGAACCCTTCCTGCGGATCTTCGGGAGAACTCGGCATGCCTTGGGCGGTCCTTGGGCGGCGTCTGGAGGGCTGCTGTCGCGCCTCTGGCACCGCGGGCTCACCTCGGGGTTGGAAAAGCTGCTAAAGCGCTCAGGCGCCGTGTGCGCCCTCTTGGCCCGGCTGAACATGTCCAGGACCGGGCGCGGGGCGCGAGAGGCTGAACGGAAACGAAAAATGGTCCTTTGTGGTGGACCGATTCAGAGGGATCGAGCGGCAGTAGCAGAGCAGAGGTGTCTTGCACTGCACCAATCTTCACGGTTTGGCCTTTCAGTAGCTGTGAGTGTAGACATACCGGCAGCCTGTGCAAATGGCTGCATGCGTGTGGCACGCCGCTTTGCCCGCAGGCGGCCCAAATGCCGCCACATCAGGGTGCAGCCGGGCGCTGTGCTGCTGGGAGATACGTGCCTGGCAGTACCGCATCCCCTGCCGCCGTCTCCTGCTGCAGCGGTGCTGTTTTACAGAGCGGAGTACATGCATGCAGGTACATTACGGTGGGCATGCAAGCTGGCCCGCGGCCCCGGCTGGCCCTGCGCCGCATGGCTGCCTGCCTACATGATTGCCCCCGGAGGCAGTGCTGAGGGCGCCGCGCGCTTGTACGAAGACGGCACCGCCTCCTCCGGCTGCGACGTCGGCACCGCCTCGTCGTCGTCGACAGCAGCAGCAGCGGCGGCAGCGGCGGCGGCAGCAGCTCCAGCTCCAGCAGCAGCTCCAGCAGCAGCAGCAGCAGCGGGGTCGTCTTCCCACGACACCTCTGCCTGCTCGTGGTGGAAGGGCCCCGCGTCGCCTGCCAGCGGGTGCGCCACCTCTGACTGCCCGCCCGTCTTCCCGCCGTCGCTGCTGGCCCAAAGGGACCCGTCGTCCACCAGGCCCTCCGGCCGGCGGGACCGCTGCTGCCCCGCCTGCTGCTGCGCACGACCCGAGGGGCCGGGCCGCTGCGCATGCTGCTGGCGCCGGCGCAGCCGGCCCGACGACGGCGGTTCCTGCTGCTGCTGCTGCTGCTGCGGTTCAAGGGCCTGCTGCTGCTGGTGCTGCCCCTGCTGTGCGGGCTGCTGCTCCACCTGCATTGGCTGCTGCTGGCGGGCCTCCTGGCCAAAGCGCGACGGCCGCGCAGGTTCTGCATGGAAAGCGGCAGAAAAGTAGGGGGAAGGGAGCGCGGTGACGCAGGCCGTCTGCAGACCCAGAACCAGCATCTGCGCCGGCACCTCTCCACTCCCTCGGCCCCTGCCCCAAAGGCAGCGCCCACCTGCCGCCGCCCCTGCAGAGGTGGGGCACGCCACTGTGGCTCCCGGGAAGGTGCGCCCCGACAGCCCCGGCGCCGGCGACAGCCCCAGCCCGTCCGCCGGCCGGCCCGCGCCGCGCGCGCCGCTGCCGCCGGGCGGCGCTCCGCCAGCAGGGCTGTCCAGGGCGCCGGTGGCGCCGCCTGGCGTGCGGCCCGGCGTGCGCACATCTGCATCCTCTGACATGCCTGCCAGGCCGTTGGCGAAGCCACGCTCGCCCAGGGTTCCTCCTGCTGCTGCGGCGGCTGCACCAGCATGGCTTTCCATCAGCGTGGAGAGAATCAGCTCCGCTTCGTAGTCCGGTTCCTGAAAGGGAGAGGATAAGGGAGGCGTGCAGGAGGAGGCGCGTGGGGAAGGGAGGCAGGGGAGGAGGCTAGAGGGGGCCGCCAGCCGGGCGGTAACACCCAAGTCACGCACCACGCTACATCAACAGCACAGCATGGCACAGCACAGCACAGCACAGCACAGCACAGCACAGCACAGCACAGCACAGCACCCTGCACCCACCTGGTCGTGCATGCTGTCGGGGAAGCAGGGCTCCGCCACCAGCGGGTTGCCCGGTCCGTCAAACCACAGCCGCACGCCCGTGCCCAGCGCCTCGCACAGCGACAGCATGGCCTTGAAGTCTTTGAGGTTGATCGTCACGTCGGTGGCCTCGTCTGCAGCAACGGGATTGAAATTGGATTCAGTGCTTCCCACGAAATAGCAGCTTCAAAGTGTTTCAAAAGGTTCACTGTCACGTGGTGGCCTCATCTGCGAGCAGATATGGAAAGCAGTTGTATGTTGTGTATGTATCTAATTGTGTGGACCGCGGGCGCAAAGGGGGAGCGCAAAGGGGGAGGCGAATTCAGTTTGGGAGTGCGCAGGAGGAGGAGGAGCAAGGGTCCGCACATCAACGCCAGCGACGCTTTGAAGTGCCCGTGCGCGACACCCACTGCAAACCCACTGCCCGCCAAATGTCGCCCGCTGCACACCATGCCCTGCCCCCCCCCCCCTCCCCCCCACCTGCGCTGTTCACATAGCTGCTGAAGGTCTCCGCGGGGTCCACCTGCACCAAGGTGTACAGCGACTTGTCCACGTGGCCTGCACCGCGGGCATGGTGTGTGGTCAATGGAAACTTCTTTCTTTTAAAAAGAGACGGCGCCGGGGTGGAGGATGACGACGTGGACGGGGAGGCGCGGGGCGCGGCGACGGAGCAGAGTGGCGCACGCGCTCCTGCGCGCTTTCCTCCCTCCACCCTACCGGCCACCCCCCGCTCGCTCCCACCAATTTCCGGCCCACCCACCCTTCTGCGGGTCGATGAAGGAGTTGACGTGCACGGGGCGGTGGTGCGTGCCGTCGGGCAGCGCTACCAGCGTGATCTGAGGGGGGGAGGGGGGAGGGGGGCGCTTCTGGTTGTTGAACGGCAAGCGAACAAACCAGACCTTCGACCGGCGGCGGAGGGCATCGCATCGCATAACAGTCCCGATGGCGCCCCCCCCCCCCCGGCATGTCGCCACCGGGCAACGGGCCTGCTTTGCAGAAACGTCTCGACGGCGCCGCTGCCCTACCAAGTAAAAGACCTCACCCCTCAACCCCACCCCGGCATGTCGCCACCAGGCAATGGGCCACCACCCGGCGACGGGCCTGCCTTGCCGAAAGTCTCTTCAGCCACATCGTCCCACCCCTGCCCTGGACAATACCTCAACCCTCAGGCCTTGCACCCCACCAGGTCGCACCTCGTCCAGCCCCGCATGGAAGGAGGCCAGCAGGCGGCTGAGGGGCGCCGTCTCGGCGGTGAGCCGCACCGCAAACTGCTGCTTGTCCACAGAGGCCTGCAGTGCAGCGGGGGGCAGTACAGGCGGGCAGTGAGCAGTACAGGCGTGGCAACACAGGTGGGCAGCACAGGCGGCGGCAGAGGCGGAAGAAGGGGCAGCAGTGAAGGCGGCGGTTGAGGTGACCAGAGCGCAAGGAACTACTGGGAGCAGGCTGCACGTGCTGCTGCTGCTGCTGCAACCGCCGCCGTCATCGCCGCCGCCGCCGCCGCTGCCGTCGCCTCGATACCCTCAGCGCTAGAGGGGGCCTTGCTGGCTGCTGCGCAAGGCGGAGCTCTGGCGGCTGAGGGCATCAAACCACGGGCCCGCTCGCTTGCCTGCAGAATCTCGGAGTCCGTGGTGGGGATCTTGTAGATCTTAATCAGGCCTGCAGGGCGGGCACATGGCAGCACAGGGATCAGATACAGACATATCTTTGTGTTGGTGGCAGGGGATGTGTGGCAGGTCGTCAGCCTCGCTGCTCGTGTCGCCTGCGTCCATGAGATGCCGCCCGCCCCTTCAGCCGCCCTGCAGGGGCAGGGGCGCCCCCCGCCGCCGCCACGCGCCGTTTTCGCAGTGCAGCGTCACCGTCGCGCGCGAGGTGTCGGTGCTCAGGTCGAACAGGATTTTGGAGACGCGCTGGGTGCGGAAGGTGGACAGCACGTGCTGCAGGGCAGGGGCGAGGGGTGAGAGGGGAGCGAGGCGGGGCGGGGTTGCTGATGTTGCACTCTGGCCCAGAGCGAGACCACAGCGCAAACCACACACCCACCGCGCAGCACCCACCATCGTCACAGCACAGCTCAGCACCCAGCGGCGCCCAAAAAGCTTCACCCGCAGGCCTGCCCGTGCCGCGTTGCAGCTCAGCACGCCTGCAGCACCTCTGCCCACCACCTGCCCAGTACCTGCAAATCCGCACACCCAGCACCCACCTTCATCAGCAGGCCCGCCTGCACGACGTTGCAGTCCAGCACGTCGTAGGCGTCGAAAAACGCGGCCGCAAACGTAACTGACAGGTAGGCGGACTGGGAGGAGTTGATGGTGCGCAGCACAATCTGGGGGAAGGGCACGGAGGGCTGGTCAAAGCTCGAGCGCTGCAGGCAGCTGGCGACAGGCAGCACCCATGCCGCGTCCCACACAGCGCCCGCCCTCCTCGCACCCGCGCCGGCAGCGCCTCCAGCAGCAGCTCGCCGCCGATCTTCTGCAGGCTCTGCAGGCCGTGCTTGAACAGCTTGAGCTGGCGGTCGACGAGCGTGAAGCGCACCGACATCTCGGCAGGCAGCGGGCGGTGCCGAGCGGCGGTGCCGCTGTTCAGTGCTGGCGCCTGCGCCGCGATCTGCGCCTCTGTGTACCGCCCCAAGCGACGTCCCTGTACGTTCCAAGCAGGCAAGGCGCGCTGAGAAGCGCGGGCAAGGACCAGGTTTTCCTCGAACGCTTCGCAGCAAGCGAGGGCAGCGCCTGCCTATTGCAAGCTTATGTCGCTGATCGGGGGCGTGGGCTGGGGACGAGACAGGGCGAGATGGCTTGCGAAGAAGAATGCAAGTGCAAGCTCACATGGCGACCGCCTTTTAGCTCGCTGCCGCGGTTGTCCGCACTCTGAGTTCACGATCAGTGTTGCGCAATGTTCCGCTTCGGCTTTGCCGACCCAGCGACGCCGCCGCCGGCCGCTGAGGGCTGTGCAGACGGTAATGCGCAGCCGGCTGAGCAGCAGGAAGCTGCAGAGGAAGTGTTGGCCAGCGAGGCAAGTAAATTCACGTTGGCGCTGTTCCCCCGCCGCCGCCGCCGCCGCCGCCTGCTCCAATCTGCCGCCGCTGCCTGCGCACCAACCAGTTGCCCCTTCGTGCATGCAGGGCGTTCCCACCGGCGCTCAGGAGCGCATCTTCGTGTCGCCTAGCCTCTCGCTCATCAAGGCGCGTTGTGCTGCGGCGGGGGCACGGCAGCACCGCCTCCTTGCACACCAGGCAGACTCGGGACGCGGCCTCCTTGCGTGCTCCCGACCGCTGAGGCAGCCTCCCCCCCGCCTCTGCCTCCTCGCAGGGAGTGGTGAGCAACAGCCAGGCGGCGACGCTGCTGTCGGACGAACGTGTGGCCTCCAACGATGTGATTGCTGGCGTGTATGAAGGGGGTGCGTGGGTAGGGGGCACCTGGGGTGATCACTTGCCGTTGCTGGCATAGCTGCCACGACGCGCAGGGCGAGCCCCTGTTGCTGTCATGCTCTGCAGTACGGCCCGCGTTTTCGTTTGCAAAACGTGCATCATCCACCCGCTTCATCCCTGCGTGTGGCAGGATTCAAAACCTGGGAAGGCGGCATCGATCTGGCCCAATACGTCGCGATGGTGGCGGAGCAGCAGCAGGCAGCAGAGCAGCCGCATCCGCAGCGGCAGCTGGCGGATGGCCAGGCGGCCGAGCAGGCGGAGCAGCAGGCGGAGCAGCAGGCAGAGCAGCGGGTGCAGGCGCCGCCGCTGGCTCTTGGGCCGGGACGCCGAGTGATGGAGCTGGTGAGGGCCTGCCCTGCACTGCCTGCCTGCGCGCCTGCCTCCCTGCCAGGTTGCCCGCCCGCCAGCTTGTCTGCCGCTTGCTCGCCTGCTCGCCTGCCCGCCTGCGTGCCCTCTGTCTGCTCGCCGCCTGGCGCAGGCCTCTGTGCCCACTCCTGCACGCTCAGCTGCAGCAACACCCCTGGCCACTTTTTGAGCCACGGCACCTGTCCCCCACTGTTCTTGCGGAGCAGGGCTGCGGCTCGGGGCTGCCTGGCCTGGTGGCGCTGTGGGCGGGCGCCGAAGCGCACTTCCAGGTGGGGAACAGCTCTGCTGGGAAAAACCAAGGGCCAACTGCTGCTGACGCCGGCCCGCCGGGCCGTGCCGCTGCAGCGGGGCCGTGCTGCTGTGGGCACGCTGATGGGCCTCGGACAGGTGCTGCCAACCCGGCCGGCAGCTGAGCTTCTCTGTCTTGCTGACTCCCCGCATCCTCCCACATCTTGGCCCCCGCTTTTCTTTGCAGGACTACAACCGCTCTGTGCTCACCCGCCTGACCACCCAAAACGTGTCCGCCAACGCCGCCGCCTGGGCGGCACGGCAGGCGCTGACCGGCGGCGCCGGTGCTGACGCGCACGCGGCGGCGCGGGCGCGCTACTTTGCGGGCAGCTGGGACGCACTGCCTGGGCTGCTGGCGGCTGCGGGCTTGCAGCACAGCTACGATGTAGTGCTCACGGCAGGTAGTTACACGGTTCCCCTGCCCGTTGAGTACACAGAAAGTACACACCTGCCTTCTGCAGACGTGGGGCAAGGCGGCGGGCTGGCCGGGATGTGCGGTGCCAAGCGCCATGAGCAGGATGGTGCGACCCTGCTGCCGCTGCTGCAGAGCAGCCCTGCCACCACTGCTGCTCCTCCCTGCAGAGACAATATATTCGCTCGAGGCCATGCGCTCGCTGCTGACAGCCATCAAGGCCTGCCTGCACCCTGGCAGCGGCGTGGCGCTCGTGGCAGCAAAGGTGAGGCGCCGTCAGGACAGTGGCAGCAGCAGCAATAGCAACAGCAACGGCAGCGGCGGCAGCGGTGGCGAGAGGAGGTAGTCTGTGGCAATAGCAACGGCCGCGGAAGTGGCAGCGGCGGCGGTGGGCAGGTGGGCAGTAGCGTGGCACGGCCAGCCAGCTGGCATGCCACAGCAGCAGGTCACGACGACGCCTCCCACTGGCGTTTTTCCCGGGGAGGGCTGGTCAGTTGTTCAGCTGTCCAGCTGTCCCCCCCTCCTCTGGCCCCTCCACCCACCCTTTTCCCCACCAACGGAACCGCCCTTTGCAGAGCTACTACTTTGGAGTGGGAGGAGGCACCGCAGCGTTTGCCCGGCTGGTGGCGCAAGACGGCGTGCTAGAGTGCTCGTGTGCAGCGGTGCTGGATGATGGGCAGTCCAACAAGCGCGAAATTCTGCGGCTCGGCTTCCCGGCGGCGGCAGCAGCGGCAGCGGAGGGTGCGCAGTGACGTGCCGCTCGGTGCGATGCGTGCGCCGTGCACTGCAGCTGAGCTTGCCCGCAGCTGTTGCCACCGCACATGCTGCCCCTGTTGTGAAATCATACATTCTGTATCTGATCACAGGCAGGGGGACAGGAGCAGGAAGGAGCGCACGCTGTCAATTGTTTTTTTAGCATTTGTTTTTTGCTTGCTGCTTTTTTGAAAACAAGCTGGCTGCGTGAAGGCGGCGCTTGTGCGGCAGCGGCCTCCAGCTGAGCGGTGCAGCCTGGCGTGTGCGCCTCGGCTGGGACAATGACCAGAGGCGTGCCCGCATCTAGGTCCAGGATGTTGTGAATGCCAATGTGAGCGCCTAACGCCTGCAGGGGAGAGGGCACGCGCGCGGGAAAGGGGGGATGGTGCATAGGGAGACGACCCGCCGCCCTCCCGCCCCTTGGCGCCATCATTTGCTGATGACAACAGTTGTGTTGCGCAGAACTTTGCCCTTTGCCTCTTTTTAGTGACTCCCAAGGACTTATGTCCAGCATCTGCTTGCTTGTGGCACCCATCCTGACTGCCGGTGCCTGCATGCTCAGCTCCGCGGGCCGCCGCAGCTCGATCACCCGTCGCATCGGGCCGCCGCCGTCGCCAGTCTGTTCTTACCTCTCGCAGCCCCGCGCTCCGACCACAACCTCACACCATGTCGAGCCGACCAAAGAGGTCGCACAAGGCGCCAGAGCGCTTCGGCGCGTTTGCCAGCCCCGAAGCTCAGGTGAGCGAGGCTGAGCAAACGCCCTCGCTTCGCCACGCGCTGCATCGAAGCGGGCTGATGCCACGCCGCGCCCCGCCCTGCAGGAGGTGGAAGAGCTGGAGGAGGCGGCGCCGCTCAAGCGCGGGCGGCGCGCCGTCGCTGTCGATTCAGAGTCTGAGGGCGAGCTGGCGGCTGGCCAGCCGTCTGAGGAAGAGGAGGAAAGCGAGGGCAGCGGACAGGAGGACGAAGAGGAGGAGCGCCGTGCGGCGCGCCGCCCCGCCAAGCGTCCTCGCGCGGCGGCGGCGGCGGCGGTCGAGGTCTACGTGCCGGCGCCGCCTGCAGAGCCGCGCCCCCGTGGCGACATGCTGTCCCTGCTGTTTGCCTGCCCCGCGCTGATCGGTAAGAGGGTGCAGGAGACGGGCTTGGGATGCGTGCTGGTTGCAAGCAGCCTTTGTCCGGTGGCCGCCGCTTGCAGAGCCCTGTCCTGGGACCCGGTCTCACGCACACTTGTCTGCTTCCCTTCTTCTCTCTTCCCCCTCTTGGTTTCGACTGCAGACGCACTGCTGGAGGCTGACGGCCTGCGCACCATCTCGCTGGTGGCACGCGACGCTGCCAACCTGGCGGTCGCACTGGGCGTGAGCGGCGCCGAGGCGGCGCCGCTGTGGCGGCAGATGGCGCGCCGCTGCGAGCCGGGCCTGGGCGCTGACGCTAACGCTGAGCAGGGTAGGTGGAAGACGGCGGGCGAAGGAGCGGTATGGGGTGGGTAACGAGACACGGGAGGCGCAGTATCAGCCTTACGTGCCTGCCTGCTCGACCCTCCAACCTGACGCTGTCTGCTCATCTCCTGCTGCCACCCCCTGCCCCTCCATCCCTCCATCCCTGCCTGCTTGCAGTGCGCGCCGCCATCCTGCGCGGCATTCGCGGCGACATTGCTCGCAAGGAGGTGGTGAACAAGAGCACGGCGCAGGGGGAGTTCCGCCTCACGCAGAAGGAGCTGGGGGTGAGGTCGAGGGGGGGGGGGGGGGGGACGCGAGGGGTGGGGCACTCAGAAGCATGCTTTCGTGAGCTGCCAGCATGAGCGACCAACAGCAGAAGGTACCGCAGGTGAAGACGCACCCTTGCCCGCCCGTCTTCTGTACTTCCACACACGCACCTGCCATGCCCTCCAATGCTCAGGCGCTGCCCTTCACCACCCGCCCCAACCCGCTGTTCCACGACGCGCCCTCTGTCAAGATGTGAGCGCATGGGGGTGCTTGCTGGGAAGCGCTGTGCACCAGCAATTTCTGGCAGCAGTGACTGCTGGCATCCCAACCATGGCCAGCTGCTGTGTCTGTCCAGCCCCTGACTCCAGAGCAGGGCTGAAACAGAGCTGAAAGCCCCTTCCGCCCACTCCCACCCCTCCCACGCCCCTCCCTGCCAGGTACAACAAGCTGGAGGTGCTGGCTGTGGCGCACCGCAAACACGGCAGCGCCGCGGGGCTGGCAGCTGCCAAGGCCGCCGCGGGCGTCAAGTCTGCCAAGGCAACACAGACACGGAAGAGCAATGAGGAGGCGCGCAAGTGAGGCTTGCTTTCGGCAGGGGAGTGGCACTGTTGGCAGCTCCTACCAAGGAGCACCTTAATGGGGAACAAAGATGAACATGCCTGCCTGCCAGCCCGCCGGCATGCGTCTGCAAAGAAGATTTGGCACACTTCCTTTTTCGATGCCCCCTCTACACCACCCTCCGCACCCACTTCGCAGACTTATTCCCACCCTCGATTTCCACCCCACAGGCCTGGCTGGCCCAGCCAGCCTGCGCCCGCACCGCACAGTACCTCTCCCAATGCTATGAACTCCACTCACACACCCTTCCCCCCCGCCCAGTCCCATGAGACCTCTGCTGGCTCCCCGTGGACTTTAAATGTAATTGTTGATTGATTGAACGTGCTTGCACTTTTCGGCAGTCGCGGCGCTCATCGGTCGCTTGCCCCACGTGCTGTCCTCCCCGGGCCTGCAGGCAGCGAATGGAGGAAGCGCTCGCGTCTGCCGGGCTGCCGGGCAGTCGTTCGCACGCGCACAGCGACCACAGGCCCCTCATCAAAGCGTTTGTCAAGGCAAGCGGGAGGGGGGCAGCGTTATTGCTAGCCGTCAACACAGGCCTGCGCTGCGTCACAAGCCAGGCTGCAGAGTGAATGCCTTGCTGTGCCCACCGCGTGTATGGGCCAGGGATGCGCATTTACAGCAGCATGCCCACAGCGCCCCATCCCCTTAAAAGTCCCAAGCTCTTCCTGCCCTCCATCTTCCGTGCGACAGCACAACAAGGGCACCCCCGCCAGCGTCGTGGCTGCAATCAAGAAGCACAAAGTACAGGAGGCGGCCATCGCGGAGCGCCGGGGCAAGCTTACCGTGGGGTACGGTGGGGCGGAGGTGCCGTGGTGCTGAGCTCAGAGCCCTCGAGGGCAGACCGGCAGACCTTGATTCATCAATCAATCAGCATTGCCAGGCACACCAGATCGGCAAGCAAGCAACGCAATGTCGCCGCCATTTGCAACAAACGAGAATGCATGCCGCGCAGCGTCTGGTAGCCATTCAGTGTTGGATGGAGAACCCAGCTGGTTACCCCGGCTGACGAGCCCAGTACACCTTGCCTTCCCTCCCTCCCTGCTTTGAGCTGCAGCCTGCGGAACGAGGGGCTGCTTGATGAGCTGTGGCGCCCGCCGGCACAGGTGCTCACTCGTCTAGTAGCCCAGCAGCTGATACGTATCACAGCTGTGTTACCTACCTTTGCAAGCCCAACCTGGTCTCGTTTGTTGATGGCGGCTGTATGTTTGTGGAATGACCTTGATGTCGGAACACGTGCTGGTCGCGTCTACTCGCCTCCTGTACGCTGCTGCTGTTGCTGCTCCGAGACAAACCTCACACTCAAGAGGGCACGGTCTCCCTACGCAGGCCTACGTTCTGGGAGACACCAAGCAGTCGGTGGCTCAGGTGGCGGCGATGCTGCGCGCAGAGAAGGAGGCGCGCGAGCGGCAGCGCAGCGTTGGCGCTCTGCTGGCGGCCGAGGGGCTGCAGGACTACCGCTTCCGCGTGCCCAGCCTGCTGCGGGCTTTCGTCAGCGACGGCGAGGGCAGCGCAGAGGCGGTGGTGGCGGAGGCCCGTGCTCGGCGTGCCACGGACGAGGCTTGCACGGCACGCCGCACCGCCATCTTTGCCCGCTTGGAGGCAGAGGGCCTGCAGGGGCGGCGCAGCGAGGATTCTGTACAGGCCTACATCCGCAGCGGCGAGGGCAGCGAGGAGGAGGTGGTGGCCGCGGCGCGCGCAGCGGCAGCCGCGACAGCTGCAGCGGCGCAGGCTCGTGATGCGCGCCGCACGCGCATGACTGACCTGCTGGCAGCAGAGGGGCTGCAGCGCTATGCCATAGGCTACGAGGCGCCGGCCTTGTGGTCGTACATCACCAGCGGCGAAGGCAGCGAGGAGGCGGCGCTGGCGGCGGCGCGCGAAGCGGCGGCCGCAAACGAGGCTTTGCAGGCCCGCGAGCGCGGCCTGCTTGCCCGCCTGCAGGCAGAAGGCATCGCGGAGTGCCACCGTGTGGGCGTGCCCGCAGTCCATCGCTTTGTTTCACGCGGCGAGGGCAGCGAGGAGGCGGCGGCGGCGGCGGTTCGAGAGGCGGCGCAGCGGGCGCAGCAGCGCGAGGCGCGCTGCGCCAGCGTCACCGCGGCGCTGGCAGCAGTGGGGCAGACCTATGCGAGCCTGCGCTGGCATGTGCCTGCCCTCGAAGCGTATGTGCGCACCGGAGAGGGCAGCGAGGCGGCGGTGCTGGCGGCGGCGCGGCGCGTGTGGCAGGTCGACGCCAACAGGCGCGAGCGGCAGGAGCTTGTGGGTGAGGAGCGGGAGACCGCTGCTTTGCTAGGGTGGCAGCTGAGCGCAGGTTGCGTGGTGCCGGGGCACGCCTTGCTGGCGTCTGGTTCTGCCGGGTACTGCCGGCGCCTGCCGATGCTCGACACTGGTTGTCCCCCCTGCTTCGCGGAAGCAGCACTGGCAGCGATAGGGTGCGCACTGCAGGCGCGGCGCTGGCGACAAGTATGCGTCGAGTTCCCTGTTGCGAAGTTGCTGTTGGCCAGTTGCACCACGGCGCCTCATGCGTGTGCTCTCCGTCCTCCCTCTTCCCGCGTCGGTGCTGCAGATGCTGCGCTGGCGGCAGAGGGGCTGCAGATGTTCAGGGGCTTTCCTTGGGAGGCCAACTCCCGCGACAAGGTGGTTGCCTGCTCCAGGCTCATGCCCAGCCCGGTTGCGTGTTCTTGTCCTTGCGTCGCGGCACCAGTCCGCTGCTCTGCAGTGCATTCGTTGTGCTGAGGCAGCGTGAAGGCCGTGCTGGCAGTGCCGGCAGCCGGCGGCACTGCTGCTTTGCCTGCTCTCACGACCAGTGTGCCCTGCCCTCTCCCCCTTCCCCTGCCTGCCGCAGTATGTTCAGTATGGCGAGGGCAGCGTGGAGGGAGTGGTGGCGGCCGCCCGCAAGCGCCACGACGAGGAGGGCCCGATGGCCGAGTGGCGTGCAAAGGTGCGGCCCGTGTGGCTGCTCCATCACATGTCCTGATACAGGACAGGGAACCTGCGTCCCTGCACTGCCCAATCTGAGCAGCTGCAGGACATTGCAACCTTGCATACCGCACCGGAATCCCTATCCCCTGCTTCTCCACGCGTGTACACCGCCCCACCTGCGGGTGTGTCGGTGCAACCCCAGCTGCCACCTCTCCATCCTCCTTTGCTCCCCCTGCTTCCTTGTTGGCCCACAAAACGTCGCACAGGTGGAGGCGGAGCATGCGGCGATGGCGGCGGCGGAGGAGCTGTTTGATGAGGAGGAGGCAGAGCATGAGGCGATGGCGGCGGGGCTGTTTGATGACGATGATGAGGACTGGCACGAAGACGACTGACATGTGAGGGGGCCAGCTCAGCCAGTAGCGCCGGAGACCGAGGGAGGGCCCAGCCAGCGCTGCCACAGATAGCGAGGATAGCGAGGAGACTTTTGGTACGACCCAGCCGGCCGTGCGGAAAGGCCCCCGGCGGCCCACAGCACCGGCAGCCAGCCGTTTCGCCGGCTGGCCCATGCCTGCCTGGACAGCGTTGCACAGTGTAATGCCGCCAGTTTGCAGCAGCTGAGAGGCAGGCGTTTGGGTTCCATAGGATTCCATAGGGTTCCAATGGGTTCCAGAGGTGCACGGCCACTTGTGCAGGGGGGGCGTCTGCAGGGCGCGGCGGCGGCGCCGCCGGCGTCAGACAGCGTCGCGGTTCCGAGTCAGGAAGTCTGGGTCTCGACGCAGCCGGTTGCTGAGGCGCGTGTACCAATGGTCCAGCACGTTGGAGGGCACCTGAAACAGGAGGCAGTTGGGAGTGAGGGACAAAGGGGGTGCAGCTGGTGGAGAAGGGGCTGGAGGAGGGGCAAAGGAGAAGGGTGCAGCCGGTTGGCAGCTCAGCTCAGGTCCAGAGGGCGGTACCGCTCACCACCAGCTTGTCCCCCATTTGCTGCACGTTTCCAAAGCTTTGCATGAAGTGGAACAAGTCCTATGGTCGAGGAGTTGACGGGCAGCATGAGGAGCTTAGCAGGGGCTGGGCGGGACGAAGCGGGCATCACGCATGCAGCAGGCAGGCAGCCGCGCTACGTACGCCGTCAATGCCTCTGGCAGGCGGAGCACCTCCCAAGCCGTCCTGCCGCCTCCCCGAGCCTCACCACGCACCCTCCCCGCTCCCGACCTCACCAGTCCCACTCGTTTTGCAAAGTCCTCCTTTGCTCCCAGCTTGCTGCCCTCTTTCTGCCCCAGCTCCGCCAGCGGCTCGACGCTCACCCCAATCTACGGGGGGGAAGGCGAGGGACGCAGGGGCACATGGTGTGAGCAAGTCAGCTGGAGTGGGGAGCAGGGGTGGAGGCTGGGGGCTGAGGCGGCACCGTCGCGATCCAGCGGGTGTGTGCTGCTGCTGCACCCATGGCCCGAGTGCTGTAAGCGCACCACCGCACGCGCCTGTGCAAACCCCGGGCCGGGTGGCGCTGCCAGCGGGGCAGATGGCTCCGGCCAGCTCAGCGGCAGCACGTCAGAGGGGTGCGAGTTGCTCACAAACCCTGCAGGCACGTGGAGGGCCCGTGGGAGGGGAATCAGGCAGACAACACGTCGGCAGAAGCATGCACAGTTGGGTTGGGCGGAGAATGCAAGCATGCCTTGCCCGCTCACCTCGGTAACTCCAGTCTGCGCCGCCGATGCTGACGTACAGCGCTAGCCCCACGTCCGCGGGCAGCACGCCTGGTTGCGTGAGGAACAGTGCCACCTGCAGCACGGCAAGCGGTGCTGAGGGGCGGGGTGGGCGGGTGCACGTCGTCTGTGCTAGCGCTGCAGCACAGACGGTCCCTGTCGTTACCTCCTTCAGCTCCCGATAGTCTGGCACTACAGTGGTGGTCGCATCCAACACCTGCAGGTTATGGGAGATCGGAGCAACCATTGGTTGAGTAGCGGCGCTTCCGGAGCGGCGGCGGCAGCAGGTGGCGGCAGTGGCGGCGGCGGTCGCAACTGAGAGCGCAGCGACATCGCGTGCTTGCAACCGAAACGCACCCAATGCGTGGGATCAGCTTGCACGAAGCTGCCGCCGCTTATCGCGCACGAGTGAGCAGTGAAGAAAATAGCGAAGGGCGGTTGCGCCATGCCGGGACGGGCAGGATTCGCAGTGCTGAAGGACAAGGATTGAGCAAGCAGTATATTTGGTAGCAGGGCAGCCGCGATCGCCTCGACGCCTCTTGCCGCCGCAGCACAGCGGCGCAACCTCGGCACGTCTCGCACTGGACCACTCCTGCTTCGAGCTGCTGCTCTGACTACTGCTACAAGTTCTGCAGGCACAAATTTATCAAGCGTACAAGAGGCGGTTCGTGGCACACTACACAGTGCGCCATGAACCGTCGGTGTCAGGCGGAACAACGGACAAAGCGCCGAAGAGCGCAGACTGACGGACCGGCGTGCCTGCTCTGCCGGCAGCTCAAGGCACCCGTGGGTAAGTGGGCAGGCATGCGAGGAGGAGGTCAGGAGTGTATCACAGAACGTACGGGCTCGAAGTGCCGTGCAGCCACCGGCGTAGCAAACGGCGCTGACCCGCTGCCCGCCCACTGCACCCGCTGCCGCCCGACCTCTACACCTGCAGCTGCAAAGTCTCCGCCCTGTCACTCTGCAGATCACGTCTACTTAGACAGATCCGAGCAGGGTGTGTGGTAACCCCATGTGGGCAAGCAAGGCGACATACGCCAGTGGGCACACAAGTGCAACGACGTGCTGTGCAGGGCTGCCGGGCAGCCGCCGACCCCAAGTTAAATCCAGGGGACGAGGGGCTCAGAATGCAGCACCATGGCCAAGCGCAGCTGCCGCTGACGCTGCGGCCTGCGCTGCCATCACGTCGGACAGGCGCGCTGCTCGTGCTGCGGCATCATCGCGGCGCTTGCGGGCGGCCGCCACCACTCCATCCACGCTGCCCTCGCCGTACTGGACATACTGCGGCAGGCAGGGGAGGAGGAGACGGCAGTGGGTTGGGGGGGACACTGCCTGGCAGGCATGGCAGGCCGAGCCGCACATGCCCATCCTGCACCCGACGCCAGGCATCTTTCCTTGGGCAAGGGCAGCCTCGGCTGCCAGCGCTGGCAGGGCTAGCCCTGGCCAGTGCACACTTAATGAGGGTTTTGCCTGCAGTGCTCACCTTGTCACGGGAGTTGGCTTCGAACGAGTAGCCCCGGTGGGACTGCAGGCCTTCGGCATTCAGTGCTGCATCTGAAGCACAGAGGGAGGCGGGGCGGGACGGGAGGAGGCGCGCAGCGGCGTCAAGCTGTGCCTGCTTCACAGTAGCACGACGCCGCCACCACCAAAGCATCAGCAGCGGAAGTTGCAGCAGCGGCAGCGCCGGCAGCACCTCACCCACAAGCTCCTGCCGCTCCCTCTTGTCGGCGGCATCCTGCACGATGCGGCGCACCGCTGCCAACGCCGCCTCCTTGCTGCCCTCGCCGTCCTGCACATACATCTCCAGCTCACGCACACGCCAACGCAGTTGCCCGTAGCTCTGCCCCTCCGCCGCCAGGGCTGCTTCAATGCTGGCAAGGCGCTTCTGGCGCGACTCCATGCGGGCCGCTGCTCCACGCACTGCCGCCATTGCCTCCTTTTCAGGGACGTCGCCGCTGATGAAGTCGCGCACAGCCCGCAGATCGGCCCACTGCTGCAGGCCCTCCCTCTCCAGGCGAGCGAAGATGGAGACCCTGCGCGCTGCACACAACCAGACCGCCGCCACCGCCGCCTCCTCGCTGCCCTTGCCGCTGCTAATGTACTCTTTGGTGATGCGGGGCTGGCGATGCTGCGCAGCATACTCCTCCAAGCCCTCCGCAGCCAAAACTTGGCTGATGCGCGTGCGGCGCGCATCCGCTGCCTGCGTTCTTGCTGCCACCTCAGCCTGCTCGGCACGCGCCGCCGCCACCGCCTCCTCCTCGCTGCCCTCGCCGCTGCGGATGTAAGCCGTCACTGCAACGCTGTGGCGGCAGCTCGGCAGGCCTTCTGCCTCCAGGTGGGCGTAGATGGCGGTGCGGCGTGCGTCGGCGCCCTCGTCCTTGTCGCGCCGAGCACGCGCCTCCGCCACCACCGCCTCTGCGCTGCCCTCGCCGTTGATGACAAAATCTTGTATGCTGGGCACGCAGTAGCTGTAGCCCTGCAGCTCCTCTGCCGCGAGCAGCGCGTCCACGCTGCGCTGCCGCTCGCCGACGCACTCCCGCGCCTCCTTCCCTGCGCGCAGCGCCGCAACCACCTCGTCCAGAGTGGGGCCGCCCTGCCGGTGCATGTAGTTCTGTGCAGGCGGGTGCGCCAGCTCGCTCATCAGGTCCTCCCTCTTCAGCCTGCAGCAGGGGAAGCGGGCAGGGAGGGGGACGGTTGCATGCAGGGAACACCTGCAGAGCGAAGTAACTCCCCTGGTTGCCAAGACTGCTGCCAGCAACATGCACGGTTATGTCCAACAAGTCGCATCAGATTGTGTCCACAACCAGGCTCCAAATCTGCTTGCTCCTACAGACACGCTCCCACACCATCAACAACACAATTTGCCTGTTCAAAAGCTCCTTGTACCGCCTCCGGGCAGCAGCGTCCTCCTCCTGTTGCTTATTGAAGGCAGCCACCACGCCGGCCACGGTGCCCTGGTTGTGCTGCAAGAGCAGGTATAGGGCGGGGCAGCGGGTTGTGAGAGTCAGGAGGGAGCCTGCAGCGTGCTGGGCTGGCATGGCTGGCGCCACAGGGCAGCTGCAGTCGAGTGCTGCTGCTGATGCCTGGCGCCCATGGCCATGGATCCTGCTTGCCTTGATGTAGGCCTTGACGTGCACCTTGTGGCCGCCCAGCTGGTGAGACCGCACGCCCGACAGCCCGATGGCGCGCAGCGCCGCGTCCATCTCCAGCCTGCAGGCAGGGGACGAGGCGAGAGGAGAAGAGACCGGCAAGGTGGGGCAGGGCAGGCAGCATGCTCTGCAGGCAGGCACGCGGGCAGCAAGCACGCTTGGCTGGCAGCCAAAGAGGCAGAGGTGGCAGGAGGCCAGGCTGGCTGGCACACAGGACGGCCCGTGCACAGCCTCACTTGCGCGCCTCCTCGTTGCTCTTCCGCGTCTGTGTTGCCTTGGCAGACTTGACGCCTGCAGCGGCCTTGGCCGCCGCCAGCCCCCCGGCGCTACCAAACTTGCGGTGCGCCACAGCCAGCACCTCCAGCTTGTTGTACCTGGCAGGGTGGGGGTCGGGAGGGGGGAGAGGCCTTGACACCTGCCGCGATGCACGCGTGCGGCGGACAGGTCTGGCGGCACTCAGGTAAAGCTGCGGAGTGCTTCCCCTGCTGTTGTTGCCACGGGCTGCAAAGCAGTCTGCTACACTGCGGTACCCCCATGCGCTCACATCTTGACAGGCGGCGCGTGCCAGAAGATGGGGTTGGGGCGGGTGGTGTAGGGCAGGCCCTGCAAAGCTGGGAGTTGAGGCAAACTTGGAGAAGCTGCAGCAGGCCAGGCAGCGCTGCCACTCTTGCCTGCGAGACCTGCCTGCTGTTGGTCCCCCATTGCTGCTGCTGCTCCTCATGCACACAATGCAGCCGGCTGCCAGGTGAGTGGCCGTGCCCCCCCCCCCCCCCCCGACCTCACCCCGACCTCACCCCCAGCTCCTTCTGCGTGAGGCGGAACTCCCCCTGCGCCGTGCTCTTGTTCACCACCTCCTTGCGAGCAATGTCGCCGCGAATGCCGCGCAGGATGGCGGCGCGCACTGCAAGCAGGCAGGGATGGAGGGATGGAGGGGCAGGGGGTGGCAGCAGGAGATGAGCAGACAGCGTCAGGTTGGAGGGTCGAGCAGGCAGGCACGTAAGGCTGATACTGCGCCTCCCCGTGTCTCGTTACCCACCCCATACCGCTCCTTCGCCCGCCGTCTTCCACCTACCCTGCTCAGCGTTAGCGTCAGCGCCCAGGCCCGGCTCGCAGCGGCGCGCCATCTGCCGCCACAGCGGCGCCGCCTCGGCGCCGCTCACGCCCAGTGCGGCCGCCAGGTTGGCAGCGTCGCGTGCCACCAGCGAGATGGTGCGCAGGCCGTCAGCCTCCAGCAGCGCGTCTGCAGTCGAAACCAAGAGGGGGAAGAGAGAAGAAGGGAAGCAGACAAGTGTGCATGAGACCGGGTCCCAGGACAGGGCTCTGCAAGCGGCGGCCACCGGACAAAGACTGCTTGCATCCAGCACGCATCCCAAGCCCGTCTCCTGCACCCTCTCACCGATCAGCGCGGGGCAGGCAAACAGCAGGGACAGCATGTCGCTACGGGGGCGCGGCTCTGCAGGCGGCGCCGGCACGTAGACCTCGACCGCCGCCGCCGCCGCCGCCGCGCGAGGACGCTTGGCGGGGCGGCGCGCCGCAGGGCGCTCCTCCTCTTCGTCCTCCTGTCCGCTGCCCTCGCTTTCCTCCTCTTCCTCAGACGGCTGGCCAGCCGCCAGCTCGCCCTCAGACTCTGAATCGACAGCGACGGCGCGCCGCCCGCGCTTGAGCGGCGCCGCCTCCTCCAGCTCTTCCACCTCCTGCAGGGCGGGGCGCGGCATCAGCCCGCTTCGATGCAGCGCGTGGCGAAGCGAGGGCGTTTGCTCAGCCTCGCTCACCTGAGCTTCGGGGCTGGCAAACGCGCCGAAGCGCTTTGGCGCCTTGTGCGACCTCTTTGGTCGGCTCGACATGGTGTGAGGTTGTGGTCGGAGCGCGGGGCTGCGAGAGGTAAGAACAGACTGGTGACGGCGGCGGCCCGATGCGACGGGTGATCGAGCAGGCTGGCCCCGATGGCAGGAAAGGTGAGAGCCCTGTGCAGCTCATGCTGGTGGTGTGGGAAGGGCAGGAAATCTTCAGAGGCAGCATTAACAGACGGTATGTTGGCAGCACCATTGTCCCGCCGTGGCGGGGAGCTGCAACCGCCCGCAACCGCCAGCTCCCACCACACGCCATGCGCGAGTAGATCACCGCCCAACCTGTCCCAGAGCTTGGCCTGCCTTGCTCCCTGCTTCTAGTACTCTGCGCTGCTGTCTTGTCCGGTTTGAGAGGGCACACGAGTGTTGGGGGTTCACTGGGAGGAATCAGCAGGGTAACAGAGGAGCTCGAGGCGACATTCAATCCTTTGCG
Organism: Micractinium conductrix; assembly: GCA_002245815.2. Lineage (NCBI taxonomy): Eukaryota > Viridiplantae > Chlorophyta > Trebouxiophyceae > Chlorellales > Chlorellaceae > Micractinium > Micractinium conductrix. The sequence continues at coordinate 1,793,734 of LHPF02000005.1, forward strand.
ACGTGCCGGCTGCCAGCTCACAGCGTGGCCTGCACGCCCGCCGCCGCCAGCAGCTCCTTAAGCTTGCCGCTGTTCATGGCAGCCACGGTGTCGTCGCAGCCGCCCACGTGCTTGCCGCCGATGAACACCTGCAGTAATGGGGAGGTAATGGAGGAGGTACGCACATCCGCCCTGCTGACTGGAGTATTGGGACCGGCGTGTCAAGTCCCGCACGACGGCACCCGCTTTCTTCCAGAACCCCAGCCTGGTGCGGCGACAGAACCGCGCTACCATGCACAGCAGCAGCAGCACAAGCGCGCCTGCCGCCAGCAACCACGCCCCCAGCTTCCACCAGGCCTCTGCCACCGGCAAAGCACCCACCTGCGGCACGGTGCGCCGACCGCAGACAGAGGCCAGCGCCTGCTGCAGGCTGTCGCCGTCTGCGCGGCAAGGGAGGTCCGAGCTGTCGTTTGCGCAGGCGTGCGTGCCGTTGACACGCCGCCAGGCAAACACGCAGCCATGCCTGGCAGACGGCGAACGCTCCGCCCTGTGGCGGAACCGCACCCCCCTCGCACCGCTCTTCTTGCCGACCCAGTTTCTCACTGCAAAGGCGAGTGGAAGCCGCCCCTTCCCGGGCAACTCCCCCCGCAAGCCCGCACCTGCCAGCTCATCAAGCTCGAACGTCGTTGTTGCCAAACCCCTGATTCCCTTCGCAAGCCTGCACCTGCCAGTGCATCCGCCATCATGCACCACGCTCCTTGCCAACCCTGCCGTGCCTCCTCCACCCAAGCCCGCACCTGCCAGCTCATCAAGCTCCACCACCTTGGCAGACACGCCCAGCTTGTTGAACAGGGACTTGACCTCGGAGCAGTCTGTGTGTGTGTGTGTGTGGGTGGGTGTGGGTGGGCTGGAAGCAGCAGGGGGGCAGGCCGGGCCCCGGGCCCCACGTGGCGTTACAAGGCTGCGCTGCCTGACCCTGCAGCACGACCGCCCACAGCTGCCGGCTTCGCGGGCCGACTGCTGGCCGTGGCAGCTCGCGGGGACACATGCACGCGGGCACTCACAGGGGCAGTAGGTCTTTGAATACACCATGACCGAGTTTTCAGAGTTCTGTGTTGTTGTCGCGGAACAAGGGGGGGGGGGGGAGCGCAGGCAGTCAGCCGTCCGCGTCAGGGCAGGCACCATGCGTCAACGCTCTCGCGCCGCCTTGACAAGCACGTTTGCTTTGCAGCCTTCCTCAACGTGCGCCGACAGGTGCATCTGGCAACTTCATCCATGGCTGCCATCCGCCTGCACAATTGATGGCGCCCCCACCTTGGCGTTGATCTGTGCCACCAGGTCGCCGCCAGCGCTAGAGGACGCCATGGTGCGCAGGGCCTGGCCCATAGGCCGCCGCGGGGCTGGGGTGGGGGGAGGGGCGGGGCGACGCCGCGGTCGACAGCGGGGTTTGGCGCAAGGCAGGACGGCCACATGGCGCTGGGAGCGGCGGCACGTGCGGTAGGCAGCTGTGCACTCTAGGCAAGAAAGCCGGCCACGAGCATTGAGCAGGCAATTAATGTGCGCCTGAATGATGTGGCACGCATTCAACGCAAGTGCGGAAGTGGGCCGCCGCTGCCTGCCGCCGCTCGCCGCCCGCCGCCGCTCCCGCCTCCTGGCCCACCTGCGCAAGGGCGGCTACTGGGGGCTGCGACGATGCTCCTACCCCGCCGGACCGCGCAGCTCGAGGCAAAGCTGGTGTGAGCGGCGAGGGAGCGCACGATTGCCGACGACATGTGGAGGGCTAAGCTCGAGCAGCGGAGTGCAGGGCTACTCAGCAGGGCGTGACAGTGCGCAGTGTGGATCGCGTCGAGGTGCAAATGAGGGGAGCTTGCTGGCGCGTTGTGACTGGTCGCGCGGAGCGTCCTCTGCGCCATTCTTCGACATCTCGACCCGCCATACGACACTCAGCCGTCAAGATGGCCGGGCAAGGGACGCCCGGCGACGGCGGTCTGGGCGACTTGCTCGCCTCGGTTGCGCCGCAGTTCCAGAAGCGCAGCCTGGCCGACATGAAGAAGTCTGCACCATCCGGCACTCCCGTGCAAGCCAGCGCTGGAGGTGCCGTTGCGGTAGCACCCCGATCGTCGGGACTTCCCAGCAACGGCAGCACCTCCAGCCGCCCCGGCCCTCCCACTGGACCCGACGCCTTTGGCCTGGATGCCCTGGACAGCCTGACCAAGCCGGGCAGCTCTCCGTCGCTGGCGGCGCAGCGGTGCGCTCCATGCCGCCGCTGCCGCCACGCTGTGCAGCCCGCGTAGCGCTCCCATTGCTGCCCTCGTGCCCGCACACGCCTGCCCCTGGGTTTATTGCCGACACATCATGTTTGCCCTGTCGTTCTTGCAGCACCGCCGCCGCCTCCGGCTCCAGCGGCAGCCTCACCGGCCTGGGCGGCGCTGGCAGCCGGCCAGCCACTGGCGGCGCTTCGGCAGGTCGGGCTGGGGCTGCTTTCCCGGGGCCGGCTGCCCGTAGATTGTGCCTGTCAGCAGTGAACGCGTGCGTGCAGGCGGTTGCGACTGCCAGCAGGGCACGTGTATGGACGCGGCCAACCGCCAACCGCCGCCTCCAACCGACCTCGACCACACCAACACACGCCCCCTCCCATCCGAGCCGTGCAGGCAGCGGCAGCGCGAGCGCCTTTGACAATCTGCTGGGTGGCCTGGGGCCTGCTGGTCGTGGCGGCACCTCCATGCGTGCCTCCTCAGCGGCGCCGTCGCCCAGCAAGCCGCCGCCCGCCGCCCCGGCGGCAGCAGCAGCAACCGCCAAGCCGCCCATGCCGCCCGCAGCGGCGCCAGCCTTCACGCCGTCCCCGCCGCCAGCGGCGGCATTTGCGGCAATGCCGGAGCCTCAGGGGCCACCGCCGGCAGCAGATGAGGACCCGTTTGCGCTGTTTGGGGGCCCGCCGCCGCCTGCTGCCGCTGCGTCTGGGCCAAGCTTCGGTGGCAGCACCACTGTTGCCATTCCTGTAGCCAGCGTGGACGACGGCTTCCTCGATGCCTTTGCGGCATCGCCGCTGCCGGCGCCGCAGCAGGCTGTGCAGGCCTCAGCGTCGGCGTCGCGGCAGCAGGTGGCAGCAGCAGCAGCAGCAGCAGCAGCAGCAGTGGATGATGCTGATCATTTTGGCGATTTCAAGGCATCAGAGGACTCGGAAGTGCCGCGCTCACAAGCCACGGCGCCCGCACCAGCGCCCCGCCAGGCAGCAGGGACCGCTGGCGGCAGCAGCAGCTTCTCAGGGCGGCCTGGCGCGCCGGCGGGCGGCCCCACCAGCACCTTTGGGTTTGAGCGGCAGCCAGCTGGCGGCGCGCCGCGCTACCGCGTGTTTGATTTTGTGGAAGGGGAGGCTGATGGGGCCTCTGCCGCGGGAGCTGCACCAGCAGGAGCAGCAGGAACGGCACGGCCTGGCAGTCGCAGCAGCAGCCTTGGCAGCGGGCAGGCCGCAGACCCTCACCACTTCCGGGAGCAGGGCGCAGCGGCGTCGGCGTCGGCGGGGCCAGCGCTGCCGCGGACGGGCCCCCTGGGCAGCGGCGCGCCGGCCGGCGGCGGCGGCGGCGGCGTGCTGCACGCGGGCCGCTACGGGCAGCAGCAGCAGGCAGGCACCAAGGAGGTGGTCACCGACCTGGGGCACAAGGCGGCCAAGGCGCTGCAGACCGGCACCAAGTGGTTCATGCGCGCCAGCAAAACGCTGGTCAGCCAGGTGCAGCAGAAGCTGGAGCACCCCCACGGCGGCCCCCAGGGACGAGCCAGCACCGCGCAGCCAGGTGGGTGGGTGGGTGGGAGACCTCTGGAGGCAGGGCGGGCAGGGCAGGAGGGCCCGCAGGGAGGGGGGACGGAAGCAGAGGGGCGGTGGGGCGGCGGCTGCCGCCTGCACGGCGGCTGTGTTTTTTTTGTTTTTTTTGCTCGACGGAACCTGCCTCCCTGCCGCCCAGGCAAGCTCTTGACTGCCCCCTTGCCCTGCCCACCTTTTCGTTTTGCAGGCGGCCCCCTGCCCTACCATTACGACTGGGCCGCCCAGCTGTCGCGCGCCTCGCCCGGCAGCCGCGCCACCGCCTTGGAGGCCATGGCGGAGGAGGACAGGCTTGCGGTGCAGGTGGGCGCCGTGCGTGTGCAGGGGTGTGTGCGCAGCAACAGCGCCACGAGGGCGCAAGCGGACCGGAGCTGCAGGCATGCCTTGCGCCTTTCTCCCCTGCTGGCGCCTGCCCCGCCGTAATCCCACTTACCGTTGCAACCCTTTTTTGTGCAGCGTGTGCTGGACGAGGCTGTGCTGGGGGACAGCTTCATGGAAGGACCGGGATACGAGGGCATCGCTCCCCCAGCGGGCGGCAGCGGGCAGCAGCAGCAGCAGCCACAGGCAGAGGCAGAGGCAGCTCGGGAGGGCAGCGGGCGCAGCACGGACGGGCGGGCAGGGTCTGCCGCGGGCAGCGCCGATGCAGCGGTCGGCCGCAGCAGCAGCTCTCGCCCCTCCCCGGCGGCTGGGGCAGTTGCAGGAGGAGCAGGAGGAGCAAGAGCACGCGCTGCGGCGCAGCTGCCTGCCTACGAAGCTCTCTTCAGTGGAGACCGCCCAGCGGCGGCGGCGCCTGCGCAACGGCAGCAGCAGGCGCAGCAGCAGGCGCAGCCGCAGGCGCGGCCGCAGGCGGGTGCTGCTCCTGGAGAGGACTTGCTGGGCATGGCCAGCGCCAACGACAGGCAGGCAGCAGCAGCAGCAGCGGCAACAGCAGTGGGAGCAGGCGACGACTTGCTGGGCTTTGGCGGCGCCCCCCCGTCCAGGCAGGGCAGCCTGCCGCACTCTGCCGCCTCCAGCACAGCACACATCGAAAATCTCTTCACCGTGCCTGCCTCCAAGCCCGCAACCGCGGCGCTCGCAGGCGGCGGCCGGACCGGGAGCAGCGTCGCGCCGCTGCCGCGGCCCGCTGCCGCCGCCAGGGCTGCCTCTGCCTCGGGCCTGGATTCGATGATCGACCTGGGGGCCTCGCTGCCGGCTGTCGACACCCAAGGATTTGACGAGCTGTACGCAGACGCAGACGTAGGTGGTGGGGGCGGTGCAGGGGAGGTGGCACGGGGCACAGGGTGGCAGAAGAGTGGCAGGGCTCGGTTTGGGAGGCGGGAGTGGCCGTCTCTCCACCCAAAGGGAACCTGTGAGGGTTGCCAGGGGTCCGGTGGGGGTGGTGTGTGCGTGTGCGTGTGCGTGTGCGTGTGCGTGTGCGTGTGCGTGTGCGTGTGCGTGTGCGTGTGCGTGTGCGTGTGCGTGTGCGTGTGCGTGTGCGTGTGCGTGTGGGTGGGGGTGGGGGTGGGGGTGGGGGTGGGTGGGTGGGGGGGGGGTGGGGGGTGGGGGGGGTGGGGGGGTGGGGACCTCCGTGTGGGTGTGTGAGTGTGGGTGGGGTGGGGGGGTGAGTGTGGGTGTGGGTGGGGTGGGGCCTTCGTGTGGCAGCTCCCCCCAACCACTTTGCGCCGTGCCTACTGCCAACCACTCTGCAGGCTGACGGCGATGCCAACGAGCCCGAGGTGCGGCGCGCGCTGCGCCAGCGCCGCATCCAGGAGAAGCACGAGCGCATGCAGCGGCAGGTGGATGGGCCGTGCCTTGTGGGTCTTTTGGGTGTTGTGGTGTGGCTGCGGGTAGCGCTGGCAGGAGCCAGGCGGCGAAGAAAGTCAGCGAGTGTGCTGCGCCGGGCTTCCCCGTGCCTTGTAGTGCGACTGACCCCCCGCGCCGCCCTCGCCCGTCTGCCCGCACTGCCACAGTTAGCTGAGAAGCGTGCACGGGACAACCAGGAGGAGGCTGAGAAGAGCGGCAAGGTGGAGTTCAGGTCGCAGGTGGGCGGGGCGGGGCTGGGGCGGGGGCAGGGGGAGGGAACGTAAGGGGGAGGGAACGTAAGGGGCAGGGCGGAAGGAGGATGTGTGCGGTGAGGGCGGGGCAGGGAGCGGGGGCAGGCATGCGGGGCCGCAGGTCGAGTCAGGCCTTCCTTGGCGGGCAGCTGCCGAGCTGGCTTGCCAGCAGCCCGCAGGGTGTCGCCCTGCTGCTCGCACGCTCACGACTCCTACCACCCCTTTTACTTTGTACATCCCGTCGCCTCCCTTCTGCAGCTCAAGCCCAAGATCGACGGCTGGGCGGCGGGCAAGAAGGACAACATCCGCGCCCTGCTGGCCTCCCTGCACACCGTGATGTGGGAGGGCAGCGGGTGGAGCCAGCCCAGCATGGCCGACATGGTGGAGGCGGGCAAGGTGAGGGAGAACCTGAAGGAACAGTGCAGCAGCGGCGATGGCAGCGGGGGCAGCAGCGCCGGCCGAGGGGCACCTGTCGCGGCAGGCGCTTGGCTCCCGCGCTGCGTGCCGGCGACGCGCACGCCGCCATGTTTGGCGGCGCCCCGCCGACTCTTGGCCCGACGCACGCACGCACGCTCTCTGCAGGTGAAGCGTGCGTACATGAAGGCCAACCTGGTGGTGCACCCTGACAAGGTCAAGCAGAAGGGGGGCACCCTGGAGCAGGTGGGCGCAGGGGGTGCCGCAGCCTGGGTGCACGGCGCGGAGCTTGGCAAGCGGGCCAATGCCTGCTGCTGCGGTGTTGCACGCCTCCCCTGCCTGGTTGGTTCTCGTGTCCCCCTCGCCACCTGTGGAGGGGGCACCGCGTCCTGAGCAACACCCCCCCCGGACCTCCACCGCCCCACCGCAGGTGGCCACCGCCGACATGGTGTTTGATGTGCTGAAGGCGGCGTGGGGCAAGTTCGAGGCAGCCGAGCGGTGACGGCAGCACCAGCACGGCGCCTCGCTGCTCGGCATGTGCTCAAGGCAGCCGTCGCCAAGCGACGGGGATGCGATACGGCAGCCCCCCAACCCTAAACTGTTTCTAAAATGAACTTCTCTCCCATCAAAGATTGATCGCTGCTCTCCCTTGTTCTCTCTCAGCCCGCTCTCCCTTGCTGGCCCTCAGCTTCACTCTCCCTGCCCCCTGTAAATGTCACCCCTCTCTTCACGTCGGCCCCAGGTGGATTTACAGAGGGAGGGGAGGAGGCAGAGTTCTCGGTGGTGTGGTGGGGGAGGAGATATGGGTCGGGGGCCAATCAGCCCAGATAATTAATAGCGATGGAACAACAACAGCCCGCGGCATGTGCGGGTGGCAGGGACAGTGTTGCAGCCCCTGGTTGGCGCCACACGCTGGCACGGGCTGGAGGGAAGGGAGGGGTGTCTGGCTGTGCTATGGTGGTGATGGTCTGCTGATGCGCCGCCGTCCTGCGGTTTCCAGGGCTGGCGGCGCGTGCAGCACAAAACTGCTCTGGCTCACAGCTGTGAGTGGGCTCCTGCGTCCGCCAGGAGCGCTGCCTGACTTGCTGCTGAGCGCCGGCTGAGCGCGCGTGGCGTGCGCGTGCTGCGCCGGCTCACTCCGTGTCACGCAGCGCCGGGTTCTCCAGCGCATCCACCGTCTCCTTGTCCAGGTCGTCAAAGTAGGGGTGGCTCATCGCGTCCTTGGCCTGCAGGCAGAGCAGGGGAAGGGGGCGGGATGGAGGGTGGGGTGGGTGCCTGTGTGCACGGCGCGCCAGCAGGCAAAGGGGGCGGCGGCACCGTGCGGCAGGGCTTGCGGCACCGCGTCGAGCACGCCGTGTATTTCAGGAAGCAACGCCAGCTGCGGCCACCCACCGTGATGCGCTTGGCCGGGTCGTACTCGAACATCTTGGCCATGAGGTCGATGCCGGCGGGGCACAGCTTGGGGAACACCTTGTGCAGGTCCTGCAGGCAGCAGCGTGGGGCACGTGGGTTGGGACGTGGCAATCCAGCAATCGCGCAATCAGGTGGAAGTCAGCGCGATCGGACTGCCTGCTGCAGCCAAACGGGGTGCGCGAGGCACGGCGAGGCACGGCAGGAGGGCAGACCGCGTGGCGCTGCCCCGCCCCTGCCGTGCCTGCGCGTCCCATTGCGGGAACTCGTGCCAGTCGCGCAGCTTGGTCACTCCCTCCCACACATCCTCGCTGGGGGTGCCCAGCAGCTTGAAGATGTGCAGCAGCTGCTGCAGCTCGCTGTCGCCGGGGAAGATGGCTTGCTGCAGGAGCGGGGTGTGGGTGCAGGAGGAAGAGGTCAGGAAGGGCTCGTGTCAGGCGGGCAGCAGCGCAGCTGCTCTCCACTCTGCCGCACGTCCCCGCCAGTTTTGCGTCATGCTGTGCCAGTCCACTACAGGCCCGCCCCAACCCCCGAGCAGCCGCCCACCTTGCGCGCCAGCTCCGCCATGATGCAGGCAATGCTCCAGATGTCCACGGCGGGCGCATAGTGCGTGGCGCCCAGCAGCACCTCGGGCGCGCGGTACCACAGGGTCACGATCTGGGGCAGGGAGGGGGGGGGGCGGGCAACGGGGATGGAAGGGGTGGATGTTTGAAGGCGGAGCAGGGGAGCGCTGGCAGGGCGGGCAGCCAGCGAAGCGAGGGCACCACACGCAAACACAGCCCGCCGCTCCTTGCACCCACCTCGTGGGTGTAGGCCTTGATGGGGATGGTGAAATGGCGGCCCAGGCCCAGGTCGGCCACCTTCAGCAGCGGGTGCGGCACGCTGTCGTCCACCTGCAGTGGTGGTTGGGTTCATGCGGTCTGGTGACCACTGCTCGCAGCCCCCCCTGGCGGCACCTGCCCCTCCCATGCTAATGGTGCCCCTGCCCCCCCCGCCCCCCCACCCCGGCGCCTCACCAGCAGGTTCTGCGGCTTGAGGTCACGGTGCATGACGCCGTGCTTGTGCATGTGCGCCACGCCCTTGAGCAGCTGGTACATGAAGCTCTGCGGGACGGAGGGAGGGTGTGTGCGAGGATGGTTGGACAAAAAGCAAGGCATTTTGGGCTCAGAGGTAGGGAGGGCAAGGAGGAGGCCAGCATGGACGTGGTGGGCAGCAGTCCGAGTGCACAACGCAGCCTGCTTCTCTGCTTGGGCGCCCCCTTCTCACGGCTCTACCACGCTGCCCTATCAGCCTGCACCCACCTTGACCAGCTGGGGGCACAGCGGGTGCGCAGGGCCCTTGCCGATGCGGTCCATGAACTTTTTGAGGTCGGTGTTGAGGTACTCGAACACCAGGTACAGGCAGGGCTTGCCGTTCTCCTCCAGGTGCTCCACGCAGAGCAGCCTGGGGGAGGAGCAGAGCAGGGGCGACATGGGGGTGGGGTTGGCGGTTTGCACGGGAGAGGCTGGGTGCAGGGCATGCGCTTCGCGCTGCCCATCAGCAAGCAGCGTACAGTCTGACCAGCAGTCGCGAGCGAGTCGCTGCCGCCGGCACCCACTTGACAATGTGGTTGCTCTCTGACAGCATTTGCAGCAGCGAAATCTCGCGCAGCGTGGTGGACGGCACGCCCTCCTCCTCCATCTGCGTTACAGTCGGGACGAGCAGATCGATGCAGCAGAATTTCAGCGTAGACCAACTTCCAGCAGCAAACGTCGGTGCAGCAGTGCGGCTCCTGCCTGATCCACCTGCCCTTCCAGCGGCGCCGCCGCGCCACCCACCTCCAGCCGCGTCTTCTTCAGCGCCACCAGGCGGCCCGAGTTCTTGTCGCGCGCCTTGTACACCTTGCCGTAGGTGCCCTCTCCCACTTTCTCAATCTTCTCATAATTCTCCTGCAGGGTGCAGAAGCGGGCGGCGGCGGCGCGGTTCGGACATGGGCGGCGACGCGGAGCTGTTGAAGAAGATCGCGGTGCCCCGGCCCCTGCTCGGCCCGGCTGCTGCCTATACGCGCCGCATCATTGCCCGCGCTCTCACCATGGCTGCGAGACCGCTGGCGGTGTGGACCTCCTCTGTCGCCGGCTGCTGCTGTGCCCGGGCGTCCTCCAATTCAATGGCCAACGGCTTTGGGAGGGCAGGACCGGGTAGGGAGGGGCGCGACGAATGAACGGCGATGGAACCACTTGAAAGGAAGGGCGAGACGCCAGCCGTGACACGCGCAGCACGGGAGCGAATTTCGCGGCGGCCTCCAGGCGCCTCTGGTTGCATCACATCCAATCGCCATGGCCACGCAGGAGCTGGGCACGCTGCTTAACGCGGTCTACGACCCCGCCGCCCCGCCCGAAGTGAAACGAGAGGCGGAGGCCCGCTTGGCGGCCCTGGCCCGCACCCCCGAGGCCCTGCAGTGGGCCGTCGGGGCGATCGGCAATGCTGCGGCCGGCGGGGACCTGCCAGCCCTCTTCTATGCGTGCTCCGTCGCCGCCGCTGCCGCCGACCGCTGGGCGGCTCTCGACGGCGGCAGCCAGGCGGCGCTGCGTGCAACACTCTGGGCTGCCGCCACTCAGACCGGCGGACCCCACTTTGTGTGCCAGAAGGCGGCCGCCGCGGTGGCGCACATTGCAGCGCTGGACTGGCCCGAGCGCTTCCCCGCGTTCTGGCCAGACCTGCAGGCGGCGCTGTCAGACCGCCACCGTGCCACCGCCGCGCTCGACCTGCTGACAGCCACGCTGGAACACTTTCATTCGCTGGCGCAGGCCACCAGCGCGGGCCTCAAGGGCAAGGTGGGTGCCGCAACGGGCGGCCAGCACTGCCTTCAAACGATGGGTGGCAAGCCAATGGCCCACCCCCTCCCAACCAATCCCCCACCCACCGTTCACTTCCACCCACCTCCGCCCCTGCCAGGTGCTCTCCGCCGACGTGCCAGGCATGCAGCAGCGATTTCGGGAGCTGCAACCCGTGGCCCTAGCCACCCTCTGCTCGCTGCTGCACAGCCTGGCGGCGGGGCTGCCAGCTGCGGTGGCGGGCGGCGACGCCGCCTCCCTTGCGCTGGCTGCCAAGGGCCTGCGCGCGCTGCGTGCCGCCTTGGGTGACGCGACGCGCCTGCCGGAGCAGCAAGGTGTCAGCAGCGCGGCGCTGACCGCCCTGCTGTTCGAGTTCGTGGCGGCGGCGCGGCTGGCGCCCGGCGGCGGCGACGACGGCGCGGCGGGCGCGGCGGCAGAGGCGGCGGCCGCGGCGCTCGACTGCGCCGCCGACCTGCAGTCGAAGTTTCTGGGGCAGGAGGCGACCCTCAGCATGCTGGAGGTGCTGCTGCCCAAGCTGCAGGCAAGCCAGGGGGCAGAGGGCCGGCGCAGCAGGTGGTGGAGGTCCGGGGTGGCGATCCGCCGGCGTGACCACCCTGCCCCTGCCCCCTGCTCTCCCCCCTGCCTCCCAGAACACTTGCGAATCGGTGCAGCGGCGGTGGGCGCAGGTGCCTGCAAGGTCCGCCGGCGGTGACAAACCTGCCCACTGCTCTCCCCCGCCGGCTTTGCAGGACACTTGCGAATCGGTGCAGCAGCGGTGGGCGCAGGCGGGCGGCGCCTTTCAGGCGGATGACCCTGTGCTGACCTCCCTCGTGCGCCTGCTGGTGCAGCTCTTCACCTTCCAGCTGAGGTGGGTGCCGCTGCCGCTGCTGTGCTGTGTGCTGTGCTGTGCATCCTCCGCAATTGTCACTGCTCATTCTGCTTCCTCTCTTTCCATGCGCAACGACCACACAAGCTGACCACGGCTGGCAAGCCTGCACTGCCCGTCTCAGCTTGCACATCGCTGACGCGTTCCCAATGCGGCGATGCAGCCGGCGTTAAGCGTTGGTGACAGCAAGCGGGCACTCGTGGTCGCCTCGCATGCCCTGCCGGAGAGTGCAGTACACAGCCCCGTGACCCATGCCCCACCCCGCAGCAACGTGGATGCAACGCCGCAGCTGGGCGCGGCGCTGCAGGGCCTGCTGGGACGGGTGCTGGCGCTGGGCACCGTGCGGCGCAGCCCCGCCGACCTGCTGCTCTTCCTGGAAGTAAGCACTGCTTAATTTGAAGGCTGTTGAATGCACGGAGGGACGGGGGTAGCGCTACATCCCTCTTGAGGCGTGGCACACTGCGCTGACCTCGGTTGCAAAAGGCGGGCTGTGGGAGGCTCCCCCGCCTGCGCCCTGCAACCCCTCGCTCCCATGCCGCCGCGTGCCCTGCTGCTGTCCTGCAGGTGTGGCACGCTGTGCTCACCTACCTGGATGGCTTTGAGAGCCAGCTGTGGGATGCAGAGGACGACCCGGCTGCGGCGGCGCGCGTCAAGCAGGCAGCGGCGGGGTACAGAGGTGGGCGGGGGCGAGAAGCAGCAGCAGGAGGGTCGCGGGGCAGCAGTGTTCTGGTGGCGTGGCAGGTGTGGGCATCCTGGTTGCTCCACTTACCAGCCTTCCAGGTCGCTGCCCACTCCCACTCCTGCCTGCCTGCAACCCCTGCTGTCCTCCGCTGCCGCCTGCCTGCCTGCCTGCCTGCCTGCCTGCAGCCCCCATCCTGGCGGTCGCGCAGCTCGTGCTGAGCACGCTGTGCCCCGCTGGCAGTGCCACCTCAGCGCCGCCGCCATTCGGCCTGGACGCGCTGAGCGCTGTGCCCGGGAGCGGCGCCGCAGTGGAAGATTGGCTGCAGGTGGGAGGCCCTGAGCGCTGCGGTGCGAGTGTTGTTGCAGCGCCTTCACGGCTGGCATAGCAAAGCTTGCCCGGGGCTGGAGTTCCCGAAATGAGTAATCCATGGTGCCGCAGTGTCTTTGAGCACCGTGCGGCAATTTTCAGAGCTCCTCTCCGGCCACCACTTGCCGCTGCAGGCAGTAGTAGCAGGCGGCGACGCTGGGCGTGAGGGCGAGGAGGCAGCGGCGGCAGCAGCAGACGACGAGGAGGACGAGGAGGGCGAAGTCTTGGTGGCAGGTAAGGGAGTGAATGCTGGCAGGTTGTGTGAGGCATCAGGCAGAGGCGGCAGGAGAGGCGGCAGCGGTGTGCCTCCTCATGCAACCTGCATGTGAAACGTCCCAGCCCATGCACCCACCCACCCACCCACCAATCAAGCACGCCCCCAACATGCGCCCGACGTGCTGCACAGGTGCCGCCACAGGCGGCGGCCCCTTCCAGGCTGACTCTGAGTGTGAGGTGTATGTGCGGCACGCCGAGGGGTTCCTGGGGCGTGCCATTGGCAGCTTCAGCGCAGACCTGCTGCCCCAAGTGCTGCTGCGCTTCCAGGCGGCGGGGGCCGCGTTTGTAGCGGCCAGCCAGCAGGTGACGGCGGCCGCGCGGCAGCACCCTGGCGGCGGCGGCGCGGCGCTGGCGGCGGCCGCCGCCGCAGCAGACGTGCAGCTGCCGGCCAGCCGTGCGCTGGATGTGTGCCTGCGGCTGCTCACGCGCTGCGGGCCCAGCTTCCCCACTCGAGGTGCCGCCGAGGCGCCGCCTCAGTTGGACGGCGGTGGACCTGTCAGCGGCGCGCACGCTGTGCAGAGCCTGCGTGCCCTGTTCCAGCTGGCATCCGCCTGGCTGCAGGCGGTGCAGGCGCTGGGCGCGGCCGGCCAGCAGGGCGGCGCACCCGCCACGCCCGCGCGCGGTGGCGGCGACGGCGGCGGGCTGGCGGCGCTGCTGCTGGCGGGCAGCCAGGTGTACAAAGCGGCTGGCTCCCTCACAGCCACCTGGCTGTCGCAGCTGGTGATGGGCCTGGTCCAAGGGTCGGCGGACCCTGACGCTGCGGCAGCAGCACAGGAGTTGGTGCAGGGTGTGCTGGGCGCCGCCGCCGGGCTGCTCCAGGCGGCGGCGGCCCCCCAGCTGGCGGGCTGGCAGGCGGCGCTGCACAGCGGCACGGTCTGGGCCGCAGAGGCGCTGCTCTCGCTCAGCTCCATCGCCCTGTCCAACGCCCTCAAGCCGCCGCCGGCTCTGCTGGGGGCGGTGTGGGGGTCGGCGGAGGTGCAGGTGCGACGCCAGGGGGGCGTGGCTGTGGCTCGGGCATGCCTCTGTGCCTGCTTGCTCATGCTGCCTGTGTCCCGTCTTCTGCCTGCCTCCCTATTTTTCGATTGTTCCATCCCCGCCTCCCCGCGTGCTCCCCTGCTGCAGTCCCAGCTGCGCCCGGTGGCGCAAGCGGCGCTGGGCAACCCCCTGCTGCTGCCGCTGCGTGCGACGCGTGCGCTGTGGTTGTCCCTCTCCGACCTGGCGCTGCGCTGCTGGCCGGTGCAGCCCGCGGCCCGTTTTGATGCAGCCGCTCGTGCCGCTGCCTTCGGAGAGCTGGTCACTCCACTCGTACGGCTGTTCCAGCATGCAGCAGCGGCCGGGGGTGACCCAGCGGCTGCAGCAGCGGCACGCCAGGCAGCAGCCGCCGCCGCGGGCATCGTTCAGAGCTATGCAGGCAGCCCCAAGGCAGTGCGAGGCATCGTCAGCGCCGCGCTCGTCGCCCTCGCCCTGCCCAGCGTGCTCGCCATCCTGCGCTCCTCCGGCGGCGGCGGAGGCGGCGGCGGCTCGGTGCGCGGCAAGGCGGCGGCGGCGCTGCTGCGCCTGGTTTCTGCGGCGCTGGAGGTGGTGGCGACGGAGCTGGGCAGCGAGGGGGTGGAGCAGCTGCTGGGCGCGCTGGTGCAGGTGTTCGACACGTGGGGTGAGTGCAAGGAGCAAGCCTTGGTTGGCGCATGAAGGCAGTTATGCGCGTCGTGCACGGCCGTGCATGCGCGCCACCTTGCGCCCCTCGTGCCCCTGCCTTGCACCCGCTCTCTTCTGCCCAGGCCTTCCTCGCCTGCTGCCCTCGCCTGCCGCCTGCAGGCGGGGACCCCTCGTTCGAGGCAGACCTGCTGCTGGCTCGCCTGGTGGTGCGCCTGCTGAGCCAGGGGGGCTCTCACAGGTTGGTTGGTACAGGGTGGGGGTGCCCTGGTTACCACCGATCGCTCTGCTGTGCCTTCTGCTCTGTCTGGATTTTGATGCTGGTTACTGGATCTGGATGCTGGTAACAGGGAGTCAGTTTGCCCTCCTGATCCACCCACCCAACAGGCACGCTGCGCTGACGCTGCCCGCGGCCCAGTACTGCCTGGGTGTGTGGGAGCGTGCATCCGCACCGGGTGCCGCCGCCGCTGCAGAAGCAGACGTGCAGCACGTGCGGGCGGAAGTGCTGGCGGCGCTGCTCTCGCTGCTGCAGTACCGCTGGCGTACCCTCATGGGCAGCAGCAAGCCCACGGGCGGCGCCTCTGGGGGCACCGTGCAGCAGCAGGTCGCGTCGGCAGCAGCAGCAGCTGCAGCGGGCGGCGGCGGCGGCGGCGGCGGCGCGGCGCTGGTGGCGCGCGTGCTGCAGCTGCTGCTGGAGTTCTTCGGCGCTGCCGCCAGCGGTGCAGTCGTGCGGCCTGCTGCGGATGTGAGGCTGGTGCTGGAGGAGCTCTTTGAGCTGCAGGTACGGCGAGTGCGGCGTGGGTGGCGGGCGGCGAAGGGGGCAGCATGTGGGGTCGCACCGAGCAGCGCTGCTGGCAGCGCTGCAGCACGGCCGTCAGCCGCTGGCCCCTAGCAACCCCCGCCCTTGACCCTCGCTGACGTGCGCAGCACCCATCCCCTTCCGCCCCCCACCCACTCACAACTGCACAGGTCGCCACCCGCCTCTACTCGCTGCCGGTCTTCGAGGGGGCGCGCGCCCCGCTGGCGGGCGCCATCCTCAGCATGCTGCTGTCCCGCCTATACCGCGGCGCGCAGCAGGAGCTGGGGGACACACTCTTCGCCCTGGCTGGTGGGCGCTCGACCTTCATGTCCGATGTGCAATGCATGCAGTGTTGTGCTTGGTCCATCAGCTGCACTTGGAATGGTCGGCGCGCACCGCCTGCTGCGACGTGCGTTCTGTTGCCGCCGCCGCCTCTCCTTGCTCCCCTGTGTTGGCGCCCCACCGGCGGCGAGCCCGCACTCCGCTTTGATCTGGCTGACCGCCAGGACGGCTGTGTCAACCTGGTGCAGGCGCCACTGACCACACCCGTACCCCACGCCACTGCCACCCACGGCGGCCCCCCTTGCAGCTGCCAACTGGAGCGAGTTCCACCTGCAGCTGCTGCCCGCCGTGCTGGAGAGCCGCCTGGGCGGCGTCGGCGGCAGCGAGCGCTCTGCACTCGCCGCGCTCTTTGGGTCGGCCGACATGGAGGCGCACTCGTTTGAGCGCGCCCTGCTGGCGTTCCTCAACGATGCCGCCTTCTACGAGCGCGCAGCGGGGGCAGCATGAGGCCCTGGCGCACGCGCAGCAGAAGGAGGCGAGGCCCGCGCCGTGTGCCACACCCTGACGCCAAAACATGAAAAGCCATTGCAGCCTCTTCGACCGCAAGTTGTAGCCGTTACAAATAGGTTGGCGCACGGCATCGTGAAGCAGCAGCACATGAGCAAGCACTCAGGCGTGCATGCCGCAGGAGCAGCGTACACCGCTCAGCGCCGGCCGCGCGGGCTGCGGCTGCGCTGGTCGCGCGTGCGCCGCTCCACCGAGCGGCTGCGGTCGCTGCGCCGCCGCCCCTCGCGGTCCCTGCTGCGGCTGCGCTCCTTGCGCCGCTCCCTGCTGCTGCCCCGCTTCTTGTCGCGGCTGCGGCTGCGCCGACGCTCCTTCTCCTTGCGACGCTCTTTGCTGCGGCTGCGGCTGCGCCGCCGCTCGCCCTCGCCGCCGCGGCGCTCCTCCCGCGGCTGCGGCGGCTTCTCCTCCCCCTCCTCCACATCCATGTCTGCCTCTGCCGGCACAGCGGGAGCCGCCGCCTTGCCGCCCTTTCCTCCCTCCTCTGCCTCCTCAAGTTCCATGTCATCCCCCTCTGCGGCTGGCGCCGCCGCCGCCGCCGCAGCGCCGCCGCCCTCGGCAGCGCCGCCATTTGCCGCACCCCCTGCGGCAGCAGCGGCCTCCTTGGCGGCTGCTTCGTCCTCTGCAGGGTCGTGCCCCATCGCCAGCAGCATCTGGGTGGCACGCTCCACCTGCCTCGCCCGCTCCTCTGCGCCGCCTGAGGGGTTTGACAGGCAGCACCAAGGCAAGGAGTTCAGCTGCGAGCAAGCGCGCAGCGGGCGACGCCTAGCGCACGCCAGGTTAGCACGGTACTCAGCGAGCGCACTCCAGCGGCACGCTGCAAAGCGATTTATGTGCCACATATAACAGATATATGTTGCGGTGGGTGCAGAGGGGTGTCTCCACCCACCTGGCCCATCGTCTCCCAGGTTTGCGCGGTACTCCAGCAGCACGCTGCGCAGCGAGCCCACCGTGTGGCTCTGCTGGTGGAGCAGGCGCAGCACACGCTTGCGCACCCCAACGTCGCCCACCAGCCACAGCGCGCCCACAATCAGCGCGCACTGCGCATGATGGGAAAGGGGGTGCGGGTGGAGGGTGGGGAGGCAGGAGGCGGGCCTTTCGGGTTGAAGAGTAGCATCGCACAGCGCATGCATGCCGCCTGCTGGCGCTGACCATCAACCAAGCTACGCTGGCCCGACCCCAAGCTCTGTGCCGTGCGTGGCAGCCCCAGCGGCGGTGCGCGCTTGCCCACCTGCTGCAGCGTGTACAGGCCGGCGTCCATGCGTGCCAGCAGCACATCCTCCTCCTGCTCCTCCTCCGCCTCTGCCAGCCTGCACGCGGGGAGGGGGCAGCGTGGGAAGGCTCTTATTAGTAAGTCTTATAAGCCTTGAAAAATAAAGTCTATAAGTTAAGTCTAATCAGTAAAGTCTTATAAGTAAAGACCCTAAAAGTCCTCCTTTCAGCAGGTTCACCGAGAGAGAGGGGAGGGCAGGGCGGCGAAAGAGAGCAGGCGGCATGTCGACCTCCTCCTGCACCTCCTCTCTACCATTCGTTCAAGCTGTGACGGGCAACAGCAGCCAGCGTGACAATGCGTCCTTTTGGGCGGGGAAAGACAGCTGTATGCTGCTCCTCATGCAACGCTCACCGTGCTTCCTCGGCAGCCACACGGCCCTCGTAGCGCAGGTACACCTCCATCAGGCGGTCGCACTTTTCAAACTCGGCCTCCACGAATTTGGCCGCCACCCGGTCGCGCCGCGACTGCACACCCAAGGGAGCAACAAAGCGTCGAGCCCACGCCAGGCAGCTGCAAACGTGAGGGCACCGGCTGAGCCTGCTGCCCGCTGCGAGAAGGCTGCTGCGGCGGAGGAGCTGGGTGAAGCAGCGGCCTGCACCGCCTGTCCACACCGCACCACCCAGCCAGCCAGACGTCCCGGCCCAGGGCCAGCCAGCCGCTCGGCATCAGCACCGGTCGCTCGGCACGGGCCCCCGCCGCCCCCAACCCCCCACCCTTGCCTGCTTGGAGCAGTTGAGCAGCAGGGAGGCGATGACCGACACTGTCCGCTCCTCCTCCTCCCCTGCGGTGCTGGCCTCGTCGCGCTTCTTCTTGGGCACCTGCCAGGCGCACACCACAAGGTAGGAGAAGGTCTGGTGAAGGGGGGTGCAGGCCGTGTGAGCGCTGTTCCCTGGGCCCGTCCCGCGCCTCTCTGACCCAACATTCCACCGCACGTGGGACCCCAACCCATTCCGCGCCAGCAAGCAGCCCGCAACAGCCTGCTCCGGTTGGTGCACTGTTTGTATCACCGACTGTCGCTGGATGCAGTCCTCACAGCGACGCACCTTCAGCTTGCCCATGAAGATTGCAAAGAGGGTTTTGAGTCCCGCCTGGTCCACCACACGGTCGCAGGCAGGCGGGCAGCGGGTGGTGGCAAAGTCCAGGCACTTGAGGGCGGAGGTGCGCGCCAACCGCTTGCCACGCAGGATGAGCAGCAGCAGCTCGACGCCTGGATTGGCAGGACGCGGCGAGAGTGTGGCAGGGGAAGGGTGGGCGATGCACGCGGCGCAAGGTGCGTGGCATGCAACTCGCAGCCGAGCCGCGCCGCCTCGCCCCCTCTTGAGCCCCCTCAACCACGCGCACGCCGTGCCCCACGCCGCGCCTCGACGGAGACACCCAGCAGCGGTTGCGGCGGCACCCAGCAGCGGCCGCTCACCCTCAGCCTCCACAAACACGCTCTTGTTTTCTTCCAGCAGCAGGCAGGAGGCCAGCACGTCGACCAGGTTCTCAAGCAGCTCCTCCTCCTCGGTCGACTCTGGGTCCCTGAAAAATAGCAAGGGGGGTTGCTTCAGGGGGTCAGGGTTTCGGGTTCCAGGGTCTTGTGTCAATCAGCGGCCTAGGCAGGCGACCGTATCTGTGTCGACAGGTTTCCTGTGGTTAGACAGATGTAAAGCACTTAAATGGAAAGGAAAGGTACAGGTTTGGTGGCGCCACTGCCGGCCTTGCGTACGGCCCAGGCAACCCTCCTGCTGTTGAAACGCGAGGCGGACCCCTGCCACGCGCCAGAGCGACGCGTGAGCAGGAGGGACGGCGTGGCACGCGTGCATCCTCGCGCTGGCTGTGCGGGCTGTTGCTTTTGCTGTTCGCAAGCCCCCGAAACCAAGACACTGATCCTTCCACAACCAAGACACTGTTCCTTCCGAAAAGCGGCACCTGTTGCGGTAGGGCGCGATGGCCTGCAGCACCGCGTCCATGCCGCCGCTGGCTGCCAGCTTGCGCTTGTTGGCGTCTGCAGGGGCAGCATGTGCAGATGGAATCATAGCAGCGACCAGCGTGTTTTTACACAGCAGCAGCAGCGCGGCGGCAGCAGCAGCACCACCACCAGCAGGAGCTGAGTGCACACACACATCTGCGGCCCTTCCCTCCTTCAGCCCACCCGACTGCTGCACCAGGATTGCCAGGATCTCGCTGGCGTACTGCTTGTTGCTGTCGGTGTCCCGCGGGCGAAGCCGACCCAGCAGCCACTTCATGAGCTGCGGCACACAGGAAGGAAACGAATGAGGGGCAGGTGAAGCAGGCGGGACGCGCGGAGGGGCAGCCGGCCTGCCCCGGCTTGCTGCATGCGGAGCCAGCGGGCCGCCCATGGCGCGCCCCTTCTGCCTCGCCACCTCCGCCGCCGCACAAGGCGTGACTTCCTCTGTAACCCCCCATCCTGCGTGCACCTGCCCCTTGTGCAGCGTGCAGGCCGCACAGGCAGTGGGGGGGCCACAGACAGCGAGGGCCCCACCTTTGTCTGCTCCACCACATCCTCCGCCACAGAGGGCTTCAGGTCAATCATGTTTTCAATGATTGCCAGGATGTTGTACACGGCGGAGGCCTCCTCGGAGGACGCCTGTCGGGGGCACGGGCAGGAGAGAGGCAGGCAGTTGAGGGACGCACTCGCCAGGATGCTGCACACGGCCGAGGCCTCGTCAGAAAAAATGCCCGGTACGGCCACCGTGGAGGCATACCTGCTGTGGGCATGGGTGTGTGCAGTTGCACACGCACGCACATACGCACAAATACATGCACGCGTCGCCCGTGCCCACGCAGCACGCACAACGCAGTCCACCCACCTTCTCGTCGAAAGCCGACAGCCTGTGCACCAGCAGCTGCAGGGCGTCCGCCTCCAGCAGCGCATCCACCAGCACCTCCGCCTCCTCCTCCTGCAACAATCAGTGGGTAATGCGAGCAAGTGTGGGACGCAACGTAGGGACGAGGATGCAGAGCAGGCGTGCATGGAAGGAAGACAGGCAGGACGGGGGACTGCAGAGGGGTGAAGCGCATGTATCCTGCAGGCAGCACACCTCACCACTCCCCGCCCCTCCAGCTCAGCACAGCGCAGCACAGCACAGCCAGCACAGCATTCACCGCGTCCTCCACGGCGTCGCTGTCCGTCAGCTCCTGCAGCACCTCCACCGCGTCTGCCGCCACGTCGCTGTTCTCGTGGTTCAGCAGGGCCAGCAGCGTCTGCAGCGCGCTGGTGCTGCACGGAGGGGCGCATGGCAGGGGGGAGAGGAGAGGGCAGAAAGGAGTCGAGAGAAGAGCGCAACAGGTCCTGCGGCGCCTGCAACGCACGGTGCAGCCCTGCCTCAGCCTGCCCTACAACGTAGGCTTTGCCCTGGCACCCCTCCCTCTCTCCCTCCGTCTGTGCCTCCCTCTCACTTTGCCACCAGCTCGGGGTACAGGTCCGGCGCAGAGGCCACCACCAGCAGCGCCTTCACAGCCTCATCAAGGTCTGCCTCGCTCTGCACCACATGGGGCGGTGGTGGTGGGGTGGGGTGGGGTGGGGATGGTGGGTGGGGTGGGGGTGTAGGGTGCGGTGTGTGGCACGCTGCTGCTGCATGGCAGCTGCTGGGCTGCGCAGGTGGCGAAGCCACCCTGCATGTCGTACCACTTGCTGCTGCCTGCACCTCTTGCTGCCGCTAGCCCACTGGTGCCCATGCCGCCTGCCTTTGCCCCCCACCGCTCCCTGCTGTCACCCCATCACAACCCGCTGAACAAGCACCATTTGCGTGCAGCCCTCACCAACTTGGGAGCCCTGCCCCGACCAGCACCCACCTCCATAAACTTGTCGGGCTGGTCGGCGTACCGCATGCGTGCCTCAAGGTTGGAATTGTACTGCCACACGAGAGGGGTGGGGAGTGGAGGGCCCATGAAAAGTGCACGGCAATAGATCCGCAGCACTGCTACCAATCTCATGCCCAGCCGACGCCACCACCCCACACCCCTGCACCCGTCCGTCAGCTCGCACCTTGCGCTCCAGCTGCAGCGTGAGGCGCTTGAGCCCCTTTGCGTCCAGCATCTCCATGCCGGCATCGCCCGCCGCCTCCTCTGCCTCCCTCAGCAGCTCTCCTGCGTCGACGTGACGCGCACGCGCACGCGCCGCCGCTGCCGCCGCTGCACCCGCGTCGTCATCTGCCTCCCCCTCTGCTGGTGCCGCTTGCTTGCTGTCCAGGTAGTAGCTGCAGGAAGGGGCGGCGTGCGGGGCAGGCAAAAGGGTGAGGCAGCAGGGCGCGGTGTCGCAAGCGGCTGTCGGCACCGGCAGACGGCGGCGAGAGCTGTGGGTCGCGGGGGCGCTCTCCCCCGGTGCCCATCGCCGCTGTGAACGATCACTCACCCTACACCGCTCGCCCCGCGTCCAAAATAATAGCCAGGGCGCGCGCCGGCGAAGCGGGGCGCCGCCATGAACTGCGGCAGGCCGCTCACGCCATCGCTGCGTTCTTCGAACTTGCTGATAGCCGCCTGTAGAATGGCCGTGGGAGCGGCACGGTGCGCCATCGTGATGGGGAACTTTGCTCGCTCCCGCTGTCGCAGTCCGTGTTGCCTGCTTCCGAAAGCTTGATGACAGCCGCACGAGCGGCAGAGTGCAGCCGATCGCGATCAGGGCGCGCAAAGAGCTTGGGCTGCGCTTGCGTGGCGACGACCGACTTGCTGCTGCCCGCCGTCACTGTGCCCTGGTCTGCATCCCCAGTTGGTGTTACAAGGCCAAGTTCCCCCCATCGTTCGTTCCTGAACCCCCCAGAAAAGGCTGCTGCACTACACCACTGGACGGTGCGCTGGTATGCCGCTCATGGTTGCCCAGCCGCCCCCGCTCGCCGCCGGCGCCGTCGGGCTGCCAGTGGTCGACCCGCCCCAGTTGATGTAGCCCGCCGGAATGTTGCTATCTGAAGGGTCGCTGGCAGCCGGCCCCTCTCGCTGCTGCTCCTCTGCGGCTGCCATCTTGGCCGCAACGCCCGGGCTGTCTGCCAGCGACGGTGCAGACGCAGTCTTGTCGCCGTCGGCGGGCCCGGCGCTGCTGTCGGCCAGCGGCGACGCCTGCCGTGAGAGCGCTGCAAGGGCGGCTTCCAGCCGGTCCTCAGGGGACGCAGCAGGGGACGTGTCGCCAGCTGGCGCAGCCGCCCGTGTCTGCTCCCCTCCTGCGGCGGCCGCCGCCTGCTCGGCAGCAGGGGCCGCGGGCTCGGCGGCAGCTCCGGCCGGCGCCGCTGCCGCTGCCGCCTGCTGCTGCCGCTCCATCTCCTGCAGCTGCTCTTCATCAGAGCGCTGCGCCAAGGCCTGGTTGGCCGCGGCGATGAGGCGTCGTGCCTCTGCCTGCGCCTGCAGCACGCCTGTGCCCTCGTCGTACACCCGGGAGTCGCCGCAGCAGCAGAGCTTGCGCCAGGCGCCGGTCTGGATGGCGGCGTCACGCTGCGCCGTCAGGCTCCTGTTGGCGCCCTGCAGCAGCTCAGTGGCGCGGCGCAGCTGCTGGGAGGCCTGCTCCACAGCCGCCGCACGCCGCATGGCCGCCGCCAGCTGCTGCTTGTGCTGGCGCTCCGCGGCTGTCGCGGCCTGCGCCGCGTCGCCTAGCGCAGCACGGTGCAGCTCCTCCTGCGCCTCCCGCTCCCTCTGCGCCTCCCACTGCGCCTCTGAGCTGCGCTCCTGCTCGTGCTGCACGCGGCGCTGCAGCACGCTGCGCTCCTGCGCCGCCACCTCCAGCTGGCGGTACAAGGTGGCTGCGTCGGCGCGCGCCGCCGCCAGGGCATCCTCTGCGCCTGCGTGTGCGGCGCGGTGTGCCTCCACCTCTCCCTGCTTGGCGGCCAGGTGGGCCTCGCAGTCCTGCACGTGGCAGGGGGACGGTGTGTTGTGGTGTGAGGCAGTGCTTTGTGTGGAGCAGGAGAGCACGAGCAGGAGCGCTCAGCAGCGAGACGCAGCAGGCGCAGGCGCTTTCCATCCACCACACTTGCCACAACCGCACCTTCTTCGCGACAATGACCTCCAGCACGAGCTGCTCCGCCACCGCCGCGGGCAGGCCCTCCAGGTGGGCGCCACGTGAGAGCAGCAGCTGCAAACGACGACGGATAAAGGGCAGCAAGATGAAAAAATTGCCTCTGGGTGGCTGAAACGGCGCCGCTCAAGCACCATGTCAACGCGAAGCCCCTGCCCTGCCCGCTGCCGTCTGGCTGCCTGCTGTCTGCCCACCGCTCCTCCCGCTTGCATACACACCTCTGCGGCCATCAGCTTCCTGGCCTCCGCAGCCAGCATGAGGGGCCTGCGCCCGTTGCGGTCTGCCTTGTCCACACTGGCGTGCGCGTCCAGCAGCAGCTGTTAAGGGAGGAGGAGGGGTGGGGGAGAGCAGGGGGCATGTGTGACACCGAACCGCAGCAATGTTTCTCGATACGTTGTGCAGCGTGCTGTCACCAGATCCAACCGCTCCACACAGGCATGCCGCTGCCCTCCCTGGTCCGTGCTTGCCTGCACGGCGTGCAGGTGCCCCCGCAGCGTTGCCAGCGCCAGCGCCGTCAGCCCCGCCGCATCCTGGACGTCGGGGCGCGCCTGGCCAGTACCCAGCAGCAGCTCCAGCGCGTCGCAGTCGCCCGCATCCGCTGCCAGCATCAATGCCGTGATGCGTTGCTCTCCGGCCGCACGGTCCACCGCCTGGCCAAACGCACTGTTGGCGCCCGCCAGGGCGGACACCAGCAGGCGCAGCACGCCCTGCCGGTCGCCGCCGCAGACGCAGTCGGCAGCGGTGCTGGCGCGCAGGCTGCCGCTGGCCCGCAGGCCGCCGCTGCCGCCCAGGAAATTTGGCTTTAGCGCGCAGTGCAGGGGCGTGGCGCCGTCGGCGTCGGCGGTCGCGGCAGCGGAGGGGCCGTCGGGTGCGGAGAGCAGCAGGCCCACCATGCTCGTGTCCCCCCGAGCGGCGGCTATGTGCACGGGCGTGCACCCACGGGAGTCGCTCTTGGTGGGCCCCAGCCCCGCATCCAGCAAGTGTCGAGCCTGCGCGTGCAAGGGAACAGCGGCATGTTGGCATGTGAGCATGGCGGGCTGCGAGCGGCGGCGCCGCGGGTCGGTGTCGCAGCGGAGGTGTGCGACGGGTTTGTGCAGTCGAGGTGCGCATACTAGACATGCGACACTTCACTCTTGACCGTCCCATAGCACGCCCTCAACCGAAAGCAACACTGACCGCAGGCAGGTGACCCTTGAGCGCCGCATAGTGCAGCGCGCCTGCTGCCGACGCAGCGGCCGCAGCCAAGAATCGGCTGAGGGATTCCTGCGGCAGGGGGAAGGCAGAAGCCAGTCACAGGAGAGCTCCTGGGCGGGCTGCCGCCAGGGGGTGGGGAGCTCGAGGCGGTCGCCGCAGAGGGCGCCGCTGCTAGGCTGGACAGCTGCGTGTCACAGCTGAACGGCGCTCTGCCGCACCGCACAGCAGCTTCTGAAACAATTGCAAGCCCAGCGCCCGCTGAAAGCGCGTATTCGTGCGCCCGCAAAATGTAACTGGCACGCAGCCCGAGTCCCTGGCCCGCGCGCCTTCTCAGAAGCGTCCATGGTGTTGCTTGGTACCAATAACGAGCGGCGAGATGCAATAAGGGGCGGGAGGCCCCCACCGCAGCAGCGCGCCGCCATTTCGTGCCCAGCAGCTGCGGCGGTGCGAGCGAAGGGGCTCTCGCCCCGCAACGGTTGGCGAAACGACACGAGCGTCAGGCCAGCATTCACGTGGCTCACACAGAGCCTTATTTCAGGTCAGTGCACCATAGCTGCACAGGGCCACCTTGGCGCCGTTGCATTCATCCGTCAGTCTGTTGGAAGGTGCCGACGGCAGCAGCCAGCAACGACACCAGGACGCCAGGACACCGCGGTCGCTGCCAGTTGCACACGCATTGCTGTCAGGCGCCACTGTGAGCTACACCAGTGTTGCATGACCACGTCGCGTCATTCATGAGTGCGAGGCCACTCCAATCTGCCCAAGCCTGCCTGGCGTAATACATTATTTTTTTGCATTCTGCATATGCAGCTGCGAAATTACAAAGGTTAGCTTTCCGTGCCATCCTGAAGAGTCTTGCAAGGGTTTAAGCTGAGGGGACAGCCCGCCGGAGCGTCCAGCAGCTGGGCACTTCGTCGACAGACCGTTGAGCGCCGCCGGGCGCCGGACGGGCAGCGGCGGCAGCGGCCAGCAGCCGCGTGAGCGGCGGCCTGATCGGCAGCTGGCACGAGTCGATTCGCGGGCATCACCCCGCTTCCACGAGGTGCCAGGGGGCCCGGGTTGGGTGGGGAGGCGACTGGTCCTCCGGCACCGGCGCCCGCAGGGGCTGGCAATGCATTGCCCGCATCCAGGACTTTACCGTGTTTCAGTGGCAATAGAACGGCACAGCTGGACCAGTGGAACACTTGGACCCACATGTGTTGCCGAGGCCCTCCGCCTCTTCCCTCGCCGCCTCGACCTGCTCAGCCACTCCGCTCACTGCGATCTAGCTGGAAATTAAAGCCATCCGTGCCTCGTGCTCTCCACAGCTCGGCCTAGCCTTTGCCCGCCCCCACAAGGCTCCTGGTCGCCCGACTCCTGCGAAACCCTTTCGGCCTGGTTGAGCATGTTTGTACAGCGGAAAACCGATGCCAGCGTCGCCCGCGCTGAGCTGAAGCGCAACCTCACCGTCTTTGCGGCCGCCTGCGTACTCATCCGGGCGACTCCCTACGTCCTGGAGCTCCTGTCGAAGAAGTGAGCGCCCCTGCGCGCCCATACCCACCACCAGTGAGTGCCGCCGCCGCCGCCGCGCCGCTCGACGTCCAGCTCGGCTGGGGTAGCGACTGCTCCCAATGCCTGCCCACAGCACCCTATTTTCCACCTGAAGAGGGTTTGCATGGGGGGTGCAATGCTTGACAACCTTCACAGTCTGCTGGCATTGACCACTCGACCCGTCGCTCGGTCCGCCGCTTTGAAGCAGCAGCCTTGTACGCCCTAGGGCCTGCAGCCCCTGTTGCCCTGACGCTTGGCTCTCGCCTTCCACCCCCCCACGCGCACCTGCAGTGTGCGGCATCTTCGGTTATTACAACCACCGGGTGCCCCGCAGCCGCCAGGAAATCCTGGACTGCCTGCTGACCGGCCTGCGCCGGCTGGAATACCGAGGGTACGACTCTGCAGGCATTTGCCTCGACTGGGCGCCACCCGCGCCCGGCACCGTCGCCGCCAATGGTGGCACCGCCGACGGCGACGGCGACGGCGCCGCCCCCCAGGGTGCGCCCCTGCAGCCCTAGCTGCCTGCCCCTGCCTCTGCCACCGCCTGCCGCCGCCCTTGCCTGCGCTGAGTGCGCCAGCATGCGCATGCTACGCGACCTCTGCCCGCTGCCCAGTTGTGTAAACCCAGCCAGCAGCGCACTGCAGCTACAGGCAAACTCGAGAGCAGCCCAGCTACTGGTGTGTCAGCTCCTCGGCGCAGCGCAGCGCTCGCCTGCCTGCCCACCGACCGCCGCCCTGTGCCTGCCGTTGCCGCTGCTTTGCAGGCGCGCCGGCGCCCCTGCCTCTAGTCATCAAGGCCAGCGGGAAGATTGCTGACCTGGAGCGTCAGGCGCACGCTGTGCTTGCTGAGCGCCAGGTGTGCACACAGCGGCTGGGCGCAGCGCAGGGGACGGTTGAGAGGGCCAGCTGGAAAGCGCTCTGAGCTCTGAGCTGCGGCAGCCGAGGCTCTGTGCTCGGATTGTGCAGGATGTTGCTCAGAAGGGTGCGGGCAGGGGCGCCTGGGCAGGGCAGCTAGAACCCACGGGCGTGCCCAGGCAATGTAAAGGGAGGTACCTGCCCCACCCGCCACCCTTGCACAGGTGGACCTGAGCCAGGCCCTGGAGGCGCACGCCGGCATCGCGCACACCCGCTGGGCCACCCACGGCCCGCCCACCCCCGCCAACGCGCACCCCCACGTCTCCTCCCCCGCCCACGAGTTTGTGGTGGTGCACAACGGCGAGTGGGGGGAGGGTGGGGGACACAAACAGGGGGGGTCGAGAGCCTGGTCGCCTTCCCCGCATGCACCGCATGCACCGCCTGCTTGCCGTGGGTGCCACAGCGGAGCCTGTGCCGTGCCTGCTCCAGATCTGACGGTCGTCTGAACCCTGTCTGCCCCCCCCCCCCCCCTCCCCCCCCCCTCTCTTGCAGGCATAGTGACAAACCACAAGGCGCTGAGGGGATTCCTGGTGAGGCGCGGGTGTCGGCGTCGGCGTCGGCGTGCTACTCGCTGCCGGCCTGGTGACGCAGCGGTCGGCGTGCCACGCGCTGGCTGCCTCTCGCCTCCAGGCTGCTGCAGCGCAGGACGAGCGTGCACCGACTGGCCTGCCTGCATGGCAGCGCAAGCACGCGGGGGCAGCGCGACGTTTGAGGGGCCAACAGCGGACGTGCCTCTCGCTCTCCCCCCTGTGGCTTGCAGTCCAGCCACGGATTCGAGTTTACCAGTGAGACAGACACAGAGGTCATCCCAAAGCTGTGCCAGTGAGCCTGGGCTCGGGTTCACGTTCATGCAGCCCCAAGCGTTACTCTTCGTGCATGCCGGGCTGCCGGCGTGCTCGTCTGCCTCTGCTCACGGCAGAGGCCTCTGCTCACGGCAGAGGACCATGAGTGCCGCTGCCAGCTGTTGCTGCCGCAGCTGCGTGTTGCTGCCTTCGGCTTGTGCTGCCCCCCCCCCCCCCTGCTGCTGTGTCTGATGGGGCGTCGCCCGCCTGGACCCCCAACCCCTCGTGCCGCCGATGCTGCTGCCGCCGGCGCTGCTGCGGCTGACCAACCCCCCCCCCTCCTCCCTCTTGCCAGGTACATTTACAGCAGCTACTCCACGCCCGTGCCCTTCAGCGAGGTGGGCCACGACATGCGGAGCCGAGCGTGCGCAGCAGGCGCAGCGGCGGCATGCGGCGCAGGGGCTGGGCGGGTCGACGGCAGCAGGAGCAAGCGCGAGCGCGTTCAGGAGCATATACACACCAACAACTGCTTCTTCTCCCCTGCTCTCCTCCCTCCCACGCTGCACAGCTGGTCATGGACGTTATGAGCCAGCTCGAAGGCGCGTACGCGCTGCTCATCAAGTCAACCCACTACCCCGAAGAGGTGCTTGCCTGCTCTGGCGTCCACCGTAGCACCAGCAGCTGGGAGGGCTGCTGAGAAGTTGACTGGCACGGACCCGCTGCGTGCACTGCCCTGTTCAGCAGACGTTGCGTGTATCCTTGCTCCCGACGGCCATGACGTGCACCCACCCACCCACCCACCCACCCACCGGCCACCCCCGTGCTCAGGTGGTGGCCTGCAAGCGTGGCTCCCCACTCATCCTGGGCTTGCGCGCCTCGCCGGCGCGCGCAGCTGCCGCCGGCGCCGGCGCCGCCGCGGGGCTGCACGGGGCAGGGGGGCTGGAGCAGGGCGCCCCCAAGGCGCGGGCTGTGGAAAGCGTGGAGTGCTTCCTGGCCTCTGACGCCTCTGCTGTGGTGGAACACACCAAGAAGTGAGCGTGGGCAGGCGATTCAACATTCAAGGGGCTACTGTAGTGGAACGATAGGGATGGGGTGCTCTACGGAGCGCCTTTGGTTGCCTGCACCTCAACCCTCCCACCCGGCTGCGCCGCACCCTCGGCCGTCGGCCCTCCGCCTTTACAATGCCCTCGTGTTCCCCTTGCTGTCCCTCTCGTTTGGGGTCGTGAGAGTCCTGGGGGTCCCGCCCCCTTTCCTTCCGACAAGGCACCCCTGAACTGTCTGCTGCTTGGTGTCCTCGTTGTTTCATACCCCTGTTTACCCCCTTGTCGTGTTCAGGGTCATCGTTCTGGAGGACAGCGACGTGGTGCACCTTCACGACGGCTGCTATACCCTCTTCAACGCGGCCGAGCGGAACGCTGAGCTGGCGGCGGCGCGCGCTGCCGGCGGGGGCGGCGGTGCCGTCGGGCGGGACGGCACGCGCGGCCGGCCCGCTGTGGCCGTGCTGCGCGCGCTGCAGATGCTGGAGATGGAGGTGTCGCAGATCATGAAGGCGCGCCGTGGCCGCAGCTGTTGCTGGCGGTGCTGGTGCTGGTGCTGGTGCTGCCACCCTGCCGTCTCTGCCGTTTCGACAGCTGCTGCTGCTGCTGCCGCTGCCGCTGCTGCTGCCGTTGCCACTGACGTGTTTCTGTTCTGCTGCCCTGCAGGGAGGGTACAACCATTACATGCAGAAGGAGATCCACGAGCAGCCAGAGTCGGTGCACCAGACCATGCGGGGGCGAGTGCTGGCGCCCGCCGGCGGCTCCAAGGCACGCTGCAGGGCGGGGCGCGAGCCGGCGTGTTTGTGCGGCGGACCAGCGCCTGCCTGCCTCACCGCACCGCATGCACGCGGCGCCTCGGTGCTTCTCACCCCTGCTGCGTGCGCACGCCGTCGCGCTGCAGGACTCGCCAGCGTACTTCCGCCAGCCCCGCATCAAGCTGGTGCGGCTGCCTTCGGGGAGGCAGGGAGGGGCAGGGAGGCGCAGGGGGAGTGCGAGCATGGTCACGGGCGGGGCTGGAGCCAGCACATGTGGATGGTGTTGCCACGCCCTTGCTTGCATGCATCATCCACGCCCTTGCATGCGTGGTTCACCATGCCCCCCTGGCCTCACGCCACGCCCTGCTGAGCTGCGCAGGGAGGGCTGGCGGAGCATGTGGAGACGATCCGCTGCGGGCGGCGCGTGGTGTTTGTTGCCTGCGGCACCTCACACCACGCCTCGCTGGCCGCCAGGCACGACGGCGGGAAGGACGGTCGAGGCTTGGGTGCCGGCCGGGCTGCCACGCCGGCCGGCCGGCCGCTCCGCTGGCTGCCGGTTTGCCTGCTTAGACGCTCTGCTGTTGTCATCCTCCCTTGGCCCTGAGCAGGCAGATGGTGCGAGCGGGCCCACGCACCGATTGCCTGCGAGCTGCCCCTCACTTGCTGGTCTGGTCTAGCTGGCAAACCGTTCGTTTCTGTGCCTCCATCTCTTTGCAGGCAGACGGTGGAGGAGCTGGTCAACCTGCCCGTCGCCTGTGAGCTGGCCTCCGACCTGCTGGACCGCCGGTGCCCCATCTTTCGGGACGACACCTGCGTCTTTGTGTCGCAGGCAAGGCTTGTTTTGTTGATGTTCCTGCCTTCGCTGATCAGCGCTGCAGTGTGCCAAGGGGCGGGGCGCGCTCCGCCGACCGCCCTGCTCACTTTGGTATGGCGCCCGCCTCCCCCCACCTTGCGCAGTCTGGCAAGACGGCGGACACCCTGGCAGCACTGGAGTACGCCAAGGGGCGGGGCGCGCTGTGCGTGGGCATCACCAACACGGTGGGCTCCGCCATTGCTCGCTCCACCCACTGCGGCGTGCACATCAACGCAGGTATGCAGTTGGGCTCACAGGGGTCGGGGTGGTGTGTGCGCGCGCGTTGGGGGAGGCGTGGGCCGTCTTGCATGTCCTGCCGTTGCTGATCGCGCCAGCTGCGGCGCGCGTGCACTGCCAATGCGGGCAGGCGGCGGCTGCGGGTGTGCAGGACCTCCCTCGCTCTGTGCACTCGTGCGCATGCGCGTGCGTGCGTGCACGTGCATGTGTGCCTTTCGCAAGGGCTTCGTGTCGAGACCTGCACGCTGCTCCCACCCTGCAGGCTGCGAAATTGGGGTTGCCTCCACCAAGGCGTACACCTCCCAAATCGTGGCCATAACGATGATGGCGCTCGCCCTGAGGTGAGGGCAGCGGCGGCGGCAGACGCTGGGCAGGGGCTGAGGATGAGCACGCTCGCGCAGGGGTGCCGACGGGGCTAGCTGCTTGCGGCAGGAGGCGCTCCTCCTGCTGCGTGGACCCATGCCTCTGCCTCCCTCTCCTCAGCCCGCTCGTTCTCCGTGCCTCCCTTTCGGCCTGCGCATGCAGCGAGGACTCCATCTGCCTGCGGGACCAGCGCACCGCCATTATTGATGGGCTGCTGGAGCTGCCTGGCAAGGTTCGGCAGGCACGTGGGGGCAGCCCTCGTCACGCAACGTTCGTGGGTTGGGCCCCTGCAGCTGGGCCTGGGCAGGGCAGCCTTGTGTGCATGCATGCGCTGCGCCTGTCGCAGCCTGCCAGCCACCTCACCCCCGACCCCACCCATCCCCTCCCTCTGCCGCTGCAGGCCTTGGCCCCAGACGGCCAGATGCGGGCGCCGGCTCCTGCCAGGCCTCTGCCCGCTCCACCCAATCTCATCCCACTCACACACTGTGTTCTGCTGCAGGCTTTGGCCCTAGACGGCCAGATGCGGGCGCTGGCGGGGCGGCTCAAGGCGGAAACCTCGCTGCTGGTCTTTGGCCGCGGGTACAACTACGCAACGGCGCTGGAAGCGGCGCTCAAGGTGCCCGGGTAGCACTGTGTAGCGCTGTGTAGCACGGGGTAGCAGGGAGGGAGCACTGGGGGAGCCTTGGGTATTGACACAGCGAATGAAGAAGAGGTGTGGGGGCGCGCTCCCCTTGCCCAGCACGTGCGGTTACCCCCCCCCCCCCCCTGCTTGTGTCGTGGGAGGTGCGGCGTGGGCCTCACATTGAGGGCACTTCTCTGAAGAGATGATGAGGCGCTGGCCCGGCTGCCGCTCAGGCTCCAACACCTGCTGCCGCTGCTGCCGCTGCACTGCACTGCAGGTCAAGGAGGTGGCGCTGATGCACAGCGAGGGCATCCTTGCAGGGGAGATGAAGCACGGCCCGCTGGCGCTGGTGGACGACACCATGCCCATTCTGGGTGGGTGGGTGGGCGGGTGGGTGGGCGGCGGGCAGGCGGGAGCACGGGATGGGTGGGTGGGCGGATGGGTGGATGGGCGGGCGGTACGGCCGGGTGTGCAGGTGGTTGTGGTTGTGGGCAGGAGAAGCTGATTGCTGGGCTGCTGCCCACTCCCCCCTTCGGTGGTTTCCACCACACATGCCATGCGCCCCGGTCGCCCTCTGCAGAGCGGCAGCTGCCCTATCCGGGCCTCCTCCGGCCCAGGTGATAACCTGAACTCACCCCACCCACCTGTCGCCCTGCCTATCCTGCCAACCGCCACAGTCATCGCCACCAAGGATGCCATGCACCTCAAGATGCTGTCTGTGATTCAGCAGCTGCTGGCTCGCGGCGCTTCCCTGCTGGTGGTGGGCAACGAGGGGGACGCAGGCAAGCCGGGGGGCCGGGGCCCTGGCAAAGGCCAGCGGGCTGCAGCGTTGAGGGCCGAGGGCCTTTGCCTGGCTGGGCTGCTGGCGCGTCCTGTCCCCGCCGGACGCCCACTGTTGCCTGTGGGAGAAGAAGGAAACGCCTGGCGACTTGCCTGGTGCAGATTTGGAGGACCTGTGTTCTGCGGGCAGCCGTTGCACCCTCATCCGCGTGCCGCAGGCAAGTGTGCGGCCCTCCCCACTGTCGTTTGGTGAACAGGCTGCAGCAGCGCAACTGTGTGCATGCCAGTGTTGGTCGAGGCCACAGCCTGCCTGCCTGCCCGCCCGACCGCCGGCCCGCCGGCCCGGCCGCCGGCCTGTGGCTGTCGCGCCGCGCTCCCTCCCCACAGCTGCATCAACGACTCCTGTGCCCTTGCACGTCACCTCCACAGTGCAGGTGGTGGAGGCGCTGCAGCCCAAGGGCAGCCCCGCCCCGCTGCAACCTGTGCTCCCTCCCCAATTGCCGAACCCCTTCCCTCGTGATCCCTGCGCTGTGCACCCCCTCCCATGGCACAGGTGGTAGATGCGCTGCAGCCCATCGTCAACATCGTCCCGCTGCAGCTGCTCGCGTACCACCTCACGGTGCTGCGGTGCGTTTGCCTGTGGGGTTGTGGGGGGGATGGGGTCGGGGTGTGTGTGGAAAGATGTGTGGTTGCAGCCTTGGCAGCGTCCTGTACGAGGCCCTCTCCAAAGGCCTGCCTGCCTGCCTGCCTCTGATAGTCGGGGCCCCGCACAGCCCCTCCGTTTGGCTGCGCCTCTTTTCACTTTGAGCGCTGTGACACATTTGTGTCTAAACCACACACAACACCCTGCCCTGTGCAGCGGGTTCAACGTCGACCAGCCGCGCAACCTGGCCAAGAGCGTGACGGTGAACGAGGAAAACTGACGCGCGCACGGCTGGCCTGAACGACTCGCGCACTACGCCGACCCGCGGCGCGGCCCGCGCGTGTCCGTGGGCGGCCGGCCACGCAACAAGGTGCAGAGCGTGCTGTGTGCGGGGTCACCGCCGGAGCCCCCAGTCTGCCGTATTGGCGCTCGCTTCCTTTGAAGATTGGATGCTGGTTGCTACGCTCCCCCCTTCCCGGCTGCCCCAAAAAATCCCCGCCCCCTCTTTCCCCCACGCTGCTGTCACCGCCCACCCCTTGCGGCCCCCATGCTGTTGCATTATCGCCGGCTGCCGGGCCGCCGTGCATCCCCCCCGGCCTGGACATGTCTGTGTGACATAGTCAACCCAGGCAGAGCGCGGGCACGACAGACGGCAGCAGTGCAGCAGGGCACTGCGGCGGCCGCGCCTCCGGTACAGCGAGAAGGCGGAAGGTGAGCGGACGCAGGTCCGCCCCTGTATCGGCGCCTTCCTGGGGGCTTTGCCCCTCCTGCTGCGGCCTCACGCTCGGCTGGCGGGCGTGGTAGCGGTGGCGAGGGCGTGCGGCGGCCAGCGTACCGGCAGTGGCACCGTCTCCCACACATTGGCAGTGGTCGGTGGCGGCCGAGGGCAGGGCGGGAGGCTGACGCGCAATGACCCCCTTTGAAAAACGGTGGGGCGCAGTTTGAATGCACCGCCCCCTGGTGTTCCTCCTGCTGCCCGGCCCGCCCATTCGGTTGCCACTATGCCAGCAGGGGCGTAATTGGGCCACAACACACAGCAACCCTAGCTTTGTTCCAAACATACCTGGCTCCCTTGCCAGCACTCTTGGCGGCAACCTTGCGGCGTGCGCCGCCCCGCCGCGTGGGCGCCTTGGCGCCAGGCCCGACGCCCCCGCCACTGCCCCCTGCCGCCCCCCCCAGCGCCGCTGCGATGCTGTCGCACTCGTTACGGAACAGCATAACGGTTTTCTGGCTGGCCTCGCGCGCTTGGCGGGCGAAATTCATGGCTGTCACAGTCATGGTTCGAAAACAGCGGCGCTGCGGGGGCGGCAGGGGACCAAAACGTGCGGAGGAGGTGTAAGAAACGGTGGGCAAAGCGCAAGCGCGGGCCGATCGGGTTCTGGGGAGAGCGCCAGGGGGTTCACAAATCTGAGGTGGCACAAATGCGGGGGCGCCACCTCCTCCACTTGGCGGGAGAGGCGCCCTCCTCGCACCCCTTTTCTTCTCTTCCTCCTACCGCCCCCATGGCTCAATGACCGACCCGACTTCCAGCTGATCCAGGTGCCCTGTGCCGCGCCAGGCTGCGCGGAGGCGAAAGCCTGTGGAGGCGAAGCGCTCGCAGCTCCTCTTGCCGGTTGCGCTTGTTTGGTGAGCTTCCGGGACGATGCTGAGACTGAAATGCATTGCCGGCGGCGGGCAGGAGGCTCGGAGGGCCTGCCGCAAGGTGCCGGTGGCGTGCAGAGCCCGCCTGCCGCGCTTGCACCGCCCCCATTCGGACTGACGGTCCTCGATGCGCCTATCTGGATGCTGCAGTGGCGTGGGAACGCCTGTCGGCGGCGGTGATCGAATCGTAAGCTCGCGGGTTGAACATGGCGGACGTGCAGGCCCCCTTGGCGGCCCCCTTCAGCCAGAGCGTCTCTGATGGACTGCTTGGGGCCAGCTGCAAGTCCGCATTCCCGCCATTGGCTGTGGTGCCCCCTTCAAGGCCACCCGTGCCAGCGCCTGTCGCCCCCCAGCCGATTCGGAACGCGCAGACCAGCACCTTGACGCACAGCCTGCAACGCCAGGCAAGCGCTGCAGCGACGCAGGCCTGCGGGAGTGCGGCCGCCGCCGTCCCGACGCTCGCGTCCGCGTCCCATCTCCAGCTGCCTTACTTTGCTGCCGCGGCATCCGCGGCCCAGCAGCAGCAGCAGCAGCAGCAGTCGTTGCAGCAGCAGTCAGGTTACACAGCCAGCTGGCCCGCACATGCGGCGCAGCAAGCTCCCGCGCTCGGCCACCCCTTCGCCCCGCCGCTCGCTGGCGGCGCGCCGTGGCCTACGCTGCAGCACCACGCCGGCCCCTACCAGCTCTTCCAGCAGCAGCCGGGTGCTGGCGCAGCAGCGCTGAGTGCGCAGCAGCAACAGGTGCTGGCGGTGCAGCAGCAGCAGCAGCAGCAGCAGCAGGCGGCGGTGGGTATGGCGGCGGCCGGCGCGGGATGCGGGGAGACCCGGCGGCGCACTCGCCGCCGCCCCACCGCTCGCCGCAGCCTGCAAAACCTGTTTGATGCTGCGGCAGCCAGCGAGGAGGCATCCACGCCGTCTGACGACTCTGACAGTGAGTGGGCGGGCGGGATGGGTGGCGGGAAGACGAGCGGCGGCGGGAATGCAAGCGACAGCGGCGGTGCGGGGCAGCGACGGCGGCATCGGCATGCAAGGTGCCTGGCTGCCCGCGTCTCGGGCCTGCCAGCCCGCCCCCAGCATGCAGCGCGCGCCGAAGCAGGCAGGCGGCGGGCTAACGGCGGGGAAAGGTGGTGCGGCACGCGTGCCGCGCGTCGTTTGCCGCTCTGGTTTGAAAGTCAAAAAGGCGTCCGGGACGGCGGGGAGCGGCGCCGCCAACTGCCGCCCCAACTCCACCATGTGCCCCTTGCCCCTTGCCGCCCGCCCCCCTCCCCCCCCCCCTCTGCGCCTGCAGGCGACTGCGACATGATGTGCAGCCAGGATTCCGAGCAGTCAAGCTTCAGCCTCACCAGGCAAGTGCCTCTGCCCCTCTCACGTCTCCTCTGCTGCTTGCACCGCCCGCCGCCCCACGCTCCGCGCCGCCCCACGCGCCAGCGGCGCTCACGCCGCCGCCGCTGCCGCCCCCTCGCCACTGCTGCAGCCACCCTTCCCCCTTTTATGCCTCCTCCCCCTGCGGGACCGCCGCGGACACGACGCCCTACGGCACCTGCCCAAGCAGCCTGCCCTCCTCCGCCTGCGGCACCCCCAGCGCCGCCAGCGGCAGCCCCAGCGGCAGCCCGCCGCCCGGCGCGGGGGAGCACATGCTGCCGCTGCAGCACCTGCTCATGTCGGAGCGGGCGCAGCACCTGAGCGCGCTGGAGGTGAAGGCCATCGTGTTCAAGGTGGGGCCTGGCATGCTCCCGGGCACGCCGCTGCTGCCGCCGCCGCCGTCGCCGCCGCTGCTGTCTGTGTTTTCTGTTCCCTTGGAGCGCTGCGCCTGCGCCGTCCGCGGCAGCTGCGTGCCTGTTCCACGGGCAGTCGTGCACCGCCTTGCCGTGCACAGCGCGCACGGTGCCCCTCCCCCGTGCACCTGAGCTTCGGCCCACCCCCACCCCCCACACACGCGCGCGCGCGCGCGCGCGCGCACGCACGCACGCACGCACGCACGCACGCACGCACGCACGCACGCACCGCACGCACGCACAGGCCAACGACCACCCCCACCCCACCCCCACCCCACCCCCCCTGCACAGGTGGCCGCCGACCTGTCCATGCTGCACGACGCCGGCGTGCTGCACCGCCACGTCACCATCGCCAGCGTGGCGCTGGCCCGCAGCGGCAACCTGGCCACTGCCCGCCTCATGGGGCACCCCTACAACGTGGAGGCAGGCGCCGGGTGAGTTGGGCGGGTGAAACGTGCCACGCCGCCACGCTGTGCTGCCCGTGGCTCGAGTCGCGACCCCCCTGCCCGCCTGCCGCCCGTGCCTGACCCCGCGCGGTCTGGCCCCCCGCACGCTGCGCTGCCCTCCACTCAGTCGGGCCCCTCCTGCCTGCCCCCACGCCGCTGCGCCCGCTGCGCGCCGGCCTGACCCCCCGGCCTGCCACCTCGCACACATAAATGTCCTCCCTCCCTCCCTCCCTCCCTCCCTCCCTCCCTCCTCCCCCCGTCCCCCACAGGCGGCGCTACACCGGCAGCAAGAAGGCTGGGGTCGACGCCTACCTGGCTCCCGAGCTGGCGAGGTGCCCCGCAGACTGCGTCGCCTACACCCCCGCCGGTGCGCCCCTGCTGCTCGCCCCGCCTCGCCTGCGCACTCCCTGCGTGGGCCCTCCTCCCCTGTACGCTTGCGCTGCCTATGACCTGCCTGCCCACGCACGCCTGCGTGTGCCTGTCGCCGCCGAGAGCCCCGCTCCCGCAGCCGCCGACTCGCTCCTGCTCCCTCTCTTGCCCCCTCCCCAATGCAGGCGACCTGTGGTCCCTGGGCGTGGTCCTCTTCGTGCTGCTGAGCGGGAGCCACGTGCCCTTTGGCAACCGCGGCCTCTGCTGGACCTCCGTGCCCAACATGCCCGGCCCCCAAGAGCCAGTGGACAAGCTGCAGCGCTGGCTGGAGGTGAGGAAGTCCCCTCGTGTGACCACAGCATGCGTAGCATTGTGCCGCCGTGAGCGGCCCTGCGGCCGCGTGTGTCGCCGCTGGTGGCTTGGCGTTCCAGTCGCAGGCTGCTGCATGGCGTCGCGTCCGGCCCTCCCGCCCACCACGTTCACCTCAGCCCACCCCCTCAATGCTCGCCTGCGCCGACGGGCATGCCCCTTGCTGCGTCGCTCCCCTGCCCTTCACCCTTGTGCTAATCTTGTTCTGCCACCCCCCGACCAACCAACCAACCGACCGACCAACCAACCCCCCACCCCCCGACCAACCAACCAGGAGCACCTGGTGTGCAAGCTGGGCGTGATCAACCAGCTGCGCGACAGCCAGGCCAAGGGGAAGGCTCCGCTGGGCGCTGGGCCGGTGAGGGCCGCGCCGCCGCCCCTGCTGCCGCCGCTGCCTGTACCGTGCGCCTGCCTGCGCCCCGCGCCCGCATGCCTGCCAGACGGTCAGCCCGCTGGAGAGAGGAGCGTGCCGCCGCCTGCGCCCCGCTGCTGCGCTTCCTTTCCCCGCCATTCCTCCCCCTCCCTCCCTTCCCATTACCGGCATTGCCCTCCCCAGGACATGCGTGTGGTGGGCGGGGACCCGCTGCTCCCCTGCTGTCCTTCTGCCTGTGGAAGCACAACCACCACCCTCCTTTCTCACCTCTCTCCTGCCCCTCCCCCCTCCCTGCCCGTCCCTGCAGGAGATGCGGGTGGTGGGCCTGGACGAAGCCGCCTGCGACCTGCTGCTGCGCCTGCTGTCGGCAGACCCGGCGGCGCGCCCCACCGCGCGCCAGGTGCGGCCCGCTCCCTGTGCTGCTGCTGCTGCTGCTGCTGCTGCTGCTGCTGCTGTGTGACGTCCGGTTGTTGGTCCAAGCCAGAACACGGGGCTCCTGCACGGCAGGCTGTGCTTGCGCCGACAGCGCTGCATAAGCCGCGCAGCACCACAGCCGCCGCGGGGCCCGACAGCGCTGCTCGGGCAGAGCGCTTGGCCGCTCTGCTCGCCACGCTCCCTTCCTCAGGCGCACCCCCCCTGCCTCCTCCCAATCTTCCTCCCGCCTTCCCCCGACTCAGGTGCTGAGCCACCCTTGGCTGGCAGAGGTCGAAGGCCTCATGCCATCGCCCACCGCCGCGCACGCCGCCGTCGCCGCCGCGCACGCCGCAACGCCGCCCCAGCACGCGCACCGCGCGCCCAGCCCCGGCTTTGAGGTCCGCCTGCAGGCGGCGGCCTCGGATCTGGCGTGCCTGGGCTTCAGCCCCGTGACGCCGCAAGAGGACGCGGCGCCGCCGCCGGCGGCGTGCCGCCTTCTGAGGTGTGTGCATGCGTGCGTGCCGTGGCGCATAGGCCCACCGTGCTCGGCAGGCCCAGCGTGCTCAGCATGTGGACCAGCGGCGGTTGAGGCGCGTGTGTTTAGCAGGCGGGGAGGGGGGGAGGGGGGGCGGGGGGGGGGGGGCGGGGCCTCCTTGGCCGCGTCACACCCCCTATGTTCTCCCTCTGGCCACCACCACTGCCCACCCTGCTGCCCCTCCTCTGCCCTGCCCTGTCCCTCCCCTCCCTTAGCAAGCAGGCGCGAAAGCAGCCCCTTTGTGGCCTCCACCGACGGCCCCTCTCCCCAGACACTGCCAACCGCTCGCCCGCTGCTCCCCTCCCCCTCCTATGTCCCCTTGCAGGCGCGAGAGCAACCTCTCAGTGGCCTCCACCGATGGGCACTGTGAAGGGCTGGGCGGCGCCATGCGCCGCAGCACCTCTGCCGCCGCCTCCTCTGCCTGCTTGGCAGACCTCTCCGGCGCCGGTCGCAGCGCAGGCCCCGCCCCCCAACGCGCCCTTGCGGCCGACCGGCCCGCTGCCACCGCCGCTGCCGTGCACGTGCCGACGCACGCGCACGCGATGGCTGGGGCCCACACGCTGGTGCTGGCAGACGGCACCCCGCTGCAGCTGCTGGCACCGGAGGCCGCGGCCGCGCTGGCTGCGACAGGCCTGCTGCCCGACCTGCGCTCCGCCGCGCCCACAGGCTTTCAGGTGAGGCGGGCGGCGGGGGGGGGGGGGGGGGGGGGCGGGGGGGGGGGGGCTCAGCATGCTTATGCAGGCATGCGTGTGGGTGCACGTATGAGGGAGCGCTGCAGGTTGGAGCAGCAGGCCCCTGTCCTCGGGGGGCACCTCCCTGACTGGCCCCTGCTCCCCCCCCCCCGACCCTCCACCCACCCACTTGCAGCTGCTGGGCTACGCTGTGCAGCCTGTGGAGGTCGAGGTGGAGGGGCGGCGCATGCAGCTGTCAGCGCTGCACGCTGTGTTCAACGTCAACGGGCAGCCCATGCTGTGCGCGCAGGTGTGCGCTGTGCCCATGCTGTGCACGCTGTGTACTGTGCCCAAGCTGTGCGTGCGTACGTGTGTGGCAGGCAGGCAGGGGCTGCCTTCCAATCCACGCTGCCTCGGAGCCCCTGCCGCAGCCTGCTAAGACTGCTGCTCCCCACGCAAGCCAAGCAGCCACAACTCAACCAACCAGCTCGTCGCTCACCTCTCGCTCACCTCTCGCTCACCTCTCGCTCCCCCCCCCCCCCCCCTGCAGCCCGTGGCGGTGACGCACCACCTGCCCACGTGCCTGCCGCCGCCAGCGGCAGCCCCGCCGGCGCTCGCCTGCGCCCCGCCGGCCCCCGTAGCGCCCGCCCCGCCCGCCGGCCCTCACCGCAACCCCGACCTTGGGACCAGCGCCCCCATCCTGCCCCTGCTCGCTCGCATGCTGCAGCAGCAGCAGTAGGCGGCACTCGCGCCCCCAGCCCGCAACCCCGCTGCCTCGCTCGCGTGCAGCAGGCAGCAGGCAGGTAGCAGGCAGCAGGCAGCGCACCCCCCTGAAAGGAAGGCCCCACCAGCAGCAGACAGCATCCACCAGCTTCAGAAAGCACCCATTCGGCGGGCCCCAGCAGACTCCAAGTGATGCCGGGCCGCCCGCATGCGGCCAACAACTCAATGGCTCAAACCGCTTGCCCTCCCTCCCTAGCTAGCTAGCTGCCCACCCACCCGCTGCTACCTTCATTATTTACACAGGTTGCGAAGCAACCCATCCCCTACCCTACAGATACAGCTCCCCACGCATGCACGCGAGCGCAGCAAGCCCCTGCCGCCCCTCCATACCCTGCCTCCACACCCCACGTAGAACAGCACACACACGCGCGCGTGCCCATGCGTGCCCACGCGCGCTTCATTTATACTCACCCTCATGTGCCACCCTCCCATGTGCCACGCCCCTTTTGCCACACACACACACGCCAACACGCACCCTCCACCTCACCTGCCACCCCACTGTACCCACCCCCACCCCTCGCCTCCTCCCCCCCTCCCCAACACTTGCCACTGCACAGCGCCTCGCGTCCATGCGCGCCGCACTTGCCACTGTCTCTCCACCCTGCCCTGCCCCTTCCGCCCCGCCACCTCCCCCTCCAACCCTCCGCCTTTTTGCGTGCTCCGCTCCCTGCGGCAGCAGCACCAGCGGCGCGCCCCCTGCCCCCCCCGCCCGCCTGCCTACTAGCACACACCCCACCCCCCACCCCACCCCACCCCCACCCCACCCCACCCCCACCCCCGCCCGCCTGCCTACTAGCACCCCCCCCCACCCCCACCCCCCACCCACCCACCCCCTTCAAGAGTGCATTTTCTCAGGTGCTCTGCTGGCGTCCCATTGGGCAGCTGCCCCCGCGCCTGCGCGCGCAGCTGCCCGTCAGCATCACTTTTTGCCGTTTGATTCTCCTTATTCCTTTTCTGCTTTTGGCCTCCTTGAGGGCGTGAAGGGGCGCCACACACCACGCGCACGCTCCCCTCCCCTGCCCTGCCCCCGCCACACACCACGCGC
This sequence comes from Micractinium conductrix, assembly GCA_002245815.2. NCBI lineage: Eukaryota > Viridiplantae > Chlorophyta > Trebouxiophyceae > Chlorellales > Chlorellaceae > Micractinium > Micractinium conductrix. The sequence continues at coordinate 1,835,110 of LHPF02000005.1, forward strand.
ACGCTCCCCTGCCCTGCCCTGTCCTCCCCCCCCCCCTTTGCACCTTAAGCACCCCCCCCTTCGGAGTCTTTTCTGCGGGCGTGCTGTGTGTGCTCCGAACAGGCACAATAGTGCGCCCAGGCTTACAGCCGCCATTTGGTTCCCCGCTTTCCAGCCCGCCATTTGGTTCCCCTCAGGTCCTCTCCCTTACCAATTCCCACCCACCCAGCACACATTCCACCCAGCACACCCTCCACCTCTGGCGTCGCGTCAATCGACACGCGCGTGAAACCCCACTCGCTTGCCATGGTAGCCATGCAGCCATGTGCCCCCCGCATCTCCATCTTTGCCTCCCCACCCACCCCACCCCACCCCTCCCCACCCTGCCCGCACACTCCATCACGCATCGTACCCCTTAATCGCTGGCCCCGCTGGTTCAAAGTTAGCCTCGGGCTGTGCCCAGCACTCTCCTCCTGCCCCAACCGTCCCCCCGGGCCTCCTTCCCTCCTTCTCTCCCAGGGCTCGCCCCCTCCCTTCCCCTACGGGGCTTGCTGCCCCTTTGCATAAACCCAGTGGTGCGCACGCGTGTGCCCCTCAAACCCCCCTGTTGTCTTTTACTGTACTGACGGACGCTCGGGCGTGCTGGCCCGCATCCCCCCAGCCGCCCCTGCACCCCTCCCGAGCCCTGGCCTTGCCTTGCCTTTGTTGTTGTTTATCGCGCCTGTTTGTGTTTGTGTTTGTCTGCTGCTGTCGACGCAACCTCCCCTCCCCTCCCCGGGCCCAGCCCAACACTGCCCCCTGCTCTTCCCCACCGCCACCTGCCGTGCGTTGCGCCCTCCACGAGTGCGTGCACCCCTGGCCCTCCTCGCCACCCCTGAACCACCCACCCACCCACCCCTGCATTTTCCCGTGACACCCACCACTCCCACAGCCCATGCAGTGCACCTGCCCATTCCCACCACCCACCCAAGCACACATCCATCCAGCACCCCGCCCACCACCCACCCCGGCCCCCCGCCCACATTTTGGCCCCATCCTCCTTTATGGAGAAGAATGAACGAACAGCCCCCAAGGTTCCCCCTCGGTCCCACTCCCCCTTGACGCCTAGGCGATCCCTCCCTTCCCCCCTCCCCCCTCTGGCTATTCATCTCCAGAGTACCCCCAACCCTCTGCTAGTTATGTATACCCTCGAGTCTTCCGTCCTCCCTTCCCGTGCGTGTTTGTCCCATGATCAATCAACGCCTAGCGCTAGCGTGCCCCAGACCCCCCCCCCCCCCCCCCCCCCAACCTCTGCCTAAGCGACGTCTCCCCCTTCGACCGCCTCTACCCCCACCCCCACCCCCCACACACAACCATACCCACACAGCTCCCAAACCCTCTCCCTCTTTGATCCAGCCCACCCGCCCCCTGCCCGCCGCCAATTCCCCTGCCGCCCCCTCGGACCCACCCTTCCCCCCGACACTTCCCCGACCTTTGCCCGCACCGGCGTTGCTCTCTCGCTTTCCCCTGCGCGCGTGCTTCTCTTCCTATCGTTTTCTTTCGCCTTGTTTATGTTTTTTGGAAGTAAGTGGCCAACCTTATTGCGGAAGGAGGATTGCGCGGGGGGGGGGGGGGGGGCGGGCGGGGGGGGGGGGATTTAGCATGAGAAGCATGAGTAGAGGCGGGCGGCGCGGCGGTTCAAGGAGTGGTGGAGGTTGGGCGCGGAGGGGTAAAGGGAGGGAAGAGAAATGAGGAGGCGTAGCCCATTTACAAGGAAAGGAAAAGAAGCACGAGCGCAAAGATGAAAAAGGCACAAGGCACGTGCAGGGAGGATCAAGGAAGGTTGTTGGGCGCTCCGAGCAGCCACAAACATCCAGCCAACCCACAGGCCGCAGCCGCTTGCTGGCACGACCCCTGGTTGCGCAGCAGCACAGGCCGCACTCTGCCCTCAACGGGCTGCAGCCTTACTCTTGGCGCTTGAGGTAGCCACGCGGGTGGTCTGCAGGGCGGCGGCGGCGGGGAGGCGCGGGTGAGCAACGCGCGCGGGCAGACGGACAGGCAACTGCGACCCGCCACGGGCGCACCACACAAAAGGGGCGACGTCGCCGCGCTGCTGCTGATGGTGGTGGCGGTGCTGCTGCTGCTGTGCGCTGCTGGTGGGGGTGGGGGTGCCGCTGCTGCTGTGTGCTGCTGGTGGGGGTGGGGGTGCCGCTGCGGCTGCTGCTGTGTGGTGCGCTCATCGCCCCCCCCCCCCACACACACACACACGAACCCACACATGAACCCACCCGTGAAGTAGAGCTCCCTTGAGCGGTCGCTGCTGAACTCTGGGTGCTTGGCCAGGAAGCGCTCCATGCCGGCCATAGGCCCCATCCAGTTGAACCGACCCATCTTGGTGTCCTGCAACGCACACGCAACGGGGTGTGGTGGTGGTGGTGGTGGTGGGTGGGTGGGTGGGTGGGTGGGTGGGTGGGTGGTGTGTGTGTGTGGGGGGGGGGGGGGGGGGGGGGGGCGGGCGCGGGGGGGGGGGGCGGGGGGGCCGGCGGCGCACGATTACTGGCCCCCCTTCCCTCACAACACAAGTGATGGATACCCCCACGACCGACGGCATCATCCCACCGGCGTGCGCGTGGCTGCGGCAAAACCGACGCCCGCCCGCCCGCCCGCCCGCCCGCCTGCCCCGCGCCGCCTGCTGCTCGCCCTCCAGACCCCCGTCCTTGCCCTGCCAGACCCCACCCACCCCACACCTGGACGATGCAGTAGGAGCCAGGTGAGGCGAACGGGCAGTAGAGCTCTGTTTCCTGTGCCACGTGGTCCTCCTGGTGGTTTGAATCCAGCAGCACCAGGGTCTGCCAGTGCGGGGTGGGAGGGGTGGGAGGGGGACGCGTGGGAGGGGTGAGGTGGTTGGTTGGTGGGAGTCAGCACTGCAGCAACGCGGCCCATCGATGGCAGCGCCCGTGGCCCCCGAATTTAGTGTCCTCCTGTGGAACCACGGCGGGCAAAGCAGGCGCCGCTGTACCGCCGCACGCGCGAGCTGTACCGCCCTGGGCTGCCGCCGCTGGCTCAAAGCGGCAGCCCTGGTCGGCTGCCCCGATCTGAAACCCTGCCCAGCAGCAGCAGCAGCAGCAGCAGCAGCAGCAGCAGCAGCAGCAGCAGCAGCAGCAGCAGCAACCTCCCCATCCTCGCAGCACCCAGCCCGACAACCCAACAGCAGCGAGCGAGGCGCACCCACCCGCTTGGCCGCGCCGTGCGCCTGCTTGACTTGGTCCAAGGTTGCGGCTTCCAGGCTGCTCCCCTGGATGATGGTCACGTACTGCTCCCACAGCGGGTTCTCCCAGGGGTTGGCCTTGGGGGGGGGGGGGGGGGGGCGCGCGCGCGTGGGTGGTGTGTGTGTGTGTGTGTGGGGGGGGTAGTGTGTGTGTGTGGTGTGTGTGTGAGCGTCTGGGCAAAAGGCCGCCCATTTCCAAATTTCCCCAGGTCGGCGTGCGTTTTGTGATGTGTGTGGGGGGGGGGGACACACGCTTGACGGCAGGGACACCGTCGGCTGAGGGGCGACGGCCGAGGGGTCCCCTCCAGCGCATCTCGCCAGCCAGCCACACGAAGGTTCCCTCCGCCTCGGCTCCCGCCGCACGACGAGCGCCACAGTGCGGCAGCAGCTAGGCGACGGGCTCAACTGTTCGTTTGGGTCTTGAAGCACTCCCCCCCCCCCCCCCCCCCCAATGTACGCACCGCGTTTGCACCAAAGTTTGCCTTCTTCACGTCGTCGATGTCGATCGTGATGACCTTGCCGCCCTGCTTGGGCGGGGGCGGGGGGGTGGGCGGGGGCGGGGGGGTGGGCGCAGGCAGGTGCGAGGGCGGTCGGTGCAGGGAGAGCCCCAGGGAACCAGTGCGGCGGGGGGGACAGCTCCCAGCAGCAGCAGGGGCCGACGTGTCGAGCAAGCCCCAAGGGCGACGAAGCAGTGCGACGAGCGAGCGCATGCGGCGGTGGCTGGGGGGCGACCGCACCTGGCCGATGAGGTGCAGCATGGACGCCCACATGAGCGCGGACCCGCCGTTGGCTGTGCCCGTTTCGATGATCAGGTCGGGCTTGACTGCGGGGAGGGAGAGGAGAGGAGAAGCAGGAAGGGGGTGGGGCGCTAACGAGGAGGCCGGCCTGGACGTGAGAAGGCCGGTGATGCGGGGCAACGCCCGTCGCCGCACCTCGACTCGCCTACGCACCTCCCCTGGTGCCTGCCTGCCCCCAGCCCGCCCGGCCGCCCCTCCCTTCACGTTCGCCCACCCGTGAAGATGACGTCTTGGATGGACCAGGCATCAAAGGGGTTTTGCAACGCCACAACACCCAGCCAGCGCTGCCGCAGGAAGGTCTGCGGTGGCGACGGTGGGTGCGGCGGGTGGGTGCGTGGGTGGGTGGGAGGCAGGGTGCGCAGCGGCGCGTGCATCAGCCAGCGACGGCATGCAGCACAAGCAGCAGAGCAAGCCCATGCGCACAGCACCTGCAGCACCGAAACACGCATGGTGGCCCCCTACCCCCCCACCCGGCCGACCCCCCACCCACCCACCCCACCCACCCCACCCCACCTGGTGGTGCTCGTACATCAGCTGGAAGGCAAACACCACCGCGTCGTCCGCCTGGCTCTCAACGTTGAACCAGGTGGCGTACGACGCGTTGTTCATAGTCTTGATCATCTCCCTCACGTACCCGTGGGTGTACCGCGGCGGGTCTGCCGGGGGGGCCAAGGCACCGAGGGGGGGTTGGGAGGGCGAGGGCGAGGGGAGGCGAGCAGGAGTGGAGGCAGGGGAGCGGGCGGCGGCGGGGGCGGGGGCGGGGCGGGGGCGGCGGGCGGGGGGCGCTGGGGGTTGCCCACCCCCGCCGCAGCTGCGCGCGCGTGCGCGTGCCCGAGCCCTGCTGCGCTTGGTGCTGCCCACTACCACGCGCGCTCACCGCTGCAGTACCCATCGTACGTCAGTCCACGTGCCATGTCCGCCAGGGACCTCAGCATGAAGGAACCGCTGGGGTAGCTGCAGAACGGCGGGGCAGGGTGTGGAGGGGGTGGGTGTCTGGACGCGCTGCGCTGGCTGGCCCGCTGGCAGTGTTCCGACAGCGACAGGCCCTGCAGAACGAGGCCGCCGGACGGGCGGGCAGGCAAGCGGGCGGGCCGGCAGGCAGGCAGGAGGGCACAGACGATGAGGCGACGTGTCGGGGTGTGCCTGTGGGCTGGGGCGTGCCTCACCCCACGCATTCGATGCCGCAGCGCTCAGGGCCGCCCAGGGTGAGCAGGTCGCCTGCCGCCACATCCTTGCCTGCACCGTGGGTGGGTGGGTGGGGTGGGGTGGGGTGGGGTGGGGGTGGGGTGGGGGGGTGGGGGTGGGGGGTGGGGTGGGGGGTGGGGGGTGGGGTGGGGGGTGGGGGGGGGGTGGGGGTGGGGGGGGGGCGACGCGCGCGCGTGCGCGCAGGCGGTCGGCTGCCTTGCTGGGTGGACACCAGCGCCCTCGGCCTGCACCTGTTCACATGCAGACCCACCTCGCCACGCCACCCGCACCCACCCTTTGCGTCGCAGCACATCGCCCGCCCCTCGACGGTCAGCGCCATGCGGGCCGCCAGCTCAGCAATCGCCTGTCAGGCAGGGGGGGCGCGGCGAGTCGATGCGGAAGCACGATGAGGGAGGCAGCCTTTGAGCAGGGAGGGAGGGCTGGCAGCGGTCCCTGCTCCACATGGCAGCAGCCTTTGAGCAGGGAGGGAGGGCTGGCAGCGGTCCCTGCTCCACATGGCAGCAGCCTTTGAACAGGGAGGGAGGGCTGGCAGCGGTCCCTGCTCCACATGGCAGCAGCCTTTGGACAGGGAGGGAGGGCTGGCAGCGGTCCCTGCTCCACATGGCAGCAGCCTTTGGACAGGGAGGGAGGGCTGGCAGCGGTCCCTGCTCCACATGGCAGCAGCCTTTGAACAGGGAGGGAGGGGCGGCAGCGGTCCCTGCTCCGCGCGGCACGGCAGCGGTCGTCGGCAGGGGCGCGGCCACGCACCTCTCGCGCCTCAAAGAAGCGGGGGTCGTTGATGCCTGGGACATTCAAATTCTGCATTAGCGTGCCCCCGGGGTCGGCTGCACGCAGACAGGGAGCAAAGGGAGCAACGCAGGTGGGGTGACGTGGCAGGGGTAGCGGGCGGCGCGGGTGGGCACAGCGTGCTGAGCGCACGTCTGGCGTGCCGGCCGCGTGCGCAACGCTGCGGCCATAGTGTCGATCACCCCTTGCACCCCGCGTGGCCCCGCCACCACCCACCCACCCGCCCACCCACCCGTGTCTCCCTTCACTTTCTGGACTGCTGCCAGTAAGACGTCCAGAATCTCCCGCTCCTTCTGCTTCAAAACCTCCTCTGTCCGCCCCTGCCAACAGCACAGGTGTGTGTGCACGCCGTTGTTCGGGCTCAGCACAGGATGGGATGAGGGCGCAAGGCAAAGACAAGCAGATGGTGCAGAGCTGCACCCCAAGGCCTTTTGTCACACATCCGCTGTGCCGCGCCGCGTCTGATCAGGCTCCCAGGTGTGTCCGCCCCAGCAGCAGCAGCGGCGGCGGCGGCGGCGACCAGCGGCGGCGGCGGCGGCGGCGGGGAGAGCAGCAGAAGAGGCAGGCCACCCACCTGCAGGCTGTCCTTGAGCGGAGCCACGCAGCGGTAGGCCATGTAAGCAATGTCGGAGACGGAGGTCAGCGCGTTCGCTGCAGGGGCGCAGGCGGTGAAGGAGGCGCGGGGGAACAGGTCGAACCGTTACGGGCGGGAGCAGAGGGCGGCGGTGCCTCAAACCCTGGGCGCCTGCCCCAGCCCCACCAACAGCGCCAGTCAGCCAGCGCCAGTCAGCCAGCACCCAGCTGCCAGCACCCACTGGGTCCAAGCATCTCCAGCAGGTTGACGGGGGGCGCATACACGGCGTCGGCAGACTCTGCCGGCCAGCCGCTGCTGCTGCTGCTGCTGCCTGCCGCAACGACCGCCGCTGCTGCAGATGCGTCGCATGCGGGGCAGGCGGGGCACGGCTGCAGCAGGGAGGGTCGGATCACGGCACGTGGACGTGGGCACACACCTACTTGGGACGGGCCGTCCGCAGGCTGCCGTGGTGTGCTGTGCTCCGTAGCGGTGCCCTCCAAACCGCGCCTCCCCTCTGCACTCGCCTGGCTCTCCACATGTGTGACCTTGACAGCAGTTCCCGCTTCGCTGCTGGTCTGCGAGGGAGCAGGGTGAGCAGACTGCGAGTCGCTGCGCGCAGGCAGGCAGCAAGGCGGGTGGTGCACTGCGGCAGCGGCAGCACCGGCGGCGACGGCACTGCTGATGCAGGCGCTGCTGCATTCGCGTCCGCCGCTGCTGCATGGTCGCTTCAGCCGCGTCCACACACCAACCGAGGATGTCTCCGGCCACTTGCAAAAACCAAGTCGCCCAGTGTTTCACCTTCTCTCCCTTCTGCGTCGCTTGGTGCACCAAGAGAGCTGTAGTTATCAGCGAGTAGGCCAGCAGCAGGACTGTCTGGGAGCGGCCAGAGCGTCCCGCCAAGCGGAGCGGCCGTCGCTGCCCCAGGGCCATTCTGGCTCCGGTGGCCGCTGAAACGGCTGGAAACGGTGGTCGCAAAGAAGATCGGCACCAGCACCGAACCGTGAGAGGCGCTGCAGCAGTGCTGTGGAGCGCGCCGCCACGGCAGCCGCCGGATCATCTCACCGCCAGTGGGATTGCCATGACAGAATGCAGTCGCGCCTGTACCGAATCCTCCTCCTCGTCTCGCTCGCAGCAAAAGGCTTTGCAAATATGCAAAAGGTGGCAGGCGCGGGCAATCAGCCACGCCGTGCCGCAACTGCAGCGTCAAGGCGGCATCGAGTGCGTGTTGTGCGGCCGGGGTGGCAAGGGATCCCAGTTCGGTGGGGGCAGGCGGGAGGGCGCCTGAGCAAAACGAATCAAAGGAGTGAAGGAATCAAAAGGCGAGCAATGCAAGAGGAGGCGGGTGTTGCGATTCCAAAATGTGAAGGCGGGTTAGGGGAACGGCTGCAGGGGCAGCATCCCACCGCGAGAGGGGGAGGCTGCTCAAAAGGCAGCGGGCAAGGGGCCATGTCGGTCAGGCGGTGCAGGGGGAGACCGCCGCGCAGCCGCTGCAAAAGTCAGGGGGAGGCTGCGCGGCAGGCGGCAGGCAAGAGGCCACACGTGAGTTGGGCTGTAGATCGGCAAAGGCAGGGTGGCAGTAAGGGTGGGAGAGCAGTGAGGTGGGGGTGCGGACGCAAAAGGGGCGGAGCAGGGAGGGGGAGGGCGGCATACAGCAGGAAGGTGTGTGGGGCACGGAGGCAGGGGGGCTTCGTACATCAGAGGGAACGGGGGGGGGGGCCGGGCGCAGCCGCAGCTGCGCGAATGCGGCTAGCGTCCGCGTTGTGCTGCCAGTGGCGTGCGAGGCGTATCGAGGCGGTGTGCGTTAGTACAGGGCTGGCAGGCTGTCACGCAGCCATGGCAGGCGCCGCGCCGCCGGCGGGACCACGCCCGGCGCCGGCATCACCACCGCCGGCAGCAGCGGCGGCGGCGGTCACAGAGCCCAGCGAGCGCCCGTAGTACACGGCGGCAGCGGCCATCGCCAGCGGGTACTGCACCGGGGGGACGGACATGGGTGGTAACGGAACAGTTGCAGAGAGCACGTGCAAGCCCTCGCCGCAGCCACCCACCCCGCTGCCGGCCCCGGCCAAAGCGCCCCGCACCCTGCTGCCCACCTGCACGGCCACCAGGTGCTGCGTCGCCGCGCGCCAGTCCCACAGCGACACCTCCTGCCGCGACGCCGCCCCCACGCGCGCGCGCAGCTCGCCGTCCTGCACCAGCGCGTTGACCTGCTCCGCTGCAGCCTCCACGTCGCCTGCGGAGGGCGAGGGGCACGTGCCAGGAGGCGTGAGCACGAGGGCACAACGGGCGTGCAGCGCCCGCCACAACCGGCTTCACCAGGAGGGAACAGGCGCTCTCGCCCTGCCGCCCTGCCGCCCGCTGTGCTCCTTCGGCATTTTGGCGTTGGCGCCGCACCCCACAAGTGACCCGAAGAGCCGGTGGGCCCTGCTCCATCACCCCAGGACCCCTGCACCCACCACCCTCCCAAACGGCAGCACCCACCGCCGGTCAAACGGCCCCCCGTTTGAAGCGGCCCAGCACCCACCTGGCGCGTACAGATACCCGGTCTGCCCCTGCTTGGTGATGATGTCAGGGATGCCGCCAGCGCGCACCGCCACAACAGGCACGCCGCTGGCCATGGCTTCCAGAACCACGAAGCCTGGCAAAGGGACCAGGCTAACAGCAGGTGAGCGATGAGGTAGATGCATGTGAGGAGAGGAAGGGGAGAGAGAGCGCGTCGCAGCAGGCGCGCCGCTGGCCGCAGCCTGCAGCACACAAACGGCCAGCCTTGGCCAGCCCACACCCACCCAGGGTCTCCGTCTCTGATGGCATGACAAACACGTCGGCAGACGCGTAGGCCGCGCTCAGCTCCTCGCCGTGCAGCATGCCGGCAAAGAGGGTGGGGGTGCCAGCAAAATAGGCCTGCAGACGCAGGGTGTGTGGGTGTGTGGGTGTGTGGGTGGGTGTGGGGTGGGGGGGGGGCGATGCACGTGCACATCAGGTGGTGGATAACGCCATGGGAAGGCAGGGAAGCCTGATCACATGCAGTTCTGTGGCCGCTGGCTTGCCGCCGGCGGCGCTGGGGACCGTGGGCGTGCCGCTTCCAAGCCCTCCACGTCCAACGCGCTGTAGCCACCGGTCCTCACCGCATCTGCCCGCGGGCGGGACCGCCGCCCACGCGTGCCAGCCAGGCGAGCAGGCGCCATATGGGAGGCAGGTCCCAGCCAGCAGGCCAGTACAAGGCAGGAGGCGCGGCACACGCACCTGCAGCTCCTCCCGAGCGGGACCGTCCCCCACAAACGCCAGGCGGGCGCCGGGCACGCGCGCAAGGACGTCCTGTTGCCGGGGGGGGGGGGGGGGGGAGCGGTTGAGCGTGCCGGCACCGCCGACGGGCACGGAGGAGGGCAGACAGGCAGGCAGGCAGATGGGTAGCGCCTCGTGGCGGCACCCTGCCTGGGTGCGCCGCTGCTCCCAGCCTTCCACACACACACACACGCGCTGCATTTTCACCTTTAGGAACTTGAGGTTCTTCTCGTTGCCCAGCCGCCCCACGCTGAGCAGCAGCGGCGCCTCGGGGCTGCCCCCCGTCAGGCGCTCGCGCATGGCCGTGCTGCGGAAGCGCGGGTGGAAGGTGTCGGAGCAGACGCCCTTCTTCCAGACCTCCACTTGGTGTGCCGGCGGGGCAGCCTGCAGGCATGGGCGGGCGCGAACCGGGGGTCGGGAGGCGGCGGGGCGGCGGGCGGCCCGGGTGCACGGGCGGCGCCGCATGCCGGCACCAGACGGCCATGACTGCCACTTGCACGCGAGCTGCCTGCCCGTCTGCCCGCTGTTGTCATTCATCGTTGCCAATCGTCCTTTTTCCGTCAACAAGCGCCGCGCCAGCACGAACGTGATGCGTGCCGTCGTCCCCCTCCCCCACCTGCGCCGCCAGCTCCTTTGCCATCACGCCCGAGGTCACCAGCGTGAGGTGTGCGGCGGCGTGGAAGAAGCGGATGATGGCCCACATGGCGGGGATGAGCAGGGACACGCCGTACCTGCGAGAGTAGCAGGGCAGGAGGGGGCGGGCGGTGAGGGCGAGACTGGCGCTGCCGCCGCCGGCGCTTCTCGCTTCGCACGCCGCCCTGCGCCCCCTGGCGCGCAGCAGGCGGGGATACAAACAACACAAAACCAGAAGCCCGCGAAGCAGCGCCGCCGCCCCGCCAGCTCACCGCGGCATGTACTCTGGCACGTGGGTGTGATAAGAGTAGACCAGCGGGGCGCGCAGCAGGCGGGAGTAGAGCAGCGCCGCCAGCCACATGATGCCGGGGGAAGAGCAGTGCACAATGTCGGGTTTGAAGGCCCTGCGGGCGGTACCGGGAGGGGGTGGGTGGAGGACGGGGGTGGGTGGGTGGGTGGCAGGGGCACACGGCAGGCACATGATGCAGGACAGGTGTGCGCTGGTGCACCGGGGGGAGCCCGGCGGCGGCGGGCGAGGCGTCGCATGCAGCAGCAGAGTCGGCGGCGGGCGAGGCGTCGCATGCAGCAGCAGAGCCGGCGCCGTGCGGACTGCATGGCCCGTGCAGGCAGGCTGCACGTGTAGCAGGCTGCCGCACGCGTGGCGGACCGCATGTGCTGCGCCAGCCACCTCACTTGATCTCTCGGTAGATGCGGGGCGACAGGCCAAACGACAGCGGCAGGCTAAGGTACCAGGGCAGGCCAAAGGAGAAGGCCTGCACATGGGGGGAGGGAGGCAGACAGCGACGGCATGCTGACAAGAGTACCAGGCCACACACAACATCTGTGCCGTCGACGCCGCCATAACCACTACTTTAAATGCTCCTGTGCTTCTAGCCGAACCCACTCCTTCGAATGCACGCCAGCCTGGACACTTTTTTTCCTCGAGCGACAGCACGCACACCACACCAGCCTGGACCAGCCTGGAGACCCCCCGCACCTGCACCACACGCGCCCCCTCAAACTCGGCAGGCTGCAAGCAGTTTTGAGCGGAGGGGTTGTCAGCAGCAGCAGCAGCAGCGGCGGCGGCGGCGGCGCCGCCGGAAGGGCAACGCACACGGCAACATGGCGAGGCGCAGCTGCTGAGACGAATCTCCCTGGCGGCAGACACGAGCGAGCGGGCAGCAGCTGCCAAGCGCCCTCGCGTCCCTCCCCACCTGCTCGCGAGCCGCAGAGAAGTCGGAGCCCGGCAGCGTCATGCCGGGGCCGGGCGTCACCACCAGCACCTCCACCCCCGCCTCTGTCAGAAAGCGGATGGTGTTGCGGTAGCGGTTCATGTAGCCGCACACGTAGGTGAAGGGAGAGGGCTCGACCATGATGCAGACGCGGCGAGGCTGGCGGGGCAGCGGGCCGCCGGGTGCCGCGCCCGCCGCGGGGTCGGCGCCAGAGCCGGCAGCATAGTCCGCCGCGGCGGCCGCGGCGTGCACCGTGAGGTGGCGGCGGGGCAGGCGGGGCAGCACCACTGCAGCCGGGGGGTCAGGGGGAGAGACGAGCGTGAGGGGCCGGCGGCGCCGCTCAGCGGCTGGCGTACAGCAAGGTGCAGCGGCGGCGGCGGCAAGCGCCAGCATATTCTAGGGGCCCTTGCGCGCGGCCGAGGCCCGCCCGCCCTTGCCTGAGGCCGTCAAGTCGGTAACCAGAGTTCGAGCTGGCGCCCAACGGGCAAGGAGGCGCAGCGAGGCGGGGGGCGCGCGACCCGCCGGCCGCTGCGCCAGCCTGCTGACAGCACACGACATTGTGGGCAGGTGCTGCGCCAAGAGCTGCAGTATAACGGTGGGGCCAGGAGGAGCGCCGGGGTGACGAGCAGGCCTGCAACTTCAGATGAAAAGAATGCAAAGGCGAGCTTCCGGGATCCTGCTTCTCCTAGTGGATCTAGACGCGCCAACCAACTTGTGGACCAGCCAGCTACAGCTGCGCCAAGCCGCCGTCTGCCTGTCGCCGGCCCTCTCCCGAGCCGCCCGTCGCGTGTCCACGCTCCTGAAAGCAATCTACAGTCGTAATGAGCGCTTGGGTGCAGAGCGTGCTGGAATGGCTGCGCAGGTGAAGGCGGGAGGGAGCAGAGCACGCTCTGCAGGGCCGCCTGGGCGCTGCCGAACCCTGCACAGCCTGGATTTGTGATCAGACAAGCTCTGGCAGGCGGCCAAGGCTGCGCTAGCGCCGCAGCAACAGGTGGCGGCGGGAGGCGGCGTCCGCCGGCGGCACTCGGGAGGCACGCTCGCGTGTCTGCTTGCGCAGCTGTGAAGCTGCACACGCGTGTGATGGCCTTCCAGCTGCGCCGCACCGTCTCGCGCCAACGCTCACGTGCGGCGGCGCGCTCTCCGAGCCCTGCAACCGCCTGCTGCCAACCCGTCGCTGCGCGTCCCTGCACCCGAACCGCACCGGACGGCTCCTCCTTGCCCACGCTCTCCTGCAGCCTCTTCTTCCACAAGGAGATGGAGCTGAGCCTGATTGGGCTGCAAAACGCGGGCAAGACCAGCCTGGTCAACGTCCTCACCACGGGGCAGTTTCACGAGGACATGATACCCACGGTGAGCCTCGGCAAGCGGGGCGGTGCACCGGCGGCAGCAGCGCCGACGCGGCCGGACGATTCAAATGGCGCAGCAGCGCCGACGACGCCGGTCGACTTGTGTGCTCCCCCACGCCGCGCTCGCAGGTTGGCTTCAACATGCGCAAGGTCACCAAGGGAGGGGTGGTCATCAAGCTGTGGGACCTGGGGGGGCAGGTGCGCGCCCTTCCCTGCTGCCTTGCTTGTTGGTGGGGTTGGGGAGTTGGCAGCCAGCAAATTGAGGAGCGCGCCGTCCCCTGCTGCCTTGCTGTTGGGTGGGTCGGGGCATGGGCAGCCAGCAAGGCGAGCTGAGCTGCTGCCGCTCCGCCACTGCGGCTGCACCGCTGCCGCTGCGCTTGCTTGCGCTGCAGACGGGCAGCCTCGCGCCCCGCCCCGCCCGCTCACTCCCCGCCCTGCCCCGCCGCCCGCAGACGCGCTTCCGGTCGATGTGGGAGCGTTACTGCCGCGGCGTGCAGGCCATTGTGTTTGTGGTTGACTCTGCCGACCTGGACTCGCTGGAGGCGGCCAAGGAGGAGCTGCACTCCCTGCTGACCAAGCCGTCGCTGGTGCGTGCGGGCACCGGGGTGCAGGGGGGGAGTGGGTGCTTGCACATGGCGGGGAGGGAGCGCAGGGCAGCCCCGGCCAGGAAGGAGGTCCACGAACTGCAGCCAGTGCCTCGTGCGCCCCTGCCTTCCCTCGCTCGTGCAGGCTGGCATTCCCCTGCTGGTGCTGGGAAATAAGAACGACCTGCCCGAGGCCCTGTCAGCGAACGAGCTGATTGAGCGGCTGGGCCTGCGGGTGGTGAGCAAGGGGAAGGCATGTGCTGGGGTGGCGTGCCAAAGGAGAACGCCGCTTGGCGGCGCGCGCCCCCCTGATTTGTCGGCAGCTACTGCTGTTGACGCTGCGCTGCTTCTGCCGCTGCTGCGGCTGCTGTGGCTGCCCGCTGCTGCCCGCTGCTGCCTCTGCTGCTACTACTGTCAGTCCCATGGCCCCCCCCCCCCCCCCCCCCCGCAGGTGAGCGACCGCGAGACGTGCGTTTACTCTATCTCATGCAAGCGCCAGGCAAACATCGACGTCACGCTGCGCTGGCTGCAGGCCCACGCGCGGTGAGCGCAAGCAGCCCCCGCCAGCACAGCAATGCTTCCAGCCACAGCAGCGCGTAGGTCCACTGCCCGCGGCGTGGTGCGGCACGCCCCTCCGGCACCCCATTCCTTTGTATCCTCCCCTGTACTCCAGCTTCCCGCTCGTGCTCCTGTTCTCCCTGTATCGCCGCCGCCCCCACCCCCACCCCCGCTTGCTTGCTGCCGGCGCCCCTGGTGCGCCGCTGCGCCCCAACACTGATCCACACCACACTGCACCCACGCACACCCTTTGACCGATACGCTTCTGTTTAAAGGCTTTGACAGAAGTGAAGGGAAGGATAGGGCTGAGCGGGAGGAACGAGCTGGAAGCAGGTTGAGACAGCAGGAAAGGCCCCGAGCCAGAGAGTCAAGAGTGGAGAGGTGTGGAGCTGGCTGCACGAGGGGCTTGCAGCACACCTGTGCACCAGCAGCTAGGGACAGCTGACGGCTGGCACAAGATGCAACGGCGCTGCGCAGGGCAGGGCACCCCCTCGTGGGCCCGCCGATGCTCCAGCCAGCAATGAAGGCGGCCGCCGGGCCAGCGAGACGGCGGCGCTGGGGACGCTCACTGCCGCTGCGGCCGCGTGAGCGCACGCCGCGGCGGCGCGCGCAGCGCGGCGGCGCTGAAGGCGCGGTGAAGGACGACGGCGGCGCGGGTGAGGCCCAGGCTGGCGCTGGCCAGCACGGTGGGCGGCGCCCACGGGCCCTGCCCCGGCTGCTGCTGCTGCCCCCGCTGCTGCTGCTGCTCCACGCCGGCGGTGCTGGCAATGAGGTCGTCGTCATCCAGGCCTCCATCATCCTCGTCCTCGCTGGGGGGCTCCTCAGCAGGGGGCGCGCCCGCGTCCTGCAGCAGCACACAGGAGGGGCAGCGCAGCGGCTCTGCAGGATGGGCAGCACAGCAGCGACCCTGAACCCGGGTAAGCACACAGCCGGCGGGCAGGCGCCCCACCATGTTTGCCTGCCTTCCCACACGACGGCAGGCACGACGGTGGACCGGCGGCTGCTGCATGGCAGGGCAGCAGCGCAGCGTCGCGCGGCTTGTACCTTGCGCCCGCCAGACGCCGCCGCTTCCGCTGCCTCCATGCGGCGGATGCGCTGCTGCTCGCGCTGCAGCTTGCGGTCGAGCAGCCGCTGCCTGCGGGTGGGAGACGGCGGGGCGCAGGGGCTGGGGGTGAGGGCGGCGCAGGGCGCAGGCTGCAGCGGCTGCTGACCAGCCCACCCGCATGCCGACCACACCACCCTGGCGCATCGTGGCACGCCGCCATGCAGATGCAACAGGCACGCCTGCCAGGCAAACCGCCGAGACCCGGCAGCAACGGCATGCCGCCACGCACTTGCGGGCCTGCTTCTTGCGCCACAGCTTCATGGCCTTGTCCATGATGGAGCCAGGGGTGACGTCGTAGGGCAGGTTGTACGAGGACAGGATGCGCAAGTGCACCTGCGCAGCGCGCACCATCGCGCCCTTCACGCTCTCCACGTCTGCAGCGCAGCCGGGCAGGCGGGGGGGTCAGGGCAGGGTGTGCTGCGAGGCGAAGACGCACGCGGGGTTGAGCTTTCGACGTCTGCAGGGGGGCCAGCCGGGGGGGCCTCCTCTCGGTAATGCACGCGGCAGGAGCGGCAAGCGCCGCGCTCGCAGGCGCGCGACGGCACCGCGAAACCCCCGGCCCAGGTGTTTCGAAGGCAGAGTCAGCCAACACGGCAGCGCAAGGCAGCCCTGCTGTGGTTGTCAGATGAACAGCCCCCCGCGCTTTTGGCCCCCCGCCGCTCCCCAAGCGGTGCGTGCACTTGAATGGCGCGACCCCCGGCCATGTGCCCAGCCCGAGCAACCGATCATTGCGCCCAGCTCAAGCGACCGACGAGAAACGCTCACCAGGGATGGGGTGGCACTGCCCCAGGGGGCCGGGCGCGAGGAACTTGGTGCCGTGAGGGTAGTGGAGGGGGTCCTGCACGGGCGGGGGGTGGGTGACAATGAGGGGACAGGCAGGGGTTGGGTGGTTTGCTGCACGCATACGGTCGGTCCCTGGGCGTGCACCATGCGCGGCCAACCGTTGCCACCCAGCCAGCTTCAGCGCTGCCTTCCGCTGCTGCCCCGCCCCCAGCCTCTGCCCGCCTGGCAGGCCCTGCACGGCGGCGCACCTGCATGAGCGGCGCGGGCATGCCGTTGCCGTCCTGCGCAAACCGTGCCGGCACCTCCCCATCAGGCTTGAACTCAAACATGCGGGCCTTGGTGACCACGTCGTGCACCTCGCCCTCGGTACCCCTGCGCAGGCGGGGACAGCAGACGGTCGGCGGCGGCGGCAGCGGCAGCAGACAGGCAGCACCTGCGGCGGCGGCGGCGCTGGCCACCATGTTTTTCAGGCTGCCTGCCGGCGCATGCTGCACGCTGCTGCAACGTGAGGTGCCCAACCCCCAGCCCAACCCAGCCTTGCTCACTTGATCTCCGCCAGGTGGCACCAGCGGCCAGAGGCGTCGGGCACGGTGTAGTAGGTGTCGCGCAGCCAGGTGCCCCGCACAGCGCTCTTCTCCATCTCCGGCTGCGCCTCCCGCCAGGCTGCACACACAAGCGCGCGTGGGGGGTGGGGGGGCAGTGCTGCACAGCGTCATTCATGGCACGCGGCCGCCTGTGTGGGTTCCCTGGAGTGCTTGCCGGTTCTGGCGGGAGGGAGGGAGGGAGGGAGCCTCTGTGCCGCTGCGCCACGACAACACAGGGCCGCCAGTCCACGGTGTGCCGGTGGCATGCGCCCGCTGCCGCCCCGCCTGCCGCCGGTGCTGCGCTGCGCTGGCCACGGCCACTCGCCTGCATCGGGGTCCATGCCTGCCTCCACCCTCTTCAGGAAGGGGGTGGTGTCGTACTCAACGCCGCACCTGCGCAGCAACGCACACACAATGGACGCAGGCGCGGGTGAAGGTGGGGCAGGCGGCGCGCGCGGGCACGCCCGACCCGCGCGCCGCAGTTGCGTGCCTGCCTGCCTGCCATCCTTCAACTGCGCCCACCCCCTCCTCCCGCCGCGCCGCCGAACCGGGCGTACCCCACAGCCGCGGAGCCACCGCCCGCCCGCCTGGCTCACCCATGGCGCATGCCGCTGGTCCACTCCCCGCGGAAGACCTTGCCCTTGGTGCTGGTCAGCTGGCCCATGCCGTGGGCAAACCCCGTGTCAAACTCGCCCTCGTAGCGGTCGCCACGCTCCGCCTGCAGTAGCGGGGGAGAGCGGCGTTGCGGCGTCGCCCCGGCATCTCGTGCTGCCGGCAGTGCAACGCCCGCCTGCTGTAGAATGTTGTTGAAGGGAGGCGGCGTTCACGCGGCGCGAATGCCCCCCGGCCGCCGCGTGTGCTGCGCCGCTGCATGTGTTCACCTTTTGGATGCCGCCGCCCAGGCCGTTGCCGAACACCAGCACGCCCTTGTTGTGAGGGATGTCGTTCAGCATCAGGCCCTCGTAACTGCAGGATGGAAGCAAGGAAAGGAGGGTGGCAACGAGGGAGGCAGCGGGTCGGTGGAGCCGGCAGCGCTTGGCGGCTGACGCTGGATGCAGCGATCGCGCTGGCAGCACTGCCTGTGGGCGAAACAGGATCCTGCCGCCGCCTCCTGCAACACGAGCGAGGTCAGCAAGACGGCGAGCAAACAGGCGCCGCCTGCCGCCGCCGCAGCCGCCCGCCCAACAGCATGCACGGCCTCACGTGGTGCCGTCGTCATAAGCGTAGCTGTGCCACTTCAGGGCGTTGCCCTGGAAGGGCGCGTAGGGGTGGTTCGAGCCGGCGAGCCACCACTGCGGGTCCTTCGGCGAGGCCAGCGCCGCGCTGCCGCCCTTGCCCACCCAGCGGGGCATGGGCGGCGCATTCATGTCCTGCTCGCCTCCCGACATGGCGCCGGGGCTCTAGGGGGCGAGAGAGGACACTGCCGGGGTGATGTGCGCCGGGAAGGGCGCTGCGGCAGCAACGGCGTACTAGAAAGATCGAGCGAGGGCTCTGGAGGCTGATGCGCGGCACGCCAGCGCCGATCGCTGCTCGCGGGCCTTCTTATCTGCAGGTGCAACACATGCGAGTTGAGATGATGGCGAGCCGCATTTCTAGCGCCTTGTCGCCGCCCGTTGCTCGCATATTCTCGTTTGCAACATTCTCCGCACGTTGGAGACCGCAGCAAGCCGGGGCAGGACCCTGCCCTCACAACTTTCCTCACCTTGCTGTCCCACCTCCTTCTCGCGCCAAAGGACCCGCATACTGGCATATGTTGCATATGCCCGGTGGGAGGCCGCAAGCCGCCGCCGCAGCCCTTGGGCGGTGCAGCGCCAAGAGCCGCCGCCCAACACCCGGCAGCAACGTGCTGGCCCAGCCCTTGCTCTTGGTCTCACATGCCGGGCCACTCCTGGGAGACACACAGCATGCTCCAAACACATGCCGACATGCAGCGGCAGCGGGGCAGCAGGACACGTGAGCGCTTAACACTGACACATCAGAACACTCGCAGGCGATGTCGCTCGGCAGCCTGGTTCCACGCCACAGCCTCAGACGCATGCTAGATGTGGCAACGTGATGATGGTTGAGGCTCGCAGCGTGGTGGCTGAGGGTGGGTGGGGGCTAGGAGCTGGCTTACACAGAACGCGGCACGCGTTGGCCAGCAGCCTCGAGGCTGCTGCTATCCCGCTGGCGCCGGTGCCGGTGCATTGGCTGGCGGGAGGTGCAGCAGCGGCGGCGGCAGCGGCAGCGGGCTTGGAAAGGGTGCAGGCACCCCCAAATATTCTAGGAGCTGGGTCAAGCTGCGCTGCCCGCAGGCAAAGAAGCGGGTCTCTGTGTCCGGTAGTCGCCACTGCAGTGGCGGGCAGGAGGGCAGCTGCACCGCGCTGCCGTTGCGTTGCAAGCAGTCTGCAGGGGCGGTGGGAGGGGCGTGAGCAGCCATCGGGTGCGCCGTGAGCGGCGGGCGGGCCGCTTGCCGGCAGCCGGCAGGGTTGTGGGGGCACAGCAGGCCGAGCGCAGCAGCACGCAAGAACGCAGGGTAGCCTTGTCTGCGGTGCTCCTGCCCGCTAAGCACCGCCTGAGCACCAGCAGGAACGGCAGGCAAGGAAGAGGGCCCAACCCGCCCCCCTGTCCTTGCCGCTTGGCTTCCCCAAGTTAGCTTACCATCCAGGAACCAGAAGCCCGACCGCTTCATGGTTGCAGCCTTGTCTCCCCCACACAGCGGGTGCACAGCGAGCACTGCGGCAGCGGGGCAGCGGGGGGGCAGGCAGCACAGGCGGGTTGGGGGGGGAGGCGGCGTCAGGGGCATGACCTGCTGCTGACGCTGCTCCTGCAGGCGCCTCCCGCGCTGCTGCTGCTGCTGCTGCTGCTGCCATGGCACCCGGCTGGCGATGCCAGGGATGCCCCCCCACACACACCCTGTGCGTCGCATGGGTCGATTTTGGGGCCCAGGGGGTCGCTGGATATTCGGCAGTCGTCCATGTCGTAGGCTTGGTTCCAGCGCACCCACAGCCGCCAGCGAGGCACGGTCTCATTCTGCAGCAAGGGGGCGGCATGAGAGTTGGAGACGTGCCAGCGTGCATGCATGCGCTCTGCCTGTGCCGTCACTGACCCCCCTGATTCAGAAAGGCAGCTAGCTGGTTGATCCTCGTCATCGCTGGCAATCAACCGACGCCCCTGCCCCCCTGCCCTGCCCCTCACCAGCTCCTTCTGCTGCAGGCACTGCCCCGCGTGGCGGCACCAGTGGAAGGAGCGCTCCAGGTGGTGCAGGGAGTGCTGGTCCGTGGTGGTGAGGTTGGGTGTGAGGGCCACGGGCACCCTGGACAGCCATATTTCCATGGCCCTGATGGAAGCAGGCGTCGGGAGCGCCAGGAACAAGCCAGAGTTGACTGCAGGCGGTGGGGTCGGGGGGCAGGGGCAGGGCCGGACAGGGGGGCTCGGCCTGGGGTGACGCCCGCCGGCGGCTGTTGTGCGGCACGCATGCGGCCAGCGGGCGCGGCAGAGCAGGCGGGCGGGTCCCGAGGTCGCTGTGGCAGGGGTGTTGCAAGCGCATATGTGCACGAGGGGCGGTGTACAGGTGCAGGCGGCAGGTACAGGCGGCAGGTCCGGGCGGCAGGTACAGGCGGCAGGTCCGGGTGGAAAGGGAGTGCACAACGGCAGGGGGTGAGCAGGACTGGTGTGTGTGTGGGGTGGGGGGGTGGGGGGGGGGGGGGGGCGGGGGGGGCACGAGGGAGCACCCTGCAGCAGGGCGGCGCACCATATGTGCCAGAGGGGTTGTCCGGCGCGGGCCCCCGGTACTGCTCCGCCTGAACCGCGAGGTCGGCGTGCGACCGCAGCGCCAGCTGCGTCAGCAGGTCCCACATCGGCTGCACAGGTGTCGGGGGCAGAGGGGGGCGCGTGGCTCGCGGGGGGCACTGGCCGGGGCACCAGCCTCGCCTGCTCCACATGCTTCCACTGCCCAGCCTTGCAAGTGCACAGGCAGCCCAGGCTACATGTGTAGGCGCGCTCTCCCCACCGGCGCCAAGCCCGCGCCGCCGGGGTGCCCCCGCTCGCCTTGCCGCTGAACGCCACGTCGCCGTCGCTCAGCAGCACCATGTACCCGGCGCGCAGCGCGCGCATCGTGAGGACCGGCTTCAACCACATGGCCACTATAACGTCTCGGCCCTTGCCTGCCGGGAGGGAGACAGACAGATAGTAGGGATCCAGAGTGAGAGGAAGGTCGGGTGCATCATATCAGCTGTTCATTGAATGAAATATCAAAGCATGGATGGATGGATGAGCAGGGTGGGATGTGCGCCGCGAACGTGTCATTGCGTTGGCCGGTTCAAGTGCAAGGTAGGGCCTTCAGGGCAGCTGCCCCCCATGCTGCCCCGCCCCGCCTTGCCTTGGGGTTCAAGCAGGTGCGGCCGGCCGTCGGCGCAGGGCAGGTTCAGGGCTGCGCAGTCTGCCAGGCTCGTGTTCGTCCACGTCCACAGCATGAAATTATCCACTCTGGCCAGCCTGACCAGCGAATAGACTGCAGGCAGGCAGGCGGCAGCGGGGGGGAGCGGGGCTGTCGGGCTGCTGGCATGGCGGTGTGGCGTGGCATGCATGCGGCCCAACAGTGCAGCGCTCTGCAGGCACGGTCCAGTCGACGACGCCTGCAAGCTCAACCTCAGACCAGGCTGCAGGCATGGCAGGCCCGCGCAGCGCAGCGGCCGACAGCGGCGGCGCAGCGGGCGCAGCGGCGCTGGGCTCACTGGTGTTCAGGGACAGCAGCGTGTAACGATCCACCCCGGTGTCAAACGGCATCAGCGCAATGGCTTTTTCATAACCGGCCGCCGGTCGGCCGCGCAGCTGCAGCAGCGTGTCGAAGTCGTGTATCCCTGCATCGGACAGAAGAACAAGCGGGCACGGGTTGCAACTTGATTGAGCGAGCGAGCCTGCGGCACATGCCGCATCTGCCAGCGCTGCACAGGGCAGCGGCCAGCACCGTGCCATGGGAAGAGCGAAAACGTGATCAGGGGCCGCTACAAGCCGGGGGGTCCACGGGTGCAGAGGGCTGACGCAGCACGCAACACATGCAGGCGCTGCATGTCGGCATTGCCCGCTGCCACACGTTCTTCCTTCCACCCTGGTCTTCTTGATGTTGTTTGGTGCGGTTGCAAGCTGTGTCGTGCGTGAAGAGAGGGTGAAGGGATGACGCCAGGAGGAGGAGAAAGATATGGCCCGCCGCATTTTGCCGCCGCCGCCAGTCATCTTGCCCGCACTTTTAGCGCTCGCGCCACGCTTGCAACTCGTCGTCGGCTCTCGCAAGACGAGCCCCGCGCGACGAGGCCTGGACGAGGCTGCGCGAGCTTGCCCGCCGTTTGTGCGCTTCCCAGCGCAAGTCGCCCCCGCGCCGCAGGCAAGCGCCGCAAACGGTATAGATCACGGGCAACGCTGCGCGCCTGCTGAGCGGACGTGCCATCTTCGCCGCCGCTCCCTGCCGCCGCCACCGTCGCCGCCAGGTCGTGTGTCCCTTCACCGCGACTCTGCCGCTGCTGGCTTCTCCTGCTCACGGCAGCGCTGCAGGCCCCCCTTGCGTGCAGCACCAGACGACCACACACTCGGACACAGTAACAGGCTGGCAGCAGAAGTGCTTCCCAGCCATGGGATCGAGCCGGGGCCCTCCCGTCGGCCGCCGCCGCCGCCGCCGCTCGTGGGGCGACGCGCTGCTGTCTGCGCTGCGGTCGGAGCGCACCGCCTGGGCTGTGCAGAACGCGCTGGGAGCCGCTTTTGCCGCAATCTTTGTGGTTGTGGCGCGGCTGCAGTTCACCATTGGCTGCCTCTGCGTTGTGCTCTACAGGTGGGTAGGGCAAGGGCATGGGAGGGCAGGGTAGGGCAAGGGACGCCCCGGCGGGGGGGCCCCCGGCGGGGGGCCCTCTGCTGCGCCCGCCTCCACTGCAATGCGTCGTCGTTGGGTCTCTCTTGTGACCCAAGCGAGGCTGGCCGCCTGCCCTGCCCCACCTCAGCCGCCCCTGCTCCCCCGTTTGCAGCGCGTCGTCTCTGGTGCTGTCACTCGATCGAAGCGTGGGGGGCCGCCTGTTTGGAGGGATGGTCTTCATCGGCACGGTGCTGACCGGTGCCAGCATCGGTGAGCAGGCTGGGGACGTGCAGCTGGGCGGGGCTGCGCCGGGCTTGACAGCAAGACTGGATGCGCTGGCAAGGCTGCGTGGGGAGCGACGGCGTTTGCTAGTGCAGTGCTGAGGAGCGCTCAGCGTGGGCAACCAGAGCGAAGGCAAGGCGCTGGCATGATGCGTGATGTTCTCTCCGAGGCTGCGAGCTGTTCTTGCTGAGCGCTGCCGTTCTTGGCCCGCGCGCTGCCGGATGTTCGCGGGCGACGCCCGCGCGCGAGAGCTGTGCGCACCCACCTGCTCCCCCTGGCTTCCGCCCCACCCTCTCTGCGTCGTACGCCGTTTTCGCTTCCCTCGTGCAGGCGGAGGCCTGGTGTCGCTGGCCTGGCTGGCGCACGGCGACACGAGAGCTCTGATCGAGTACCTGCCGGCAGATTTTCAAGAGATCCCCAGCCTTCCCGCCATTCAGCGGGTCAAGGACGCGCTTGCCTGGCTGACGGCGGTGCCGCTGCCCCCGTTGATCAAACAAGTGGTAGGTGCACGGCCGGAGGGGTGGCCCCACACCGTACAACAGGCCCTGAAATGGTGTTGGACCTGCCCAGGGAGCTTCCGCATGCAGGGGTGGCCCCAGCGCCGCACTCCGCATGCCTGTTACCCAGTCACCCACCTGCAGTCGCATGCGCCCGTGATTCGCATCGGCGACTTTCCCCAGTGGCCGGAGGCTACCGAGCGCTGCTGCAGGCTGCCTCGTGCGCCCATCTGCTGCTGAATGCGGTGCAACGTGACTCCTCTCCCGCTGCAGATCGACGACTTGGTGGCTGTAGCGTCCCGCGGCCTGTACCAGCTGCTGCCGCCGGTGTCCAGCGGCTACTGGGCGCTGCTGATGGTGCTGGCGGGCCTGGCCTTCCTGCCGCTGGCGGCGGCACGGGCAGACCGAGACTTCGGAAAGTGAGCGCTGCGCTTCTGGCCTGCTTCGCACTCGGCTGCAGCAGCTGGCGTTGCGACCGCGGCGGAAAACTGGCCAGGGATCTGCTTTGCGCGCAAGGCGAGCCGCGCCCCCGCCACTGCCGCCCCCCGCACTGCGCGCGACGTCGCGCCACGTCCGCCCCGCCCAACCGCCTGTTCTGCAGGGGCATCATCATCGCGATTCTCTTCGTCTTCCTGTCTAGCATGTTTGTGTTTGGCTCTCTGGTGCCCGCCGTAGGGCCCCACCTCTTCTGGACCGAGGTGCGCAGGCCCTCGCCACAGCGGGACGGCTTGCCTGCGGCTGCGCAGCCCCTGCCATGCCGCGCTGCCCATTCCTCTTCTTGCCACGCCGTCGTGCGATTGTCTCTCGTTCTGCCATGCACCGCCGGCGCCACCGCGAGCCCGCTGCCTGCCCCTCCCTCCAGGTGGTCGTCGGTTACTTCAAGGTTGCCGCCGTGGCCGCGGCCGCCAACATCGTCGCCGGCCTGCTCGTCGCCACGCGCTCGGCGCACGACGACCTGCGCCGGGGCTGCGCCGCGCTGTTTCGGGGCCTCGGCCTGCGCATGTCTAGGTGAGGCCTCTGGTGGGGGCGGACCCCCTCCTGACGGTTCCCATCAAGCTGGCTCGCCACCTGCCAGCGCAGCACGTGACGGCCCTCTGGAGCATCGTGCCGGTGCCGCTTGCTTAAGACCATCTCCGCTCCTGACCCAGGCTCGGCACCGCAGCCAGCGGCGCGCCCCTCACCGCCGCCGCAAGCGCCAGCAGCCGGGCCGCCGAGGCCCAGCCGGGGGAGCCGCGAGACAAGCTGCTGGGCGATGCACATTCCGAGGGCGTGCACGCGTACGTCGACTCTCGCGTCGCCGAGTGCTGCGCCGCCGCGGCGGTGCGCTGCGTACGCTCCGACGACGGTCCCCCAGGCACGGCCGTCGGCGGCACGGCAGGCGAAGCAGCAGCGGCCGGCCTGCTGCCGCTGCCAGAGGCGGCGAGTGACGAGGCGATGGAGCTGGCCTGGGCGGGGCTGCAGCTGTCGATGAAGACGGTGAGAGCGCCATCGACGGGGCGTGTGCTGGTAGGACAGCAAGTCATGCAGCCCCATTGCGTTGCCGCTGGGCGCGCCTGGGCCCACCCAGCGAGGCGCACGTATAAGGAGGTCCAACAGGCAGCGAGCGCCATGCAGTGTTTGTAAGTAAGGTGCCTCCCAATGCCGCTCCCTCGCGCAGGCGCGGCTGGAGCCGCCGCTGCCGGTGCTGGTGTGCTCACAGGGCGGGTCGAGCCCTGCCAAGTATGGGCAGCTGCAAGGGTGCCTGCAGAGGGTGCAGCGCGCCGTCGCGGTGCTGGGCCGCGGGCAGGCCGGCTGCCTGGCGGCGCTGAGCGCGACAGACGGCGGCGCCGGCGAGGCGGCCGGACGCCTGCGAGCGGCGCTGGGCCGCACGACCGCGCTTGCGGCGGCCGCGTGCGCCGGCGCTGGTGAGGCACTCGGCGCCATGCCGGTGCTGCGCCCCTGCAGCGGCGCTGCGCTGCGCTGGCGCCCGCTGCCAGCTGGCGAGTGGGAGGCGGGGCGAGCTGAGCTGGCAGCCGAGGCAGCGGCAGTGGCCCAGCGGTACCAAGCCGAGTTTAAAGCACAAGGGCTCGACTTTGCTCTGGCTCTTGGAGTGCCGGAGGTGCGGCTGCTGCTCTAGCGCCGAGGGAAGTGGGAGGCCGGCAGGCATGTGGGAGCTTGGTGCAAGTTGAGGTAGGTGCAGTGCCCGCCTGCAGCAGAGACTGTTGTTCTTTTGATGTGCTGTTAAACCCTGCATCCCCTCTTTTCCTGCTTCCTTTGCTTGCCTGCAGCACCGCGCGCTGCTGTTCTGCCTGTCAGCTGCCGCAGAGCTGCTCGACGCTGCACAGGCAGCGGAGACCGCGGCCGCAGCGGCCCTGGACGTGCCTGTTGGAGAGCCCAGCAGCAGCGGCGGCGCCGGCAGCGCTGCCGGCGGCAGTGCAAAAGACGCTGGTGATGTGGAGGCTGGCAAGGCAGTCATGGAGAGCGACGGCGCAGCCAGCGGCAAGGATGATACAGCAGCGGTGGCAGAAGGGGAGGGCGTTGTTGCAGCTGTGAAGCGCCCGTCGCTGGTGCACCGCCTGGCAGCAAACCCCTACCTCTCCAGCTGCGCCATCCTGCTGCTGCTGGCCAGCCCGCTGCCGGCCGTCAAACTCACTGTGGACGCCTGTGCACGTGTGGCGCGCGCGCTGCCGGGGCTGCTGTGCAGTAGCACCGCACGGCGTGCAGGTGGGCGCGTGCGCGAACTTGCCGGGGGCTGGGGGTTGGTTGTTTCAGGCTGATCACTGCTTGATACGTTGCACTCGAAGCCTGCCTCCGCATGGGGCACGCCTCGCTCCTCTCCCCTGCGGCACTGGGCAGCCCTCTGGTGCCCTTCGTAATTTGCTGCAGCAGGCCTGGCTCCGAAGGTGGCCCGCTCTCCCGCCCCCCCTGCAGCGCTGCGCAACCCTCTGGTGCATTACGGGCTCAAATTCTGGGTGGCGATGACCGGCACTGTGGTTGGCATCATTGCAATCATGTGGAAGGTGGGTGTATGGTGGTGGGTGGGTGGGGGGGGGGGGGGGGGGGGTGAGGTGTGTGTGTGTGTGTGGGGGGGGGGGGGGCGGGTGTGTGGTGTGGTGGTGGTGGTGGTGGGGCAGGGGGGGTCCACCCTTGTGCCAACCTTGACGCCGGCCCCCTGTCGTACACCAACCCGCACCCCGCCCACCTCTCTTCCCCTGCCCCCCCTGCAGGCCGTGCCCAGCGGCGACGGACCCCTTCAGGACGCGCAGCAGCAGCTGGACTTCTTCACCGTGTGGCAGCCCATCTACGCCAGCATCACCGTGGCCATCTGCCTGCAAGACACGGTGAGTGGGGGGGCGCGCGTGCGGGCGGGGCAGGGTCTGGGGCGGTGGGGAGGCGGTGGAACCACCCAAACAAGAATCTTGCCGTAGAGGTGGAAAAAAACAAAAACAAAAAGTTAACAACCAACCGATTCTTCTGCCTTTGCAGGTTGAGTCCTCCCTGTTCCGCGGCGTGCTGCGCACCACGATGACGGTGCTGGGCGGCGCGCTTGGCTACCTAGTAATGCTGAACGGAGAGCTGGCGAACAACCCGTACTGGGCGGTGGCCTGGCTGGCGGCGTTCAGCGCGCTGGCGGGCCTGCTGGCGCCGGATCGCACGCTGCGGTGAGGTGACAGGCAGGCAGGCGGGCGGGTTGCACGGCTCCGCCACAGCGAATCGCATGCTGCGGAGAGGGGTTGGGCCGGTTGCGGTGACCAATGCCTGCGCAGAGGGGATTTGGCAAAAGGCTTGCAGAGGTGCCATCGACACCCGCCCGTTCCCACGCCCCCCCACTCCCCACCCCCACACACACCACCTTCGACCCTTGCCTCCCCGCAGCTACTCCCTCTTCCTCTTCGTCTTCACCGCCAACGGCGTGGTGGCCTGCCAGTACATCGGCTGCTGCAACGTGGCAGGAGACCCTAAAGTGTTTGCTGGAAAGGTGCTTGCGGTGGTGGTGGTGGGTGGGGGGAGAGGGGGCCGGAGGGCGCACGAGCTTCAGAAGGTGCTCTGGGGCGCAGTGCACTGTGACAGGCTGCCAACCTGGCAACGCTCGCCACGTCCCCCCCCTCGTCCGCCTTCTGTCCGCCCTCTCACCTCAGGTCGTGAGCACCGTCGTCGGCAGCACCATCGCCCTGGCCTTTGGCTGGCTGCTGGCACCCTGGTATGCCTCACAGCGCATGCTGTCCGACCAGGCCGACGCGCTGCGCGCCGCGCTGAGCCTGCTGCGGTCCATGCTGGCTGAGGTGGCAGACGCGGCGGCGGAGGGCCGCGCCGTGCGCGCTGCGGGCTGGCTGGAGGTTGTCGAATCGGATGTGCAGGTGTGTGGGTTGGAGCGGGGGGCACTTGGGGGATGCATGGGCGAGATGGTCTGGTGTGCTAGCGTGTGCCCATCTCCAAGACCGCCGCGTGCCGCTGGCTTGAGCTGTGCCTCCGACGTTCCCTTCCCTCCCCCCTCCCTGACTGACTGGCCGCCCTGCAGGGCCCCTTGGCTCGGGTTGGCACCGACATGGAACTGAACATACTGGATCGGCGGCAGGTGGGCGCACGTTTTTGAGGCGTGGGCTGCAGGCGGCACGGAGCACTGTGTAAGCGTTGTGTAAGCCAAGGTGCAGTAGGGTCCAAACTCTGCTCCCTCTCCTCTTTGTGGCACCGTCCCAACCTCCGGCGCCTCGCCTCATTGCTGCAGATGCCGCTGACGTGGCACCTGCTGCCTGACCCTGCCGTGCTGCGGTTGGAGCAGGGGGCGCTGTGCACGCTGCGCGATCGGCTGGCCAGCGCGGCGCTGGTGCTGCAGCGGGTGGGCAGGGATGCGCTGGTCGCGTAAGGGAGATGGAGCTAAGCGCTGTCTGGGCGTGCACAGCGGTGCTCGAAAGGCCGCGCCGTGTGGCATGCTGGCTTGAGGTGAGCCACGACCAGCGCTTGCATGCCTCCTCCTCTCCCGCAGGACCTCTTTTCCCTCGAGCCCGAAGCGGGCTCGCCGTGGGCGGCGCCTGCGGCAGCGGTGGTGCCCGGCCCGGTGTTCACCAGGCTGCTGCCACAGCTCATGCCTCAGAAGCAAGCGCTGCTGGCGGCGCTTGACAGTCTCGTCGAGGCGTGCGCAGGTGGGCCGCTCAGTGGTGGGGTGGGTGGGGGTGGGAACGGGCGGGGGTGGGAACGGGCGTGTGTGTGGTGTGGGTGGGTGGGTGGGTGTGTGTGTGTGGGGGGGGGGGGGGGGGGGGGGGGCGGGGGGCGGGGGGGGGCAATCTGTACCGCCGCTGTCAGCGGCGCTGCTTCCTGATAGCGATGCATGCTGCAGAGCACTCATTCTGCTCGCTTGCCACAAGTCGATCCCTCACATCTCCCGCTGCACTCCCCTGCATCATCCCGGCACCCCCCGTCAGACAACATGACCGCCAGCGCCGCCGGCAACGGGCTGCGCCCGGAGCGCGAGGCAGTGGCGGCGGCGGTGGACGCAGCGCTGGCGGCGCGCTCCGCCCTGCACCGCTCGTATCTCGAGGCTCAGCCCGAGGCGCTGGCTGCTGCGGGGGGTCACTCCGGGGGAGACTTTGCCTGCCAGGCCTGGCTGCACGCGGTGCTGCGCTGCGCGGACGAGGTGGGTGGGCGCGAGTGGATGGGGGCGCTTGCCCCCCGCTGCAGCGTTGTCCTTCTGGCCCGTGGCTTGCCAGCGTGTGCCCTCAAGCATCCTTGCACAATGGTCCTCTCTTCTCTGCCCTTTTCATACAAATCTACCCCTCTTCCTGCAGATGGTGGTGGTGGGCAGCCTGCTGCTGCAGGAGGTTGCCCAGGACAGGGACGTGCTGGGCGGGTGGGTGCGCGCCTGGCGCGGCCACCGGGCGCCGCCCGCGTGACAGCACGCCGCGGCCGCAGGCCCTGCACGTGCTGGCCTGGCGGGGCCTGTGCCCGCTGCATCTGCTGGCCCGTGCCACCTCCTGCGCTCTTTTGTGCACCTGTTGCGGTCTGTTTTATTTGCAGTACTGTACTGTAAGAATTTGAGGTACAGAAGCGAATTGAATGCCAGGGGAGCGAAGGGTGAAGACGACAGAGTTAGCACTGGCCAGAGGGACACATAATAGAGGGACGCCAGGGCAGGCAAGGAACCGCCACGGCGCGTGCATGCCCGGGCCGGAGGCAGCGCTCAGAGCAGGTCAAAGCTGGGGGTGTCGCCCCACTCGCCCCACTCGTCGCCGCCGCCACCCCAATCTCTGTCTCCTGGCGTCTGCTGCTGCTGCTGCTGCTGAGGCGCGCCCCCGCCCTGCTGCAGCCTGCTGGGCGGGGGAGCACGTGCGGTGGAGCCCTGCTGCCGCCGCTTGCGCCGCTTGCGGTTGCTGGGGGTACGGTCGTCGGCGCAGATTGGGCAGAACCAATCACCTGCGGGGAAGGCGGAAGATGGTAGAGGGAAGGGGGAGGGGTCAGCAGCACAGGCAAACGCAAAACACACTGTAACCTGGTGTGCCGGTATTGCATGCGCGCAGAGGGTCCTGCTGCAAGAGGCCATACCCATGCTCTGCCCAGCCCGTGCCAGCTCACCAGAGGGAACGCCGCTGAGCCGCACGCAGCGCGGGTGGTAGACAGCCGGGCAGCCCTCGCAGCACAGCAGCTGGCCGTCGTCGCGCCCGCACGCCTCGCAGGCATCCCTGTGGGTCAGCCCGCTCTCGCTGCCCAGTTCGGACTCGTCCACAAGCCAGCTGAGAGGGGCAGAGGGGTGGGTGGTGGGGTGTGAGGAGGCCGGGTTGACAGGGCTGAATGCGTGCGGAGCCAGCAAACGCAGCACTGCCGTTCAAGGGCTGCCCTGCCGCCCACCTGTCCTGCTCGTAGTCGCTCTCTCCCTCCTCTCCTAAGCCGCCGCCATAGCCGCCGCCGCCGACGACGAGCTCCCCCGGTCCCTGCTCGTAGCGAGGCGCGCCCAGCCCCAGCTGCCCGAAGCGCGCGCCGCCGCCACGCCCGCCCCGCGCAGCCCCAGGGGTATCCTGCACTGCCGCTTCGGCGGCGCCGCGGCGGCGCAGCAGGGCTTGGAAGGCCGCCATGGGCGAGGGGGAGTCATGGTGCAGCGGGGGGTGCAGTGGCCTGCAGGACGGGAACCCGGGATGCGGACCCCGGAATGACGAGAAGGAAGCTGGGAGCAGCGATCGCAGAGCAAGCACTCCCTCACCCCGCTGCCGCAAACCTCGCTGCCACGCTGCCTCGCCTGCCGGCAGTGGTGTGCAGCAATGCCTCGTCGTCTCCCTCCCCTCCCTCCCTCCCCCCCTCTCCCGTCTAGCAATCACTATCAGCAAAAGCACACCTGCCGCCAGTGGTGGGCGGTGCCTCGCTGTCTCCCTCTCCTTGGGTGATGAAGTCGGCAAGCTCTGCATCCTCTTCGTCGTCCTCGTCGCCTGTTGGGCAAATAGACATGAGGAGGGACGATGAAGTCGGCAAGTCCTGCATCCTCCTCTTCCTCCTCGTCGCCTGCCACACAGACAACACGATAGCCTCCCGGCCGGCCAGCAGCAGCGCCCAACCCAGGCAAGCCGACACGCTGTGCCTGCTGCCCACCCGAGTCGTCCCCGCTGAGCTCCGCTGCATCGTCGATGAACCCTCGCGCCGCCGCGCGAGCCCGCGCACGCTCCTCCGGCTGCTGCTGCCGCTGCCGCTGCCGCTGCTGTTGCTGCTGTTGTGCAGCTGTCCCGGCTTGCTGAGCCGCGCCGGCAATGGCGGCCCCGCCGATGAAGCGGCTCCCTCGCTTCTGCAGGCGGCGGCGGTTGTCGGCGCCGTCACCGACCGGCCGGCCGCCGCCGACCGGCCGCGCGAGGCTGGCTGGCGTGTCTCCTGGCGTATCTCCAGCTGGCGCTGCCTGGCCGGCTGCAGCGGGGCGCACGGGGGTCTGGCTGTCGACGATCACCGCAGCCCGCCGCCGCCGGCCCGCCGCCGCGGGTGCGGGCTGCCAGCCGGGAGTGAGCTGGCTGTCAACCACAGCAGGCTGACCAGCCGGGTCGGGGCGTGTTGTGAGCGCTGTGCACATTGCCAGTGGTGGATGCGTATCTGGCGTGTCTGCCACCACCTGTGCACGCCGTCGTCCGCCGCCTGCTGCTGCCACCACACCCTCACCGCTGCTGTGCAGCGAGACGGGCGTCACCGCTGCAGGCGCTGGCGCAGGGTGGAAGCAGAAAGCGTCGTCCTGCTGCTCCTGCTGCTGCTGCTGCTGCTGCTGCTGCTGCTGAACTTGCTGCTGTGACAAAGGCAGGCTGAGACGCGCGCTGGGCACGGTTGCATCATCGTCCCAGCTGACCTCCGAGGCTGCCCCTGGACTTGCGTGCGGCTGCTGCTGCTGTCCGTGCTGCTGTGGTGGTGGCTGCTGCTGCTGTTGCTGCTGCTGCTGCTGCTGCTGCTGCGCATGTGGCTGCTGCTGCTGCGGCGGCTGCTGCTCCTGCCACTGGTAGACAGCCTGTGCCTGGGGAGCACGCACTGCCTCAGGGCGCTGCAGAGAAGCGACCTGCTGCCGGCCCCAGACTGGCACATTGGCCACCGCCGGCGCCGGCGATGCTTCTGCTGCTGGCGGCTGGCCGGGGGTGCGCTGCTTGGGCTGGCCGCAGCAACGCTTGCGCAGCTGCGCCAGAGGCATGTCCTGCTCGTCCTCCGGTGCTCCTCCTGCTGCTGGCATTTCGTCCAGCGCCGCAACCGATGGTGTGCCATGCTGCTGCTGCTGCAAGGGTGGCTGTGCGTGGGCCGCCTGCAGGCCAAGGGAATAGAGAGGGAACACGAATCAGCGTGGTGCTTCCTCCTGACCTCCTAATGCCCAATACATGAGCATTAGCCAGTGCCTAACCAGAAAGCGTCCCCTGCACAACCAAGCGCCTCACCTGACCGTTGCCGCTGCTGCGTGCAACGCTGGATACGTGCTGCTGCGCAGCCTGCTGCTGCTTGCGCAGCTTGGAGAGGGCAGCCAGGGGGACGTCGGCCTCCGAAGGCCCTGCAGCACCCTGCTGCTGTGCCATCGGCTGCGGCGGCTGCTGCTGCTGCTGCTGGGGCGCCTCTGCAGCCGGCCCACGCTGTGCTGCCTCTACGTGTGGCGCACCGCTGGCCGCAGCAGCAGGCTGCCCAGCGGCGGCTGCCCGCAGCTGCAGGCGCCTGCCAAGGGGCAGCTGCGAGTAGGTAGGCTCTTCTGGTGAGGCCACATTCTCCTTTTCGGCGCTGCCACCGGCGCTGATCCAGGGCTGGGGCTCAGAGTCGGGCTGGCTGGGCAGCCGCTCGCACTCTGGCGTCACAACCTGCTGCGCCTGCTGTGCCTGCTGGTGGCGCGGCCGCTTGGCAAGCGGCAGCTGTGAGAGGGTGTCGTCGAGGGCAGGCTCGTCGTAATGCTGCAGAGGGGATGGCTGCTGCTGCTGCTGCTGCTGCTGCTGCTGCTGCTGCTGATGCGGCGGCACGCCTGGCTGCTGCTGAGGGCCTGGCGTGGGCCGGCGGCGGCGCTGGGCCAGAGGCATCTGCGAGAGCGGAGGCTGCTCCTCTGCCTGCTCTGCCGGGGCTGGCGGCCGCTGCTGCGGAGCTGGCGGCAGCATGCAGCGGCGCTGCGCCAGTGGCACCTGAGAGAAGGGCGGGGGCTGCCCCCAGTCCTCTTCCTGCTGCTCTGCTAGGGCCTGTTGCTCCTGTTGCTGCACTGCTGCCTGGACCTCTACCTGCCGCTGCTGCTGCTGCTGCACGCCCTGCTGTGGCGCCACTTGCTGCACTGCCTGCTGCGCCTGCCGTGCAGCTGCCCAGGGCACAGGCTCCAGGTCGGCGTCGTCGTCAGAGTCTGCCACCAAATCAATGATGTCTGCACAGTCAAAGGAGGATCGACAAAAGGAAGCGCGGTTGTCAGGGGGGCGATCCGAAGTGGCAGGAGAACAAGGAGGTGTTGTTGGTGTCGCATCGCTGGCTGGAAACTACGCAACGCTACGCAATGCCTTGCATTGCAGTGCATCCCCAGCGCTCACCCGCATACCCAGCCGCTGCCAGCGCCGCCGCCGCCGCATCGCTGTCCGGCGCGGCAGGAGGCGGTGCCTCCAGGCCAGCCGGTGGAGCTGGCGCCGCAGCAGGACGTGCCTCTGCTGCAGCTGTCGAATCAGGCTGCAGTTGCTGCTGCTGCTGCACGGCACCGACCGCCGCCGCAGGAACATCGGGGTCGGGCCCAGCAGCAGCCTCTGCTGCAGCTTTGACGCCCTGGCGGGGGAGGGGAGGAGCAGACAGCGACTGACCGCTGCATGCGCCAGCCAGATGCAACGCGCAAGGAGCGAGAACAAGCAGGCAAGCACACTATTGCAAATGCCCGCACTCACGGCCCAACCGTTACCTTGCGCCGCTTGCCCTTGGGCGGCCCTGCTGCCGCCGCCACTGCCGCTGCAGCGCCGCCTGCATCTGGTGCCCCAGCCACTGCCGCCGGCTTGCGCTTGCGCTGCTTGCTGGCTTTGGCGGCAGGCTTCTTGCCAGCTGGCTGCTCTCGGGCTGCCTGTGCGCCCGCGCCATGGACCAGCCGCTGCCGTGCCTCACACGCAGCTGCCGCGCTCTCCTCTTCTGCACCGAACGCCGCTAGGAAGGCCCATCGGTGTGGCGCTGGGTCATCATATCGCAGCAGCTTGCGGGGTGGGGAGCCGCTGCCGTCATCGTCAAAGCCGCCCCGCCGCCGCGCAAGCAGCAGCCCGTCTGCCGCCAGCAGCGGCGGCAGCGTCGGCTGCTGCTGCGTGGGCAGCGGCGTGGGCACACCCTCTGCAGCGGCCTCGTCGTCCGTCGGCGTCTGCTCCTGCTGCTGCTGCGCCTGCTGTGCCCCATCAGCACGCTCAGCAGCCACTGCTGTCGCCAGGTCTGCCATTAGCGCTGCCACAGACGGCGGCGCCGCAATGGCCAGCTGGCCAGCAGCATTCCAGCGCAGCGCAGCGCCCGACAACTCAGGGAAGAGCAGGCGGTGCTGCACTGCCTGCTGTGGTCGCTGCCGCTGCTGCTGCGCGCCGCGCTGCGGCGAGCCCACCGCATCTGCTGCGCCCAGCGCCTGCCACGCATCCAGCGCGTCGCCTGCTGCCACTGGGCCCTCGTCACTGCTGTCCAACCACACCACGTCCTCGCCGTAATGTGCCGCCGCCGCCGCCGCGTCGGCCGGCCGGCTGCGCTTGGCGGCCTTGGACTGCTTGGGTGCTGCTGCTGCTGCCCCTGACGCCCCTGACGCCGGCACTTGAGGCGGGTCGAGGCTGTCAAAGGCGTCGGGGCCCATCATCAGCGCATCAAACTCATCAGCCGCCTCTGCCACCGGTTCAAAGCGCCAGCTGCCCGCCGCGTCTCCTGCGCCTGCGCCTGCCTCGCCGGCGGCGCTGCCTGCGCGGCGTGCTCGTCCGTCGCCCCCCTCATCAGACTCGCTGTCGTCTATGATGATAGGCCCCTTGCCGCTGGGGCGCCGCGCCACGCAACGCCCGCGCCCGCCGCCCGCTGCGGCCTTGCCGCTGCCGCGGCCCCGCCCGCTGCCGCGGCCCCGGCCTCGGCCCCGCCCAGAGGCCTTGCCCTCTGGCTCGGGCTGCGCGCAGGAGGGGCGGTGAGCGCACACGGCGTTTGAAACATGGAAATCATGTGCATCGTCATCGGCGCTGCGTGCGTGAGACGTGTGCAGCATATTGCACAAATAACGATACGGTGATCCTTCACGATTATCGCCACACACACAGCACAACACCCTGGACCTCTCACCTTCTCTGGCGTGTGCTCCACAGCCACATCCATGCGGGCAGGCTCGTACGCGTGCGGCAGCATGCGCGGCGCGCGCTCGCACATCTCGAAGCCACGGGGGTTGCGCAGCCGGCGGTGCAGCGCTTTGGTGTTCTGTGGCAGTGGAGGGGTGGAGCACGGGTGGAGCGAGCTGGGCAGGGAGACAGGCATGCTGCGATGAGCATGGCAGGGGCAGGCAAAGCAGGGTGCAAGTGGGCAGAGGCCGGGACAAGTGGCAGGGACCGGCCAGCCTGCTGCATGCTGGGTCCCAGCAATGCCCCCCCCCCCCCCCCCCCCCCCCCCCCCCCACCACCCCACCCCACCCCCCACCCACCCCACCCCCCACCCACCCACCCACCCACCCACCCACCCACCCACCCACCCACCCACACCCACACCCACACCCACACCCACACCCACCCACCCACCCACCCACCCACCCACCCACACACACACACACACACACCACACCACACACACCACACACCACACACACACACACACCACACACACACACACACACACACACACACCACACACACACACACACACCACACACACACACACCACACACACACACACACACACACACACACACACACACACACACACACACACACACACACACACACACACACACACACACACACACACACACACACACACACACACACACACACACACACACACCACACACACACACACAGAACACACACACAACAAACACACACACACACACACAACCACACACACACACACACACACACACACACCTCCTCGATTTTCTCGTACTGTGACGCCTCGCGCCCAGCAGCAAGGAT
The DNA here is from genome assembly GCA_002245815.2 of Micractinium conductrix. NCBI lineage: Eukaryota > Viridiplantae > Chlorophyta > Trebouxiophyceae > Chlorellales > Chlorellaceae > Micractinium > Micractinium conductrix. The sequence goes on from LHPF02000005.1 coordinate 1,870,942, forward strand.
ATACACCACCCGGCCCTGCGGAGAGGGGAGGCTGGCGGCAGCGGTCTGCCGGGCTGACTGTGCAGAAAGGCCTGGCAAAGGCCCAGCGTACCAGGTTAAGTGCCATCCAGGGTGCAGGGCGCAGGCCGCACCAAGCCCCCCCCCCTGTCAGCCTGCCCACCTGCTTGTGCCGCCCGGTGCGCCCCATGCGCTGGATGGCGCGGGTGGGGTTGGCTGTCGAGTCGAAGCACACGATCAGGTCCACCTGCAAGCACAACGTGGGTGGTCGAAAAGAAGGGTGAGTAGGTGTCGGATGCAGGCATGGGATGCGGCCCAGTCATGCTTGCAGCCGCACCAACGGACAGATAACTCAGCTGTGCAGTACCTCACGAGGCATGTGCAGTACCTGGGGGATGTCCAGCCCCTCTTCTCCGATGCAGGTGGCCACCAGCACATTGAACTCGCCAGTCCTGGTGGTCAGCGGGTGGGTTGGGGTCGGGGCGTGTCGAGCTCACACCGGGGCACGCACAGCGCGCGCGACCATGCGCTGGCGTGTGAGGCCTAGGCACATGCATGCAGGGCGCGCAGTGCATGACCTGAACGCGCAGACCCAACCCAAGCCAAACCTGTCCGCCCTTCACACCCGGCACCAGCTCCTGCAGGCCCCCCTGACCTGAAGCCTTTCAGCACCTCCTTCTGTTCTGTTTGCTTCATGCCCTGCGCCGCGTTTTTACCGCTGCCCCCCTGCCCAATGAAGGCCCTGCGCACGAGAGGCCAGGAGGGGCGGGGCAGAGGCATGGTTGCAGCATTGCATCGTGATCATTGCACCGCTCTTGCCGCTGCCGCCCTGTCCAATCATCCAACGCAGGCCCCATGAGGGCACAGTAGCCGCTGCAGCACCTGCAGCAACAAGGCAGCGGCAGCAGCAAGGCAGCGGCAGCAGCAAGGCAGCAGCAGCGGCGGCGGTGGCAGCGACCCACTTGGCGGTGATGAGTGGCTCTTGGTGCTTCAGCGCTTCACAGATGGATGCCACCGTCTCGCGCAGGTTCGTAAACACGATTGCACGCCCCGTGGTGCCGTCTCCAGAGGTGCCGAGGCTCTGCGGAGTGGAGTGGGTGAGTGGGTGAGTGAGTTGGCGCCATACACGGGAGGGGAGGTGCAGTGGGTTCTTGTGTGCGTGATATGCCTGCACGACAACGCAGGGCAGGGCCGCCTGCAGCTGCCCCGCCTGCAGCCCAGCACCATCAGCCGCCTTGCCTGAAAGTGGTCACGCAGCGTCGCCACCAGAGCAGCCAGCTTGGGAGACGAGCCGCCGCACCGCACCACAGCCTCCAGCGTCTGGCGGAACTGTGCAGGCATGGGCAGGCATGTGCAGGGAGTGATGAGCTGTTAGGTTGGTGGTTGGGCTTAGCAGCGCATGGCAGAGGCAGGCCACACGTGCATGATGCATGCACAGTACAGTACAGTACAGTACAGGGGGCTGTCAAGCAGAACTTCCAAAATAACCTTCCACTCACGTGTGCAAACTGGCTGGAGGCCAGCAGGGAGCGCATGTAGTTGTCCCCCACCTTGCTCTGAAGGTAGGCGTAGGCCTGGCGGTGGCGGGGGGCACGGGAGGAAAAGTAGCAGCGATCCCACTCTCAACAGGGCACGCCCCCACCCCACCCCTGGAGGAGCGTGGCATGGGGTTTGCCTCCCCTAACGCCGCCTTGCTGCTCCGGTACTCATGTACAGTACTAAACAGTAGTGTACAGCCAGTGTACAGCCTCCAGTGTACGTACTGCTTCCACACGGCTCACCTGCCCGACACCATACTGATCCAGGTTGTCGCGAATCTGCACCAGCACCTGCGCCTGCAGCAGGGAGCGGCAGGCGTGACGAGTGGATGGCACTGAGATCCGGCAGCCGGCGCTGGGTGTAGCATGCAAGGGAGAACCACCCAGCCAGCCAGCCAACCCACCGATTCACGCCCAGCCACGATGCAGGGATTGAAGTGCGGGTCTCGGCCCGCACTGGCGCCAAGCGGCGTGCAGCCCTCTGCCCACCCACCGTTCCTCCCAACCACACATCCACCCACGCCCACCTGCATGAAGGCGCTGAAGTGGGGCCCTTGGCCGGCGGTGTTGCGAGCGGTGAGCAGCATGAAAGCGGAGACGGTGTCTGGGTTGGTGTTGCCGTAGAACAGCTGCATGGGCGGAGGGATTGAGAAACGCCGCGTGGTGGAGGAAGAGACGCAGGCAGGGTGTGGTGCTGGCCAACGACACGCTCGTGCCCTGTTGTGCATGCTTCAAAAACGCCCTGGCAGGCCTCCGCCCAACCGCCCCCTGCCTCACGTTGTCCCGCATGAGCGGCGCCATCGCCTGGCGAATCAGGGTCAGCAGCAGGCCCCGCAGCTGGTCTGCCTCGCGGCTGGGCTGCACCACTTGCACTGCGGCAAGATGGGTGGTGGGACAGGCACGGCGGGTGAAGCAGCAGCACCACTGAGAAAGTGTGTGATCCAGCCCTGCAGTGAGATTGCGCCAACGCCAGCGCCGCTCTCGCCGTACCATTTGCTCAAGCCTCTGGGAAAGGCAGAGCATTGCAGGCAAGCCCGCAGGCTGCGTAGCCAGCCAGCACACCATCAATGCCCACCCACCCACCGCTGATGTCTTTGGTGTGGGTGTAGGGCTTGACGTCTGGGTCCTCTTCCGTGCGAAACTCGATTGCACTGATCATCAGGTTCGTCAGGACCTCCTGTCGAGGGAATAGAGGGGACAGAAAGGAGCAGATAAGGAGGCAGGCAGGCCGGACAGAGCGACGGCTCCAAGGCCGGACACGCAGCAGGGGCCTGGCCTACACCGCGGCGCTGCGCCGCCTTGCCACCACTCGCACACAAAAGGCCTCCGGGGAGGCCCGCCCTGCCCCATGCCGAGGTCGATCGCGTGATGAGGCGTAAGCGAGAGGGGGATATGCAGGGGGTGTGACTTGCGGAGCAGCAGGCTGCAATCGGGCGCCTTGCAGCTGCGGCAGCAGTCCTGCGGAGGCATCACCAGCAGGGGAAGAAGGTACACGCTGGCAGGCCAGCGCCCACCTGCACGGCCGCGCCGTCCTTGCCCGGAGTGGCCGACAGGCCCAGCACCCGAAACATGCACTTCTTCTCCCGCATGAACTTCACCGCCTGCACCACCTCCTGGTTGCCTGCAGGCAGCGCAGAGGCACGCAAAAGCAGTGGACGCCGGCATCAGCACGCACGCAGGCCGCAGGCAGCGCGCAACCTCTACACCGCGTGCAGCGCCTGGTTGCACCCAGCTGGAGGCCCAGCAGCGCTCAGCTGCCAGCCAGCCTGCACTCGGCCACCCCAACCCACCCGAGGCCCGGTGGCACTCGTCCACCACCAGGCACACCACTTGGTCGTACGGGCAGATGCCTGCATTACGAAAGGCATTGGGGTTCAGGGTTGTAGGAGATGGCATGCACCCAAACACACCACTTGGTCGTACGGGCAGATGCCTGTGTCGAGACGCAGCAGGAGACCAACTGAGGTCCCGGAGGACGCAGAGCCCACAGGCAGGGGGCAGCGCCGCATATGCAAAGGTGCGACAGGCGGGCAGGCGGGCAGGAACAGCAGCAGCAGCAGGAATAGCAGCAGCAGCGGCGGCAGCGGCGGCAGCAGCATAGGCGCTGGCTCTCGCAGGCTCTCGCAGGCAGACGGTGGCATGCGGTGCAGCAGCAGTAGCAGCAGCAGCAGCAGCAGCAGCAGCAGCGCAGCAGCAGCAGCAGCGGCGGCAGCGGCGGCAGCGGCAGCGGCGGCGGCGGCGGCGGCAGCAGCAGCAGCAGCAGCAGCAGCAGCAGCAGCAGCGGCAGCAGCAGCAGCATAGGCGCTGGCTCTCGCGGGCTCTCGCAGGCAGACGGCGGCATGCAGGGGCCCGCAACGCACCGCGCTTGACGTCGTTCCAGAAGGTCTGAGGGGTGCAGAAGAAGCAGCGCTTCACCCCGCCCTGCCACAGCTCCTTGCGCTGCTCCGCCTTGACGTTGCCTGCAGCAAGGGTTGGGGCGGGACGTGTGTGGGCGGGGTCGCAAGGGGGGTCGCAAGGGACGTGCGCTGCACGTGTCGCGCTGCGCCTTTGCTCCCTGCTGTCCTCCGTACCACCCAATCCTCGGATGCCCCAACACCCCACTCATCACCGCACCCGTCAACTCGCAGAAACCCGCCTTGCTCATGCCCATGAAGGAGTGGCAGGCGTCCACCTGCTGGGCCACCAGCGGCTTGGTGGGCGCCACAAACACCACCTTGCCCTGCACACGAAGCAAGGGTGGGCAGGCTTGGGGTTGGGACGGCAGGCCTGGCGAGGACGCTGCGCGCCAGGTGCGGGCACAGGAGGGATGGCAGCTGGCACGGGGCCCCTCCTGCTGCCCGCCTCAACTGAGCGGACCCCCTGGCATCACCTCCGGAAACCAGCGGCAGAAGTTGTGCATCACCACAGCGGCGATCAGCGTCTTGCCCAGCCCGGTGGGCAGGCAGACCAGCGTGTTTGTCAGCAGCGAGGTCTGCAGGCGTAGAGGGCCGGGGAGGAGTGGGCACTGGGGTTGGGCAGAGCAGCAGGAGGCAGCATGCACGGCAACCAGCCGAGCGTGCTGATGGCCGGCAGCCAATGCCGGAAGATATGTACCCAGCTGGCGCATCTGCGGCACACGCTGCGCTGTTGCAACACTGGTGAATGGCAGGCCGAAAGCACGCGCCTTGATGCACGCCAGCTGGTACTCTCGCTGTGTGACACCCTTGGGGAACACCCAGTGCCGCGCGCTGATCCTGCAGCAGACCGGGGGAAGCACATCACAACGGAAGGGAGGATGACGCGGCGGCGGTGCGTGCGTGCGTGCGTGCGTGCGTGCATGCGTGCGTGCGTGCGTGCGTGCGTGCGTGCGTGGGTGCGTGCGTGCATGCGTGCGTGTGTGTGTGTGTGTCTCCCTGCTCGAGCTGAAGGACGCAGCGCCTCTACCAGTGTCGCTCCGACCTACCTGTGCAGGCGGATGCCGCCGCTGGTGGTGCTGACCGGGACCAGCTCCTCGCCGCCTTCCTGCTCATCCTCTGGCCCACCCAGCCCACCGCCACCGCCGCTGCCGCCGGCAGCGGCAGCGGCAGTGGCAGCGCCACCGGCGCCGCCGCTCCAGGCGTTGCCGACGGTGGTTACGGCATCAGGGCCTTCGCCAGGAGGCAGGAAGTACGGCTGCCAGGGCTCCTGCTGGGGCGGCGGCGCTTGGCGCCAGCACTCCTGCTGCTGCGCTGCCTGCGCAGGCTGCTGCTCGCGCTGCCAGGGCTGCTGCTGCTGCTGCTGGGGCGGCGGGGGCGGCGGCGCCGGGCGCCGGGCGCGCTCCTGCACCGCCGGCGCTGGTGCCGCCGCCGCGGGAGCGAAACCGGGAAATTCCGGTGCACCATTCGCTGCGGGAGGGCCAACCGCCGCCTGCCGACCACTGGCGTGTACCTGCTGCTGCTGCTGCTGAGGCTGAGGCTGCTGCCACTGCGGTGCGGCAGGGGCGCTGGGCGCTGTGGCAGTCGGGTCTTCACCATCGGGAAAATAAAAGTCCATGTCGATACGTGCCCGCTGCTGCTGCTGCTGCTGCTGCTGCTGCTGCTGCGCCTGCTGCTGCCACGCCTGCTGCTGCAACGGCTGGTAGGCGGGTGCCGGCTGCACGTGCTGCTGCTGCGGCGGCTGCTGCTGCTGCCTGTAGGCGAGTGCTTGCTGCACCTGCTGCTGCACTTGCGGTTCCTGCTGGTGGGAGGTCACCTGCTGCTGGTGCTGCTGGTGCTGCTGTGCAGGCCTTGGTGCCCCTCCGCCTGCCGGAGCCATCATGAGCGAGCGCATCGCCTGGGCCGTGGTCTGGAACGTGCCTTGCATATGCGGCGGCGGCGCCTGCTGTGCCTGCTGCTGCTGCTGCTGCTGCTGCTGCGGCCGAGGCTGTGGCACCTGCGCGTGCTGCTGGTGCGACCGAGCCTGCTGCTGCTGCTGCTGCTGCTGCTGCTGCTGCTGCTGCTGCGGTGCCGCCCAGGCAGGAGGTTGGGCGGGCGGACCGCCGCCGGCAGCCGCCGCTGCTGGCGCCAGCGAGCCGCCGCTGCCGGCAGCCGCCCGGTTGCCCCACATGCTGTACAGGCTGGCCTGAGCCTTCTTGGGTGCTGCTTTCGAGGCTGCGCCACCTGCGGGCGGCTGCTGAGGGCGGAAGGGTGCTGCTGCCGGGCGGGCCACGCCGCCAGATGGCCTGCCGCCACCCGCCGCTGCCTGCTGCTGTGCCTGCCAGCTGGGTGCTCCAGCGTACTGTGGAGGGCCAGGCGGTGGTGCTGCAGGTGCTGCCTGGCCCCACTGCTGATGCTGTGGCGGCGGGCCTTGCACGCCAGGCTGCCAGGTTTGCTGCTGTGGCGGCGGCGCGCCGCTGCCGTAAAATGGCGGGGCCTGCGGCGGCCCGCCACCCCCTTGTCGGCTGCTCAAGTTATGTGAAGGCGCCCCGCCATACCCGCCCGACGTTCGCGCTGGCGGATAGCTGCGCTGCTGCGCCGGCGCACCTCCGCCTGGCGGTGGCTGTCGCTGCAGCAGCCAGGCGGCGGCAGGAGCGGCGGCAGGCGGCGGCGGGCCCACGCCGCTGGGAGCGCCGCTTTGCTGGCCTCTGCCTGGCGCTGGGTGTCCGTACTGGCCGTAAGGTCCGCCCTGAGCGCCGGCAGGCGCGAGAGCAGCGGCCTGCTGCTGGCGCTGCGCCAGGGCGGCCGCTTCCAGCTTCTCAAGCGCATCCAGGTCGACATCCTGTGCGACAGAAAGCATCCGAGGGGGAGAGGTGGTGAGTTGCAGCGCAGCGACCAAGTTCAGCCCCGAGCGCCCTCTTCCTGTGTCGCTCACCTCCTCCCAGTCGTCCATGGCGCCCGGCCCCGAGCGGGGGGCGGTCTGGATGCCGCAGAGGGCGCTGGGAGCGAGCCACAAGCTGCGCCGGACGGCGCGTTGTGCGTGCTGGGCGGGCGCGCTGCCGAAGCCGCACCGGTTTGAACCTCACGACTCTCCCCTGCTGCCCCTGGTGGGACGTGTTACATTTAATTGAGCAGAAGAGAGACCAGCAGCAAAATATAGGATGCAGATGCGTATGACTCAAGCAAGGGTCACATCCGGGCGCAGCAGGCGCGTCAGAAGCGCAGGAACGCGGGCTGCGCCTCCTGCAGCACGCTTTGCAGCTGCGCAAACTTTGCGGCCGAGGCCGACTTGTGCGCCTCCAACGCCGATAGCACCTGGGGCGGAGGCGGAAGGCGGCAGCAGCGGAGGCTAGGTGAGACAAGCCGTGGCTGTTTGCAAGCACGCGGCAGAAGCGACAGCCGAGCTGGCCACCCTTACAGGCACCACCCGACCTTCCCTGCCCCTCCCCCTGCCCCTTGTCCCTCACCTCCCGAAGCTCCTCTTCCACCTCTGACACCCGCGCTGTCGCTGCTGCCGCCGCGCTCTGGTGCTGCGCCGACGCTTCGGATGCCGCACGTGCGCGCGCCTGCAGGACGGAGGGGCAGGGCATGGATGCAGGAATGACCGCTTGCCACACAAGCGTGGCCATGCACAAGTCCCAGCAAACATTTGTATAACTTGCCCTGCAACCCCTTCCCCCAAGCACCACCCACCTGCGCGTCCTGCAGCTGCCGGCCCAGGCCTCGCGCCTCCCCCTCCAGCTGCTGCACCATCGCCGCCAGTGTGTCCCGTTCTTCGCGCATCTCCGCCGCCGCCGCCTGCGCGGCGTCACGGTCCGCCGCCAGGCGTGCCTCCTGCACAAAGCGAGATCAATCGGAGCTGGCGTCTTTAGCACACTTTGTGTGTCTGGCATTCGCATGCGCATGCGCTGCTCTGGAGTGTTCTAAACGTCAAACCGAACATGTTCCAAACACATCTTCAAATCGAACACAAACCAGCGGCTCGCAGCGCCCGCACCCACCTTCTGTTCGAACAGCGCCTTGACGCGCTCCACCTCCTCTCCCACGTAGGCAATCACCCCCTCCTTCTCCGCCGCCGCCGCCTCGGCCGCCGCCGCGCGCTTGGCCGCCTCGCCGCCTCGCCGCTCCGCCTCCGCCAGCCGCCGCTCCAGCTGATCAATGACGGCCTCTTGCGCCTCGATCTCACCCCTGGCGGCACAGAGAGCAGCCACAGAACGAGGGGCGAGTGTCGAAGACCCCGCACGTCAACGCGTGCGCACAGCGCTCGCTCACACATGCACAGCACAGCGGTGCGCACGCTGCTGCCCCAGGTCCACCATGGTCCAGCACAATAACCCACCTGAGGCTGTCTGTACGGTCGGCTTCGCCAGAGCGCAGCGCCGCCGCCTCCTCCTCCGCCTCTTCCGCTGCTGCCCGGGCCTCGGCGGCGGCGGCGTGCGCATCAGCGGCTGCCCGCTTCAAGTCGGAAATGCGTTCGTTGGCAGAGTCCACCATCGCCTCCTTGACCCTGCCCAGCCAGAATAAGGAGGAAGAGGAGGGGCAGCGGCGACGCGGTGGGTGGCGTGCACAGGTTGCGTGCTGGTGTGCCGAGGAAACTGGGCTGCGGCAAGCCTGGCCACTTCTGCAGCACCAGGCCTGCAATCCAGCCTGCTGCCCCTCCATGCCCCCGCTCCCACACCCTCACTTGACAGCGTCCCGCAGGTTCTGTGCCTCCTCTGCAAGCGTCTCCAGCCGGCGGCGCGCCTCGGCGGCGGCGCCCTCGGCGGCGGCGACGCGGCGCGTTGCCTCGTCGCGCCCCGCTTTGAGCTCTGCTTCCGCCTCGGCCAGCCTGCGCAGGAGGGCAGGGAGTGATGGCAGGGGCTGAAAAACTACGCAGTTGTGATGTTCTGACCCTCTAAGGCAAGTGATCTGCTGATCAACCAGCAAACATCCCCATATTCCTACAACCCCAAGCCAGCCCGCACCCACCGCGCCGCCGCTCCCTGCCGCGCCTCCAGCAGCTGCTGCTGCACGCCCGCCAGCCGCTGCTGCAGCGACTCGGCCAGGCGGCGCTCCGCTGCCAGCTGGTCGCGCACCGCGCCCAGCTCGCCGGCGCGCTCCCTCAGCGCCAGCAGCTCGCCACGCAGGCGCTCGAGCTCTTGCGGGTTGAGGGCCTGCAACCGCGCGCACGCCTCTGCCTTCTCTTGTGCCAGGCTGCGCAGGCGCAGCTTCTGCTGCTGCACCACGCCGCTCAGCTCGCCCACCAGGCCTTCGGCCTCCTGAGGCAGCCAGGGGGGGCGCACAGGGTACGGTTCATAAGCAGGATCAGCACAGCATGCCCAGGGACAGCGTGCCACGCTGTGCTGGTTGCTACCGCTGCTACTGCTGCTGCCGCCGTGCCTCTCCGCCTGCCTCCATGCATGCCTCCCCGGCTGCTCCGCCTCGTCTTGCCCCAAGGCGCAGGGACGCACCTGCCGCCGCGCCTGGCTGTCGTGCAGCGCGCGCCGCAGCTCCACGCACTCTGCTGCCAGTGCCTCCAGGTCGGCACGCATGTCGCCAGACTCGCGCGCGGCCTCCTGCACAGACAGGCAGGCAGTTGGGAGTGCGTGAGCGGCCCAACATCACGAAAGTGAGTTGTAGAGGGCGACGAACCGGCCCCGTATCACTGAAAAAACTGATGTCGCGGCAACCCAGCTGCTATAGGGTATGCCCGCCCCGCGCCTTGGGCAATCTCCCTGCTGGCAAACCCCGAGCAGGACCCACCTGCAGCGCGCAGCGAAACTCTGCTTCCGTGGCTGCCAGCCGCTGCTGCGCCTCGTCGCGCTCACGTTCCACCCCTGCCAGCGCAGCAGAATGGCCTGCCGCCACCGCTGCCAGCTCTTCGACCTGCCGCTGGCGCAGCGCTGCAAGGGCTGCGCCGTGCTCTTCGTGCACTGCTGCAAGGGTGGTCGACAGCTGCCGCACCTGCTGCGCTGCTTCGCGCTCCGCCTCTCGAGCCACCTTGAGCTGCTGCTGCTGCTCAGCCAGCTGTGCGTGCGTGGCCACCAGCTCATGCTGCAGCTGCTCTTGCCGCTGCGAGCCAGCCGCCGCTGCGGCGGCGCCGTCTGCCTGTATCCGCTCGCCGGCCTGCCGCTGCTGCACCACATCCTGCCGCGCTGCCGCCAGCTCGCCACGCAGCGCCGCCAGCTCACCGCGTGCCACCGCCAGCTCGGCAGCGCTGCGCTCCGCCTCCGCAGCCGCACGCTGCTGCTGCTCCTGGCGTGCCGCCTCGGCAGCTTCCAGCTCCTGCCAGGCCCTTCCAAGCTCGTACTCCAGGTCAGCCTGCCGCCGCTGCCCTGCAGCTGCATCGGAACGTGCCCCTGCCAGCTGCGTTGACAGCGAGCTGCACTGGCCCTGCAGGCAGGAGGCAGGGAGGATGCCTGTGGGCGCACGGGCAACCGAGCAGCCGGCAGAGGGCAGGCATGGCAGGCATGCACAGCAGTAACTGCCGCAGCAATATAGCGCTGTTGGCAGCGAACCCACCTGCAAGCTGCTCAGCTCCCGCCTGGCTTGGTCAAGCACTCCCGCTGCCTGCTGCCGCGCCTCTGCCGCCTGCGCTTCGGCAGCGCGCGCCGCATCGGCGGCTTGCTGCTGCGAGCGTTGCGCCACTGCATCTGCCTCCTGCCGAGCCCGCTGCGCCGCCGCAGTCTGCACCTCCAGCTCAGCCTGCCACGCAGCAGTCTCATCCTGCAGTGCTGCCACTTGCTGGTGCAGCTGCTCCTGCTCCTCGGCTGCCACCGTGTTGCCATGGCTGGCTGCCTCTGGCTCGGTCTGGGCAGCAGCGCAGGTGCGTCGCGCGGTTGAACGCTGTAACTGCGGCGGATCGGCTGGCGCCTGCAGCTTGGCCAGCACGCTGGTGATGGTGCCAGCCAGCTGCGGGCAGCTCTGGAGCAGCTCCTGGAGCTCGTACTCAGGACTGCTGCCATCCTGCTCTGCATCGTCATGCTGCTGCTGCACATTGCTGGGGCCGGCAGCGCCAGCTAAGGATGCCAGCACCTGCTGGATGCGTCTCAAAGGCTCTGATGACGCACAGCGACCCGCTGCCATGCCTGCACGGGGCGCGTCACATGCCGCAGCAGTTGGCGCCTGCGCGCCCTGCGTCCCCTGCGCCTGGTGTGGCTGCTGTTGCCGCTGCTGCTGTACCACTGACACTGCAAGTTGCGGCTGCTGCGGCTGAAATGCCTGCAGCTGCAGCGCCGCTAGGTACTGCAGCGCCTCCCCTGGGCTGATGGGCCGCCCATCCAGCTGCTTGAGGTGCGGCAGCACCGCCGCTACCGCCGGCCGGTACAGCGGCTGGCGGCACACAGGGTTGCCTGCAGGTCAGGGCTTGGGGGTGAGCGTCGGCAAGGCTCCGCAACACCCCTTGAGCATGCAGCTGTGCACACACCGGGTGTGCAGGCAGCATGGCAGGTGGACATATGGGCAGAGACGATTCTGCAGGCGCCTCACCCCGCCTCACCATCCCAACCCACTTGCGCACCTGGCGTGCCGCCGCCCGCCAGCTGCAGCTCCGTCAAGCGGGGCAGCCCTGCCAGCACCGACAGCTCCGCCAGGCTGGCCAGGCAGTTATTTCTGAGGTCCAACCGCTGCAAGGGCCCACCGTGCAGCGCCGCCAGCCACGCTAGGCAGGTCAGGCTGTTGTGCGCCAGGTTGACGGAGCGCAGGCTGGGCAGGCCCGCCAGGGCTGCTGGGCTCAGCTCAGCCAGGCTATTGCTGGCCAGGCTGAGGGAGGTGAGGCGGTGCAGGCCGGAGAAGGCGCCGTCGGGCAGGGCGGCGAGGCAGTTGCAAGAGAGATGCAGCTCCTGCAAGGCCGCCAGCCCGTCCAGTCCCGCCACCACGGCGATTGCGTTGCCGTGCAAGTTCAGGCGCCGCAGCGCCGGGAAGCGCGTCGCCAGGCCGGGTGGCACTGCTGTCAGGCCCTCTCCGACCAAGCTGAGCGAGGAGGCGCCGGCGCCGCCCGCCTCGCCGCCGTCGCCGCCCTCATCGCCGCTGTCGCCGCCGGGACTGACGTCCGCCGCCTCGCTGCTGCGACCTTCTGGCGCTCCCTCGAGCAGCAGCGCCCGCGCCCGCGGCAGTGGGAACGGCCGCGGGCTGCCATCCAGTGGCGCGGTGCCAGCCAGTGGCGGCATGCCGCAGGCAGCCATGGCAGGGGACGTGTGCAGGAGCTGGCAAGTGCTGCCTAGCTCTCTGCAAACAGGTTCAGCTGGAAGGCGCCCTCCAGGCTGCACGATTTGATGGGCACAATTTCTGCCTGCCAGCACAGGAGGGGGACGATGGCCAGCAGCAGATGGCGTTGCGAAAGACCGGCACTTGCCGCACTGCGGCGGCGGCGCCTGCCCACGAGGCTCCACTGCATTGCATGCTGTCCCCTGCCTTGCATGCTGTCCCCTGCCTTGCATTCCCAATCCCGGGCGCCGACCTGCACAAGCTCCAGGTGCCCCGGCGCCGGCTGCTCCTCCACCCAGGCGTCCTGCGGCACGCCTGTGGCGCCGCCCCGGCCGGTGGTGTAAGCCACCACCTCGAAGGAGCAGCCCTCGGGCAGGCGGGCCAGCGAGGCGTCGGCAAACTGCAGGCGCAGCAGCACGCCGCGCAGTGCCGCATGCACCGCCTCCAAGTCTAGGTCGGCCTCTGAGCCGGCAAGGTTCGCACTGGGCAGAAGCTGCAGGGAACAGAAGCGAAGAAGGGAGGCAGCAGGCAGGAGGGTTGGCCGGCGGCCGGGGCCGGCAGCAGAGTGCACCCGGGGCGGCGACAGCAGCCGACAGGCGGGGACAGGTGCGCACGCAAGGTGCCCAGAAATACGGTGACCCCCCTGCCTCATGCACCCGCGGCTCCAGCACAAAGCGCTCCACCGGCGTGCGGGCAGGTCCCAGCACAACGACAGCCACCTTGGCTAGTGCGCCGGCTGCCAGCGGAGCCTGCGCCAGGGGCGACCCACAGCGGCAGCGGTTGGGTGCTGGAGCCAGGCTGGAGCAACAGCGAGCTGGGGGTGCAGCACCCGTCGGCTGGTTGCTGCAGCTGTGGCGCTCAAATCGTCACACAGCGATGTTCATCAGAAAGCCATCCCGAAAACACAAGCTTCGCAGCTCCGAATGACGCCACAGCAGCAGCCAGAACCCACCCGCAGGCCGGCGACGGCGTCGGCGATGTACGACGCAAGGTCGGGGTGGCGTGCGCGGCGCACCGCGATGCTGTAAAGCCGCTGCCGCTGGAACAGCTCTGGCGCGTAGAGCTCGCGGACAAACAGCACCTGATGCACCAGCGCTTCCAAAAACTCGAGCAGCACCTCGAGCAGCAGCAGCGGCGGCGGCGACGGCGGTGCAGCCGCTGGCATAAGGGCCGCGCGGCGCGGCTCTGATGTGCTCCTAGTGGCCTGCAGGCGCGCAGAAAGCGGTGCGCGCTGCGGAGGGCGAGGAGAGAGAAGTTGCGAGGAACGCGCTGTGGAGGCGAGCGCCAAGCGTCAGGAGCAACGCGGGAGTGGCGTTGTGCACAACACAACCGCGCGACACGGCCCCTGGTGATCAATGCAAGGCGGTCAAATGCGACACCGCTTCCGCCCAATTCCGCCTACTGCAGGGCGCCGCGATTCACCAAAAGCGCCTGGCATGCAAGGGGGAATCGGTGAAGTCTCACGGCACCCGACAGGGCACCGCTGGTGTTGCCCGAGCGCAGCCGCCGCCGCCCTTGCCGGCAACTCGGTCTGCCGGACCGTTACTCTTGCACTTCTGACAGAGAGAACCCCTCCCAGATTGTCTGTTACAGCAAGCCCGCTTCTCTGTAGTTGAGGACCCAGGCTGTGGCAGGCAGCGTGCCTGACAGAGCTTGATCAATGGCCGACGCAGCCTCCCTCCCCTTTCCGGCGTGGTCTACGGCGGCGCGGGTGGGTCGCAGAGAAGTGTCACTGCCGGCAACCGCTCACACTCTTCAATGGTGTGTGCACCATTAGCCGCTCCGGGATAATTCGCCGAAGGTTTGACCAGCCACCGCGTGCAGCACAGACGATGCGCAGGCGACGCGTGCGGCTGCCTGGAGTGCAGCGCGGGCGCCGGGACCCCTCCACGCCGCGCACCAATGAAGGGGGCGTTGCCCCCCCGCCAAATGCGCTCACTTCTCTTGCAGCTCTACAGCTGCTTACCGTGGCCTCGAAACGGCGCTGGCCGACCGCACCGTCACACCCGCGTCGTTCCGGGCTCGCGGGCAGCCTCTCGCCGCCTGGGGCGCCTTGAGTGTGAGCGGACCAGGCATCCTACGCCTTGAAGCGCGCCGACAGGTCGCGCCGACACGCCCTGCAGACAGGACGAGCCTGCCACCACCCCTGCGCCCCCGCCGTCGCACCCCCGCTCGCCGCCCGTCCAGGCACAAAGCATGATGCTCGACCTGCAGCGCTGGCTTGCGCCCGACGTGGCCGTCGTGGGGCACGTGCTCCCCGACGTGATCGGTGAGGCCCTGCCGCTCTTCTTCCTCCTGATCGCCGTCGAGGTGGTGGCGGCGTGGCGGTCCCGCCGCCAGCTGTATTCCCTGCGACAAACCATCAGCAACCTCTCCGCGGGCTCCCTGTCGGTGACGCTCGGTGAGGGCCAGGGAGGCGCAAGGGCTGGGGGGTGCAAAGCATGGGGGGAGACCAGACCAGCACGCACGCTTGCCGACAGCGGTGTGCATGGCTGGCGCCTCCCGTGCTGCTCGGGCGCCTCATTCGGACGGGCGTAGCTCCTGCCCCTACAACAGCCACGTGTTTGCTGCCCTCCCGGCCATCTGCCTCCCAGGGTTTTTCCTGAAAGCGCTGCACATCTGGCCCTTTGTTTGGCTGCACCGCCGGGTGGGGCTGCTCAGCAGCTGGCCGCCGCACCACGGCTGGGCGCTGCACATTGCGGCCCTGCTGGTCTGCGATGCCGGCTTCTACTGGTGCGCACCTTTCCTTCACATCTGCTTTACATCTGCTTTACGTCTGTCCAACCACAGGAAACCTGTCGACACTGTACTGCTGCCACCACCGCCGCTGCTGCTGCCGCTGCCGAGCAGCCACGACGCCCGCCGCGCACGCAGCCTGCTCACTGCGCAGCTGTGCCCCGCCTGCCCCCAGGGCCCCGCCGACCCGCCCGACGTTGCAGCGCTCCGACATCAACCCACCCCGTCCCCCCACTGCAGGCAGCACCGCTTCATGCACGCCACGAACCTGGGCTGGTCGGCCCACGTGGTGCACCATAGCTCGCCAGACTTCAACCTGTCCACCGCGCTGCGCCAGGGCGCGGGAGAGGGCACGGTGAGGCGGCTCCGCGCCGGGGCGCAGGGTGGGGTACGGCGGGGCTGGCTTCACCGCAGCGGCTGCCGCACGCACGCCGCGGCAGACGCCCTGTCGCACGCTGCCGGCGGGGTGCAGCCATGGCCAGAGGGGCGGCGGCAGGTGCACACACCTGGCGTTCTCTGGCCCTGCCCGCTGCGCAGTTCTCCTTCCTGTTCTTCCTGCCGCTGGCGCTCTTCTGCCCGCCCGAGGCTTACGCCCTGCACCGAGGCCTCAACACCGTGTATCAGGTGTGGGTGTGTGTGGGTGTGGGTGTGGGTGGGTGGGTGGGGGGTGGGGTGGGGTGGGTGGGTGGGTGGGGTGGGGTGGGGTGGGGTGGGGTGGGGGGTGGGGTGGGGGGGCTGCAGAGACTGTTGCCTTGCTAAATGTGTGTGAAGGAAGGTGGTGAAGGGGGGCGGTTGCGTGCTGAGTTTGTTCTGCGGCCTCCTCACCGTGCATCAGGGTATGCCATGGGGAGGTGCAGGCACGGAACTGGCGGCTGCACTG
Organism: Micractinium conductrix; assembly: GCA_002245815.2. Classification (NCBI taxonomy): domain Eukaryota; kingdom Viridiplantae; phylum Chlorophyta; class Trebouxiophyceae; order Chlorellales; family Chlorellaceae; genus Micractinium; species Micractinium conductrix. Next base: position 1,886,649 of record LHPF02000005.1, read on the forward strand.
GCGGCAGAGAGCTGCTGCGCCAGCGCCTGCAGGGAGGAGCGGCACCGAGCTTCAACGCGCCCCTCCACGTCGGTGCCCCCGCAGTTCTTCACGCACACGCAGCTGATCGACCGCTGCTGGTGGCCGGTGGAGCTCGTGATGAACACTCCCAGCCACCACCGCGTGCACCACGCCCGCAACTACGGCCGCAGGTAAGAGCTGGCTGGCAGAGTGGACTGCAGGCCTGGCCGGCGGCGGCACGGCGATGGCGGCATGGCCTGCGGCGCAGCAGGGAGTGCTACGCATCTGCGCACTCCCTCCCCAGACACTCCAGGAACCTTGCAGCTGCGGAGCTCGCCGTGCATGCAGCGAACCTTCATTCGATTCGATTTCGATATGTTTTCGATTTCAATTGGTCTTTTCTGGTTGAACCGCAGGAACTTTGCGGGCGTGCTCATCGTGTGGGACCGCCTGTTTGGCACGTTTGAGGAGGAGCAGCGCGGCCGGCCGTGCATATACGGCCTCGACGCGCAGGTGCAGCGCGCACAGCAGGGGCGGTGCAGCGCGCACAGCAGGGGCTGTCGTGAGTTTTCCCAGGAGCCTGTCTGAGCGCATCTCCGGGACAAGTGCGCCGCCTGCTGCTGCACCTGCTGCTCCTCCTCACTGCTGCTGTTTTCCCGCCCGCCCGCCCCGCAGCGCGTGGTGCAAGGCACCTACAACCCTTTGTGGCACCAGACCCACCACGCTGTGGCCACGCTGCGCTTGGCAGCCAGCGGGAAGGTACGCGCATGCGAGGGGAGACGCAGGCTGTGCTGGGGCTCGTGGAAGAGCAGTGCCTGGCTCAGGCAAGCGCTTAGCAGGCGTCATTCAGCTGCCGCCCGCTCACCGCAGCTGCCCCTCGCTGTCCCTTGCTGCCCCTGTGCATGCGTGCAGGTGCCCCTCTGGCGGGCGCTGCTGACGCGCCAGTACGGCGCAGGCATGGTGCAGCCCACCGTGACCGACGCGGAGCCTGCAGAGCATGCTGGGCACGCTGGGAAACCGCCGCAGCAGCAGGGCCGTGCAGCCGCTGCCGCCGCCGCAGCTGGGCCGCAGAGCGGGAAGCTGCCTGCCGTGGGCGCGCCACCTGGCGGCGTGCAGCATGGGCAGCAGCCAGCACAGCCGCTGGGGCAGCAGCAGTTGGGGGACCAGCCAGAACAGCCAGCCTGGGAGACGCGCCACCTGGAGCCTTTGGAGTGGTATGCTGCCGTGCAGTTCTTCCTTCTGGCGCTGCCCGGCGGCCTGGCGTACCTGCTGGCCGCGGGCAGCGGCAGCCTCAGGTGCGTCGCCGCCGCCGCCGCTGCCGCTGCTGCTGCTGCTGATGCTGCTGCTGCTGCTGCTGCTGATGCTGCTGCTGCCACTGCCGCGTGCGCAGCAGCAGCAGAACCCCTGTGCCTTCAAGCTGCACGTTACTGCTGCAGCCTGTCCACAGCCCCAACTCAAATGTGCTGCACACACCCCTGGCCTAACCCACAGAGGCGCCGCCCCACCCTGCCCTTACGCGCCCTCCCCTCACGTTAACCAACCCACACGTGCTGCAGCCCCGCAGTGGTGGTTGCAGGCGGCGCATTTTCAGGATGGACAACCATCACCACCGCGTGGCTGTGCGACGGAACGGCGGCGGCGGTGGGCCACGAGCTGGCCAGGTGGGGCGGCTTGATGCCTCGGGGCGCTGCACTGTGCGCGTGGTTCTGTTCTGCTGCGTGCTGCGGTAGGGGGCGGTGGTCCGGGCAAAGAGTGGTTACATGCAGGGAGGGGTAGCGGGTGTGCAGAAGACGGCACTGCATTGGCTGTGCAGGCACGCACAGCACAGCACCCCCACTTTGGCTGCTCTGACTCGCGTCCCCAAGTGCTTGCTCCGCGCCTCCCTCTGTGCAGGCTGCTGGCCCAGCCGGCGCTGGCGCTGGCCCTGGCGCAGTGTGGCGCGCTGCCGCAGCCCTGGGGCGACCGCCTGGCCCGCCTCGCCGTCGCCGCCTCTGCCGCGTGCATCGTCTTTTTGGTGCAGCACCTGCCAATGAAGGGCGAGCCGCGCTGGGCAGGCCCCGGTGGGCCGCCAGGCGGGGCGGCGACGGGGGCGGGGCGCGTCAAGGAGGGCTAGATACGCGTGCAGGAGAGCACTCTTCCAATTTGGACAAGATCCTCGGATGCACGTTACTGCAGCTTACTTACAGCCATACATGTACAGTACTTCAGCCCGCCACTGCATGCACACCTGTTCTGACTACCTGTTCAAATTTGGGCATGTTGATCCCCGCGTGCACGCCCGCGTGCACGTACCAATTGCACCTGCCACATCTGCCTCTGCTCGACTGGAAGGGTTTCCGTCAGGAGCAGCACCCCGCGCGCGTAGTGCACAATTCTGGGCTGGCGCGGTCAAGGCTGCCAGAAGCAGGGTGCCACAACAAGTGCTTTCATTCCATTCCGCAGCACGCTCGGCGCGGCGCGCCGCCGACGGTGGACACTGGTCGGCTCAGACCCGCCATTCAACGCACTAGCTCTCTCCATGGCTGCCACAACACACCCCGGAGGTCAGTTCCGCGTGCCGCCGAATCGTGTAGGTGTACGCTGCAGGACACCGCGCGTTCGACCAGCGCACTGCGGCCGCCTTGTAGCCCGGGGCGCCGCACAGGTGAGCGCGCACTGGTATGCATGTGATGCAAGCTTGCCGCAAGCCGTCCCCACGCCGTCTGCCGCCGCCGCTTACCGCCGCCTCCCCGCCCGCCTGCAGGCAGAGTGCCATGCCGCCGAACAAGAGCTGCTGACGGCGGTAAAGTCTCTGGGTTACCCTGCAGCAGTGTTTCCTGGCGATGAGCAGGTGATACGGGCTGCTGAAGGCAGCTCAGCACAGTATGTCTGCAGCGGCAGCACCGCATTCCATGGGACATCACCCAGCCATCATCAACCGCCGCCTCTCTGCTCGCAACACCCTGCAGCAACGCGCCGGCATCGACGCCGCCATACAAACGCTCGAAGCAGCCACGCCCACTCCCTCGCCGCTGCGCCAGCCTGGCGGCGGTCCCTCGCCACTGCTGCTGGGTGAGGTTTTGTGGCGGTGCAGCTCTCGACTGGCTCTGCATTGGATGCAGTGCCAGGCTCCTTCAGTCAAGCAATCAGGCTGCTCTCCTCTGCTGCCTCTGCTGCCGCTGCCGCTGCCGCTGCCGCTGCCGCTGCCGCTGCCGCTGCTGCTCTACTCACCCGCCTCATGCAAATACGTAGCTTCTCTCAATGAACCCAATGCAGGTGAGTGGAAGCTTGTGTACGCGAGTAGCGGCACGTACGTCACGCGAACAACTGTTGCGCAGGCGCTGCTCGCCGCCAGCCGCCTGCCCGGCTGCGGCGTCGCCGACATACAACAGAGCCTCGACCGGTCTCTGGAAGGTTTAGAAGCAGCAGCAGCTACGGCGTCCGCGGGCACGGCGACGCCCGGCAGCAGCGCCAGCGCTGGCGGCGGCGGCGACGGCCCGCCGGCGCGGCAGCTGCGCACCAGCAACGCAGCCAGATTAGGGCTGGGCCCGTTTGGAGAGTGGGAGGTGGTCCTCGGGGGCACGTGGGCCGTGCAAGACGGCAGCCTGGCGCGCGTACGATTCGACGGGTTCACCCTGCAGCTGGTGGGCATGCTGGGGCTGCCGCTGCCGCGCATGGCAAAGGTGAGGGGCCGCCCGGTTTGGAACGTTCGCTCTGTGCTGGACGCGGTCTACGCTGTTTTGTGCGACAGCCTTCAGCACGGTAGCTCTGTCGGGTGCAGGCTGCCGCGCGGCACCTCGCTGTCTGTCAAAACTGCTATTTCTCGCCTTCTCGCCCACCACTTGCCACACCCTCAGGTCAGCGTGCCGGTGCAGAACGGGAGAACGGCAGAATTCATCACCAGCTACCTGTCGGAGCGCCTGCGTGTGGCGCGCGGCGCCACCGGCAACCTCTTCCTGTTCACCAGGCTGCCGTGAAGCGGCACGGCTGCTGCAGCACCGGCCCCCCTGATGGTTGTTAATCGTTCAATTGTAAAATCAGGAAACGTGGTGAAGATTGTTGGGGGGGAGAGAAGCCACCATGAGGATCCAGAGTGCGGTGCAGCGGCACGCAGCGCACAGCGCGGGGGAATGAAGGCGCGGCAGACATTGCCGCCCTCGTGACTTCACAGCGCTCTCGACACGGCAAACCCTCTTTACCAGACTAGCAGCGATGTCGCTCACGGGGTACACTGGCCCCCCAGAATCTCTAGAAAAACCTGCACGCCACGGCGAGCGAGCTCATTCAGCTCGCGATGGACAAGATGAAGGCCAGCGGCGTCAAGAAGGTGTGATCCAGTGGGCGACTGGACGAGTCGCTGCCCGGTCACCTGCCGCCGCCGCCGCCGCCGCCGCCGCCAACTCGCAGCTCACGTGGTTCTCTGTCCTGCGGCCTTGCAAGCAGGTCAAGTTCGAGGTGGAGGTGGAGGTCAGTTTGGGAGTGATGGCCGGGACTGCTGGTCCTCGCTGCAGGCCTGCCGGCAGCACCAGCAGCTGCCGCTGACGTACCGCTCGCATCCCCGGCATCGGTTCCTCTGCAATAACCAAGCCAAAGCTTCGTTTCCCTTTGCAGGCCAAGATGAGCGACGACGGCAAAACCATCGAACTCGAGGCAAGTGGGGGTGGGTGTCGAGATCCAGGAGGGTCTCTGCATGCACTGGCGCCGCCGCCTGCAGCAGCCCTGCACGCTGCAAGCACCTCCTTTGGCTGCCCCGCCACCTGCACGTTCCCACCAACTTCCCACCACCTCCCTCAAACTGCGCACCGTGTGCAGGTGGAGGTTGAGACAAAGGAGGGCGACCACCAGGAGAAGCGCGCGTACGAGTACAGGTGGGTGCTGCTGGTGCCGCTCCCACCCACGCCTGCTGGTATCGCCCCGCCCCCCCCCCCCCCCCCCCCCCCCCCCCACACACACACACACATATGAATATACCCCCCCCCCCCACCCCCCCCACCCCCACACACACCACACACACACCACCACCCTCCCCACACCGACGGGGTGCTTTTGTTCTGCACCAGCGCACGCAGCAGGGGTGGCGCACAGGCAGGCAGGGGATGTGCTAGCGCAGCGGGGCGACGCCTGTGCCAGACTGGTTCCTCTGGTTCAACTCCCCTCCTCCCCCTGCCAATCACCCCTGCCTCTTGCAGTATGCCGCTCTGAGGAGGCGCCGTGCCGGGGTTTGCCTGCCTGGCCCAAGCCTAGCCCAGCCCAGCCGTGTGTGTCCCAGCGCAGCAGCCGGCACCCGTGTGCGCCGCTCCCGAGCCAGCCAACTGGAGGACGCGGCGTGGTGCAGTCGGCAGCCAGTCTGCACTGGGACTTGGCCCTCTGTTGCTTAAGCGCCGCCCTTGCCGTGTGCCTGTGTTTGCCTGCCTGCCCCTGTGATGCCATATTCTTCCGCGCAGCCCCCTGCCAGCTGCCTTATGTGTAAGCAAATATTGCCTAACGCAGCGCATGGGTGAAGAGGTTGCAGGACAGCAGGTCTGAAGCACAGAGGTCGGCGCAGCCACCGGCTCGGCAGGAGGAGACGGCGGGGCCTACCGCCGCGGCGACAACCCACGGTGGCGCCCCTTCCCACACGGGTTGCTGCCGCCGCCGCAAGCTGCTGCTGCCGCACGATGTGCTGCTTGGCTGGTGCCGGCACGGGGGTGGGTGGGGGGATGCGTGCAGGCTGCACCGCTGCTCAGCGTGCCCGCAACTCACTGCGCCGGCGGCGCGCCGCCCTCGCCCGCCGCCCACTCCTCAAATTCTTTTTTATCGGCGTCCCAGCTGTACCACTTGCCTGGGGGTAGGGAGGAAAGCGAGAAAGTATGGGGATCAAATGAATCATGGCAAGCGCCGTTTGGCAGCAAGCCACCATCGCAGCTGGCGGCGGCAGCGGCGGCCGCACAGCTTGCCCCAGCTCCTCTGCCCTGTGTGCACCCCTGCACAACCACCAAAACCCACGCCCTGCCTACCATTGTTGAAGAAGCCTCCTGTGGAAGCATCCCAATACATGCCGCTCTCTGGAGGTGGGGAGGGACAGTGTGTGTGTGTGTGTGTGTGTGTGTGTGTGTGTGTGTGTGTGTGTGTGTGTGTGGTGTGTGTGTGTGTGGTGTGTGGTGTGTGTGTGGTGTGTGTGTGTGGTGGTGTGTGTGTGTGTGTGTGTGTGTGTGTGGTGTGTGTGTGTGTGTGTGTGTGTGTGTGGTGTGTGTGTGTGTGGTGTGTGTGTGTGTGTGTGTGTGTGTGTGTGTGTGTGTGTGTGTGTGTGTGTGTGTGTGTGTGTGTGTGTGTGTGTGTGTGTGTGTGTGTGTGTGTGTGTGTGTGTGTGTGTGTGTGTGTGTGTGTGTGTGTGTGTGTGTGTGTGTGTGTGTGTGTGTGTGTGTGTGTGTGTGTGTGTGTGTGTGTGTGTGTGTGTGTGTGTGTGTGTGTGTGTGTGTGTGTGTGTGTGTGTGTGTGTGTGTGTGTGTGTGTGTGTGTGTGTGTGTGTGTGTGTGTGTGTGTGTGTGTGTGTGTGTGTGTGTGTGTGTGTGTGTGTGTGTGTGTGTGTGTGTGTGTGTGTGTGTGTGTGTGTGTGTGTGTGTGTGTGTGTGTGTGTGTGTGTGTGTGTGTGGTGGGTAAGACGATGGGGCAACCGAGTTGGGGCGCCCTCGCGCGCAGCACCGCCCCCTGCGTGCGCCAGCTGCCCCTGCACAGCGCTCCTCCGCCGTCGAGCGGCTGCTCGCTGCAGTGTGCCGCACACACCGCAAACCGCGCACCAACATGCCCTGACAGTGGCGGCCACCCACCTGCGCTGTGGAACAGCCCCGACGCGGGGTCGAACGAGTAGCCGGCGGGCGCCTCCCCCTCGGCCGGCCGCGCCGCCACCTCCTTCACTTTCGCGATGAGCTCGGCCTTCTCCACTATGCCGGCGCCGTCCTGCGTCATCATGGGGGAAAAAAGCAACGCACGGCTGGTAACAGGAGGGGCGCGCAGGTAGGTGATGATGTGACGCAGCGACCTCCTTCAATTCTGCGATCCGCTCGGCCTTCTCCACTATGCCGGCGGGTGGGCAGTGGGAGGGCGAGATATAAGCGCAGCGGCCACCCCTTTGACTTGCACCAAGTGACTCCTTGCCCGATCACGCCGGCGCACTGCCCACAGACCAGCAGCAGTCGCTGGCTCACCACGCCGCGCTCTGACAGGAAGCGCCTCAGCTCCTTGATGGGCCAGCTGCTGTAGTCGGTCTGGTCCTCAACCTGCGTGTGTGTATGAGAGGACCGAAGGGCTTCAAACTCAGGGGGTGAAGGGGGTGGAGAGCAGGCTACAGTAGTTACGCGGGCCCGACCAGCAAGGCCAGCTGCTGTCGTCTGTCCGGTCTTCGACCTGCGTGGGTGTCGGGGAAGGCCGATGTATGTTGCAAACTCAAAAGGGATTTGAGGGCCGCCAGCATGCTGGTTGTGATGCAGGGCCCAGCTCGATGCGATGCGACTGCAGTGACTGCAGCCTGTGTTTAAGTCTTTCACAGGAGGCCCATGGCATGCTGTAGCAGCCGCAGCACATCGACATGCACTTCCTTGCTTTGAGAGGCAACAGAACGGTGCAGCAGGCGGTGAGCCCAGACGGAGGGCGCCCACCTTGGCAGGCGCAGGCGGCGCCGCCGGACGCAGCGGCGGCGGCGCCGCTGCTGCTGCAGGCGGAGCTGCCGCTGCGGGCGCCGCTGGCGCCGCTGCTGCGCCGCCTCCCTCCTTCTCCTTCTCCTCGTCTGACGCAAACATGTCCTCATCTGCAAACCAGAACAAGCCGCGCACCAAGTCGTTTGAGCTGTGCAGATCGCAGCCAACCTCTCCTGCCTTGCACTCACAAAGCGGTGGCAGCGACGGCAAGCATAGCAGCACTGGCAGCACTGGCAGCCAGCAGCAGCAGCAGCAGCAGCAGCAGCAGCGGCAGCGGCAGCGGCAGCGGCAGCAGCGGCAGCGGCGGCAGCAGCGGCAGCGGCAGCGGCAGCGGCAGCGGCAGCGGCAGCGGCAGCGGCAGCAGCAGCAGCGGCGGCAGCAGCGGCAGCGGCAGCGGCAGCAGCCGCAGCCGCAGCCGCAGCCGCAGCCGCAGCAGGAACGCAACCCACTGAGGGTCGCCAATTCAGGTGCCACCAACCGAGCGCCACTGGTACGGCGCCTCCAGCCACCCACCCGCGTCCTCGTACGCTGCCTTGGAAGGCCCAGCGCCCAGTTTGGACGGCCCTGGGAGGTCGATGTACACCGACGCCGCGAGCTCAAAGTAGTCCTGCGTGCGCAGGAGGAGAAGGCAGGAGGGAGGCTTGTTAGGGTTCACGCCGACAGCGGTGGCGCAGCGTGCCCCGCCTGCAGGGGGCCCTCCCGCCCTCTGGCCCGCTCCCCCGGCCCCCCTCTGAGCAACGTCGGGCTGCAGGCCTTCTTCCGCCCTCTGCCCTGCTCCCCATGCCCCGCTCTGGAGTCGCTGCCGCCGCGCCCAGGGGCCGTCCCCCACTGTCCCCCGCCCACCTTGGTCTGCGAGTACACGTCGTTCTCTCCGGCGTCCATCAGCTTCATGGCAGCTTCCGTCAGCCGCTGGAACTGCGCCTTGGCTGCCTCTGCCGCCGCCGCATCCTGCAACGTGAGGTGGGTGGAGGGGTGGGGAGGCGCAATCGCTGCTGCTCGAGAGCGAGCTGGGGGTCCATAATGATGCATAACGAGATTCCCGCCTGCAGCAGCAGCAGCCGATGCCCCGTGCCGCTGAGCAGCAACCCGCCCAACTCTGACGCTGCCGCGCCCACCTGCTGCTGCTGCTGCACGCTGCCCTCGCTGCCCGCGCCGTCGTCGCCGCCGCGCCGGCTGTGCTTGGTGGGCCGCCGCGAGTGCCCGCCCAGCCGCTTCAGCGCTGCAGCCACGCTCTCCCCTGCCTGCATCGCCTCCGAGGCCTGCAGCTGCAGCCGCGCAATCTGCGTAGCAGACAGCGGGCCAGCAGCCTCCTCTGCCGCCGCCTTCTGCTGTGCCGCCTCGATCTTGCGCCGCACCTCCTCGCTCACCACCTTGGCTGCAGGTTAGGTTAGAAAAGCAAGCAGGCATGAGCGGTGAACCTGCAACCACCTTGACCCACCTTTAACCGACTGCAGCCACACGTCCGCCGCCCCACCCCCCTCGCCACCCCCACCATCCCTGCTGCCACAGGCAGCACCCGCAAAGGCTGCCCCACAGCCTGCCGTTCGGATGCATCTTCATCCGACTGCAGCCACACTGCCTCGCCCCTCTTTGCACCCCTCGGCACCCCCTTCCTCTCCAGGCTGCACTGCGCCGTTGCAGCAGTCGCACCTTCATCCGACTGCAGCCACGCATCTTTTGCATCCTCCTTGGCATCCTCGTCGTCCCTCTCCACATAGTTGCCTGCAATCGGAACCGCCACAAGAGTTGCAGTTCGTTGACCAAACCCTACAACCAAAATGCAGCCCTGCAAGCGCGGTGCCGCCTCCAACACAGCTGCTTGCAGTCAAAACCCATCACGCGGCGCCGCAGGGCCCGCCTCGAGGAGCAAACAAACAGCACACGGCAGGGGCAGCGCCAGGAGGCAAGCGCCTGGCACGCGCCCTGCACGCGGGGCACACAACACTGAAATAGGGGCCACCAGCCAGCCAAAGCCGAAACGTGAAGATGAGAGCTCGTGGCAGCAACAAGCAATTCCGCGACCTTTACCTGAGTCGTCGAAATAGCCCTTCTGCCGCTCCTCCTGCACAATAGGACCAGGAGGAACAGCAGCTCGAGGCAGGGTGAGAAACAGGAAGGGGAGGGGGACCGAGCGTTGTGGTGCGCGCTCGGCCGACAAGCTGAAGCGAGCCTGCGGCTGCAAGCACGCTGCCCCAACCCCAAAGGGACCCGCCTTGAAGTTGAAGGCTTCCAACTCGATCCCATCCACTTACGACTTGTTGAATAATCGGTTGATTAACAACTACAGTAGTTGAACAATTGAGAGCGCTCCCCCAACCCACTAACAAGGACCTGCCTTCAGGTTGAAGGCTTCCAGCTTGATGCCGTCCTCTTCCTCCTGCTCCAGGTCCTCCTCAATGCCCTCAACCTGAGTATGAAGCACCATTCGGTTGGTGCATGCTGAGTTGGCAGCGGCTGTCGGCGTCCGACACCGCACATGAGCGTGGCATGGCCAGGTCGCACGAGGCGAGCCATGCAGACTGACAGCAGCAGCAGGCAGCAGCAGCGTGACAACAGCAGCACAGCGCTCACATCCTCCACCAGGTCTGTGTCATCCACAGCGCCCTTGCGCTTGGCGGCACGCTTAGTGTGCGCCATGCCGACCTACGACAGCTTGGAAGGAGGGTGGTGGCAGGCAGAGTGAGAATGCATGGAGGGTACGACGAGCAGCGGTTGATGTCGCAGCGAGAGGGGGTGCCGGCAGGCAGGGTGAGGATGCTTGGGGGGGCCTGCCACGTGTAGCAGGTGATGGTGCAGCGATGAAGCGGCGAGCGCTGGCCAGATGGCAGCCCTGGTGACCGACCGGCGACCGATGTTACAGCATAGCAACATGCATGGCATCAAACCAGGCGACCGTCTGCCAACCGCCCGGCCGCACCGCCGCAAAACAGACTTCCCTGCGGTCCTCACCATGCTCTCTTTGATGGGCCCACCCTCCTCCGTCTCGATCTGCTCCAGGGTCTTCCCCTTCTTGGCGGCCTTGCGCTGCTTGTCTGCAGAGCAGGCACAGAGGGTGGAGAACGATGGTGGGAGGCGGCGGCGGCCTGGTGATGCGTCGTCCTGGGCTGCTGCCGCGGCCCCGCCGTGTCCGGCGGCTCTTGTAGGCCCCAGCCCTGCTGATGATTACTGAAGGGAGGCACACGTGCCACCAGACCCCCTCTGCAGGCGCACCGGCATCCTGTTTGTGTGCCTTGGCCGCCTTGCGCTCCGCCTCCTCGGCGCGCAGCGCCTTTTGGATCAAGGCATCTGTGTCAGGGGGACCAGACATGGCTGATGGCGTGCAGAAGCGCGCAGACGACGGGGAAAGCGCGCGCCGTGCAGGACTATCGGGGCGAGCTGGATGGTCCTTAGTTAGACTCTGATCGATCAGTGGAGCTCGGGTTGAGCTCGGGGCAGCGAAAGGAGTGCACAGCACGCCCCCACCATTGGTCCAGCTTGGCGCGCGACAGCTGCTCACTGGGGCGCTGTCGGGGCCTGGAACTTATCTGCAGTGCTCAGCCAGTGTCCGCATACCTGCGACAGAGCGTCTGCCTCCATCTCTGCAGCGAACCGCTCGAACGGCGTGAGACCCAGCTTGAGCGGCCGTTTCCCGCGCAACCCAGAACCCAGGATGCAGTGCGCAGCGCGTGCTGGCTGCAGCACCAGCGGCGCCGCGCTGCGTCGCATGGTCTGCCGTGCGCAGCTGCCGCCGCCGCCGGCGGGCGGCAACGCGGCACGTCGCGGGCTCTCACGCTGCGCACACGGTGCCGCGGCCAGCAGCGCCGGCAGCGGCAGTAGCACCGGCCTGGCAGGTGTGTGCTGATGTCAGAAGAGAGGCGCAGGTGCTGTGTGCAGCTTGGGGGTCGTGCAGGCAGGCTAGCTGCTACTAGCACACGCTCGCCTCCTGCCAGCCCACCCACATCCCCCGCCTCCTCCCCCTCCTACCAGGCCTTCTGCGCCTGCTGCGTGACCAGCGCAGCCGCCCCATCTTCCGCACCTTCTCCTCTGGCGGCGGCGGCGGCGGCGGCAGCAGCGGCGGCGGCGGCGGCGGCGGCGGTGGCGGCGGTGGCGGCGGTGGCCTGTGGGCCGCGTACCTGGCGCTGCTCAACCGCAAGCCGCTGCAGACCAAAGCTCTCACGTCGGCGGTGCTCAACGGCCTGGGCGACGTGCTGGCGCAGCTGCAGTTCGAGAAGGGGCAAGACTTCAACTGGAAGCGCCTGGGCGTATTCACCTTCCTGGTGAGGCGTGGTGGGCGATTCTCAGCAAAGGGTGGGCAAAGGGTGAGCAATTGGTGGGCAATTGTTGGGCAAAGGGTAAACCCCCCTTCCCTTCCCAGGGTCGGCATGACGCTTCTGCAGCACACGTTGGTGGTGCCGCGCGCTGTTGACCGAGATGCAGCGATTGGTCGGGGCGTGGCACGCACACCTGCTGCTCCTACCAGGCGCATGCCGCGTGGCCTGCCCTGTTCCACAGTGCGCGCTGCGGCCGCCGGTCACCCCCCGCTCATCATCAGCCCCCCTCCCACCTCACCCACACCCGAGGCCACGCTCACACCCACACCCACACCCACCCATGTCTTCCCACCAGGGCCTGGCGCTGATTGGCCCCGCCCTGCACTTTTGGTACGGCTCCCTGGGATCGCTGGTCACGGCGACCGGCACCACCGGCGCCGTCGTGCGCCTGGCCCTGGACCAGCTGGGCTTTGCGCCCATCTTCATCGCCAGTGCGTGATTGTTGGTGTGTTTGTTTGAGCACGGGACTTTTGGCAGTGGAATGTGCATGGGTGGTGGTGGTGGTGGGACCGAGGGCGAGTGTGCAGGCTGGTGGTCGCATCCTCCGTGCCGTGCGGCGGCGGTGGCCCCCATCCATGCGTGACCTGCCCGCAACTGCCCCTCCCCCTCCCCTGCAGCCGCGGTCAGCAGCGTCGTGCTGCTGGAAGGCGATGCTGCTGATCGCCGTTGTACCCACCGACCCGCCCCCCCCCCCCCCTCCCCGCAGCCGTGGTCAGCAGCATCATGCTGCTGGAGGGGGTGCCCACCGCCGACATCTGGCCGCGCGTGCGCCGCGACTGGCCCGACATGATTAAGTCAAACTGGCTGCTGTGGGTGCCCTTCCAGTTTGTGAACTTCCGCTTCGTGCCGCCGCAGCTGCAGGCAAGTGGGGCCACTAGAATTGGGGGGGGGGGGGGGGGGGGGGGTATTTCTGATGCTGCGAGTGCCGTTCCAGTTCGTCGATTTCGGGTTTGTGCCGCCGCAGCCGCAGACAAGCACAGTGTGAGAGAGTGGCAGAGAGGTTGGCAGTGTGTCGAAGCGTGAGATCAATGGTGTCATGTCATCAACATGTCTCAAATTCAGTGTTTTGTGCCCCTTCCACCGCTCTCCAGATGCTGGCGGCCAATGTGGTTGCCCTCGCCTGCACTACTCACGTGCCACCCACCTGCACGCCCCCACCCTGCTGCGCCCCCCATCCTGCCATGCTGCAGGTGCTGGCAGCCAACGTGGTGGCCCTCGCCTGGAACACTTACATGTCCTGGAAGAGCCACGCATGAGGGGAGAGGAGCAGGCACCGCCACCGCCAGCGGTGCCGCCGGCACGTCTGCTGCACATCCGTAGCCACTGCCAGCGGCGCCGCCAGCACCCCCGCTGCAAGCCCAGAGCAGAGCAGGGCGCGGGCGGCCGCCCAAGGCTGCCGCCGCATGGCCCAAACCAGCGGCGCGCGGCCTTGCTCCGAGAAGACAGGAGCCGGCACTGTCAGCGATCGCCGCGTCCCCGCGAGCGTCCCCCTTTAGTCTCTGGAGGGACAGGCTGAAGATGTTCGTAACGAACAAGAATGAGAACGATTGATGGCTTGCGAGGGGGACAGAGCGCCGCGCGTCAGCCCTCGCAAAGCCAACGCACTGCCCTCCTTCCCACCTTCCCACACTACACTCCCCACAAACCCCAACGCACCATGTCCACGTACCTTTGCCCCCCGGTGTTGCCCCACACCCTGTCGTGCTTCCCCGTAACTGCTGCTGCCGCGCTGCTGCCGCTGCTGCTGCGTGAGACGCCCGCTTTTGCCTCAGCCTTGTGGCCTGGCACGAAAGACAAGGAGGGGTTGGCCTCCCTGGCATTCACTCTGGCCACGGCCGATTACAGTTGTGCAAGATAAGGGGCGCAACAGGTTGATGAGAGTAGAGGCGGGGAGAGAGGTGCGTCTGGTGTGGCAGCGCAGCCGAGGGCGGCAAGGGATTCGGGGGCAAGAGATTGCGACGAACAGAGGTCTAAATTGCAGGGATAGAGGTTAGGCAAGCCGGGGCCGGGTTACAGGGGCATGCAGGCGGAAAGTGTGAGCTTTAAAAAAACAGGAACAGAGCAGGATTGGAGTGTGCGGGGGGGGGGGGGGGGTAGCTTGGGAAACAAACTGAAATAAGAGAAGCCCGCGGTCGAAAATGCGGCGATCAGAAGGAGGAAACAGGCGGGAGAGAGGGGGCGGGGGTGGCAGCAGCCAGCCCCTTCAGGTGGCGCCTTGGCACAGGGGAGCCAGGGGGGCAGCAGGCGATGCATCGGGTGATCAATGCGCGGGGCAGCGCTGGGAGGGAGGGACAGGGAAGGATAGGATAGATATGAAGAGTGCTGCACTGCGCTGTTTGTTCATTGTTGTTGTTGCGGTTGGAGGGCGAGAGGGGCGTCCCCAGACACAAGGGTTGGAGGTTCAAAAAAGGTTCGCGCGGGCGGCAGCATGCGGGCTGCTGGCCCCGTTGCGGTCAAGAGAGTGTTGTACCGGGCGCTGCGCTTGGGCGGCCGCCCCGGGTGCTTCTGCACGCGGGGGCGCTGCCCAGCCGCGCCGCCAGCACGCCGACGGCGCTGCCGCGCGTGCCGCGGCTCTCAGGGCGTGGCGAGCGCGGCGAGCGCGGCGACGGCGTCGGGAGGGGTGGTGGCCCACCGCGCCTCCTGCAGCAGGTGGGCGTAGTGCTGCGCCGCGCGCGCGTGCGCCGCGCCGCCCAGCTGCGCCGTGCAGCTGCTGGCGGCGCCGCCGCCGCCCGGCGAGCTTGCCCACTCCTGCCGGGTGTCCCACGAGGCCTCGATGTCGGAGGGGCGGCAGCGGCAGGTGGGGCACTCGGCCTGGGCGACAGGGGCGGGGACGGGGCGGGGCGGGAGAGGGGCGCGTGTGGGCGGCGGTGCAGGGGGATGCGTCACCGTGGCTCTCGCACAGAGAGGCAGGGGGCTGTGGGGCAGCCTTCCTCGTCCACTCCGCACCCTGTCAGGTTGGGGCGACGTGGCCCCGCGCCAACGCGCAGCCCCGACTGCAGCCAAGCGTACTGGAACGAACCAGCCGAGCATCTGAATGTGCTTCATGGCGGCGCCTGCCTGTGCCTCACTAGCGCACCTGTGCCTCGCGGCTCCACCAGTAGGCATCTAGCACCAGGCACTGCAGGAGGGAAGAGGGGAGCGAAGGGGGGAAGCGGGTCGCTGCGTGTCGGCGGGCAGCCCTGGGCTGACGACTGCAAGCGAGCGCCGCGCGGGGCACCAGAGGGAGGGCAGCGAAGCGCAAGCGTCTGCACCAGTGCATGCATCCATGCCCTCCCTCCCTGCCTCCACACGTGCCATAGGTGCCACGGGTGCCACCTCCCTGCCGCACCTCCCTGCCGCATGCCCTGCCCTGCCTCCCTGCCACACAAACCCACCTTCAGATCTGAGTCTTCAAAGGCGGCACGGATGCGGCTGCACCGCTGCTTGCCATCGTACCTGCGGTGGGTGGTGGGTGGGGGTGGGGGGAGATGAGGGCACGCCAGGAAGCAGCAGGCAGGGCCGCCCTGAAGGCGAGGGGAACGAGGGGCAGGGCGGGCCGCATGGCTGGTGCAGGCCTGCCCGGAGCATGCTGCTCTGGGCACAGCGCCAGGGTTGGCCATTCGGTTGTACCAAACTTGACGCTGGGCCGCCCCCGCGCGCACCAGACGGCCGCGCAGCGCGAGCCTCGCGCCATGCACTGCACCGCAAACGGCAGCAGCAGCGCCGTCGCGCCGCCCAGGCGGTGCCGCGTGGAGAGCTCGAAGGCTTGGCAGGTGAGGCCCGGCAGCGGGGGCGGCGCCGTCCGCAGCTGCGCACAGAGCCAGGCGTCGGCGCGGTGCAGCAGGCTCGTGGCACCAAAGTAGTCGGCAAGGGCCAGCACACCGGCCACGTTCTTCCACTGAGGGGAGGAAGGGCGCGGCGGGAGCAGCGGGGTGAGTGGGCACACAGCTTGTGACGAGGGCTGCCGCCGCGAGCCCACGCCGCCGTGCCGCAGCTCACCTCCAAGCCGCCGGCGGGGTGGTAGAGCGCGCGGAGGAACGACCCAAAGTCAGCTAACGGCAAGGAGGCGGAGCCGGCTGCTGGGTAGACCTCAAAGACAGGCAGGCCCCTGTTGCGTGCTGGGTCGACCCCTGCACCGGTCGACCCCCTGGCCTGCCTGCTGCAGGAGGCGCAGCGGCGCCACTTTGAACTTGTTACCTGGTCCACAGAGTGTCTCTAGAGACGCGAGGCCGCGCCGGAAAAGCTGCTGAGAGCGAGGGGATGGTCGGGTCCGCGCAAGCCAAGCCCCCTGGTCTCGCCCGCTGCAGTAGAGCGTTGTTACACCGCAATTGGATGTGAGATGACCTTGAAGGATGTGGGAAGAGCGAAAACGTGATCAGGGGCCGCTACAAGCCGGGGGGTCCACGGGTGCAGAGGGCTGACGCAGCACGCAACACCCCGAAACTCTGCGCTGCGTGTTTCGGCAGCCAGGCCGGCCAGTACGGCAAGGTGGGGACTGAAACACGCCAAGACGGAAGTGTGAGCCAACCACAGGGAGGGCTGCTCGCCCCCCGTGGAAAGCCAGCAGTCGGCTCTTTCAACCAGGAGCCTCCCGCTTTCCCCTGCAGGGAGGTGCTCGGTATGCGGGGTCATGAGCGCGCTTGCATGATTGGGGAGCACCGATTGGTGCGCCCCCGACATGGACCCGCGATCCCAACTGGCTCTCACGCGAGAGATGCGCCGCCCCTCGATCTACGCGGCTTCTGCGGCGCTGTTTCACACCTGCAAGCGCCAGTGGGCGGCACAACAGAGGCGCGGCTCATCCAGGCGCTGGTTTACACCGTCCGGCGCCCGGGCGGTGGCGGCGGCGCCTAGCGGCAAGCCTGGCGCCGGACCTGGGTTCACGTTGCCCCTGCATTCCTCCTATTTTTTTGGTGTTGCCGGGGCATAGCACTGAGGGTGCAATCAGGTCCGCCTGCTGCATCTAGACCGCCGCCAGCTGCTGGTATAAGCGGCACAACATCCTGCCTTGTTTGATGAAACGAAACGGGCATTGTTCACATGAGGTCGCCCACGCAGGGAGGGTGGCAATGGCAGCGCTGGCATGGCATGGCAGGCAGGCGGGTAAGAATTGCAGCAGTGGCATGTCAGAGGGAGAGAGGAAGGAGGAAGGAGGAAGGCAGGCAGGCAGGCAGGCAGGCAGGCAGGCAGGCAGGCAGGCAGGCAGGCAGGTCTTGTTTCCCGGTTCCACATTTGTTGTTTCGATTCATGCCTTGGCAGCTGCAGGGCAGGGCGGCAGCTCGGATCTGTCAGAAACGGAGCCCCAAGGTGTGCGAGCAGGGTGCCCAGGAAGGCAGCGCTGGTAGCGCCTGCTGACTGCCGGCGATCGGCAGCGCGCAGCCGCACATCCTGAGCAGGGCGTGCGGCGCCATGCCGCCCACACCTCAGCCGCCGCCGCCGCCGCCCACCGGGAGCAGCACGGCGTCGATCGCGTGTGCCACGCCAGCGCACACCGCAAGGTCGGCGGCAACAAGGTTGGCGGAATTGTGGGCGCCCTCCAGACGAGGAGCGCCGCCGCCGGCGGCCGACACGTGCGCTGTGAGCGACAGGGGGTCTCCCTGCAACTCGAGGGGTCGACAACAAGAGGAGAGTATTCATGTGATGAAGAGTGCGAGGCAGTGTGGGACGCTGGGGCGGCGCACTCGGCAGTCTCATGCGGCGACCGTCGTGCAGTGCGCTGCCGCCAGCTGACGTGGCGGCGGCGCCGGGCGCGGTCACTTGCATCCAGCGGACGCCCAGCACCCCACGGCGCGCCCCCCGGAACCCACCCCGGCGCCACGCGCATAGGTGGGCAGGCGCTGCCCCTCTGCCAGCGCGCTCGCTTGGTGCTCCCCCTCCAGCGTGTGGTAAGCCACCAGGGCTGCATTTGCATGGGAAAGAGAAGCACGAAAAAGAATACGCCCGTGGGCGTGGGAGCCGGGCGGGGTTAGAGGCCGCAGCTTCCCCTCCAGATCCAGCGTGTGGTAAGCCACCAGGTCTGCATGACGATGTGCAGGGGACAGTGTGCATTGGGATGGTGCGCACGGGACAGAATGCAGGGGACGGCGTGTGGCATGCCACGCCCACGCCCACGCCCACGCCCGTGCCCACGCCCACGCCCATGCCACAGATGGCAGACCACAGCGCGCGCACGCAGGCACCCACGAACCCAGGTGTGCCCTGACCTGCGGCAGCAGGCTGGCTGGCAAGCAGAAACTAGCAAGTCGCGGCAGGGCATGCTCGCATTGAATTAAATCACAGCCACGCACGGTTGCCAACGTGGGTTGCACCACAATACACAAACAAACAACAAGGTGCGCCGACCTGCAGCAGCAGGCTGGCTGGCGAGCAGCTGCTCCAGCCCGCCCGCCGGCAGCATTGCCGCAAAGGCGTCCATTGCGGTGTTGGTGGGGGCCAGCAGGGTCAGGTTGCGCTGCACGGCAGCGGCGCCCGCTGTGCTGCTGCCCTGCAGCGAGCCCTGTGGCAGGGGGGCAAGGGGAGGGGAGGGAGGGAGAGGGCACGGAGGGGGTGGGAAACGGCGGGCAGCTTCCTCGGCACGCACGGCAGGCAAGGCAGGCACGGCAGGCAAGGGGCAGAGCCCAGATGTGTCTGCATCGCTTGCAAGCCGCCTCACGCATCCCTCCCTGCTCAGCAGCCTCGAGTCTTTAGCTGCCGCCCGCTGCCGCGCCACGCCCTGCCGCATCAACCAGCACCGAAGGGACCCAGTCTGGCTGCGCCTCACAACGATCGAAAATCCCTGCTCGGCCTCACCAGCAGCCCGCTTGCGTTGACCAGCCGTCCGAACGTGTAAAGCTCCGGGGTGGAGAAGAAGAGGGCATCGATGGAGAGGCAGTCCCCTGCTGGCTGTGCTGCGCCGCCGCTGCCAGGTGCCGCCGCCTCCGCCGCAGGAGGCTGAGCTGCGCCGCCGCTGCCAGGCGCCGCGGCTTCAAGTGCCGGGGGCTCGGCGGCGCCCGCCGCAGCGGGTGCCGCTTGCGCGGCAGTGGCTCCGCTGGCGGCGGCGCCCGGGCCGGCGCTGCCGGCGCTGCCGGCGCCGGACCCAAACTGCTCCACTCCCATGGGCAGGAGCAGGGCGTCCACGACGTGCACCCACCCTTTGCAGACCGCCAGGTTGGGGAGGATGATCCTGCAGCGAAGGGGGAGGGCCTGAAACGCAGGTCGATGCAGGCAGGCTGGCTGGCAGGCAGGCGCTGCAGATGGGCGCAAGGAGGGGGCAGCGATGGAGCAGCGCTGCCACTGAGCGGCATCGCACGCCGGCCGTTTGGGTTTTGTGTGTTCGGCGGCAGCGGTCTGCGAGCCTCACGAGCGAGCACAGCAGGCCCAGCGTGCCTGGCGGAGTTGGAAGGGCCCACGAGCACCGTCTGGCCGCCCTCCTTGCGGACGGTGATGAACAGGCGCTGGCCCTGCGACGAGGTACAACAGCCGCGGCAGGGGCGCAATCAACCAAGTGGTGCACGGTTTTGATGTTAATGGGCACATGTGTGGACCGTGGCGGGCAGGGATGGGCAGGGCGACGCAGCGCAGCACAGCACAGCATAGCGCGGCACGCGCCTGCGGCGTGCGTGCCAGCGTGGGCAGCGCCTGCCCGTCCTGCATGTCCTCCACTCGCAGCGCCGGCGTGACTGCGCACACGCACACAACAGCGTGCAGCGAGGGCGCAGTCTCCTGATCAGTCAGACATGGCGGCGCAGTGCCAGTTGCCCCGCTGGCCTCCCCCCTCCCCTACTGGCCCGCCGCCGCAGCACGCTGTGCGGTGCAGAGCGCAGCCAGCCTCCGCCTCTTCCCCTGGTTGGTCCGCCTCACCAAGTACCCTTCCCCTGCCTCATGCCCCTCGCTCCCGCTGCTGTGCTCGCGGCCAAGGTGGTGCCAGTGCAGCGCACCGGTGAGGAAGGCCAGCAGGGCTTCAACCGCCTTGGGTGCGGAGCTCAGCGCAGCCTTCATCTCGGGGGACAGCGCAGCCACAAAGGCCTGCAGGCCCGCGTTGGAGGCTGCGGGTGTGGAAAACAACAGGTGCTTGGATCACCAACGGCGGGGACACACGCTGCTCAGCGCCGGGCGGGGGGCGCGCACGGCGTGCAGCCCAAGCAAGGGCGTGCAGGGGTAGAGTGTGGCCGGTCCGATGTCGAGCGCCAGCACACCGTCGACGATGCAATGCAGGCAGGGGGGGAAGAGGGGCGACCAGCGCGAATGCACCCCGCTGCCGGCGGGCCAGCTGCATGCAGCACCGGCACCCTGAATGCGCCGCTCGCTCACTCTTCAGCACAGTGACGTTGGAAGGCACCAGCTCATCCACCCAACCCTGCATACAGACAGAGTCGGGCGGCACGGGGCGCCCTGAGAGCAGCCTCAGAGCAGCCTCAGAACATTCTCGACATCCAACCATAGACAGCCAGCCAGCGCGCTGGCGCAGCACCACCGGGTGCGAGCAGGGCCGACTCCAGCAAAGTGCTCGAAGGGCACGAGCGCAGCCGAGCTCCGGCGCCACACACAGCGCATTGGTTTCAGTTGGTTGCAATCGGTTTCCAAATGGTTTCGTTCGGTTTCCATTTGGTTTCATTCGATTTCCAATTGGTTTCGTTCGGTTTCAATCGGTTTCCTACCAGCCCTCGCTTCAACCAGCAGCGCGGGTCGGTTGGCAGAGCCAAGGGGGGGGGGGGGGACTCACCGCCCCACCGCTCATCAGCTGCGACTCCATGGCCAGATCGGGAGTGGTGGCCAACAGCTCCGCGATCGAGGTGCAGGGCTGGCTGGCGGGGGGTTCGCCGGCGGGGGCGTCGGGTGGGGGCAGGCCCAGGGGCTCCGTGGCAGGTGCGACGGCCTCCCCTGCAAGCGGACGTGTTAAGCAAGGGAGGGGCAAGCACAGGATTTTTATGAAGGGTAGGTGCGAGGCAGCCGGGGGTTACTGTTGCGCGGTGCTGCCGGCAGGCGGAGGGGGTGGCTGCCATGGCTGTGGCGGCGGTGCTCCCCACTTACGCTTCGCCGCGGCTAGCGCTGCTGCGGCAACCGGAGCAGCTGTCGAGACAAACACCCACTCCTGCACTGCCCACCTTGCTGCGGCACCAGGGCGGCAGAGCCGGTGGCTGCCGCGGCGGCGGCGGTGCCGGCTGTCCACCTCAACGTGTCGTTTATGACGTGAACCACAGCGCGCCCGCCGCACACCGCCAGGTCAGCTTCCACCACCGATGCAGTACCGCCTGGAGCGATGAGCAGCAAATCGGTGCCCTGGGGGGTGCCAGAGAGAGGACATGGCAGGGTGGGGCATGGTGGCGGGCCCGGACATGCAAGCCGGTCCTTGCAGGCAACGGCTGGCGCTGCAACGCAGACGATCCCAGCGCTACGTGCACGGTGCGTGCTGCTGCAGACGGGCATGCCGGTGCTGCAGCAGCCCTTCCCAGATGATGAGAGCGGGGGCAGGCGGGCAGGCGGGCAGGCAGATCTTTGGGCTGGCTGAACACTCTGCTGCACCCCCGACATGCATGCTACGCGCGCCGTCGCACCGCGCAGCGCTCACCGTCGGCGGCGGGCTGGGCAGGAGGGCTATGGTGAGGTCTTGGCCCTCGTATGCTGTGGCAACAGATGAGATGCTCATGGCCTGCGCAGGGGTGGCGGGGAACCGACCCATTCGGACCTTGCGTCAAACTGCACGCGTACAGCGGCCCAGGCAGCCCACAGACTTGGCGGCCCAGGCGTCCAGCGGGGCCCGTGCACCCTCCCCGGGCCAGCGCTCACCCTCAGCTCAGCCAGGGTGCGGCCGGGGCCGGGCAGGAGGTGGAAGTTGGCGGTATTGTGCAGCAGGACAGGGTCTTGCAGGGCGGAACCAACCCAGCCGGAGGCCAGGCCTGCGCAATGGGTTGCGAGCAAAAGGCGGGGGGACGTCAATGCTGTTGCCCCGCCCCAAGGCGGCCCGCTGCTGCCGCTGCTCCACGTGGCAGAGCCCTGACCTCAACCTGCTGGCCCAGCAGACCCACCCACGGCGACGCGGTGCTTAATCGCGGCGTCCGACGGCACAAACCAGGTTCCCTCGGTGGCGCCGTCAGTGGTGGCCTCTGCAGCGCCCGCGGCCTGCAGGGTGGAAGGGTCGGAGCAGCAACAGCAGCTGTTTGCTGGGGCAAGGGTGGAAGTGTCGTTGGCAGCATCCGCCACGCCGACAGCCTGCCAGGAGAGGGAGTGGGCCAGGAGCAGTTTGATGATGGGTGCCCCGTGGGACAGCGTACTGTGCCCCACCGCACCCCACTGCGCCGCACGTCTACAGGCTGCTGCGCGGCACCGCCGGCCCCCAGCGGCTGGAGCACGCTGCAGAGGCCCCTCGTCGAGCTGTACTGCCGGCCAACCCACCTGCCAGAATTTCATCCAAAACGTGCTGGGCACCTGCGCGCTCTTCACCGCTTGAGCGATGGTGGGGGCGCAGGCGGGCTCGGCCGCCGGCGGCGGCGCGGCGGCGCCCCTTGGCGGCACCGGGCTGTAATGGAAAGGGAACGAGAATAATTGATGAGGCCAAGGGGTGTGGCTTGTGTGGCTTGAAGCCCGGGCGTGTGCGCAGCGCCACAGCCAGCATCCAAACATGCCCCTCCAGCCACCCCGTGCCCTCTCACAACAAAGGGGCGTCTAACACAAGGGCCGAGCCGCCGGCGCAGGTACGGTACTCTCCCGCGACGACGGCTGCTGTGCCGCCGTCCTCCCCAAGGAATTGAACAGTCTGTGGTGGGAGGCCGAGAGGGGAGGAAGGACCACGTGTGGGGCACAGCGCACAGACGGGGCACAGATGCGACCGAGTCGCTGCTGCTGCTGATGCAGCCACCGGCACTGCCGCCGCCGGCTCACCTGCCGCCGGAACCCCCCCCCCCGCGCACCTGCGGCGCACCGGGCTCGGCCGGCGGCAGCACCTGCACGGTCACAAAGTGCCCAGCGCAGCCCGTGTCCAGCCGGCTGCCGTTCATTTGAGCCAGGTGGGCGAGGGAGAAGCCGCCCTGCAGGCAGCAAAGGGGCAAGAGGGCTATCAGAGGGGGTCACGATGCATGAGTCATGATGCACGAGTCACGATGCACGACCGGTGATGCGTCACGCACACAAGGCTTGGTTCTCTGCCAGGCCAAGCCTTGCTGCAGTCCCTGCCTGCCTGAACCAGCGAGTACCCTCCCAGGCAGTTCCAGGCGTCC
Source organism: Micractinium conductrix (assembly GCA_002245815.2). Taxonomy (NCBI): domain Eukaryota; kingdom Viridiplantae; phylum Chlorophyta; class Trebouxiophyceae; order Chlorellales; family Chlorellaceae; genus Micractinium; species Micractinium conductrix. The sequence goes on from LHPF02000005.1 coordinate 1,909,782, forward strand.
ATGCTAAGCCCAGGAGGCAGGCCCTCCATGGCGGCGCCGCTGCCTGGGTCGGCGGCCTCAGCAGAGGGTGGTGCAGCGGCTGCTGCAGCGTCGGCAACAGCTACGGCTGCAGCTGCAGCCTCGGTCGACGGGCCGGGCTGCATGCCAGAGGGCACCAGGGCGGGGTCCCTCCACGCCGCGACGCCCTCCCGCACCCGAGCTGCAACAGGAAGCGTTGTAAAGGGAGGCCTGGGGGTTCAGTGCTAGGGAGGGGGGTTCTATGCACAGGAAGGAGGGTTTGATGCTTGCGGGGGATTCGTCCGGCGCCCGCCAGCTCTTGTGCTGTTGCTGCACCTTCCCCACACCGTGCACGCTGCTGCGTGCACCCACCCCCTCCTCACCCTCGTGCTCCACAAAGCCCGCCTCGCTGGGCGCAAGCAGCGTCCAGTTGGCACGAGGGTCGGTCAGCACAGCGCTCCAGTTGGTGGTCGGTGCCACAAAACGGGCGGCGTCGGCGGCACCGCTGCATACGGAGGAGGGGGCATGCGCAGTTGAGGGGAGCGGCAGACTCGTGAGGAGGCTGCTAGAGACTTTAGGGCGCAGCGGCAGCAGACCGGGCTAGAACAGGGTGGCGACAGGTTTGTCAGTCAGACCAGGGGCGTTGGAGGCAGTGCAAAGGCGGTGCACCGGCAGCTCGTTGACCGGCGCGCAGCCGCCGGCACTTTCACTTGCCTGCAGCGCCCCACCCGCAGCGCCTCCGCCAGCGTGGGGCTGCACTCCTTGCCGGCGGCGGCGGCGGCCAGGGGCCCGTGCAGGGTGTCATTGATTACGTAAACTGAAGGGGACAGGGAGTGATCAGGGGGAGGTAATGTTGTGATGAAGGGATGATCAAGGAAACGCCGGGGGCTGTCGCCGCAGGCGGCAACTGCCGCAGTGGCCGCTGCCCTCCCTCTGCATGCCGTGCCCTCCAACCACCCGCCCCCTGCCCCCCCCCCCCCCCCCCCCCCCCCGCTGGCCTGCTGAGCGGTTGTTGCAGGTTCACAGGTCATTAACTGATGAAGCAGACGCATGTATCGTGCCCCACTTGACCAACACAAACCACCATGCAGGTACGGCTGCAGGTACGGCTGCAGGTGCGGCTTCATCCCAACCCAACTCGTTTGTATTCGAGATCCATGCTGCAAAGCACGTGCCTGCCGTGCGTTTGCCGCAGGTCGACAGGTCGTCGATAATGCTTGCAGAGACGTCGGTGGCGTTGGCGAAGGCAAACGTCAGCGTGGGGGCGCCCTGCACGACGTGCAGGCATGGCGTGTTACAACACATCCGTGCCGCTGGCGGTGCGCTGACGCTCACAAACACACACACGTATACAGGCATCATGCGCTCACAGGAGGGTTCAACCTGCAAAGCACTCCCCACCCAGGGCCTGCCCCGGGCCTGCCGCTCACCCCCTGGACGGCGGGCGGCCCGACGTGCACCGCCAGCTGCCAGCCACCGCCCGCCTGCGTCTCCAGCTGCCGGCCCTCCATGCCTGCCAGCTGTTCGAGCGGCAGCGCGCCGGGCAGCACGTACACAGAAGCGAGCTGGGAGGCTGAGGCCGCTGCATTGGAGCTGCCGTTGGCGGCGCTGGCACGGCCAGAGGCAGGGCACCCGGCGGGCACGGAAGAGCTGTCGCGCGGCCCTTCAAAGGCGGCCACGCTCAGCGCAGAGTGCTGCACAGACGGCGAGGGAGGGAGGGGCGGGACGAGTGGGCGCTGTGGAGGAATGCGTGCACTCGCCCGCATACGCTTGGCTGCATGCGCTTGCCTGCACACACGATTGCGCCTTGACCCTCCCTGCACCACGCGACAATGCACGCTCGTTGCATGCTTGCCTGCATGGCCAGGTCTGTTGGTGCCAGCAACGTCACATTCGCCTCTGGGTCCTCCAGCCACGGCAGGCCTGCAGCACGAAACCGGACACCAGAAGCGCTCCGTGGGCTGTATTGCTGGATGGTTCCCTTTTCGACGCACTGCAGCAAGCGAGGCTACTGCTGCAGGACCAACAGTTCCAACCGCGCGCCCCACCTGCGGCCTGCAGCAGCAAGCGAAAGACTCCAGTGTCGTTGCGAAGCCCTAGTGCAATCAGCGGGTTGGCCGGGCAGTCGGCGGGCGTGAAGGCGGCAGCGGTGGTGGCGGTGGCGAGGCTGGTGTTGGCCGGCAGGCCGCCCGCTACGCCTGCTGCTGCCTCAACGGCTGGCGGAGCCTCCTGCAGTGCTGCCGACTTGAGGGCCGCCTGCTCCTGCTGCTGCTCTCGAGCCAGGGCAGCGCGCAGAGCGTCCTCGCTGGTGGGCGCAGCAGCAGCAGCGGGGCCCGGCGGCGGGGCTGCAGCAGCGCCAGCAGCAGCGCTGGCGTTCTGCAGCCCGCCTGGAGACAGGCCCTCGAGGGCAACGCTGTAAGCCACAAGGGTCTGTAGCGGGGAGGACGGCTGCGTGGCACACGGAAGCAAGCAGAAGTGAGCGCACGGGGACAGAGCAAGGACGGCGGAATGAACCGAGCATGCAGAGCTCTGGCCGGGAGCACAGCGCAGGCCTCTGCCCTCTTTCCTGGCGCTCTCTGGGGGTGCGCGACACCACAGCGGGCTCACCAGGAGCACAGCGTCCACAGCGTGCAGCACGGCGCCGCAGACCAGGATGTTGGACCTCAGCAGCCGGGCGGAAGACGCGTAGCCGTCCACCCGCACAGCGCCGGCGGTGCCGTTGTAGGTGAGGGCGGTGCTGCTGGCGTTTGCAGGCGGCGGGGTGATGGTGAGGAGCGCTCCGGGGAGCTGGGTGGCCACCTGCAGGCTGCCTGGCAGTCGCACTGCACGGCCACGGGGTGGAAGTAGGCAGCATTGCATTTGACTCTGGCAAAGTTGTGGTGCACGAGACACAAGGCGAGGCACAAGCTGCAATCTGCAATGATGCAATGACGCAGGTGCTGAATACACTTTATAAGCTCCCCGCCGCCCTCACTCACGCATGTCAGCATAGGCCAGGGGCGCCAGGGTGGTGTGATAGGCCACCAGGCTCGCCAGCTGACCGGCGCTGGCCAGCAAGGGCCCCTCTGTGAGGCCCTCTGCCGCCAGCCAGGCGCGCACGGCTGCGTTGGAAGGGACAAAGACTGAGAAGGAGGGTGCCGGGCTGCCTGCGCCGCGGCCGCTGCTGCCCGAGCCGTCGGTGCCGTTCCCGCTGCTGCTTCCGGCCATGCTGCTGAAGTTGGCGGCGGCGGCGGTGAGGTTGTGGCCGGAGAGGGTGAGCAGGGAGGCGAAGAGGCTCAGGTCAGTGGTGCCGCTGCAGGGGGGAGGCGACGGGGAAGGGAGCGGCAGGCTTGGCCGCTGAAATGCAGTCCGACCTCCTGAGTCAAGTAAAGCCAGGAACCAGGCAAGCGTGGGCACAGCACAGCACGACGCCGACCCACCTTAAGTAGCCCTGCACGTCGGTGCGGCAGGGAGGCGGCGCCGGGGCCGGCGCGGGCGTCGCCGCCGGCGGAGCCTGCCCTGCAGCGCCGCCGCCGGCGCTCGCAGGCTGGCCGCCTGGCGCAGCAGAGGGCTGGCTGAGGAGGGCGCCAAGCTCGCCGAAGCTCTGTGCTTCCGCCGGATCAGTCGGGCTAGACAGCGGCGGAGGCGGCGCCACCGCGGGCTGTGCAGCAGGCGGCGGGGTGGGCGACGGCGCGGCGGCAGCAGGCGGCGGCGCGGTGCTGCAGGGGCAGCGCCCGCAGGAGAACTGGCAGAAGGAGGCCATCCAGGGTTCGTTGCACTGGACATAGGGTTGAGCAGGGTCGAGGCGGAACGGCCGAATAGAGCAGAGGGCAAGAGCGTGGCGTGCCATGCCGCAGTGGGCGGCGCACGCTGCAGCGACATAGGCACTAGGCAGCCTTGCTCCGTGTGTGTGAAGGGCAGCCTTTCTTGCCCCACCCTCACCTTGCCCCACGCCGCCTGCTGACGGCAGGTGTGGCCCGCGGAGGGCGGGATATCGGTGCACACGCAGACGGAGGGGCAGGTGCAGCGGCCGCACGTCGTCTGGCAGTGCCGGCCCGCCAGGAGGGCGGCATCGAAGCAGCGGCCCGCGTCGCGCTGCGCAATGAGTGCAAGATGGGTCGAGAGGGCAGCACTTGCGACGGGGCGCCGCCCAAGCCAGGGGGGATCGGCCGTGGCCTGGTCGGCAAGCCGTGCAATGCCTGCCCACACTTGAAAGGCAAACTCCTCTTACAAGACGCACCTCTTTCTGACAGCTGTCGCTGCCTGGGGGCGGGATGTCAGTGCAGGAGCATGGGGCTGGCGCTGGCGCTGGCTGAGGGGCCTGCTGCTGCGCAGATGGTTGAGGTAGCGGCTGGGGCGGCTGCTGCGTGCGCGCCTGCTGCGGCGCCTGCGACGGCGGCGCCGCCGTCAGCTGGCTTGGGTCCCACTGATGCAGCTGCAGCTGCGCATGGGAGGCGGGCAGCGCGCACCCTGCAGGGCGAAGGAGCCATTGAGCGTGCATGAATGCGGTTGGAAGTGGGGCGCGGCTCTGGCGGCGACGGCGGGGGCAGCTCAGCAGCTTGGGGCACCCAGCAGCTTGGGCTTCACGTGCGCCTTCCCCTGGCCCTCAGGCGCACCCACGGCGGCCAGCAGCAGTGCCAGCAGCGGGGCCATCCGCCCTGGACGACGTAGGTTCGCTTCCATTGGCTGTGGCAGGACAGTGCCACGTGAAGACTGGAGACAGCCGGTTTGGGAGCAGATCTGAACTTGACCCCCCGCATGCATGCATCCACGTGCTGCTCTCCGCTAAGGTTTCTCTTTCTTTGGCCTCTCCCTAGCTGCTGGATCGAGCTTGTTATACATATGCAGAGGTTTTTGGGACAAGGGCAGAGCCTGCAGGGCGGCCCGCGCATCCGCCGCCGCCGCTGACGCCGCCCCTGCCGCACGCCGGCAGCGTCCAATCGTGCAACCCCAAGTCGCTGCGACCCAGCGGCGTCCCTCAAAGCGCCTTTGCCGAAGCCTCCTCCTCGCTCGCGCCCGCTGGGATAATCTCGTCGGCGCCAGCAGCGCCCCTGCCCCGGCTCGCCGGCGGCGGCAGCAGGGCCGCGGCCACCAGAGAGGCGGCGACCCACAGCGCCAGGCTGGCGACGAGCACGCGGCCGGCCAGGGACCATGCCCACAGCGCGCGCAGCACGCGCAGCGTGCCCCACATGAGCCACAGCATGACCGCCGTCCAGAAGGCCAGCGCCGCTGTCTCGCCCGCCAGCATGGCGGGCCTGTAGTTGCCGGGGGCGGGCACGGGCTCTTGCAGCTTCTGCAGGCCTGCAGGGGGTGCGGGGTGGCGGCCGTGGCAGCGCTGCGTGCAACGCAAAGGCAGAGAACGTCGCCGAGCGTGCGTGCGTGCGTGCCACACAGTGCCTGCCGTAGGTGAAGTCGGTTCAGCAGTCGCTGGCACCACCCCAGGCTGCCTGAATCATGCAACAAAGCAACGATCGATTGTTGGCCACTGTTGGTTCATCAGCACCCCTGCCTGCCTGCCTGAATCAATCAATCGATCAATCAATTGATCGATCAATCTACCAACCGACCAATCAACCAACCAATCAATCAATGATGCGCTGCGCACCGTGGCGGGGGGCGGAGTAGACCTCGGCCCACTGCTTGTCCCACAGCGCCTGCGCCGCCGCCATGAACGCTTCAAAGTCCTCGAACTGGGAGCTGTCCAGCACCGCTGCAGGAAAAGAACACGTTTCTGGCCAGTCAGCTGCATCACAATACAGCAACATTGCACCTCATGAAACCTCCTCCACCTTCCCATCAGAACGCCTCGGGTGTGCCAGCCACGCCGCCTCCCACGCCGCCTCCCCTGCAACGCTGCGCTGGGGCTGGGCCAGCATGGCGCTGGCCCTGCCCTCCCGCAGCGCACCCGAAGTGCCGGTGACGAGCGTGCGCCCGAAGTGCGCCCAGCAGAGCCGCTCGTTCAGAACATCCTCCTTGCCGGCGGTGATGACGGCCTGCAGGGGCAGGAGGAGGACGGGATACGAGCGCGTCATGATGGGCAGCGGTGACGGTGTGCGAGGGCCAGCTGGACTGGGTGCGGGCGCGGTGTGGGCGGGGCCGCCGTGCAGGGATGTGCACGCTCGGGCACCGCCTTGCTGCAGTGAGGATTACCACTGGCCACAGAGAGAGCCCTGGGGTGGGCTAGGCGAGGAGGGCAAAGGCAGAGAAGTGTTTCCGCAAGGCTGGCCCGAGGCTCAGGGGCACCCCCAAGCAGCTTGCCCCCGCGCGGCGCCGCCCCGCCCCACCTGCACCGGCATGCGCCGGGTGTACGCGTAGCGCAGCATGCCGTGCTTGAGCGGCAGGCTGGCGGCGCTCTGGTTGCGGTGGCCCTCTGGGTACACCAGCAGGCTGCGCAGCGGGCCCCGCGCCAGTTCTTTGTCGAGCCAGGCATTGAACTTCTGCGGTTGGCACAAAAAACAAAACCAACAACAGAACTGGACGTCTGCGGAAGAGCGGGCAGGGGCGGCCGCGGCCGCGGGCAGGGGAGGTCGCGCGCGCCGCCCGGCAGGGGAGCGTTGCAGGAAGGGACGCCGGTGTTAGCCCTGCCCGCAGCAGCAGGGCAGGGCGGCGTCGCGGGCAGAGCCATGATTGATGGCAACACAACGGCTGGAAGGGAGCCCGGGAGCGGCGGGGAGGTGCGGGCTGGGACGCAGGGGAAGGGAGGCGAGGGCAGGCGGAGCGACAGCCAGGCACCATCATGATGACGGAGCGGCCGGCAACCCCCACACAAGCAGCCACCTCATTGCCCACCTCCTTGTCTCTGATGGCCTGTCTGTGGAACAGCAGTATGCCACGCAGGGCGAGCAGGGAGGTGGTAAAGGCAGGGAAGCCGGCGCCCACAGCACGCCTGCAGCGGGCGGCGTGCAGCACGGGCGGCAGCGCCGGGGAGCGGGCGCGGTGAGGGCGCAGGCGGCGCCTCGGGGCTGCGCCGCCAAGTGGCGTGCGGTGCACGCAGCGCGCAGGCGCCCAGGCGACCTGCCGGCCCTCCCTTGATCCCCCGTGCTGCATCAAATATCGACTGGCAGTCCCTTAGCACACAGCCCCTTGGCACACAGTCCCTTGCCATGATCTCACACGGCTCAGCGGCTGACCGTAGACGGACACGATACCCCGTAACTGTATAAGCATTGCAGCACTGCAAACGTGTCACAAATGCTTGCCTGCTGAGCGGCACCGCGCGGGACCCGGTTATGTACATGTCGGTGAAAAAGTCAGCCCAGCTGCGGTGGTTGCACTGCGGTGAGGGCGGGTGCGCAGGGGCGGCGGGGATCAGCACGTGCACGGCGGCAGACCGACGGGAGTGCTGCTGCCTTGGTGGGGTGGGTGAGAGTGCTGCTGCCGCCTGCAAAGGCAGGCGAGGCGAGGCGCGGGGCAGGGTGCCCGCCCGACTCCCGGCCTGCCGCACTCCCCTCCCCCAGTTCCCCTCCGTGCCACGTCGGCTGGCGCGCTGCTCCCCCCACATCTCACCAGGTACATGCACCGGCCCTGGTGCACCTCCTGCGTGCCGACTTTCAGAATCTTGACGTGGGAGAGCCACGTCATGAAGCGCACCCTGCAGGTAGGGGGGGCAGTCGGCGGCGAGCGGTCGGCGGCCTCGGCGGCGGCGGCGGCGCGGGGCCCACCGGCGGGGGCGCGGCCCGACCCGACCCAAACCCAGCCCTCGGATCACTCACGCTCCCTGCACGTCATTGCGCTGGGGAGAGCGGAAGTCCCACCAGCGCACAAAGCCCAGCAGGGCGCCCAGGGAGAAGAAGAAGAAGAGAGCGACCGTGCCCAGCCCAAAGGCGGGGAAGTGGAGGAGGCCCAGCAGCGACAGCGCCATGTTGGAGAGCTTGGGTGCAAGCGCAAGATGAGCAAGAGGAGAGCCGCGCCAGAACGTTGATGCGGCGTGGCGCTGGGCGCGCTGGCAATGGCCGGCTGGCCGTGGCAGTCCCAGGCACTTGAGAACTCTCTCTGGGGCCATTGCCCACGAGGCTGAGCACCCGTTGGTGGAGCACTGTGGCGCGCAGAGGGGAAGGCAAAACCTGGGTGGCAGCTGGTCTGATGCGTGGGTCCCCGCGTTGCACGCATGCGCCGATGGCCGCTGCACACGAGTCTCTTCACTTCTGCAGGCTCTTCCCCTGCTGCTGAATCGAGTCTTAGAGATTCAACTGCTGCAAAACAGTATATGACAGATGCATCACAATCAGTGCATAGCCTGCAGGGCGGCTGCCGCATCCGCCGCCGCCGCCGCCAGCGCCGCCTCCGCCCCCGGCACCGGCGAGTCGCGGAACTGACGCTCCCCGTACAGCGCGCGCGCCGCCCACGTGGCCTCGTACAGCTGGTGCAGCCAGGGAGGGGGCGGCGGGTCGCCTGCGGCCGCCACCACCGCTGCATTGTACCGTCGCTGCTCGTCGCCAGCCTGGCAGTAGGAAGGAGGGATTTGGTGCGGAGAGGGCTGAAAGGGCGCTCCCCCTCTGCCACGCGATAAGCACAACAAGCGCTGCGGCGGCGCCAGAGAACAAAGCCGACTGCCCCAGTCTGCTGCCCCACCCTTTCACAACCACAAACCCTCTTAGCCCCGCCCACCCACAACCACCCAGCAACAACCTCCCCACGCTCTTCGCCTGCCTGGCGGTGCGTCCACCGCTTGGGGACGCCCGCTGCGTCCAGCCCAGCATAGAATGCTGCGGCAGCGGCCTCCATTTTCGCGCGCGGCGGCAGGGGGGCAGCGCCCGACAGCGCGCACGCCACCCAGCGGGCCTGCAGCAGAGAGCAGGCAGGGAAACGAGGCCCTTCGTTGTTGCCTGCTGCAATACGCCGTGCTACGTCACGCCGAGCTGCCGTTGCTGTCCGGCAGCTGGGCGCTGCTGGGCGCTGGAACAGCAGCCATGTGCATACCTGCAGCTCCATCTGCGGCAGCGGCGCCGACATCCAGGGGAGGCCTAGGAAGGAGAGGGAGGGGGCGTAGTCCGGCGGGAAGACGTGCTGCGCGGCGGGCCAGCAGGGGGATGGATGCGACGTGAGGGAAGGCTGGTTTAGCGGGTTGCGTGTGCACGCATGCACGGGTGCGAGTGAGAGGCGCAGCACGGGCAGCACGCACATCCTGCAGCTGCTGGTTGAACTCCTTGTCCGTGCTTGGTGCGGCGCATCACTGGCACAGCACAGCGCAGCACCGCAGCGCGCAGCGTGGCAGAGCAGAGCAACAGAGCAGCAGAGCAGCAGAGCAGCAGCACCTGGTACAGGGGAGCCACCCGATTGTCATCTATCGAAACAATGCCAGGTGTGTCGAGGAAGGGGAAAGACTACTGATAGCCTGCGGCCAGCAGGGCGGCAGCCGGGGCACAGCACTGTGAAGGCAGAGAAGTTGTAGTGCTCAACGGGAGCCGCCCGCAGGCACCCGCCTGAAGCTGCTGCAATGGAACGAGACCCGCCCGTGCGCGGTGCACGGCGCGCATGCCGTTCTCCCCATTGCATACTGCACGCAGCGCGTGATGTGCGTCTGCGGTGCACGCTGTGCAGCGCACCCGTGCAATAGATGACGGCGTCGACAGCGGGGATGCGCCGCCCGTCCTCCAGGCTCACAGACCCTGACACACTTGTGTGCATGCAGGGGCGCAACGATATCTGAAAGTGTGCAGGCTGGTTGACGTGGCAGCAGCGCTGCACCCGAACAGCCTGCAGGGCAGACACATATGTTGCACCTGAGCCCCACCCCACCCCACCCACCGTCGGAGTGCAGCTCCCGAACGTTAGGCGCCCGCATTACATGTACATGTGCCTCGCTGCCGCCGCCAGGGCTGCTGGTGCTGCTCTTGCCGCCGTCGCCGCCGTCGTCCCTGCCATTGCTGCAGGCGGTGCCGCCTGGCCCATAATCTGGCGGCGCCTCGGGGCGCCAGCCGCGGGCGCACAGCCAGACCTCTGCCGCGCCTGCATTGCTCAGAGACGTCACGGTGGCAGGACTAAGGGATGGTGCCCGCCGGCACGCGATGCGCACGGGGCCAAGTGTGATGGACTTCGGGTACAGCATTGTCAGTTTGCACCAGTGTAGGATGGGGAGGATGGATTGCCAACCCGTGTGCAGGTCTCGTAACGCTGGCAAGCCAGGCAGGGCAATCAACGTTTGTGTTGCCACCCACCCGCGTCTGCTAGCTCGTGAGCAATGTCCAGCCCAGAGAAGGCGGCGCCCACCAGCACCACTGCGGAGCGCAGGGCATGTCCGGGGGGGCGCATGCACGTCAGGGCAGGCGGGCATGCAGCGAGGGTGCCACCGCCCCTTTGCCAGCCGCGCCCTTTGAGCCCTTCAAGGCATCAGGCACAGAACGCGCGTGCTGTGCGGTTCTGTGCTGTGCCAGTGCTGTGCTGTGTCGTGCTGTGCTTTGCCGTGCCACGCTGCGCTGTGTTATGCTATACTCGCGCACCTTTCTTGCCCTTGAAGCCCTCGGGCCGGCAGTAGCTGTGGCTGTGCATTTGAAGGCCCGGCCAGCTGTCCTGCCCTGGGAACACCGGGTAGCGCGGCTCTGCAGCGGGGGGGGGCAGGGCGGGAAGCAGCGAAGCTCGGGCAGTGAGAGAACTGGCAGGTTGCACTGGCGCCCCCAGCTGGCCAGCACGTGTGCAGAGCGGTGGGTCCCAGGTGTCCGCAGCAGCACGCAGCCGCCGCAGCACAGCCAGAGGCAGCCAGCAGCCAGAGGCAGCCAGCAGCCAGAGGCAGCCAGCAGCCAGCCAGCAGCCAGCAGCCAGAGCCAGCAGCCAGCAGCTAGCAGCACCGCAAATGAGCCAGCGCCTGCACCCCAAATGAGGCAGCAGCCAGCGCCCGCACCGGAAAAGTGGCCGCTGCACACCACGACGGCATCAACCTCCAGGCTTTCTTCAGTGTCACCATTGGTGCTGCCGCACGGGGAACTCTCCTCTGCCGCATCACTGCTGCCGCCGCTGCATGCGGAGCAAGCTTCGACGCGCCACCGCCAGCCGTGGGCGCCGCCCGCGCCGCTGCCGCCGCCGCCGCTGCTGCCGGGTCCGCCTGCTGCTGCTGGCAAGGGCTGCAGCCGCGTCACTTCGGTGCCAAACCTGTGTCAGATGGGTGGGTGGGTGGGTGGCACGCGTCCTTCTTGCAGTGTGAAGTACGTGAGCGCGACCCGTGAGCGACAATGCTGGTCCAGGGATGCAGCGCCGCTCTCTCGACGGCGCGCATGCGGGGCACGCGCGCACCCGCCGCACCCACCCACCGGATGTGCCGCAGCAGGCCAAACCGCTGCGCGTACGCCTCGAGGTAAGCCAGCACCTCCTGGTGGCAGGGGAACCGCCGTCCGTCGGCGGCCCCCGGGAAGGAGACCGGCAGGCAGGGCAGCTCCAGGAACCCGCACACCTGGCGGGGCAGGTTTGTCCGGAGGCCGGCGTACAAGCTGGAGTGCACGCGGAGGCGGCGGCCTGCAGGGGGCCGGCGCACACGAAACACTCGGTACGGCGTGCCTCAGCTTGGCTTGCCTCGCCATCCACCGGTTCGCCGTGCACAGCATAGCATTGCATTAGCCGGTACTGCAGCCTCTGCGGTCAGGGCTGCGTGCAACCCATCCTGGATGACTAATCGATGACAAAACGTGCACCTGGGGTGCCCCCCCCCCCCCGCGGGTCTCTCTCTGCCTGGCGCTGCTGCTGCTGCTGCCGGGGCGGCGGCGGCGGCAAGAGGCAGCATCACTGACAAGCAGGCAACAAACGATGGCCCACCTGGTTGCACCACCCCCAGGGCGTCCTTCTCCATCTGCTCGCTGTACCGCCACGTGCCGCCCACTGCTCGCCCCGCCTCCAGCACTCAGCCAGGCAGCGGCGGCCACGGAGAGCCAGCAAGTCGAAGACTTGTTCGAGGGACTGCAGCAGCAGACGGCGCCGGCAGCGGGCGGCTTGCTGTGCGCAGACCGTGGCATGCCGCGTCCCAGAGGCAGGGGCCTTCTCGGGGGCCGGAGGCCCCTGGCACCAGCAGGGAGGGCACTGTGCAAGACCCAAGCACCTCAGACTAATACAGCAATGAGAGCGCCCGGCTGCGCGCCCCACCTGTCACATGGTGCCCCTCCTTTGATAGTTCACGTGCGGCGACCAGCCCCGCTGGGCCCGGGCCAATCACCGCCTGCAGTGTGGGAACAGAAACCACTAAGTTCCGTGCACCTGCTGCGTGCTGACCCTGTGCAGAGCTGGGGCGGAGGTCCTCGAGCCGAGGGGCGCGGGCGGGTTGCACATGAAGGGGGGGGGGTGGGGGGGCAGCAGCGCGGAGGAGCCACTGTGGCATGAGAAAGCCGCACCAACGTGTGGGTGTTTCAACATCACTTGCAGGCCCTGCAGCATGTGTACTGCAGTGGGCGCTCACCACGGAGCAGCGCCGCCGCGCCATCTGCCGCAAGCCGCCGCAGCTGGCGACGCTGCCTCTCGAGTTGCGCTCTCTCGACCCCGAGGTGATCAGTGCCGCTCAGAGCGCTGCTGGCTCAGCTGCAGCGCTCTTGCGAGGCGAGCGAAGTCGGTGGGAGCCCTAGTTGCAGCGGAGGTCTTCCACGGCGGCGTGAGCCGCATGAGGAGTAGCTGTGGTATGCAGCTGTCGACTAGAGTCTGCACAACACAAGTGGCGCCTCCACCGCCGGCGCCTCGGAGCACAGCGTGCCCCCGCCGCCGCTCCCCGCCGGCGACGGTACATGTGAAGGGCTGCCGCCGGGTTGCTAGTGCCTCCTTTTTCGCTCGTTCTTTTTAACGTTGTAACCTTATGTCAAGAGGGCGCTCATGCATTGCGTGCCTCCCCTGATTAACTGTGGCGGGGCCGGTTGTGCTGCGCAAGCGCGGCACAGTGCTGCGCGACGCTCGTGGGCGTCTCACACCGCATCCTGACCCCGCCCGACAGTGGTGCACAGCAGTTCTATGTGGAGCGGTAGGTTGATTTGCAGCTGCAAATGCAAAGAGGGGCTGACGGCCGGATACCATGCAGGTGCCGAGCGGCAGTGGTCACGGCGTGCTGGGTGCCACCTGTTGTACGCCTGCTTGCCGGGCGCCGCCTCATTCACACGTGCCTGCTGTCTCCACGGCAGCCCAGGGTGCGTGCGGACCGTGCGACACAGGGGTTCGCAAGCCCGCGTGTGGGAGGTCTCGCAAGCTTGCGCTTACTCCCCCCACGGCCCTTCGCCCGCCGCAGGAGGACCACCGACATGTGGGACGCGCGCCTTTTCCTGCCGGCGCTGCTGCTGGCCTGCGCGGTGGGCGGCGGTGCCGCCGCCACCGCCGATGGCGCCCCCTTTGCTCAGCTGAACGCCACAGAGGGCGAGGTGCTGGCCTTTATCAACGGCCTCGAGGGGCAGACGGTGTTGGCGGGGCAGCCGCAGTATCAGCACGCTCGCAACTTGACTTCCTCGGCGGGTGGGTGGGTGGTGGTGGGGTGGGGTGGGGTGGGTGTGGGCGGGGTGGGTGGGGGCGCGAGGGTGACCCGCTAGGGCATGGCGACAGCACGTCAGCTGCAAACCCTGCTTTCTGCTCACCCGGTGGCTGCCGTCCTGCAGGCTACCCATTCAACGACAAGCGCCCCGTGATGATCGTCTACTGCGCCAGCGAGGCCGACGTCGCCGCCGCCATCACGTGGGCGGCGCAGCGCAAGCTGCCGCTGTGCGTCCGCGCCGGCGGCCACGACACCAGCGGCGCCAGCATCTGCACCGGCGGCGTCGTCGTCGACGTCTCGCCGTTGGACCAGGTGTCTGTGCTGCCGGACGAGGGGCAGGTGGTGGTGGGCGCCGGCAACATGTTCCAAGACCTGCGGGACGAGCTGGCCCTGGTCGGCATGGGCGCCGTCACCGGCGACTGCCCCACTGTCGGTGCGTGCGGCGGCGGGGCGCAGCAACAGGGGGAGAGTGGGTGGGCGGGTGGTGGCAGCGCCGCTCTAGAGATCTCGGGGCTCCTTCTCGGGCCCCCGCCACCACCACCACCAGCCCCGGCCCCCTCCTGCCCGCCGCCCCCTCCCCCTGCCCGCCGCGCCCCCCCCCCCCCCCCCCCCCCCACACACACACACACCACCCACCCACCCACCCACCCACACACACACACACCACCACCACCACCACCACCCACCCATCCATGCAGGTCTGGCGGGCTACTCGCTGGGTGGCGGCTGGAGCTGGCACTCTAAGGAGCACGGCATGGGCACCGACAACATCCTCAGCCTGGAGGTGGTGCTGGCCAACGGCACCAGCGTGACCGCCAACGCCACCAGCCACCCCGACTTGTTCTGGGCCATGCGCGGCGCGGGCCACCAGAACTTCGGCGTGGCCACCTCTATCGCCTACCGCGCCTTCCCCATCAAGCCCCGCGTGCCCAGCTACAACGTGACGTTTGACGTGACGGGCACGGACTACGACGCCGCCGCACGCGCGCTGGCGCTGTGGCGCAACCTGTACGTCGACGCCCCCGGCATGGAGCACCTGGTGGTGCAGCTCTTCTGCTCGGCGACGATGGGCGACCCCGGCAGCAAGCAGATGGCGTTCCTGGCGGTGCTGTGGCAGGGCAGCGAAGCCGACCTGGAAGAGATGATGCAGCCGCTGGCGGCGCTGGGCGACTCGGCCGCCGGCGCTCTGGTGGATAACCCGGAAGGTGTCGCTGCTCTCGAGGTGTGTGTGTGGTGGTGGTGGTGGTGGTGTGTGTGGTGGTGGCGGTGTGTGAGTGTCTGGTGGCGGTGGGGGCTACGAGGGCCTGGCAGCCAATTGACATTTCCGCTGCGTTCCGGCACTGAACTGTACGCCGTGCGTGCCTCACAGACAGTGTAGGCACAGGGTTGACCCGCTGCCGCCGCTGCCGCCGCTGCTGTGATGCACGCCCCCACCTGCTGCATGCCTCGGCAGCCGCTCGAGCTCCGCCCCCATGCCCTCCATGCCCGTTCCCTTGTGTGGCCCTGCACATGCAGGATCCGCTGACCGTCAACATCGACAACCTGCAGGGCGCCCCCGCTTACTGGGAGAGCAAGGTGTTGTTGGCTAGCAGGGCGGCATGTCCGTCCGCGACTGCCCGTTGCCAAAGCTCTGCTTGCTGCGAGATTGATGCGTCCTCCAGCGTTGTTGGCTCAGTGATTGTAGCCGTGCGTGCCGTGTCAGCCAAGTTGCGCTTGTGGCCGGTGATCGTGTAGCCTTCGTTGCGCCGGATGGCTGCTAGGATTATTGTGGTTGCACGCCGTGGCCGTTTCGTTTTGTGGGTTGTTGAGCTGCTTGGAGGGGCCTGCCGTTTGGCCGTCACTGCCACGTGTTGTCGGACGTTGTTCAGGCTCCTCCTCTCCCACGGGCTTGGCGCTCTCCTCTTTTCCTTTTCAATCTTTACAGCGCGGGCAGTACGTCACTCGCGCGCTCGACGTCGACGAGTGGCGCTCCGTGCTGGATGGCATCTTCTCCTTCCCAACCTTCCCCGACAACTACACCGGCCAGGCGTACATGGCCTCCTACTTTGAGCCCTACGAGGGTGCGGGCGCCACCAAGGCCGGGCTGGGGGGAAGTGCGCCACCAGGGGGCGGGCAGAAGGCGGCGGCCGGCGGCCGGCGCTGAGGCGGCACCAGGATGCCAGGCCGCCCACCTCCTCCTTCCCCGCCGCACCGCGTGCCTGCCGCACTGACGAGGGCGACTTGCCTGGGGAGAAGGCGGGGGAGAAGGCGGCGGCACGGGCAGGCGCGGGCACCCACCGCCTGCTTCCCCGCCGCGCCGCTGCATGCTGCACCGCAGCCACCGCCGCTGCGTCACCCCCCTCCAATTCCGTTCCCCCCTGCAGGCACGATGGTGAGCGTGCCCAGCGACCACAACGCCTTTGTGCACCGGGAGGCGGGCTTCGACCTGGTCCTGGACCTGACCTACACCAACGAGCCCGGCGCGCAGGACGCCGCCCTGGCCTGGCTGGCCAGCTTGTACGACGACAAGTGGCTCGGCCTGATGAACGGCCAGGCCTGTGAGTTGCTGCCGCTAATGCCCGCTGCTGCTGCTGCTGCTGCTGCTGCTGCTGCTGCTGCTGCTGCCGCCGTGGTACGCCTGTATGTTCTGCAAGACAGCATGGCTTGGGGCCAGCGGGCGGCGCAGGTCCAGCGGCAGGCCTCCAACTGCCGCTCGCTCTGTCCTTCCTTCCCCCACACCAGACCCCCACCCCCACCCCCACCCCACCCCCACCCCCACTCATTCACACCCTTGTTGCCGCGCCGCAGACCAAAACTACCCGAGCTCGGCCTATAGCCCGCAGCGCGCGCTGGAAATGTACTTCGCCAGCAACCTGCCGCGCCTGATCGACATCAAGCAGCAGTACGACCCCACCGGCGTCTTTGCGCCGGAGCAGGGTGTGCCGCTCGAGCCGTTGCCGTCAGGCGACTGAGCGGCGTCGGCGTCAGCGGCACCGCCTGTCTGCACAGCGCATGACGCATGTTATCTACTTGTCGTAACCAAACAAACTGAATGTCGAGTTTTTGTTTATCGGCAATCATGAAGACTGGTAAGCAGACACATATTCAGGCACGTGCTAGTGGGCATCCCCGGCCTTTGCATGCCGCCTGCGGCCCCTGCCCTGTTGTGCGACCAGGGGCAGAGGTGCCTGGTGCCAAGCAATGCGGACGGGCTGCAAATGTGGCCCCTGGAGTGCTACAAGAGCAGCAAGGCGTCGTCATCAGCAGGCCCCCTGGAGGCGCCAACGCCGCTCCCTCTGCGGCGTGAAGGGGAGGGGCTTGTTGGTGGAGGGGAGGCGCTTGGGGGTGGAGGGGAGGGGATTGGCAGTGAAGCACGATGCTTGGGGGGTGAAGGGGAGGGGCTGAGGGGTGGAGGGGAGAGGCTGGGTGGTGAAGCACGATGCTGGGTGGTGAAGGAGAGGGCCCGGCGGGTGGAGGGGAGGGCCAGGCGCATGCCGCCGCCGCCGCTGGCTTCTTGCCCTGAGCGCCTCTCAATCGTGATGGTGATCAGCGCCCGTCAAGAAGCGATGGCTGCGCTGAGGCGCTTGCAATCTTCACCAGAAGCCGGCCTGGAGCCCCAATGTGCGGAAGACCAACTCTTTCGGGGCGGGGCGATCCTGAAGAACAGCGTAGTGGCCACCCGTAGTTCCGACGAGAATGTGAGAGTGTTGTGCAAGTCCACCACTGCTGTCCCCGGCCGCTAATAATTATCAGCCGCCGCTAGTGTGCGCTGCCGGCCCCGCTCTGCCGCCGCTGGTCTGCCCGCGGCACAAGTGGGTTCATTTTAAAGGGCTGCCGGTGATTCTTCGATGCTTACAAACTGCCTATCCTCACTGGCAGTCCACAGGAGATTGACGGGCAAGCGCAGATCGCGCGTCGTCTTCACATAACCCGCGTCGGGGTCGGCGGCACGGCAGCGTCAGCGCGGTCTCATGGGCGCCTCAAACCTGACCCCCTACGGCCCCGCTCCGCCGTACCACAGCGATGGGCCGCCCTCCTTCTACCCCCCAGGCGCAGGCAGCGCAGCCTGCACTGCCGCTGGCGTGGGCGCGCCACCGCCAGGCCTCTCTGGCTGCCAGGGACTTGGGCCTGCTTGATGGGCTGGCGCTGGTGAGCGCCGGACAGCAGCGGGGAGTCCCGCAGCCGACACGAGGGCGGCTGCGCTGCTGGGCTCGTCGTCGCCGCCGCCGCCGCCGCCGCTTTGGCGGCGGTACCGCTTCGTAGGGACGTTTGAAATCGCGATATCCTTTTCACCCGCCTGGCTTTCCGTCCCCCTCCTGTGCTCCCGTGTTGCAGGGGGTGATCACTGCCGGGCTGGCGCGCAACTGGGGCATCCTTTACCTGGCCGACGTTGCGTTTCTAACCGTGCTGCTCGCAGCGTTTGCCGCCAACGCCTCCTGCCGACGCGCGCACCCCGCCCGCTGGGCTCGGCACCGCGAGGCCTGGGCGGCCGCGCTTCGCATCATCGTGGCCGCGTCGCCCACAGCATGGACCATCACACGAGTGGCGCTCGCCACCGCGCCGCCCTACGGCGCCAGCGCCGCGCTCAACGCCGCCGTCTTCTCCCTTTCCCTGCTGTTCTGCTCCTTCAGCGCGACCGGCGCAGTTCTGGTGCGTCCACTGCCAGTTCTTTCTGGGGGAGAACAGTACTCCCTGCCTGCCCGCTGCCGCCCGCCCGCAGCTGCCACCCTGCCAGCTGTGCTGCCGCCCTGCTGCTCAGGCTGACAAACCTCTGCTGCCTGGTGCCCGCCCCTCCTCGCCTGGGCAGTCCCTGGCGCGCCCCGTGCGCCTGGCGCTGCACCTGCCCGCGCAGGCGCTCGCAGTCCTGCTGATCGCGTGGCACAACGGTGCCATGTGCACCACCGCCGCGCTGCAGCACCCCGCGGCCCGCAGCGCAGCAGCGACCGTGTATGCGGAGCTGTCGCTTGCGGCCAGGGCGGTGCTGCCGGCAGCGGTCGTCACCCCCGTGCACGGCGCAGAGGCGACGTGCAAGGCGGTGCTGAGCCTTGCCGAGCTGCTGGGCTTCGTGCTGCCGACACTCTTCCTTGCGGCAGCAGAGGTTGCCCTGTACCGGCAGTGGTCTTCCGCCTGGATGGCCTGGCGGCAGCAGCAGCAGCAGCAGCAGCAGCAGCAGCAGCAGCAGCAGCAGCAGCAGCAGCAGCAGCACGAGGACAAGGAGGCGGGCGGCAGCGCAGGCGGCGGAGGCAGCGCCCGCCAGGCGGCGGCGACGACGGCGGCAGCGGCGGCGGCCCCGCCTCCGCTTCAGCACGCTGCACCGCCCGACGCCCCTACCCGCGTGGACACCGGCGCCCACCCATTCCTGCAGCCGCCTGGCCCGCTGGCAGCGCGCGCCTATGAGCTGTTGGGCGCTTGCCTGGCGCTGCGGCGCGACCCCGCCGACGCTGTGTTTGCTGCGCTAGCGGCATGCCAGCTGCTGTGCGCCGCGTGGCAGATCATACGGCTGCTGACGCCGCCCTGAGGGCCCACACCATCCCACAGTTCAAACCCGCCCTCTCTAGCAACCCTCTCTACCAGCCCTCTCAACACCCTGCCTGAGAACCCTCCTTACTAACTCTCTTGCTCTGCCTGCAAGCGCGCCCCTGGGCGAGCCTCCCCCTGCGCATCCCCGTCGTGCTTTGCCCAACCTGCCCTGACCCTGCCGTGCTGCTGTGCCATGCTGTGTCCCAAACCTCGAGAGACCATTCATTCCCACCTGGGACAGTGCTTTACACCCTACCTGTTTCTCTACCCACCTGCCTTTGATCTACCGCAACTGCTCCACCCCAAGTAGCACGCCTCATCGAAGCGGACGCGGCGCCCCTCCCGGCCCTTGCCGCAGCGCGCTCTGCTCCCAGCTGCCGCATGCTTCTCCCCTCAACCCTCGTGTGATTTCTTGCCGACGCCTTGCCACTCTCTGGGGGCGATCCCCCGGATCAGTGCAGTGCATGGTTTCCACAGGTTGCTGAGCAAGACGAAAACAGGGAATTGTTGCAGAGAGGAGCAGGCTAAGCGCAAGGAAAGATGCTGGTTGTACAGGGGGTGGGTGGGGAGAAAAGAGATGGTTCGTTCTACTGGCGCTGCAGCGCGCGCAGCACGCCGTCTAGCTGGGCCGCAAGGCCGTCCAGGCGGGCGTTCAGCTCCCGTCGCAGCGCCGCCACCTCGCCCTGCAGCGCCTGCACAGCGTGCACAGCAGGCGCAGGCGCGCTGCCGGACAGCGCGACGCGTGCTGCCGGCAGCGGCGCCGCTGGCCTGGGATCCAGAGCTGCACCACCGCCGTCCTGCTGCTGCTGCTGCTGCACTGCAGGCGCCGCCACAGGGGCGGCATCAGCGCTTCCCATGGCTTCAGCGTGTTGCACCAGCTGCTGCAGCGGGTAGCAGCAGAGCCACAGCTGCTGCGGGGAGTCGCCCGCCAGGGGAGCGCTGAAGAACGGTGCCGCCTTGGGCCGCGGCGCCGCAGCCAGCAGCGCCCATACCAGCTGCTCACTGCTGCTGCTGCTGCCACTGCTGCCGGCCGCGGGTGATGACAGCGCTAGCCCACGCAGCTTGACCGAGCAGCCGCCGGGAATGTCGGCGGGCAGCGGCAGGCGCACCGGCGCGCCGCGTGGCAGCAACCGATGTCCGCCTGCCGTGCACAGCAGCAGCACAGGGGGTGACAGGCGGCTGCTGGCCAGCAGGAGCAGACTGTCTGGGCCTGAAACCACCAGATCAGCGGCAAGCCCCAACTCCTCTGCTGCCGCCACCCGCGCTGCTGCAGCAGAGCCGTCGACCGTCGGGTTTGCTGCAGGGCTGCTGCTGCCTTCCAGCCACAGCACCGCCACCTGGCCGCCCTCCGCGCCGGCCTCCGTGCGCGCAGACAGCGGCAGCGACGGCAGGCCCGCCTCCAGGGGCATGTGGTCGCCGCTGTCGAGCAGAAAGTGGGCAGGGATGGCGGGGGCGCTGCTGGCGCGGCGCACGTGGCGCAACGTCAAG
This sequence comes from Micractinium conductrix, assembly GCA_002245815.2. Classification (NCBI taxonomy): domain Eukaryota; kingdom Viridiplantae; phylum Chlorophyta; class Trebouxiophyceae; order Chlorellales; family Chlorellaceae; genus Micractinium; species Micractinium conductrix. The sequence continues at coordinate 1,930,168 of LHPF02000005.1, forward strand.
TCTAACACTTGCGGCGACCCTGCTGCTCGCTCGGCTGCGCCCACCGCTGCCGCCAGGGGCAACGCCTCGGCGGGCGGCGGCGGCAGGTGCTGCTGTGGCGTGTGGCCGCCGCCGCCGGGGGGCGAGGCTGGGAGCGCCACCTCCTGCTGCTTGCGCTGCTGCGCCGCCTGCAGCCCACGCAGCAGCACGCTGGGGACTTCGTCCACCTCTGCTGCCTGCTGCTGCTGGTTCTCCTGCGGCGGCTGCTCGCTGTGCATGCTGAGCCAGTCGACAAGGGGCCGCTGGGTGGCCACCAGCAGGCGGCCCTCGCTCATCGCTGCCAGCCCACAGACGGGGCCGGCAAGGCCGACCAAGAGCTGACGCCGCTCCAGCAGCTGCCAGTCTGCAGCAGCAGCAGCAGCAGCAGGGAGCGACAGCGAGCTTGGTTGGATGCACGGACGCAACGAGGCATGGCGTTCAAACGCCAGGCAGCGCACATGCGAGCGGATGAAGGCAGAGAGCAGGCAGGGTGCCACCAGTGGAGGCAGCCAGTGCAGCAACCATGCGACGTACCGCTGTCAAAAGTCAGCAGCTCGAGGTTTGGTCCTTGGCTGACGGCCACCCGCCAGACTGTGCCTCCTCTTCTGCCGCCGCCACCGCCGCCGCCCAGCCATGCCACGCAGCAGCGCCCTGCCGCAGCACATGTGGCGGTGCTGCCGCAGCCCGGAAAGGGCACGGCAGCAAGCACTCTGCTGCTCACGTCGCCGCTGCCGCCCTCGGCAGCGCTGCTGCCGCTGCCGCCCTCGCCACCGGCAGGCTGTGGGCGCACAGGGCTGACAAGCAGCAGCTGCTGCGGCGCCACTACTGCGCAGACTGCCTGTGCGGGGTGCCAAGCGCACGAGTGCCAGTCGAGTTTCCTTCCAGAAGCCTCAAAGCTGACACTGCCTGCGTCTGAGGCGCCGCTGCTGCCGAGATCGACAGGCACTACATGCGCCGTGCCGCCTGCCAGAGCAGCCGCCCACCGCTGGCCGCCGCTGCCGCTGCCGCCGCCGCCGCTGCCGCCGCTGCTGCTGCTGTACACTGCCACCGCCGCGATGCTTGCCGCGGCAGTTAGGAGCATCTCCGCAGGACGCATGCCGCCCGTGCCCGCCCGGAGCACCAGCAGGTGGCTGCCTGCCGCTGCCACCAGCAACTCCGTGCCAGGCACACAGGCCAGCAGCTGCGGGCCGCGCCCCACGCGTGCCTCCGCCGCCACGCACAGCGCCAGCAGCGGCTGCGCGGGCGGCGCTTCCGCGCCTGGGGTCGCAGCTGCTGCCATGTGCTGCTGCTACCGATGTGCTGTTGATGTGCTGTATGCCGATGCTGCTGCGGCTCTTGCCACCGCCTTTACTGCTGCTTGTACTGTTTATGCAGCTGAGTGTGCTGCTGCTGTTGCACGCTGCGCCACAGGCTGCTGCGCGGAAGCTAGTGCAAGCGCTTTACTCCAGGGTGGGGAGGTCAGGGATGTCGTCCCACTGCAATGCGCAGACAAAGGAGACAGCACAGGAGCTCAGCAGAACAGAGAGGGCAGAACAGAGAGGGCAGAGCTTGGCGCAAGGCAAACGGGCCGCAAGCCTGGTGCACGGCCCTGCAGCACATCCCGCCATGCTTCTCTAGGGGGCCCGGTCCTGCACACAGCACCTACCGAGTAGCCGCGGCGGCCCTTGTGCACCATGTATGCGATGCGCCTGCAACGGGGGGGGGTGCAGCAGGGGGTGGGGGCGTGCAGCGGGAGCAGTCGGTCTCCGTAGACTGAAGGGCGAGGGCAGCCTGAAGTGCACGTGGCGTACATGCCCTGACTGCCACAGTGTTCCTGATGACGATCCTTGCCGGCAATCCGTGCCACTTGCTCTTGCACGCGCTCAAGCGGGGAAGCAAGGTCGCCTTCCGTGGCCCCCTCGTCTCGCCCTGCACCCCCCACAGCGCCCACGTGAAGTAGAAGCCTGGGATGAAGACCAGCATGCCCAGCACCCAGAGACCGATGAGCGCGTGGGAGCCCTCGGTTTGCCAAAGCACCATGCCGGAAATGAACATGGCCAGGCCTGCGCGAACGCGGCGTGAGGGCGCGGTGAGGGCGGCAGGCGGCGGCGGCGGCGGCGGGTGCCAAGCGGCCGGGGGCCGGTCCTCGCTGCGTCCGACAGACCAGCGAGTCGTGACCGTGCCCAGCAGGCGGCCCGGGGCAGCCACGAGGCCGCAAAACGCCGCGCGATCGGCCGTGCAATTTGCTTGCCTGCAATGGTCAGGCCGATGGCCAAGTAGATTGATCTGTATGGAATCTGCTGAACGGGCATCATGGCGCTCTTTCGCAGGCGTCCAGTCAAGTCCACTCTTGGAGCGACGGCCAAGACGCCGACAGTCCCCCGGCTAGCTGGGAGATGTGCACATCGAAAGCTGGAAGGGACGCAGGATAGACGGAGCCGTGTAGCGAGCGCCAACAAGACAATTGCTCTCGTGGCAAGAATGTCGCAGTCTTGGTTCATGGCACGCCATCGGGTGCTGCCACTCGTCTGGCGGGCTCGCATTGCCTGCTGATTCGATCAGGACGCGCGCCGGCTTGTCACAAGCTCCGCGCGCGATCCTTCAGCGCAGCCCCCGCTTTGTCTGCACACACGGCAGCCCCAGCAGCACAAGCGGAGTGCATAGAAAATAAGCTTGCAGCGCGGCAGTCTATTGTCAGCGCCTGCCTGTGCCGCCGCCGCCGCCGCCGCCTGCCGCCGCCGGATGGCGGCCGGCAGCAGCGGCGCGCCGCCGGGCGTGCGCTTCACACCGCTGCTGGGCGTGGGCGGCGGCCAGCCGCTGAGCTACCTGCTGGAGCTTGCCGGCTTCGCTTTCCTGCTGGACTGCGGGTGGAGCGACGCGTACGACGTGGCGCAGCTGGCGCCGGTGCTGGCGGTGCTGCCGCGCGTCGACGCAGGTGAACTCGTGCTGCCGCAGTGCTGGCTGTGGCACTCTAACCCGGCACACTATCATCAGCCGATGCGGCAAGCCGCCGCTGCCATTCGACACCCTTCCCGTGCTCCTCACCTTCTGCTGCTGCAGTGCTGCTGTCGCACATTGACCCGCAGCACCTGGGGGCTCCATCAGCCGCCGCCCCCTCTGCCGCTTGACACCGCACCTCTGCCCTCCCCTCACTCCCGCTGCTGCAGTGCTGCTGTCGCACTCCGACCCGCAGCACCTGGGGGCGCTGCCCTACCTGGTGGGCCGCGCGGGGCTGGCGGCGCCGGTGTACGCCACCTCTCCGGTGCACAAGATGGGGCAGATGGCCATGTATGACCAGTATCTCAGCAGACAGGTGATTGCGTAATCAATCAATCAACAATCAATCAACCAACCAACCAATCAATCATTCAATCAATCAATCAATCAATCGCGTTTGCGAAACGTGTAAACATGTGGGGGAGACGGCGGGGCGTGCGGTTGACTGACCACGTTGACTGGCGGATGGCGCTGTAGGGGGGTCGTGTGTGGCAGTCTGGCAAGCCCCTACACCTGCGAGAGCCCCCCATCTTTGAGTGCAGGCCCAAAGCGAGTTCGACACCTTTAACTTGGACGACGTCGATGCCGCATTTGCGCGCGTTACGCCGCTGCGCTACCAGCAAAACCTGGCGCTGAGGTGTGGGCAGGGCAGGGTTGTGGCGAGGGGTGTTGTAGGTGGTGCGTGCGCCGTCGCACGGCCCCCCTGCATAACCTGTCACCCAGGTGTGAGTCTTGTCTCCTGTGTACATGGCACGTGCATTGCCTGTGTGATGTGTGGGGCGGCAGGCCAGCCGCATCGCGGCAGGCGTGGCTGCACCACCCCGCGGCCACCCCACCTCCGCTCGACCCCCCCCCCGGGCCGCCCCGCCCCCCCCCCCCCCCCCCCCCCCGTGCAGCGGCAAGGGCGTGGGCATCACCCTCACCCCCTTTGCTGCCGGCCACCTGCTTGGCGGCGCGGTGTGGCGCATCCGCTGGGGGGGAGAAGACTTTGTGTACGCAGTGGATTATAACCACAGGCACGTTGGCCGCCGCAGCGCCCACCGCCCTGCGCCTCCCCGCCTGCCTGCCGCATTGGCAGCACTGCCTGCAGCTCCCCCCAGGCTCCCGGCGCGCCTACTGCCCATCACACACACACAAACGCACATCCAGCAACTTGCCACCTTTCCCGTGCAGGAAGGAGCGCCACCTGAACGGGACGGCGCTGGAGAGCGCATTCCAGCGGCCGGCGCTGCTCATCAGTGACGCCCTCAACGCGCTGCAGAGCGCGCCCGAGAAGTGGGTGGATGGGGCAGGCGTGCTTGCCCACCTGCCTGCCTTTGGGCGCATGCTTGCTGGCCCGCCCACCTGCCTTTTGGCGCATGCTTGCTGGCCCGCCTGCCTGCCTTTTGGCGCATGCTTGCTGGCCCACCTGCCTGCCTGCCCGCCTGCCTGCCTGCCTGCCTGCCTGCCCGCCCGCCTGCCTTCGGGTGCCTGCCCCCTGCCTGCCTGCCTGCCTTCCGCAGCTGCCCCGCGTGATGCGCAACTCACTGCGCCCCCCCTGTTGCCCCAGGTCCACCAAAGAAAAGGACTTGTTGGAGGCTGTGATGACCACGCTGCGCGGCGACGGCAGCGTGCTGCTGCCCATAGACACCGGTGGGTGCGGGCGGTTGGGGGGAGCTGGCCAGGCACGCAGCGAGTTTGCAGGCGGCCGGCCAGAGGACGGCTCCAGGTGGGGAGGCCAAGGCAAGAAGCGGGCTGGCAGCCCGCCGGGTGGCCAACCGCAGGCGCATTCGTGGGTCGGCTGCCTTGCCGCCATCCCCATCGTCCCCACCGCCGTCGCCCACGAACCACCTGTGTCGAGCCGTGCACTTGCTTGAGCTGGCCCTCTTGAAAAGCGGCACCGGGCGGCCCGCCTCGCTGCCCCCCGCTCCCTTCCGCTGTGTCTCACCTCTGCCCCCCGCTTAGCCCCCTCTCCCTGCCCCCCGCGGTGGCAGCCGGTCGGCTCTTGGAGCTGGTCCTGCTTCTAGAAAAGCACTGGTCGGAGCACCGCCTCACCTACCCGCTTGTGCTGCTGTCGGCGATGGCCTACAGGTGCTTGGGGGCTCGCCAGGGGGGTTGCCTGGGGAGCGGCTGCAGACAATAGAGATAGGTTTTTTTGCGGGGACTTGCTCAAAGTGCTGGCGGGGATTGGGTGCCGGCTGTTTGCTCGGGCGAGCGCAAGTCGCCCGGCCCGATCCCGTTTTGCGCACTCATCGCCTCTTGCACTCGCTGCCTGCCCACAATCCGTCGTTGCGTTGCAGCACGCTGGAGTTTGCCAAGAGCCAGCTCGAGTGGATGAACGAGGCGCTGACGCGGCAGCTGGGCCACGCGCGCGACAACCCCTTCAGCACGCGGTGCGTCTGCTGGGGAGCGCTGGGGCACGCTGTGGTCTGCTGGGTGTGCTGGGTCTGCTGAAGCCTGCCATTCCTTCCTTGCCCAAAGTCTCTGCAGCTTCCTCAAGCTGTGCAGCAGCAGGGAGCAGCAGGAGGGTGTCCTCACCTGGGTCTTGCACACACCTGCTCCCTGCATCACCTTCCCTCCCGCCCCTGCCCCACCTTCTCTGCAGCTTCCTCAAGCTGTGCAGCAGCAGGGAGGAGCTGTCCCACCTGCCGCACGGCCCCAAGCTGGTGCTGGCCACGCTGCCCTCGCTGGAGGCTGGGTTCAGCAGGCGTGTGCAGCTGCTGCTGCCGCTGCTGCTGCTGCTGCTGCCGCCGCCGCCTGGCTGGGCAGAGGACCTTGCAAAGTTGTTGCTGCTGCCTCCCCCTCACAACACACCTCCTCAGAACCAACTTCGAGTCTGTCTGCCTCTCCTTGTGCGCAGAAACCTGTTCGCTGACTGGGCAGAGGACCCTCGGAATGCTGTAGTGTTTGTGACGGCGGCGGAGGAGGGTACGCTTGGTGCGCGCGTGCAGGCGCTGGCGAGCGGCACGCAGCAGCCGGGGCAGCCGCCGCCGACGGTCACCATGCTGCGAGCGCACCGGGTGCCCTTGGAGGGGCAGGAGCTGGAGGAGCACCTGGCGGCGCAGGCAGCAGCGGCAGAGGCGACGGCGGCAGCGCAGGCGGCCGAGACGGCGGCCGCCGCGGCGCAGCAGGCGGTGGCGGCGGCAGAGGCAGCGGCGGCGGCCGACGGCGGGCTGCTGAGCCCCCGGGCCTCTCGCGCTGTGCCGCGCGTCAACTCTGTTGCCATTGGGCACCTGCGCAGCGGGCGGGGCAGCGGCGGCGCCCCAGGGGAGGTGGTGGCGGCGGATGGGCAGCCAGTTGAGGAGCAGAGGGAGGCGGCTGCCACAGCTGCCTGCCTGGTTGAAGGTTTCGAAGTGCCCAAGGTGGGGCGGGGCCTTGGTTGCTGCAGCGCACCCTCCTGTTTGCATTCGGCACCTGTGTTATGTTCCCGGGAAGTGCCTCAGCTCTCAGTCATCCGAAAATCATGCTGCGGCCCACTGTTTTGCTCCTGCTGCAGGGCGCTGCCGCTCCCTTGTTTCCCTTTGAGGACGAGTGGGAACACGCAGCCTGGGACGAGTACGGAGCATCCCTGGATTATTCCGACTTTGAGATGGAGGCCAAAGGTGAGTGCCGCCCTTTGCTACCCCCCCCCCCCCCCCCCCCCCCGCTGCGCAGCGCCGCTCTGGCGGGTGGTGCCCCATCGCCTGCGCATCATCATGGCTTGCGTGCGTGCATAAATGCCTGTGCGTGCAGCCACATGCATGCGCATGTGCACGTCACCCTGGACCCTGTTTGCCCTCCCCTCAACTTCTGCACATGGCCTCTGCTGCCTCCCTCCCTCCTCTTGCTATCTCGCTGTAGGCTTCAAAGCCATGGAGACGGAGCTTGCGGCGGAGGCAGAGGCGGAGGACGCAGGCGGCGCGCCCCCTGACGTCCCCACAAAGGTGCGCTGCGGTGCGCTGTGGTGCGCTGCGGTGCGCTGTGGTGCGCTGTGGTGGGCGCAGCATGGAGGGGGCGCAGCCGGGGGCGCCGGGCGTTGCAGCAGGCCGCCGCCGCCGCCGCTGCTGCTGCTGCCCACGCGGCGTTCGTGGAGCAAGCCCATCAGCATTCCTGGGCTGCCCACGATGCTGGCTGCCCGTTGCTCGTGGTCCACCTCCTGCTGCTGCTCCACGCGCGTCCCGACAGGTCGTGTCCGCCCCCATCAACGTCACCGTGCGGGCGCGCGTGCTGCGGTTCGACTTCGAAGGGCGGTCGGGTGAGAGACGCTGGACGCGGCGTAGAGGGAGGGGCTGCGCGGGAATCCAGCACGACGTGCTGCCTCGTCCACCGCTCGTGCCCATGCCCCATGCGGGGCCCGCCCCCTTCGACCAGCCTTGTACTGCCTCTTGTGTTGCGTCCTCGTGCCCCTGCAGACGGACGCAGCATGCGCACCATGCTCGCCCACGTGGCCCCCCGCCAGCTCATCCTGATGCACGGGGCCCCCGAGGCTACCGCGGCGCTGGCGGCGCACCTGCAGCGCGAGCTGGCGGGGCTGCTGGCCACGGTGCACACGCCTGCAGAGGGGCAAGCGGTGGAGCTGCCCGCCGAGCCGGCGTACACGCTGGCGCTTTGGTGAATCGTACAGTGGGGTGGCCTTGACGTCCTCTAGGGTGCAGCCCACTGCTGCTGCATCGCTGTGTGGTGCCTCCTCCACGCCCTCGCCACCCCATCATGCCCCTCTCATCAGTAGCAGCAGCAAGCTGAGGCGCGTGCGTCTGAAGTGGGAAGACCAGGCTTTGTGCTCTGCTGCCCGCCCGAAACCCCGCCACCTCCTTTTCATCCTTCCTTTCTATTCTATGCAGCAACGAGCTGATGGCGGGGGTGCGGCTGCACCAGATAGGAGACTACCGACTGGCCTGGGTGGAAGGGGTGGTGGGTCCACCTGCCGAAGGCTCAGAGGTGCGCCTGGTGGTGGGGGAGGGGGGGGGTGTGCTGCTGCTCCTGCTGCTCTTGCTGCTCCTGCTGCTGTCGCCACTGCTGCTGCCGCTGCTGCTGTGCAGCGACGGCGACGGCGGGCGGCGCTGTCGCCGCAGCCGTCGTTGCTACCGTGCTGGTGCTGCACCGGCCTGTGGGGAGCCTGTGTGCGCGCTAGCAGTGCTGTGTCTCAGCCAGCTGTGTACTGTGTGACAGCCAGCTGTGCACTGTGTCTTAGTCAACTGTCCACCGACGCCCCTGCTGCTGCTCCACCTGCGCGCCCGCGTGCAGAGCCAGCTGCCGCAGCTGCTGCCGGGGGCCGGCAGCGAGGCCGGCTACGGAGGGGTGTTCATCGGTGACGTGCGCCTCTCGCGTGAGTGCTGTGCATGCTGCGTGCTGTGCATGCTGGCATCCAACCAAGTGTCTCGCACCATCGCCTCCCTTTTTGTGTGCTTCCCTCATGGCAGCGCGCCCTGTCACCCTCACACCACTCCCACTGTGCAGAGCTCAAGCAGGCGCTGGCGGCGGCGGGCATCGCCTCTGAGTTCCACGCCGGGTCGCTCTACTGCGCTGGCCACGTGGTCGTGCGGCGGCGGCAGCCCGCCGGCGGCGGCGGCGACGGCGAGGAGGGCGGCGGGCTGTTGGTTGAGGGGGCGCTGAGCGAAGAGTACTACAGGATTCGAGAGGTGGTCTACGCGCAGTACCACATTTGCTGACCTGGCGGAGCGTGCAGAGCGTCACTCCTGGTGCCCCAGCCGCCTTGCATGCCCAAGCCTCTCTGCAACCCCTGCTTTAGAACTTGCCGCCGTGTAAGCTTTCGACAGGCGCATCCACAGGCGCCGGCATGGGGAATCACGTTGAGAGCGGTCCTTGGACCAAGATGAAAAGGGGCGCAGCAATACATAAACAAAGGCGTTGCAGCCAAACACATGGGCAATGCTAGCTAGGATAGCGGCAGAGGAGGGCAGACCGGGGTCGCCGCAGCTGACATGCTGGGCAGGGCACTTGCCTGGCAGCACAGCAGCAGCAGGCATCGTTTGGGAGTTCAATGACATAACAACGACCGTCACGAATGGGGGTGCAGCTGCGGCCACTGCGAACGAGGGGGGCAGTTGCAGCGCAGTCGATGCGGCCCAGCCAGCTTCTCAGCTGCTGCACAGGCGGAGGCCAGCCACGGGTCAGCCGGAATCAACCGCTTGTGGTGCTGCCTGCAGCTGCAGCAGCAGCGAAAGCGGCGGGCGCATCCAGCTGCAGCGCAGCTCCCTTCAGTTCAGGCGGCCCAGCCAGCCGTTGAGCTGCTCCCAGGCTTGGGCCAGCACACCGGAGCCGCCGCCGACGAGGCGCCGCATCTGCGGGCAGCAACGGGGCCAAAGGATGGCAATCAAGAGAGTGCACTCCGCCTATGGCAGCCAGCAGTGCACAGCGTGGAAGGACGGCGGCACAGCAGGGCGGCATGCGCAGTTGCAGCGCGGCACGCGCAGCGCACCTGGCCAGGGTTTGGCTTGCGCTTGAAGGCGTAGCTGCAGAGGCGGGAGAGGAGGGGGGGCAGGGATGCACAGCAGATGAGGAGCAGGGAAGCCTGGACGCACGCTGCATGCAAGCTCGGGCACCAGCTTGAGGTTAGAAAGGCTCGCGCCAAGCAGCAGAGGAAGGCAACACGAACGATGCGTGTGATTGTGACTGCGACCGTGATATTACAAAGGCGTTGCGTGTTCACGGAGTGAGGGAGGACGAGGCCCCCATGCTCTTACCCAGGGAAGGTGGCGAGCCCGGCTTGGCCGTCGCGGTGCGTCTGGTTGCGTTTCAGGCGCATGAAGCCCTCCTCGCCCCAGTGCTCCCCCCAAGAGTTCTTGACCTGCGGCAGGAAGGGGGGGGCAGCACAGCAGCAGGGTGGGGGAGCAGCAGCAGGGTGGAGGAGCAGCGCAGCAGCAGGATGGGAGAGCAGCAGCAGGGTGGGGGAAGAGCTTGCTAGATGCCAGCAGATGCGGGGAGGGGCAGGGCCAAGTTGGATTGGCGCAACGGGCAGCCGCAGTGCCTCGCCCATACAGGGTTGCCCCATGAGCCCCGTGAGCCCGTGAACCGTACAACAGCCAGCGTCGCTCGCCAGCGTCGGCGTCGCAGTCAACCACCATCACCTGCCGCATGCGCAGAGCCGCCTTTGGCTGGAGCAACACTCGCTGCTCCCTCTGTTTTAGAGGCACCCACCAGCCAGTACTGCTCTCCGGTGGTGTTGTCGGTGTCGTAGCCGACCACCAGCACAGAGTGGTCCAGCGGCTTGGTGCACTGGATGTCGTCGCCCATGATGCCGCTCTTGTAGAGGTGCCACTGCAGGAGGGGAGGGGACAGGAGGGGAAGAGATGGGAGTGAGTCGGGCGGGGCGATGGCTGCGCCGGGGAGGGAGAAGTGGGATTCCAGGTGGGACGGAGGGTGCAATGGATGCTGTCGCGGTTTGATGCCGCTTCTGTAGAGCGCTGCCACTGCGGGTGGCGGCGGCGGTGGTGATGTGTAGATATTGATGCCGTTGCCATCAACGGCAATGCCCTCACAACAGCACGGGCGTGCTGAAGACATGATCTGGCGCCTCTCCGGCCGCCCCACTTTGCCCCCTGCGTGCCTGGTCGAGGTACTGGCCGCAGCAGACAGCCACGACAGTGGGCTGCAAGCGCGTGGGGGTGGGGGTGGGGGTGGGTGGGGTGGGTGGGGGTGGGGGTGGGGACTTAAACAAGGGGAGTTGAAGAGGATAATACATTTGCGTTGGCACAGCCGAAGCACACAGGCTGCACACAGGGCAGGGGGTGAGAGCGAAGGAGGGATGTAGGTGCTGGCACAGCTGCAGCAGACAGCCACCACAGGGATGAGCACAGGCGAGCATGCACACAAAGGGGGTGAGAGGGAGCCGCCGCCCCGCTCCCTCTGCCTCTCTCTCAGCCTCTGCCTGCCCCGCGCGCGCTCACCGTGTGCGACACAGACTGCATGAGGGCGGTCTCGTTGTGCTTGGGAACGTCCACGTGGCCGTCGATGGTCACTGCCTTCTCCCTGCAGCAAGGGCAAGCGCAGCAGCGCAGTAGCAGGTGATGCACATGCCGGGTGAACTGCTGAGAGAAGACAGGCCGCGTGCCCGTCCATGGTGACTGCCTTCTCCCTGCAGCAAGGACACAAACAGTTGGTTGGCATCGGTTGGCAGGCAGGAGATGCAGGGGGTTCTGGGGCACCGAGAGAAGACAGGCCGCGTGGCCTTCGAAAGGAACCAGCCCTCCCGCTGCAGCATCAAGCAGGCGATGCGCATGCAGACGCACACACTCGATACAGTATGGGGTGTGAAGGCAGAGGGCGGGGGCAGGGCGTCCTCTGGGCGGCCAGCGCTGCCAGCGGCTGCCACACGGCCCGGCGTCTCTCCCTTGCACCCGTGCACTGCAGGCCCCCTCCCCCCCTCCTAAACCCACCGCTTCATCTGCTTGGGGTGGCACTGCGTCTCCTTGCCCTCATACTGCGGGGCGGAGGGGTTGCTGGTGTTCATGGTTGGGTTCAAGGTTCAGTCTAGGGTTGCGGTTGCAGCGTGGGCGGCGCCACCTCGTGCGCCGACTGCTCTCGGTCGCCGCCCGCCCAGATGTGGCCGCGCCGGCGGTGCCGCTCGCTGCCCCCTGTGGCGGCACCGCAGCCAACTCACCGGCCACTTGCTGTCGGTGTCCACTCCGCCGTTTGCCTTCACCCACTCGAAAACGTTTGAGAAATCACCGCCTGCGCAGGTTAGACAGGCGGGAGCAAGGTGGGGAAGGCAGGGAGCGGCTGTACGCAACGCAGCTGCGCCCGCTGCACACACAGGTGGCGCCGGCAGCAGTGTCAGCAGCGGCAGCTGGCGTGCCGCAAGGCCAGACCACGCAGCTTCCCGGCGGCTGCCCACCGCCGCCGCCAAAATCCAGCCCATCGCAATCTATGTTGTGCAGAACCCCCGGAGTGCTGCCGTTCAGTGCCACTCCCCCCTTTTCACCCACCGTCGCAGCCATAGTCCAGCTCATCGCAGTCAACAATCTCCTGCTCGCTGAGCGTGACCAGCTCGCCGGTGTAGAGGGCGTTGGCGGCCTCGATGCCCGCCATGCCGCCAAAGCTGCAGCGGCGAAAGAGCAGATGAAGGCAGGCAGAGGGGTATTGAGCGGCGTACGGCAGTGGCAGCAGCGTCAGGCATTTGGTACAGCCCTGCCCCCGCTCAGCTGGGCTGAGCCCCACCACCCCTCCCTGCTGCCTCTCGAAAGGAGGCCGGGACTCACGCGTAGCAGCACCCGCAGGGCATGTTGTTCATGTGCCTGCAGGCACAGGGGACGGCGGAGAGAGGGGGGAGGGAGGGAGGGAGGAGGTGCGCGTCGGGCGATGCACGCGTACCCAACGCCGCCCGTGCGCACCAGCGGCAGCACTCTCTGCCCCTCCACCCCTTCCTGCGTTTGTGCTGGGAGGGCGCGCCTCCGGCACGCAGTCTTGCCTCGGCAGCGCTGTTCAATGAAAGCATGCACGAGTTGCTGGGGTGTGAATCGACTCACTGGTCCTTCACGTGCGTGATCATGCCTTCCTCCACCCAGTTGCTCCGGGCAGGCGGGACCTCCTGCGGGGGCAGCAGCGCACCGACACATCAGTCGAGCCAGGTTGGGAATACATCAATGATCGACCTCTGCCACGACGGAGGATGCGCCGTGCAGGGGGGACCTCCGGCAGAGACCGGCAGCAAACTGCGCGTGCCACTGGGCGGTGGTTGGGCGAGCACGGCTGGCTGGGCTGGCACGCGCGCGCGTGCGTGCGCCGTTCAGCTGCCAGCTCACCTCCGAGTAAGGGAAAGGCTTGCCCTTGGGCCTCCGCTCCTTGTTCTCCGCTTCCGCCCTGATCTCAGCAATGTCGGCGGGCCTGCACGGTTGCAGGGTAGGAGGACGAGGCAGAGGGCGCGGTGGGAGCTGGCGGCGGGCACCGCGCTGCCGCTCACGCCAATGCCTGCTGGCGGTTCCGTGGGTGCAGGAAGTGTAAGGCAGAGGCAGGGAGCGCCGGAGCTGGCAGTGAGCATATATAGGGCTGCAGCTGCTGCACGGTGCGTCGGTTGCATCGGCGTTGCCAGCGCCTCATACAGGCAGGCAGCCGCCCCTCGTGCGGGCTCCCGCTGCGCGTGCCGTCCCGCTCACCTTGCACCGAAGTAGCGCAGCCTGAATTCCTCTGTGGTCAGGTCGGCGTGGGCGTTCAGCCCGAGTTGGTACGTCACCTGCGTGTGAGATGCAGGCAGGCGGGGGCAGAGGAGGGAGGAGGGATTGAATCGTGGAAGGGCTGGTGGGACGGGAGGCTGCGCGGCGCAGCGCGGACGAGCAACCCTATGCACCACTTTTCGCAGGCGCTGGCAGAGCCCAGGGCGGTGCGGACTGCGGCCCTGCTTCTGCCGCGTCTGCGCACGCCGCCCCTGCACCCAAAAGCCCCGAGGGCAGCAGTGCTCGCTCACGTCGTTGCGTGCATTGTGCGCCAGGATCTTGGCCACGTTCGCCTGCCAAGGCAGGAGGCAAACGAAGCAAGTTCAAGCCACACGATGCTCCTTTCCAAGCCAAACACCCCACAGTTCTAGAGTCTGCGCTACTGCACACACTTCAGCAAAGGCAGCGGCCTGCTTTTTACGTGCGCCCCGCATGCCCCCCTCCCAACCGCCGCCGTGTGCACCTGGAAGATGGAGCGACGGACCGCAAGCTCTGTGTCATCCTCCAGGTACGGCTTGTCGTGCAGGCGGGCAAACTCGGAGAACGCGCTGGCGGGGTCGGCCTGCAGCATGAAGAGGTGGGTGGGAGGGCGGGTGGTGGCGGCGGCGGCAGGTGGCGGCGAGGGCAGTGGCGGCGCCGCCGCCGCCAACTGCTGCAGGCGCTCGTCCCTGCCCGCCGACGCGCCTGAGCCTTGGTGAGGAGATCGCGGTAGGTGTGAAGCGGGACTGCGGCCCAGCAGGGCGCCAGCGCCGCCAGAAGCAGGGCGGCAAGGGCTTTCATTTTAAGCACTTGCAGGGACTCCCCAATCGGCAAGGAGTGCTCGCGTGATGCGGTAAAGGGGCTGGCAGGCCGCGGGGCGGCATGCATGAACAGGGGACAGTCGGGCACCACGCACCACGCACCCAGCAGGACCACCCCGCCCTCAGCGGCGGTTGATAGAGCCTTATCAGGAGCTCAGGAGTGTCAATCAGCGACTCCGAGATGCAATCAAAGGCGGCAGCCCAGAAATTTTCCGCCAGGGCTGGGCCTGCCGCGCAGGCGGCGGCAACAGCTGCGGGGCTCCCGTCATGCCTGCCTGCTGGCTGTGATCCCTGCATCCCACTTTACACACGCATTGGGTGCCACAGGTCGGCGAACATGCACATGTTCGTGTTTGCATTTCAAGCACAACGAGCGCAGCCGCCCCTTTGCCTGCGACAGCCCTCCATCACCCACAGCCAGCGCGCTTCCCCTGCTCGCCGCCTGCACCGCCCCCGCCGCCCCAGCTGCTCCGCTCGCTCCCGCCGCCGCAGAGCGGCACTCAAGCGCCGCAAGGCTGTCCTCCCACCGCCTCTGCCTCCTGCTGCGTCTCCTCCACCTGCTGCACCTGCTGCTCCTGCTGGCGCTGCTCAGGCTGCTCCTGCTGCTGCTGGCGCTGCTCCTGCCGCGCGGGCTCCTGCGCAGCCTTCCTGCTGACTGCCGCCGCCGCCTTTGCCGCGCCGGGATGCATTGGAGGCTTTGCCGCCGGCTGGCGCGCCTGCACCCCCGCCGCCGCGACCTGCTTCTTTTTGGCCAGCGCCAGCGCCCCAGCCCCGGGCGCCTGCCGCGGCTGCGCGGTGGGCGGCTGGCGCGGCGCCGCAATGACCGCCGGCGCCGTGCCGCCACGGGCCTTCTTGCCGCGCCCGCCAGCAGTGGACACTTGGATGATGCGGCTGCGCAGGCCGTCGAGCAGCTTGCTGGCGTCCGCCTTGAAGGCCTGCAGCCTGCAGGCAGGGCCATGTGGCGGCTTGCATGAGACCATGCACCGCAAACATGCTGCACCCTCACGCTCACACTTTCAACGGCAGGAGGGTCATGCCCAAAGGCCTGCCCTGGGAAAAAGCGAGGAACTCACTCTGCCAGGCCGGCCGCGCTCTCGCGCTGCTGCTGCTCCAGGCGCAGCCGCTTGTCGGCCAGCGCGGCGCGCTTGCGCTCATGCTCGGCGGCTGCCTTCTCACGTGAAGCCTCCACCTGGGCAACAGTCAAGAAATTTAGAAGAAGGGCGGATAGAGAAGCGGAGAGTGGTGGTGAGGCGTGTGAAGGAGGGCAGCCGCTCCCAGAACAGGCAGCGGGCGGCAGCATGCGATCAGTGGTGTGCCACGCGCCCCCGTGCCGCTGCCCAACCCACCTCTGTGTTCCAGGCCTCGCATTTCTCAAAAGCCTCCTGCAGGGGTGGCAGGATGCAGACCACTGCTGTAAATTCCTGTCGACTGAGAAAGCAACCACTAACGGGTCGCAGTCGGCGGGCTGGCGCAGCTGCGCTGCGGCGCCGCGCCGCCTTCCCGCCGCTCTCTTCGCCTCGGTTCCTTGTTGAAACGCGCCTGCGCCCTGCCAAACACCCGATTGCTAAAGTCCAGCCCCCGGTTCTTGATGGAATTCTCGGTGGCAGCCAGCTGTCCCTCAAGCTTGGCGAGCTGCGGCGGGTTTGCATGCGGCGGAGCAGGGCGGCGAGCGGTGAGCGGCGGCGGCGAGCGGTGGAGCAGCGGGGCAGCACAGCTCCGTCGGCGCGCCCAGAGACATTTCGATCAGAGTGTGCTGCGCGTTCGAGGCCTGCCAGAATGCTAGCCAAGGCAGCGAGCGAGTCAGGGCGGCGAGTGCCCTCCTCTCCCCGGCCCTCTCCGGTCCCTTCCGAAGACCTGCTCATCCAGCGCGGCCTGCATGTCCACTAGAGCCTGACTGGAGGTGCGTTTGCGCCCGCCGCCGCCCTTGGCCGTGGCCATCGCTCCTAGCCTCCTGGAGACTCGGTCTGCTACTGTCCTGGGCCCTTAGCACTAACACCTGGAGCCTGGGGACGAATGTGGAAAGCAACTCGGCAGGCAGACGGCAGTCCCCACGACCATCCGCTCGCCGCCGCGCGCACCCGCATCGGCATTCGAATTTACAATGCGGGTCTTGCATGCGTCAGCATGCAAAAGGGTCTGAGGGTTGCAAGGGTCGGGCTGACGGTGAAGAGCGTGGGAGGGCAGAGGCAGCTGAGCAGCAGCGAAAAGGGGAGAGCGGGGAGGGGCCGGGGGCACGGCTGGAGCAAAGCGGCAGCGGAAAGCGGCATGGGGAGAGCAGGAGGCCAAGGGTGGGGCAAAACGCCAGAGGTCTTGCTGCGGGCACACTCAAGGAAACAACAAAGAAGAGAAGAAGAAGAAGAAGAAGAAGAAGAAGAAGAAGAAGAAGAAGGGGGGTACGCCAGGTTGCATGGCCACGTGGAAGGGGCGCTGACAGCTGGCACTCAGAGGTTCAGTACACGGTCGCTCTGAGGCAGGAAGTCCTCGACGCCCTGCGACGCCCGCAGCTCCTCCGCCGCGGCGCCGCCAGCACCCACGTCCACCGGCGCGTTGGCACCCGCGTCCACCGGCGGCGGCGGGAAGGGCTCGGCGCCGGGCGCCGCGGCCGCGAAGCGGCGTATCGCCTCGAGGCGCTGCCGCTGCTGCGGGTCGAGCAGCTGCTCGCGCACGCGCTGCGCCTTACTGGCGGCCTTGCCACCTGGCAGCAAGTCCCACTCCTCCACCTTGCCCATCACGACCTCTGCTAGGCGCAGCAGATCCTCGCTGTTCGTCACTTCTGGTCCAAGCGCCTCGCGCGCCGCCGCGCCGCCGCCGCTGCCCACCGCGTCGGCCGCCGCCACAGTCGGCGCACGTCGCGCCGCGGCGCCGCCGGTGCCGCTGCTGCTGGCTGCGGCGCCGCTGCGCCGCCGCTCAAACGACGCCGAGCCGCTGCCACGTTCAAAGCTGGCGCGCCCTGCAGTCAGCTGCTGCTCTGTCGGTCCTGCCGCTGCCGCCGGTGGCGCACCGTTGCCGGCGCCGTTGCTGCTGCCAGCGCCGTTTGCGGCGCCGTTGCTGCTGCTGGCTGCTGCTGGGGCTGCCGCGTCGGCACCGCCGCTGCCGCCTGCGAGCGCCGCAGGCACCTCGTCGAGCGGCGTGCTGCGCAAGAGCTCAACGATGCGGCTGCCCAGAACAGTCTCGTCGCTGCAGGAAGGGAGGCAGGGATGGTGGGAACAGAGGGAGAAAGGCAGCGGTTGGGATGGTGGTGGGGTCGCTCGCGGAGCAGACACGAGCCTTGCGGCAGACCGAGTCGCGCACCCTCTGGGTGCTGCGCAGGCGCCCGCCTTGCCACATAAAGCGCCGCCGCGCCTCATCACCACCTCGAACACACGCGCACATTCGGCGCTGTTCACTTTCAAAGATCTTCAGTGCAAACATCCAATGAAGCATCTGATCCCACCTATTGTAAAGCATCTATTCCCATGTAAAGCATATATTCTTTATTAAGCATTAAGCATTAAGCATCAAGCATGCACTACCATGTAAAGCATCTGTTCCCACCTGTTGTCGCACAGCTCTGTCGCGACTTGCTGGATGACGGTGCGGCGCTGCGCCACCAGCCGCAGCGCCTCCTCGTACGCGCGGCGCTGCAGGTCCAGAATCAGGTCGTCGTATGACGGCCCCGCCCACTGCGCACAAGGAAGAGTGATGGGATGATGGTTGTTGTGGTGGACGACGCAGAGGGCGCGTCTGCTGGGTCAAAGACCAGGTCGTCAGAAAAGGGCCCAGCAGTAGCAGGAGCGTGCGCAACGAAAGGAGCTCCGAGGGGGCAGGAGAGGGCGACCAAACAAGTGGGGCGCGGCATGCCGAGCGCTGACGCGCGTTCGCTTCTCCCCCGCACAGACGATGGCCAAGCAAGCAGGTGAGCAGAACACAGGCCCGAAAGGGCGGGCGGCGCACCCTTGTCGTGGGGTCACGCATGCCGCCCGGCCGCATGTTGACCAGCACAACGTCGTCCCGCGTGGCGGGGTGCAGCTGCAGGCAAAGGAGGCGCACGGACGCTCGGCCGGTGGATGGCGGGCGGTGTGGGATGGCAAGGACAGAGTAACAGCTCGCTCGCTGGCAGTCCGCGCACCGCCCAGCAAGGCCGCCGCCACCGGGCTCTCTTGCGGGCTCTCCATCCATGTCCCCCGTGTCATCCCCAGCGCGCAGCCCCTCCATGCAGAGCACGCCATCCATGCAGCGCTGCGAAACCCCCTGCCAAGGCCCGCCACGCGTGCGGCACTGCAAAACCCTCTGCAACGGCAGGCTCCCCAACTGCGTGCAGCGCTGCAAAACCCTCTGCTAAGGCTTCCCAACTGCAGGCAGCGCCGGGGACCCCCACCTTGCTGTCTACCACGATCCAGCGCGCCAGCTCGCCGGCGCGGGAGACCTCCTTGGAGGTCGACAGGGACACCGCGTCGGGTCCGTAGAGCACCTCCTCGCACGCCCTGCAGCACAGGCAGCGGCAGCGAGGGACAGGTGGCACCGGGTCGGGAGGTGCCGGCAGGGGGAGCGCCTCAGGACTGCCTGTGTCAGGGACGTGCAGGACCTCCTTGCACGTCCTGCACCAGAGGCGGCGGCAGGCGGGGGGTTGCGCCGCAGGTTGGGGGAGGCAGGCCCGGGCGCGACCGCCACGCTCAACCTCCTGCTCCTCCACGCGCCACCGCCAGCCCGGCACCGCCCCGCGCGCACACCGGCGCGTGCTGCAAGCACGCCCCCCGCCCGCTGCGTGGCCGCCGCCGCCGCCCCCCCGCGCAGAATTGCGCGCGGTTGCACGCGTGCGCACCTGGCGGCGTAGAGGGGCACCAGCAGGCCGCACGCGACCTCCAGCGGCGACAGCTGCTCGTCGAGGTCGACGGCGTTGGCGGTGCCGCCGGGGGTGGTGAGGCGGTGCCACATGCCGCCGTCCTTGCCAAACTCCTGCAGAGGGGGGCAGGCAGGCAGCAATGGGAGGTGTGAGTTGGGCCGCCGACAGGGAAGACAGCGGCATGGCCAAAGAGAGGGCGGGAGCAGGGCGTTTGGCCACCGGCATTGGCGCGGCAGCTTCACGCAGCAGTGGCGATGCTACTCCAGGCCTCGCGGCGCGGTTTGCACTCTGCCCACCCCCCGCGCTTGTAATGCAGGGCTTGCCCATCCAGGGCTCTGCCACCCAAGGCTTGCCTGCGGCACAAACAGGATGCGGGTGACGGTGCCGCCGCGCGGCCGGATGGTGACGTGCTCTATCGGCGGCATGCCAGGCGTGAGCGCAAACGCGACGGCACTGCAGGGAGCAGGGGGGGGGAGGAGGGGAACCCAGGGCAGTGAGCGTGCTGGCGCGGCGGTCAGGCGGCAATCGCTGGCAGCCGCACGGCGTGTGCTGCTGCAGCCTCGTTTGCCCCCCCACAAGCTGGACAGCCAGCCAGGCTCGCACAGCACGTGCACCGACACGTGCAGCAAGACAAGCCCCCCCCCCCAGGCCCCCCCTTCGACGCCGGCAGGCCCCAGCCCGACCCCAACCGCGCACCGCGTGGCCTCGATGGCTGCGTACTGCCGCTTTGCCGCCGAGTCTGGCAGGCTCTGGTGGGGCAGGCCCAGCCGGATCTTGTCCATCGCTTCCTTGAGGCAGGGCAGGTCGATCGACTGCCGGTTTTGGCGCACCTGCGCGAGGGGGGAGCGCACGAGGGGGAACAATCAGGTTGGGGCGCGCGGGAAGGGCGAGGCAGGGAGGGGAAGTGCGCGTATCTTGCCGCACGTGCAGGCAGGCGGCACGCAGGAGGTTGGCAGGTGGCGTGGCAGGTGGGTGGGAATGGACGCGGGCAGGGACTGGTGGCGTGGCAGGTGGGTGGGAATGGACGCGGGCAGGGACTGCCAGGCCCGCACATACAACCAACCATACCCGAAATCCAATTAAAACTGACCAACCAATCTTACCGCCAGGATGGCCGCCTCGTTCAGCAGGTTTGCCAGCTCAGCGCCAGAGTACCCGATCGCCAGCTCAGCAATCTGGCGCAGCAGCGCGTCGTCGTTGGAGCGGTCGATGGGCTTGTTCTTGGCGTGCACCTGCCATCAGATTGAGAGGAACAGTACACATACATACATCATTGGAGGAGTGTAAAGGGCGGGAGAAAGACGTAGGCTTGCGGCAGCAGCGCGTCGTCATTGGAGGCGTCGATGCCTTGTTCTCGTTTGTTCCCCGAGGCCCCTGCATCCGCGACGCCCAGGCAGGCGGCAGGCAGCAGCAGCAGCAAGGTGGCTCGTGTTCCTGTTCCTGTCGCGTGCGTGCCCGCGCCTGCGCCTGCACCTGGTGCGCCCGGGCTGCCGCTGCTGCAGCGCCACCCCCGGCCAGCCGCCCCTCGGCGCCCCGTGCTCCCCCCCCTGCCTTGCCTGCAGGATCTTCAGTCGGTTGCTGGGCGCCGGGCGGCCCATGAAAACTGTGCGGTCAAAGCGGCCGGGGCGCAGCAGCGCGTCGTCCAACGCGTCGGCGCGGTTGGTGGCCGCCACCACCAGCACCTGTTGCGAGAGAGGGGCGGCGGACAAGCGGCGACGTGAACGCGTTGCCCATGTTTGATTCGGTGGGCAGGCAGCGTGGGCAGGCGGGGCGCTCCTCAGCGGCAGGCCAGCACAAGCCACGCCGCTGCAGCAGGCCCTGCCTCAAAACAACGACACCAACGCGCACACACACACACAGAGCGTTGGAACCCTGCAGTCCCATACTTGTACACCCGCCACCGGTACACCCGCCGGTACACCCCGTGGCCGCGAGCGCCCCCCCGACCTGGTCATCCTGATAGAAGCCGTCCATCTCCGTCAGCAGCTGCAGCAGGCCCTGCTCGCGCTCCTGCGTGCCGCTGTCGCTGAACCCGCTGTTAGTGCGCGCCTTGCCAATGGCGTCGACCTCATCTGTCGGGAGGCGGGCAGGAGGAGACGCAGGAGGTTATCAGGGCTGGCAAGTGGTTGGGTCACGTGGCGCAACCACCCCCCTGCTCGACCCCGGCGCGTCACTCCCCCCATAATTCCATCAATCCATCAATCACACACCCACCCACCAATGAAGATGATGGAGGGCGAGTTCTTGCGGGCAGTGCGGAACAGCGAGCGGATGCGCGCCGCCGCCACGCCCTGGAACATCTCCACGAACTCGGCTCCGTTGGCTGCGCGGGGGGGGCGGCGCAAATCAAGCTGACGGGCAGTGCGGGTTGCCTCTGCTGGCGCGACGTGTGCTGCAAAACGTCCTCAGTGCTGTGTGCTGCCACTGCTGCCTCGTCGCCCTGCAAGCACTCTTCCTGACGCACACCACACCTGAGTAGAAGGGAATGCCCGCCTCCCCCGCCATCGCCTTTGCCAGCAGCGTCTTGCCGGTGCCAGGGGGGCCCTCCAGCAGCACGCCCTGCAGGGGATGAGGGCGGGCAACGGGGTGGGCACGAGGGTGGGTGTGCAGCATGCCAGCCGGCGGCTTCTTGCCCGTAATGCCCGCAGAAAAGCAGCGGCACAGCACAGCCGGAGGCGGAACAGCAACGGCCGCGGTCGCACGGTGCTGCCAGGCTGCCGCCGACGACGCCGCTGCCGCCGACGACGATGCTGCCGCTGCCGCTGCCGCCGCTGCCGCCGCTGCCGCTGCTGCCCACAGCGCCCCCTCGCTCACCCGCACTGGGTGCGCGCCCATGGACAGATACTTGTCATCTCCCAGCAGGATATCAAGCACCTCTCGAATGTCCTGCAGTACATCGGGGCAGCCAGGGGGACGGCGTGAAGCCAGGCAGAAGCCGGGGGGTAGGCGGAGCACGGGCAGGTGCTTGTCACCTCCGAGTTCACACAGTTCTTGAGTGCAGCGGTGAGGAGCGCAGCGCACACAGCGAGGGTCCCTTGCCGGCATGCAGAAGAGAGGTGGCCACGCACCTCCTTGATGTGATCAATGCCCGCCACATCCTCGTACTTCACGCCGGTTCCCTTGGTTGCTGCGCCCTTCCTGCAACAAGGCAGACCCGGGAAGCGCGGGGGTGGGTTGTCACCGAGGTTGAGAGACTGGACGAGGCTAGCACAAGCATGCAGGGAAAGCTGCGGCCCGGCTGGCGACCACGCTCCCAGGGTTCTACGTCCAGGCCGGTGCGCGGCCGCAGCATTGCACCTGCACATCCACCCACAAAGACCGCAGCAAGCACAGCAGGAACCTGCAGCCCTTGCACTCACTTGCCGCCCTCCGGGACGTTGAACTCCTTGGCGCGGTGCCGCCCCAGCTCCTCGGCCAGCTGCTCCTGCTCGCTCTTCTTCTCCCGCCCCATCTTCTTGAGCACCCACTCGCCGGCGCCCACCGCCAGGCGCAGCCCCAGCAGTCCCAGGATGGGCAGGAACTGGGCGCTGTACTCGTTCAGCCACACGTAGCTGCAAGTGGGGGGGAGAGGGGAGAGGAGGGACCACGGGGGACGGTCGGAGGGCGGGCAGGCGAGGGCCGAGCAGGCCCAGCACGGGCAGCATGTGACGGTGGTGCACCGAAGGCAGCCGACGTGGCAGAGACACCCGCGAGACGAAGGTCGATGCTACCACTAATCAATTGAATTGATTTATGGTTGATTAGACTCACGCGTCTCCCGGGTCCACCACTTGCAGCTCTGGCCGCACTTGGTGCAGCTTCAGCATGTTTTCATAAGGCACACGCAGCACGCCGTCCATGTAGACCTGCAGCAGGGCCAAGACGGACATGCTCGCTCAGCAGCGGCAGTGGCGGCAGCAGCGGCAGCGGCAGCAGCGGCGGCAGCGGGAGCAGCAGCGGCGGCAGCGCACCCGCTTCTCCTGGTTGTCCTTGATGAGATGCATCAGCGTGCCCTCCTCCCACACGTCGCCTGTCGAGGCAGCAGAGGGGGTGGGGACAGCGGGGGGTGAGAGGTGGTAGGGGAAGCATCAGCGTGCCCTCCTGACATTGCAGGAGCTCGGCGGAGGTCACAGCAGGGGCTTGGCGGAGGTCACAGCACTGCAATGCCAGTGAACATGCTGCAGCCTGATAGCAGTCATATCCACAGCAACCATTGCAGTGCTGTGATCGGAAGCTACCTGGCAGCTCGCAGTAGTACCGATTCTTCTCCATCTTCCACTCTGGCACCTCATCCGCGTATTGGATGCTGCGCAGCGGGGGGCGCAGCATGCAGCAAAACGCTGGTCAGAAGGCAGAGCCTGAAGCGCTGTCCAGGCGAGCAGCACGGCTCTGGTCACTTCTGCATTACTTGGGAGGCTTACCGTGGTGTGCCACCGGGCGTGCGCCAGCATCCTAACTGTCTCTCTCTGTGTGCTCCACAGGCGCCTCCACAACCACAGCACGCACAGCATGCACGGCACCCACCTGGGGTCCCGCCGGTCGTACACCAGCGTCATGAAATCTGTTTCCGTGTTCTCCACCGGCACCTCCACGATCGCGGTGCGCCCGTCGCTCAGCAGCACAATCCGCTTCACCCGCCGCTCGTGCAGCATCTGCAGCAGCCTGCACCACAGCAGGCAAGGCAGCACGACGGCAGCTGGGGTCGGGTGCAGCGGCGGCGACCGGCTGCACAGCTGGCAACAGCCGCTTCTGGGCAGGCTGTGGCTGGCACCAGCCGGCGCGGCAGGCGCGCTGGCGCCCCGCCTTCCAACCAACGCCTGCATGCCCCGCCTCCCTGCAGCCTGCCACCCACCGTGCGTATGAGATCTGATACGAGCCGACCGGCGGCAGCACGTCTCCGTAATAAATGCGATCGTACGCAGCCTTTGCCGCCTTGCGCAGCTCCCCGAACTTGGCGTCGAGCCCCTGGGCCGCGCTGACCACCGCCTGCGCCGCCGCCTCGGCGTCCAGACCCTCGGGACGGATTCGCTTGGGGATGGCTGCCAGCTGGGCCTGCGATGAGGGACGAACGATGCACGCGACAGGGAAGGGTGTGAGGAGCGGAGGCAGGCGAGGCGCATGGGAAGGACAGCCTGCTGGGCCTGAGCGGCACGAGGGTGCGCTGAGAGGCGGCGGAGAGAAGAGGCGATCAGCGACGAGTGCGCCGGCACCGGCAAGCAGGACCAGCTGTGGAGGCCTGACGGGTGGCCTGCCCCCGCAGGGAGTGCCTGCCAAATAGCATGCAGGGCAGTGCTGCAGGGCAGTGCTGGTTCCAGCCAGCAGCAATGCAGGCAGACGGGGTGCTGCCATCGGCGGCGCCGCGGCCTGCCGCCAGTCGCGGCACCGCCGCTCTCGACGGCCCTCTCGGCTGCCCCGCATGCCCTGCGACCCGCTCACCACTTCCTGCGCACGCATGGGGCCCTCTGCCCCACCCATTTGCTGGCTAGGCGCCCCACTGCATGTTATCAGCATCTGGTAGCGCAGGCTGGGGCGTGCTGCTGTTCGCCGGCAGCCTGGCAGCCGACACAAGCGTTGTGCAGGGCTGCTTGGCGCCACGCGGAGACCGGAAGCGCAGCGAGGCGTGGGGCCCGCACCCTGCGGGCCGCCCAGCCGAGGCGCGCCGCCCATCATTTCTGCTACACACACTGATCTGCGCTATCAGTGCACCAGCATCGACGAAGCAGGAAGACGAGAGTGGCGAGGACTGCGCGACTCGCTGCGGGCGCTGGGCAGAGGGTGGAGGGTGCGCCGCTTGCAAGAGAGATAGCGAGCGTGCCGATGGCTGCTGGCAGCCGGTGGGATCGACAATGCGCTAGCCGGTGAGGGGCACGCTGGCTCCAGCGAAGAACTCTTGATCTGTACAGGCGCCGCTTCCTGGTCGCTCCGACCTCTTCTCTGCGGTCCATGATGACCCCCCTAGCTGCTACAGTGACTCGCCGACACGCGGGGGCGCTCGCCAGCTCTGGCAGGGTGAGCGCCGTGCTACAGAGGGTCCCTGCTGGCAATTTGTGCTAGGTATTATGTTTCGAGGGCTGAAAGAAGTGTATGAGAGCGGCGGTTGGGCCGGCAGGGCTGTCTGGGCTCACCGGCGCCACGCGGCGGGGGCAGCGGAGGGCGGTGTGTTCCGCCACCGCCGTCCGACCTGTTCTGCCCCCACATGCCCTCTGCAGCTACGGAGATGCGGCGCCGCAGCTGCAGCTGCATGGGACGAGCCCCCGGGCAGCCTGGCAGCGCTGCAGCGGACGCAGCAGTGTCGCAGTTTTGGCGGCAGCGGCAGCGGCGCCGCCGGCAGCGGCGCCAGCAGCAGCAGCAACGCGGTCATTACGCAGACGACGACGTTCCTCCGCAACCTGCACAACGGCGCCGAGGTACGGAGGCAAAACCGGGGCGATCGACAGTGTACAGCTTGTCTGCAAGCCGGGCCGGACGGAGGTGTGCTTTGCCCCTGGCGAGCCCTGCCTGCACCACCGCGCACCTTGCAGGCACCCACCTCCGCCCACCCCGCCTCAGCCTGCCTGCAGATCTTCTTGGTGGGGACTGCGCACGTGAGCAAGCAGAGCGCGGAGGAGGTGCGCAAGAGATAGTTCATGTGGTACATCCATGGCACCCCCTGTACACCGACACCTTGCTTACGCGCAGTCCCACTTGCTCGCCCCTTCTGCCACACGGCGTGGGCACGCTGCCACGTGGTTTGACACACGCGGCGGCTGGACAGACGGTGCTGTACTGGCACAACCCAAGCTTGTGATGCTCAGGACTTCTTTGGGCTGCCAGCCACCCCACGATCCGTCGCCCTCTGGCTTGCTTGCATTCCTCCTCCTGCTGGTGCAGGTCCGGGAAATGATCCGGCTGGTGCGCCCCTCGACGGTGATGCTTGAGCTGTGCTCGGGGCGCCTGGCGCGGCTGCGGTCGGGAGGCACCTCCGACGCCGAGTTGCTCAAGGTGGGGTCGGGGCGGCAGGGCGGGGGCTGCGTGGCGCTGCGTGCTGGCTGGCAGGCAACGCGGCTTTGAGGCTGGTGGCAGGGGGTGCGCACACGGCTGCCTGCCACAGCATGCTCGCCCGCCGCTGCTGCGTCCGCCGCGTCCTGCTCCACACCCTCCTTCTGCCTGTTACAAGAGTATGATGGGCACGTTTGCGGCCCCTGGAGGCACCATGAGCCAAAAGGTTGTGCAGGCGGGACTGCCGTTGGTGTACAGGTGGGCGCAAGCGCAGGGTGGGCTGCGGCAGGGGTGGGAAGGAGTGCGGATGGGCTGGGGGTGCGGGGTGGCAGCAGCGGGCAGCTGCGGGACTGCCGACTGCTGTGCTGTGCTGTGCTGTGCTGTGCTGGGCTGGGCTGGGCTGTGCTGGGCTGGACTGGGCTGGGCTGGGCTGGGCTGGGCTGGGCTGCACACTTGAATGAAGGGGCACTCGGGCAGGCAGCGAGCCCGGCGTACTGCCTCCAAGCGATTTTCTGCTGCACCGCAGGGCCATGAAGGCGCTGGGGATGGACCCGGGTGCGGAATTCAAAGCGGCTGTGGAGGAGGCGGAGCGCATAGGGGCACGGTAAGGGTCAGTTTATATGGGTGATGTGGCAGAGCAGCACGCACACCGCGCTCCCTAAATACCGCGCCAAAGGGCCTGGGCGCTTTAGAAACGTCCTAATAAGCATATTAGGAAGTTCGGAGGCGGCGCGGGGGCGCGGCAACGCGTGTGTGAGGAGCGACTTTCGCCAACCACCGACCCCCCAAAAGTAGCGTGTGGGGATGGGCGATCTTCCGACCTCAACTGCGCGGCCCGCACGCGGCCCCACGCACATTTACGTTGAAAAATAGACAGTTTAGCGCAGCGAGCGGGCGCTGCAACGCGCTTGCAAGGCCGGGCGATGGGCCATCGCGCACCGTGGTCGCTCCCCCGCCTCTGCCAGGGCGCCAAATTAACTTTTATCAGCCCCGAAGGTTGTGAGAAGAACGCCGGCTCCGCCCGACGCGTTTCCAGAAACTGGTTTCTCCCCTTGTGTAAACCCAGACTGGGCACCTCACGCCACCGCCACGTCACCCATATAAACTGACCCTAAGGGGAAAACAGGGGGGACGTGGGGGAGGGGCGAGCCCAGGCGGAGCAAGCGCATGCTGCTCTCCCCGCTCATGCCCCCCTGTGGCGCTCCCTGCTGCTGCCATACTGCCAGATTCTTGACTGTCCCCCACCTCCCCCCCCTCCCTCGCTGCGCCAGCATCGTGTGCGGCGACCGAGACGTGCAGCAGACGCTGCAGCGTCTCTCGCAAACCGTGAACTTCCAGGCGAGGCAGGGCGCGGGGCGACGTGCTTTCGTTCGCAAGCTGCGCGGTGCGCCGTCCCGCCGTGCCTGCCTGCAGCCGCCCTGCCCCACACTGGCCCTTGCCAGCCACCGCCCTCCTGTTCCCCTGTCGCTCCCTGCCGGGCTGCAACACACGTGTTGCCCCCCTCCCGCCTCGCCTGGCCCGGGCCCTGCCTGCACGCAGGACCTCATGCGAATGATGACGGGACGGGGCCTGCCCGACCCGCCGCCGGTGCGCTGGGGGGCTCTCGCGGCACGGAGTGGGAGACGAGGGGGCACGTGGGGCACGCAGGGCGCACACTCTGCTGTGGCAGCAGCATGCAGCTGCGAAGCCGTTCCCCTGCTCCGCCTCTGCCCTGGGCAAGACAGGGCCGCCCCTTCAGCTGCCACCAGCCGTGACTCTCGTCACTCTGCCCGTCGTCCCTGCGACCCCCTCAACAGGGGATGGCCGAGTTTTACGCGCGGCAGAGCGGCAGCAGCATAGAAACGAAGGTGGGGGGCTGGCTCGGGGCAGGCTGAAGGGGCAAGGAAGGTGGAGGGGTGCACCAGGCGGGGGCCGCAAGGTGATTAGTATCGCCTCTGCGTCGGAGCCAAACCATGCCGCTTCATCTGTGGGAGGGCGTCGACGCGCGCGCCGGGCCGGGCGGTGCGTCTCCGAAAGCTGCGCTTTCCCCGCCTCCCTCTATGGCAGCCCCCCCCCCCCCCCCCCTCCCCGAGATCGCTGTTCAAAGGTGGAGGGAATGAAGACGCGGGCAATGGTGCGAGAGATGGCCGAGTACTTGCGGCAAGTGAACCCGCGGCTGGCCGAGGTGATGATAGGTGAGATCTGCCGTCCACCCACCCCGCTTCCCCCGCTCAGCCCCCCCTGCTGTGTGCCGAGCGCGTGAGCAGTCCCCCCGTCTTGTCCCCTGTGTTGCCCTCTTGCTGTGCGCCGTCGCGCGCGCATGCATCTGTCTAGCTCCGCCCCGTTGCTGCGTGCAGACGAGCACGTGGTGGGCGCTTTGGCCTGCCTGCACCCCTCAACCTGGCCGTGCTGTTTCCTTTGCTTTACTGTGCCTTTTCTGCATCGCCTCGCTCCGCCCCCTTGCTGCGTGCAGACGAGCGCGACCAGCACATGGTGGACGCTTTGGCCCGGCTGGAGGGGCGGGTGGTGGGCGTGGTGGGCCTGGCGCACTTGGACGGCATGGAGCGGAGGTGGGAGGCGATGCAGTACAGCCGAAGAGCGCTGGCGCGGTGACGCATTCCCTGCTGTGCGCGGGCCGCTGCGGCGCACATGCTGCAAGCCTCCTTTAGCGGCCTACTGCAATAGAGCGGCGCTGGGGAGGGATGCGGTGCTGCTGGAGAGCACTGATGCGGTGAAGCGCGTTCGCAGCAAATGGCCGCTCGCGTGGCGCGACGGGCGGTCACGCCGCAGGCAGGCATGTGCTGCTTGTCTGCTCCCAGTGCACCCTCTCCTGTCATGAGGCTTCCGTGTTGTGTCCTATAGTGCTCGTCCCGCCGCATGCCGGCAGCTAGCTTTACGTGACGAGCGGACAGGCACATGATTGGCACAATGCGCGGAAGGGGCGTAAACAGCGGAAGACACGGGCTAGTAGGAGGGCCCGAGGGCAGGGGAGGGCGTAAATGAAGTTTTGTAGGAGGGACGAGTGAGCGAGGCGCCGGGAAGTGGCCGAGGGCTGAGGGACGCCGCTGAGCAGAGGGGCAATGCGCATGCGCGGGTCCTAAAGTAATGATACAGAGGAATGAAAGCTAGGATCTGAGTGGAGAGGGGGGGGGGGGTCTGTCAGAGATACAGCAAAATCACATGAGAGCGCCGCTGCCGGCCGCCGCTGCGGCCGTGGCCGCCACTGCAGCGGCGGCAGCCGCCACCGCCGCTGCCGCCGCGGCAGCGGGCGCCGCCGCTGCAGGCGCGCGCGCGGGCGTCGCGCTGCCCTCGGCTGCCGCCACCCTGTTTTCTATGAGTTGTGCCATGAGAGAATCAATGCCGATGGGTTCTGCCACCACGCATTCAAGGCCTGGGTGCTCCGCCGCCGCAGCTGCCGCAAGCGCAGGGATGTCTTGCTGCAAGACCGGGGGGGGGGGCCAAGGCGAAGGGTCGGGTGGGTGAATGTACTGGGGCAGCAGCAGGCGATCGATCAATCGATCGATCAATCAATCAATCAGGCAAGTGCAAGGGGGGGGTCATGCTGCACTTACTTCTGGCTCACTCACGGCAGGTGGGTGAGGTCAGCGCATGGGGTGGGCAGGCAGCGGTGGCTGGCAGCAGAGGCAGCTTGCCGCGGCGCCCAGCAGCCGCTGCCTGCTACACATTGCGCCACCTCGCCGCTGCTGGGCCCCTGCCCTGCCTCCCCTACCCCATTAAGCGGCACCCAGACAGCGCGTAACGTCCCCACCTGCACGTGCCGGCCACGGGAGAGGAAGTAGGGAGCGACGATGACGCGGGTGGCGCCGGCCGCGGCGCAGCGCGCCACCGCCTGCGCCACCGTCGGTTCTGCGAGCTCCATGTGGGCAGCTTCCACCAAGCTTCGCCCCGTCAGCTGCCTGCGGCAGCGGCAAGGTGGCAGGGAGGTGTGGAAGGTTGAGGTGGCAGGGCAGATTATAGAAGGCGCGAGGGGCAGGACGGAGGAGAAGGTTGAACGGGGGGGAGCGGAGCAAGCAGCGCCACGTGAGGAGGCGGCTGGGCGCAGAGGTGGGCAGGTCTGGTTCACTCGGGGCAAAGTGTGGGCTCGCAGCGCTCGGCGGGTGGTGCTCTGCAGCCGCAGCGTCTCTCAAGGCGTGATGCGGCGCAGAGCTGCGCGCAAGGCGGCGCCCAGCCGCGCCAGATTCCCCCATGCTTGCACCCCCCGACCAGCGCGGCATGCCAAGCCAGCCCTGCCGCCGCGGCCTACCTCGCTCAGCTCCCAGCCGTCGTGCAACACACCAAGCAGGGCAGTGGCCAGCACACAGGCAAGTGCCTTGACCGGCACTGTGTGGGTGGTGTGTGTGGGGGGGGGCTCACTTGTACAGCACCACAAACTCCAGCAGCGCGTCGTTGCTCTCCGCCTTGCGGGAGCCGTGGTCGACCACCACGACTGCAAGCACCTGCTCGCCGCTGCCGCGCTGGTCGTGCTGCACCGCAGAGCCGACGGCTGGCGTGCTGGCGGCGGCGGCGCGGTGCTGCCGCCGCTGCCGCCGTTGCGGCCGGTGGGCTGCTGGCGGCGCTGGTGCGGCTGCGGCATGCCGTGGTCTCGCGTGGGATTGGCAGGGAGTGGCGGCGGCCGAAGAAGGTGCACGCAACGCCATGTCTCGCGCCGAGCCGTTTCAAAGGGGCTCAGAATGCCAGGCTGAAAAAGAACAAGGTGCGGCAGGCCCGTGAATGTGAGATCGAGAGGGCGCCGCACGACAGGGCGGGTGGAAGGCCGCCCCATGGAAGCCCACCACGTGCATTCTCCGGCACCCTCTCTACTTCGGTGGCGTTTGAGCAACACCGCCAGCGCTGCATGTCCAAGTCGTTGCCCCCGGCAGCGACTCCCGCAGCGCGCGTGGCTCCGCCCTTGTGCCCCTTACGGAGCCAGCCCCAGCCTTTCCCACCCGCCTCTGGCCGTCTCCTCGTTCACCTCCGCGCGTGCCCGTTCACGCGAGCACAGCCTCTGAGCGGCAATGTCTGCAGCAGCAGGTGCGGAGCTTCCCTCTCTGCAGCCCGCTGCCGGCGGGTTGCAGCAGCAGGCTGTGCAGCCCCCCGCGGGACCCGAGCAGCAGCTGGCAGCGCTGCCCGGCAAGCAGGCGGAGGCGGGCTTCGACGAAGGCCCTAAAGCGGCGCTGAAGAAGGGCTTGGAGGAGAGCCAGGAGGACATCCTGTTCTCTTGCAACATCTGCTACGACGTGAGCGGGGCAGGGGAGGCTGGGGACGGGTGAGACGCTTTGGACCGGTTCCGCCCTGCCTCGCCCCCGCCTGCGCCCCTCCTACACGCCTGTTCCCTGCCCTGATCGCTCCCCCGCACCCCCCCCGCTCCGTGTGCAGCTGGCCAGCGAGCCGGTGGTCACGCTGTGTGGCCACCTCTACTGCTGGCCCTGCCTCTACCGCTGGCTGCAAGTGCAGAGCCACTGCAGAACCTGCCCCGTGTGCAAGGCGGGAGTGGAGATGGACAAGGTGCGCGCCGGGAAGTTTGCGTCGTCCGCCGCCGCCCGCCGCCGCGGCAAGGGTCTGCTCTGGGCACGTGCGCAGGCGCCGCCGCGCCCACTTTGCGCGCGCCTCAGCGCCCGCCTGACACGGCCTCGCTGGCTTTGGTCAACCTCCCCGTCCGCAGGTCATCCCCATCTACGGGCGCGGCGGCAACGAGGATCCGCGCTCCAAGAGCAAGGGGGAGCCAGAGGTGGTGCCGCAGCGGCCGGCGGGCCAGCGGCCCGCCCCCGTCATGCGCAACCCGCTGCTGCAGCCAAACGTGAATGTGGCGGCGCAGCAGGGCGGCCTGGGCATCATCCCCACGCTTTTCGGGCTACAAAACGGCAATGGTGAGGCTCTTGGTGTGGGGGCGCCGAGGGACCATGTGCTGCTGCAGTGGGACCACGCCCTGCCACCACCACCTCTTGCCCCCCGGGTGTGCCGCCCCGGCCAGCCCACGCCCCCTCGCCTATGTGGGGGAGGACGGTGGGCGCTCCACCCGGCCGCCGTCGCTCGGCACGTGTCGGGCCGTCGCGTGCCCCTCCTCCAACCCGCTCTCGTCTCCTGCGCATGCCCGCAGGCAACGCGGGGTATGCAGAGCCCCTGACGCCCGAGCAGCAGCACCAAGCCTTCCTCAGCCGCCTGCTGCTCATGCTTGGGTGAGAGGCTGGTGGGGCCGCGGGTGCACGCCGGCGGCGGGCGCAGAGGCGTCGGATGGGCATCCGGCCGGCCGGCCTTGCACGCTGCCCTCCCTCACCCTGCCCCCCCCCTCACCCCCCCCGCCCGCCCTGCTCCCCACCTCGCCCCCCCGCGCAGTTCGTTTGTCATCATGTGCCTGCTCCTCTTCTAGTCGGCAGCCGGCGCTCCGACGGCAGCCCCCCCAGCACGCCGGCTGCCACGGCGCCGCCTGCCGGCCAGGCGCCGCCCGGCGGAGGCGCGCCGCGGCTCAAAAACCCTGCTGCGCGTCGCCGTGGGGCGCGTGCGCCCCCAGCTGGCCTGGCGCTGATCACCTGCAAGCGCTGATCACCTGCAATTCGTCCCTTTGCAATCCTGCGGCCGCGGCTTGGGGCAGACCCTCACACACAGACTCGCCGCCGGTTGCAGCCGCTGTTGCCCCCGCCGCGGCCCGCCCCTCCAATTTTGCGCCTTCCCTCCCCCCCCCCGCCCTGCCACCCTCCCCCAAACCCTCGCTGCCCGCCCCGCTCAGTCGTTTCCCTCCCATCTCTACCCATTCCCCCGAAAGTCCTTGCCCTGCTCATTTTGCCCGCTTTCCCGGTAACTCCGATCCCGCCCCCCACCAGCTTTGGATGGATGCAATGCAGTAGCGCCACCCCGTACCCGCCATGGCACTCTCCAGCAGGCACCCAACCCAAGGCCCCTTTGACGAACCCTCGTCCCCCTTCTGCTTCTTCTGTCTCTGCCCTACCTCTTTGTCCTGCCGCCGTGCGCGCCGCCCTCCGAAACGCTCGACCGCTGCTCCAGCACCCTTGAACGCACCTCCGCCAGCCCGCCCCAACCTCCACAACAGCGCCTGCTTGTCCCCCTCCCCTCGCTCCCTACCGCCCTGCTGCAGCCTGCCGCGCGCGCGCCAGCCGCTGCGCCCCCCTGACTCGAACCCTTCATAAGAGCTTATGCCTTGCCGCGCTGGCAGGCAGCCCCTACCGTATTTGCTGCCTTGCTGCGCTGGCAGGCAGCCCCCACCGTACTTGCAGCCCAGCGTCGCTGCCGGGCGCTCCCTACCCGTACCTCGTCACCTTCCCAGCGTGTTTTGTCTCCTAGAGCGTGTCAGTTGAACCCCCTTTGCACAACCAAGTCTGCACTCTGTAACGCACGCAGTACGTGGGGGGCAGGCAGGCAGCGCCGAGGCGGCAGCCGTCGGCACCGAGGACGCGCGCACCCGCGGCGCAGCAGGGGGCAGCGAGCACCTGGCACTGCCATTTCCTCGCTGCCCTTCCCTGGCTCCTTTCCTGGCTCCTGCATACAAGCCGCACGCCGACCCCAGACAACACACGCACGCTTGCCGCCCGCCCCCCCCCACCCCCACCCCACTCCACACACACATCCACGATCACACCACCTCACCCCCACCCCCACCCCCACCCATCCACGATCACACCACCTCACCCCCACCCACCCCCACCCATCCACCACGCAGTGCACCTCTGTCTCAAACCTGCTCTTCCTTTGGGTTTCAGCTCACAGGCACAGACGGCGGAGGAAGTGGGTGAGCCTGCGAGCACAGGGCAAGCAGGCGCTGCCCCCGGGGCGGCGGCTCGGCCAGGAGCAGGCAAGGGGGCTGCACAACGAAGAGCAGTGCTGGTTGCAAGGGCGGGAGGAGCAGCAGGGTTGCAAGGCAGGCAGGAATGGGGTCGGCAGTCAGCAGGAAGACGTAGCGCAAAAACAAGCAAAGGACAGGGAGCAGCAGACACGCGAAGCAGCACGAAGGCAGCAGGGCTGCTGGGGCAGCAGAGGAGAGGGTGCAAACAGGCGGCGGCGCGGCGCCCGCTGATCACGGGCCAAAGACGACAACGCGGCACCGGTGTCAACACCGCGTGCATCACAACAGCATGCGGCGCACAAACTATTCCTGGTAGGGCAGCGGGAAGCACAGCATGCAGCACAGCGGGCATCAGTGACCACAGCATGGCGCAGCGTGCTGCGTGCGTCACCACTCCGCCTCGAACTCTTGCTCTTCAAGGTCGGGCAGCGGGAAGCGCAGCACCGCGGCGATGCCGCTCAGCTGGTTGAGCTGCTCGCCGGAGGCGTGCATGCCGCTGAAGACGTGCACCTGCCCGCCGCCTGCACGCAATGTCGGGGAGCAGAGAGTGTCGGAGGAGCATGCACGAGAGCCCTGCAGGTGATTCTCACCGACGTCTCTCACAACCACCATGCTGGGCGCTGGAACGTGTGCACCTGCCCGCCGCGCGCAACACAGGGTGGGGTGGGGCAGCGCAAGGGGCAGTGAGGGGAAGCTGAGAGTAGTGGTTCTGGTCCCAGCTGCTGGCTGCATAGGACTGGTGCTGGGACACACTCAAAACGCAACACCCACGCACGGAATGCAACACCCACCTGCTGTGACCTCGTCCACTAACGCAACCATCTTTTTCCGCTTCTTTACGTCTGTTGTGCGGAAGAGCGAGTCGGTGATGAGCAGCGACTGCGGTGGACGGACGGCAGCAAGAGAGGGTAAGGCGAGAGGTGGAGGAGGCAGGGGGGCCGGTTGTGTGGAAGGGCGGCGACTGAGGGCAGGGGCAAGGGAGGCAGCGGATGCAGCAGGCAAAGGCGTCGGATACAGCAGGCAAAAACGCAGCGCAGGTGGGAGACAGACTAGCATCGAGAGGCAGAGGCCAGCGCGGCAGCGTCACTGGCTGCTTGCAATCGAGAGGCAGAGGCCAGCGCGGCATGCGTCGGTGCCTGCTTACGAACCGGCGCAGGCAAACCAGGTCGACCACCACGCCACACCTGAATGGCCCCCATCTCGTGCGCAGCGTGCACGTGGCCTGGGCCGTAGAAGGCGCGGCTGGAGTCGTGCCCAAGCATCGTCATGAAGTCGGCGAGGGCCTGCGACGGTGGGTGGCAGCAGGAAGTGTGTAAAACATAACACACACACACACACAGGAGATGTGGTCAGCCAGCACAGGCAGCAGCAGGGGGGCGTGCTACGCTTGATAGAGGGAGGCAAAAGCCCTCGCCGTGAAGTGGGGGGCCTGCCAGCATGGCGGCCAGCAGCGGCAGAGGAGTGGTTGAGACGGGGAGGCGGCGAGTGCAGCGCCTGCCAGCAAAGAGTGGTTGCGGGCGGCACCCTGCGCGCCCTGCTTTGCCCCCGTCGCTCGCTGCCCCCCGGCAGCCCGCCCTGTGCATCCCACCTGCACCTCCCGCGCCGCCTTGGTATCCTTGATCTGGCTGGCGACCACCCCTCCCGCCAGCACCTCCCTGCGCGTCGGTCGTGCAGAAGGGGAAGGAGGTTGTGCTGTTACGGGTGCACGGCAGCAGGGGTCCTTGGTGACTTGGACCTGGCCAGCCACCACCCCTCCCACCAGCACCTCCCTGCGCGTCGAGCAGGAGGGGGAGCGCCGCGGGTTGACGGAAAGGAAAGCCAGGCGCAATACCCGCCTTGCATTCACGCCACCGCCACACCCTGTTGACAGAGTGCTTGTCGGCAGAGGAAGCAGGCGCCAGCACACGGTGCAGGGGAGCCACCACTGCCTGCTGCTCTGCACTGCCCACAAGCCACGCGCCCTACGCACGCGCTCTGCGCACGCCGAAAAGCTGAGAACCCTCCTCACTTGATGGAGTGCTTGTAGGCAGAGGAAGCAGGTGCCAGCAGGACCTTGGAACGGTTGAGGAGCAGCGCACGTGCCTCTCGCCGCTGCGCCTCTGCGCAAGCGGGAAGGAAGGTGGCGGGGGGGGGAGGGTTGCAGTAGCGGCGGGGCGACGGCAGGGGTGCAGGAGGGCCAGGGGAAAACCCGCCAGCACGACCGCCGCCGCCGCCCAGCACTGCCACTGCCGCCGCTGCCGCCGCTGTGCTGCTGCTGCAGCTCGGCGGGACCCTTCTACCTGTCTGAGTACTCCTACATCTTGATTACGTCTAAATCTTGACTTTGCAAAGCTTAGGCACTTCGTTGACTAACGAAGTTTTGCCTCTCACCCTTGTCTAGGTACTCTTTGAACTGGTCTTTCGCAAACCCCGGTCCAGCAATCACGAGGCAGCGCACAATTTCCCAGTCCACGTGCCGCAGCACCGCCGACAGCACCTGCAGCAGCACAAAGTTCAAGCACAGACATAAGTAAGGAGCACGTGGCAAGGAGGGGACGCTCTAAGCGGCGCAGCACAGCACAGCACAGCACACCCCCCCCTCCGCTGCAGTAGCTCCGAGAAGCTACAAAGCATGCGCCCCCTCCCTTTGCAGCAACCCTTGCCTTGTCGTAAAAGCTGTCCATGGCTTTGTCGTACCCCGCCGCTGCCGCGCCGCGCTTCCGCGGGATGTTTGCCTCGATCTTTGCGCGCGTGAGGGTGCAGGTGGAGCCCACAAGACACAAGTGCGCCAAGCCTTCCTGTGAGGGACCGGCGGCCAGATGTGCAGATTTGTACGGAACGTAAGCTGAAAGCCGCAGCGGCGCCAAGGGGCTGTTGGACGCCGGTCAGCCGTCCGTCACCGTACCGACATCCCCTGCCTCGCCCCTCGCTCGCAGCGCGACACGCAGCGTAGCCAGTGCCCCGCACCGCGCCGCGCAGCCGGCAGGAGCGGGACTCTCTGTGATGCATCCGCGGCACATACGTGTGCTGCTGCAGCGCTGCTACAGTAGTTCCGGGTAATTCCCTCCCGAGCAGCATGCACATTCCTCTCCCAGCTACCCTTGCAGCTTTCAACGCCTGCCCTTCGGGCCTTCTGTTCCCCTTATAGTGTGCTAGAGGTGGCCAGGGTTTGCAAATCAAAAATGTATAACACGAACGAGTGAACGGACAGCTCACGGTGATGAGGAGCACCGCCAGGTCAGCGGACGCAGCGGGGTCGCAGGCGGTCTTGATGCGGTCCGTGTCCACGCTGTCCCATGCGTCCTGCACAGCAGGCGCAGCAGGCACAGCAGCGGGGGCGATCGCAGGACGCGGGCGTGCAGCGGGGGCGCCGCGCGTCGACAGGCACGCATGCAGTGGCCTCACCCCCGTCTGCCCCACGGCCCCCCCAACCAGTTCACTGCCCCATCCACAGCACAACGACTGGCCCTTTCGGATGGGGCGTGTGAGGCGGGGTGAAGAAGGCCGCACCCGGCCCACCTTGTAAAGCGTGAAGGCCCGCTGCAGCTCCAGCTCCAGCGTGTGGTACGCCCCCAGCTTGACGTGCTCGTTCTCCGTCAGGTTCCTCCCCTTCAACCGGATCTGCTGGCCTGCGGGGGGAGCGGGCAGGGGCAGGAGAGGGGCGGTCGGGACGTTCTCAATCAGGTTTGATCCCCCCCCTTCAACCGGGATCTGCGGGCCTGCAGCTGGGGGGCGGGCAGGGGCAGGAGAGAGGCGGTCGGGACGCCTTCTCAATCAGGTTTGATCCTCCCCTTCAACCGGATCTGCTGGCCTGCAGCAGGGGGGCGGGCAGGGGCAGGAGAGGGGCGGTCGGGTCGTTCTCAATCAGGTTTGTTCCCCCCCTTCAACCGGGATCTGCTGGCCTGCAGCAGGGGGGCGGGCAGGGGCAGGGGCGGGGCGGTCGGGACGTTCTCAACCAGGGTTCCCTCCCTTCAACCGGGATCTGCTGGCCTGCAGCAGGGCAACAGGACCCTGGCGGCAGCGCCTGTTTCGTTATCTTCATGGCCCTGCATCTCGCTGCAGCCTGCTTTGGGCACAACAGCAAAGCAACACACCACCTGCGACCGGTCAAACATGCGCCCACTGCCGGTCGACCGTGCAGCACCCACCTTCCGCATCATACTCCACCTGCTCCACCACGATCTGCAGGCGCAGCTTGACGCGCTCGCTGTCGCCGCCCACGCCGCTGTCGCGCTGCACCTTGCGGAAGGTGGTGGCCTCCACGCGGTCGCCTTCGCGCACGAGGTTGTACGCGTGCCACAGGTCCTCGCCTGCAGAGAGGTGTGGCAGTTTCGGGTTGCAGCTTCAAGGCGGCAGCGGCGGCGGCGGCGGCGGCAGCGGCGGCGGGAGAGACCTCCTGCCATCGCGCCCGCGCTCTTGCCCACAGCGGGTAATCCCCTGCGCGATACTGCTCGGCAACCAGCGCACCTTCTTCAGCCACCATCTTGACGAAGCCGGGGCCGCCATCGCCCGTGAGCTGCTTCGAAAGGAGCTTCATGGGCGTCCGCAATTGACGGAACAATTCACGACCAGCTGACCGACATCAGGGCGGCAACGAAGCGCCTTGCAAGAGGTTTTGCGGCGGCGCCTGGTCTTGCGCGCGCTCTTGCTGTGCAGCACTTGGAAGGAGCTCAGTGACGAATATCAAGATCCCACCAAATCGACGAGCCGCGCCGTGAGCTCCCCTCTTGGGGGCGGCGGCGCCAGCGGAGTCGCGGCGCGCCGAGCAGTCGGAGACTGCTGCCCATTGCAGCCCATGGTGCTGGTCTTCGTGCTGGCCGCCCTAAGAGCTAGCTGTCGTCAACGTCTGGCATACCTGCTTCGTGGACACAGTATCACAGTTGCGCAGGCGTGCCCATGCTGCACAGAACATCGATCATTGTTTGCCATCGCGCACTACACCCTGCCACTGCGTACAACACCTGGCAGCTGCACACACAACACCTGGCCACAGAGTGGTACAGTAACGAAGGACATCAATCGTGTGTACTTCACTCTCCTTTAACAAGTTATTTATGTCCTTGGCGCAGACGCGCCTGCCGACGCACGTGGCTCTCGGAAGTGTCACTTGGGGCTGCTGGTCTGGCTGCCTACATTCGCCATAACGGGCATCGGCTAATTGGTGTTGGCTCGCACGTCGTGCTTTGCGTGCCCAGTGGATGCGGGTATCGCAGGCAGCCAGGACTGAGCAGCAGCCGCAGCGTGCGGCGCGCCGATGCCAGGCGGCCACGCTGGGTGCTTCAGTCTCGAGAGTGACCGATCGCTTCGCCACACATCTGCCATGGTTGTTGCATGCCTCGTGCTACTCCAACAGTCTGAAGAAGAAGAAGAAGATGTGACACGCGTGGGTGACTTTTGGGGGAGATGCGCCGCAGCGACGCGGGCCGCCGCCGCTAAGACCCTCCCCGCAGGCGGCCAGTTAGATCAGCCTGGGTGCTCATCAAGCATGCTGTACAGCTTGCGTCTAGCGTTCCTGAACTTCGGCCAGGGAGCTCCCTGCCGATGTGGTGGAGGCCTGCGGGGGAATGAGTACCTTTGCGGACCGATTGTTGGCAGCGTGCGGACCGTGCGGACCACATGGGGAACGATGAGGGGTCCGCAAAGGTCAAATTGTGGCTTGCAAATGTGGGCCGCCCAGAAATCACACAACGCCCTCGCGAGCCCCGCGCTCTCTGCTACACATCCCAATAAC
This sequence comes from Micractinium conductrix, assembly GCA_002245815.2. NCBI lineage: Eukaryota > Viridiplantae > Chlorophyta > Trebouxiophyceae > Chlorellales > Chlorellaceae > Micractinium > Micractinium conductrix. The sequence continues at coordinate 1,969,352 of LHPF02000005.1, forward strand.
CTCCAGAAGTTCACAGCAGCACGCACGGAGCGCGGCAATCGCCCCTGCTGTGAGAACCGCCAGCCAGCAGGCCCTCCCCCCTCCACCGGCGTTCTCAGCCGCTCGTGCCCCCTTCAACACTTCCCTGATCACGTTCTGAGCACCTGGCAAGCTCGGCAGGCTTTGCCGGCGGCCATGGCGGACAGCGGTCTGGGTGAGGACGGCTTCTCGCAGGAAGCCCTGTTCCGTCTGTTCTCGGAGCAGTCAGAGCAGCAAGCAGCAAGCGGGGCGGCCAGCGCCTCCCCCGCTGCCGCCGCCGCCGCCGCCGCCGCCCCAAGCAGCCTGCCGCCTGCGGAGCGGCCTGGCAAGCGTGCCAGGCTTCATCCTCAGGGCTACTGGGCTCAGCAGCTAGGGGAATCGTCTGCAGCAGCCACCAGCGCCAAGTGGCCGCGGGCGTGGCGCACGCCCAGGCAGCACGTGCGGCCGCAGGCAGCGGGCGAGGCCGCGGCCGCGGCCGCGGGCGCGGGCGCGGGCGCGGGCGCGGGCACTGCGGCGTTCAGAGCACTGCCCTGCCCACGGCGTGGGAGCGGGCTTGAGCCCAGGGCTCTGCCAGGCGATGCAGAGTAAGTTAATTGAGGGGTGGCAAGAGGTTGGGCCCTGCTTTTTGGAGCGCTGGCCGTTGTGCGCTGGCCGTTGTGCGCTGGCCAGCTTGCGCGCTGACCGGCTCCATTAGGGGCTGCCCAACCCAGTTTTAGTCTTGCTCAACCTCAGCTGTTCAACCCTGTGCATTGCAGTGCGCCGGCCATGGCTGCTATGCAGGACAGAGAAGATCAGGCTCACAAAGGGAGCCGCAGCACGCTGAACGGCAAATACGACATGGTCGATGTGAGAGTGGTGCATGGTGCACGGTGCATGCTGCAGGTTGCTGCCCGGTGCCGGTGGCAGCAATTGAGCCAGCCCTTGGTTTTCACACGCACCTTGACCAGCCAGCCACCTGACCCCCCTTACGTTTGTCCCCCCCCTCCCCCCCCCCCACCTCAGTTCTTCCTGTTCAAACTGCACAAGTGGGACCCTGAACGCAAGTACGTGAGCCCGTCGCTTGGCACCGACCTGGGCATGCACAGGCAAGTGAACTGGGCCTGTGCCATTGGCCTGGGCCACGGCGCCGGAGGGCGTGGGCGGGAAGGCAGCAGTGAGGGCGTGGGAGCGTGGGAGGCGGTGGGCTGGGCCGCAGCGGCGGAGGGCGGGGCTGGGATGCGGCGGTGAGGGAGAGGCCGGTGAGGGAGACGCCTACCCGCCCCCCGCCCCCCCACCCCCGCGCCCTTCACCACTGCCACTGTATGCTCCTTGTATTCTGTAGGATGGCCCCAAGCTGGCCATCAACGCGTGGCGTTGGGCTCGCGACGGCTTCCCCCATTTCTTTCTGAATGCCAAGGAGGAGCTGGGGCTGAAACAGGATCGGAAGCCGCCGGAATCGCTGGTGAGTGTGCAGCGCTGCTCTGCCTGCTTTGCAGCCCGCCCCCCTCCCCCTCGCCTCTCCGCCATCCCCCCCGCCTCCGTCCCCTCCGCAGGGTGAGTGCGCATGCGCAGGGAGGGGTGCACTGTGCACAGCTCCTGCTGTTTCTCAGCTCCTTGCTCTTGCTTCTATCGGCGCGGCCAACTTGCAGAACTGAGTTGGGGTGTCCTGTTTAGCCTTGCATTTTCATTCCACTTTTCATTGTCGTCTTGCAGAGGTGAAGAAGCTGCTGGACTTCATTCAAGGCCAATACAAGAAGCGCGTCGGCACTCGGGAGGGCACCGTTTCGGAGGCCCTGATGGCGCGGATTCTGGAGGAAGAGCGGGGGGTGCGTGAGGCTGGGTGACAGCGGGAGTTGCACCGCCTGCTCCTGCCACCGTGGCCATGGTGGTGCTGCCGCTGCCAGCCCCCAGGCCAGCCTGCCAGGGTGATGCCGCCGCTGTTGCTGCAGGGTGCACGGTGCTGGATAGTGGGACGCAGATGCTCGCTCGTGCCCGCGTAACACGCATGTGCTACCCCTCCCCATTACAACGTGCAGGCAACAGGGTTCACGACCCTCGTGAAGCAGCTGCAGCGGCAAGCAGGCAAGAAAGGCAAGCAAGGACAGCATGCAGTGCCAGCGGCGGCAGAGGCTGTGGAGGAGGGAGCGACGGAGGGCGACCAGCCTGCGGCAACAGATGAGGAGGCAGCAGCAGAGGGGGCAGCATCTGCGGGCGGTGAGGGAGAGGCGGCGACGGCAGCCTCCTCCTGAGGATTCTAGTGTAACTGTGCCATGCATTTACAGTTCATTCACAACGCAAGCAAGCAGGGAACACTGCAAGCAAGGAAACTACACGAGTGGCTGGCAAAAAAAGGGAAAGGGGACATGGGGTGGAGTCGGGGGGGCACCGCCGCTGCTCGCCGCCTCCACCAGCAAACGCCCGTCCAAGGCCCGCAAGTGAGAGTGCGCGCCTGCTCACTCTGCTGGCTTGCGCGTGCCGGAAGCACGGAATGCATGCACCACAAATGGTGCCGCCGCCTCCGCCTCCACGGCAGCCTCCGCCTCATCCTCACTGTCAGCCTCCGCCTCGTCCTCACTGTCAGTTGGCATCAGTGCCGGAGGCGGGGTAGAACAGGAAGAGTCGTCTTCCAGAGCCCCAGCGCCCCAGCGCCCTTGCCGACCCTGCATGAGAGAGAGGAGTTGAGGAGGGGGGGGGGGGTGTCCATGTGGTTGGCTGCACCGGGGCATGCGCTGGCGGCGCCCGCCAGCCCGCAAGCAGAACAGCCCACCCAGCCCTCCTCTCTGCCTGCAGACCGGCATGTGGCATCATTGTGATGTCATGCAGCGAGGAAGGAGGGGGCCAGCAGGTAACAACAGGTAATCATGCCCCCCACAGCACCACACCCACCCTTCCCTGCTGGTCGGTTGGCTGGGGCAGGTAGCGGCGGTGCCGCCCGCAAGCAGAACAACCTCCCACCACTCCCCTCTGTCTGCAGCCCTGCCCTCTGCCTCCAGAGCAACATGTGCATTCTCATCATGGACTCACAAACGCAGAAACGGACCAGTCGTGGTCGTTGCCCAGCTCTCTGTCAATGTCCTCAAAGTCCTGCATCACGCGGCCGGCCGCCTCCAGCGCAGGATACGGTAAAAGGGAACAAGGGAACACGACAAGAAGAGGATGTGAATAGGGCACAAGCAAGGGAGGGCAGCTGCACAGCACTACTACTCATGCATCGTACCGTGGAGCGTCCTGCTGAGGCATAGGTTTTCTACCTCTGCTGACGTGCTTAGCGTGCACGAGCTCGGGGGTTAGTAGCAGGAAGGCAGCCTGCAACGAGCCGGAGCATGCCATGGCGTGATGTCGCGCGATGTCGTCCCGGGCGGGCCGAGCCGGGTTCTGTAGACCCCCTGCTGGTCTTGTGTGGCTCGGAGAATCGAGAACGAGGCAAAATGAGGGGTTTTGGGCGGTCCGCAAAGGTGGCCCGCATGGGGTCCGCAGCAGGCAAACGCTGAGTCCGCAAAGGTCACCAAAGCGAGCATTTCTTCATTTCTCCCTGCGAGGAGCGAGCTCAAGCGAGCACAGGGGCTCCTGCCAAGCCCCTTGCGTCTCGTACCATAAACATGTACACCAATTCCCTTCTAGGCGCGCCGCTACAGAGGCCCCAGCGCCACTAAAGCCAGGGCCTCGCCAATATGCTCTCAGTCGCTGCCGCGCCGCGCTGTGCGGCTCTTGGCATGCACTGGGCACAGAATTGGGGGGCGGCGGCGCGCCGGAGCGCTCCAGAGCTTCGCCCGGGCAATCTTCGACCAAGCAGGCCCGGCGCGCCTTTGCTGGCGTGCGCTCGCGTTAGAAAGAGCGTGGGCCCATCTCCAAGAGGTTTGGCTGCCTTCCCAAGGTGAGCTGATCGCAGCACGCAGCAGGTGCGACCTAGCTTGCAGAGCTTTCTCGCTCTTTTTCGACACGCATTGGCTGCTGAGTGCGACTCAGCGCATCTGCAGCATTGAGCCGCCCCTCCTGAGGAAGGGCCAAGGGCGCAGGCTCAATTGCTTGTCGCTCGTTGCACGGCTTGTCCCCAGCTGTCCTGCTCCCGCTGTCCTGCCCCCCCCCGCGCTGGTGCGCGAGGCCCAGGAGGGCGGGCTGCGCGCGGCAGGGCAGCAGACTGAGCCCTGACTGCACTGGCGGACGTGCCGGCGCCTCCGCCGCCGCCCACGTGCTGCCGCCGCTGCCGTTCCTTCTCCCTGCCGCAGGACTGCCACCTGGCCAGGCCAGGCGCTCTGCTGGTGAGCAGGCTGAGCCGCCAGGGCGGGCGCATTCGGCGCTGCTGCCGAGCCACGCGTCGCAGAGTGCGGCAGCTGTCACGCGCTGTCCACCCAGCCGCGCGCTTGCGCCCGTCGTGATCCACCTCCGCCCATCCCGCGCCTCCTGCAGGTTGGAGCCCGTGGCCCCCCGTGGCTCTGCCCCTTGTCTCTGCGCCTGCCCGGCCTGCCTGAGTTTGGGCATTGAGGCGCCGCTTGGCTGGAGTGGGTGCTGGTGGCGTCGGTGGGTGCAGGCGTCGGTGGGTGCACCGACCGCTGGCGGGGGGGGGCTTTCTGGCAGACGCAGTGGCGCACTGCACCGCTATTTACCGTCGTTTGCAGCCCAAATGCTGGTTGCGCGCTGGGTGCTCGTTGGCGGCTGTATTGGGCATATACAACAGTACGCATCCCTGAACAGGTGTGCCCCCCCCCCCCGTGCAGGCATGTCGTTCGCTGCGTCGCGCGTGCGGCCCGGGGTGGCCATGTATGCCCCCCTGAGGGCCATGGGGCCCCGTGCCCGCGAGCGCGCAGGAGCCACGCTGAGCGCGGCGGGGCCGGCTGCATCAGCGGCGGCGCGGCGGCGCGGCGAGTGCGGTATCCAGGCGGGCATCGACGCCATGCATGAGGCGCACTGCAAGCATGTGGGTGCTGACCCAGCCGGGGTGCAGGTGCGATTGAGATGGGGGCTAGGCCCATGATGCCGCCTTGGCTGCCTGCCTGCTGCTGACGCCGCAGCGGAGTGACACTGCAGGCGGGCGCGAGCCTTCTTGCTGCTTTCTGAACCCTCCTCTCACGCTCTGGTAGCCCGCCCTTCGTTCTGACTCCTCCAGAACTGCCTGCAGCAGCTCTGAAGCTGGCGCAGCTCCGCAGCACTATCGAGCGCGCACTGCAGACTGGCACCCTGGCGGCATTCAACTTCAGCACGTACAAGCCTGGTGGGGAGGGCAAGGAGTTTGAGGCGGAGCCTGGCGCTGGAGTGTCGGAGCAGATGCTTGAGCAGCTGCTGGTAGGTTGCGGGGCGGTCCCGCTGTGTTTCGTGTGGGCTGTGCTGCCAAAGGTGGTTGGGCGTGCGGGCATGCTGCTGCCTGGCACGTGCGCTACGGGGCCGGCGCCCGCTTCTAGCTTTGGTTGTATGGTGTGCAACCTGCTCACCATCCACCCCTTGTGACCCCTTGTGTGCAGCTCAACTACCTACCGCACACCCCGCCCTCGGTGGAGGTTGTCCCCTACCCAGTCCTGGATGGCTGTGGGACAGGCAATAAAGGACCGCTCCTACATGGAGTTTGATGATGACATCCTCTGGGTGAGGGGCAGCGATCAGTGGGTGCCGCCGGGTGCGGGCCTGCTGACTTCAAACTCCCACACAAGGCACCACACGCGAGCCTGCTCCCTCCGCCTGCTCCTGACTATGCTGCTGCTGCTTGCCTGCCTGCCTGCCTGCAGGTGGTGCAGGCCTGGATGGACGGCCTTGTGGCCATTTTTGCCAGCGAGCCGGGTCTTGAGGGCTTGTTCCTGCTGCTCACTGGCGCACAGATGTTGCGCGTGGCCCGCGCAGGTCAGGCAGGGTGGGGCGGACGGCTGGGGTCTTGCATGAGGGGCTGCGATGTGGCCATGGAACGGCGGTGTGCTCGGAACAACACGCCAGGCCGTGGCTTCGCTGCTACACGCGGCACAGCTGCAGCAGGCATGCGCAGACACCACTTGGCCCTAAATGTGCTTGGGCTGCCGATTGACTGTCGTTGCCTCTCCCCTCCTGCTGCCCCAACAGACCACAAGCCCGAGGTGGTCACCAAGGCACTGCTGGCCGACGACCCCCTCATCCGCTGCGGCGTGGCGGACGCCTGCGGGGGCGGGGAGGGCAAGGAGGCTGTTATCGTGGCCACCTACTTCAATACGGTTAGTGTGCATGATCAGCTCGGGCTTGTGGCGCGTTTTGCGCAGGGAGGGTGCTGCTCCATGTCCGCTGTTGCTGCGCTGTCGCATGCGGCGTGTGCTGTGCGCTCCTACGCCTGGCTTCTGCACCATACTTCCGCAGGACAATGAGATGCGTGTGGGCACGGACGTGGAGACGGGCATGCAGGCGCTGCTCAAGAAGCTGGTGCGTCAAGGCAGTCGGCTGTAGTCCCACGGCTCCTTACCACGGCTATTGAGGGGCTTTGATTGCTGAGAGGCCCTGGCTGTGGCAGCCACCCGACAGGCTTGTGCTGGCGCTGCCTGTGTTGTTGCTTGTGTTGCTGCCTGGCTCTCCTCACCCCCTCCTATTTGTCACCCCCCACCCCCACCTTGCTCTGCTCTGCTGCAGGAGTGGCACTACCCCGGCTCGGGCATGTCCCTTTCACGCAACTGGCAGAGGCGGCGGGCCAGCTGTGCTTCTGCCGCGGTGACACTTCCATAGCGCTGGTTTGCCATGCCGCCCACGTGGCAGCCGAGGCTGGCCTGCGCATCCAGCTGCACCCTGGGGCGTACAACCAGGTCGGCAGCAAGCGCGCGTGCCCCCCCCCCCCCCCCCTTTGCCAAGGAGTAACGGAGCCTTGGCAGGATGTTGCAGTGTAGAGAGGTTTGAATAAACATTCAATGGCACCGACGGCATCCTCCTGTTTCTGTGCACCGTCCAGAACTACGCACGCACTCAATGCCCTCCCTCCCCCGCCCCGACCCCTCTGCCAGGATGATGACGTGTACAGCGTGTGCGACCCTGGCGCGCTGCCGAGCACGTTTGACATGATGAGGCTTGGCTCGTGGCCCTCCGTGTTCCTCCGGGCCTGTGAGAATGAGGGGCATGGGGGTGGCAGCGCCGACCGGGTGTGTCTAATGTACTGCTGCCGCGCAGGGCTTGCCCGCCCGCCTACCTGCGGCATGCCGCTGCTGGTGGCAAGGCTGTCCAACCCCACCCAAGCACGAGTCCCCCCTGCGCTGCTGATGCATCTGGCAACTGCTGCCGCCGCGCCCCACCGCGCCCCACCGTGCTTGCTGTGCACGCCAGGACCACCTTCCCCGCCCTGCCCCCCCCTCCCCTGCTCCCTCCTGCAGGCGAGAAGGGCGGCGAGAAGGGCGGCGAGAAGGGAGGCGCGGCTGTGGCGCTGGACCTGGTCGACCCCAGCAACATTACGGACGAGGAGATTTGCGCGCTCTTTCTGGAGCATGTAGAGAACGACAAGGATCATGCCTTCCTTTCTGCCATCGGTGCGCAGGCCGGCGGGCGGGCGGACGGGAGGAAGAGGGGATAGAGGGGAGAGGGGAGAGGGGCCGGCGCTGCAGGCGCGACCTTGCAGCGCAGCTGCCAGGCAGTCCTGCCTGCCTGCCAGCTTGCTTGCCCGCCGCCAGCCGCTGCCGCCAGTGCCGGCGCCGCCCAGCGCCGCCCCGGCACAACCTTTCCCGCGTGACGTGACGTGCCTGCCATCTGCCGCCGCGCCCTACCGTGCTTGCTGTGCACGCCTGGACCACCTTCCCCGCCCTGGCCCGCCCGGCTGACTGCTGCCCCGCTGCAGGCGAGAAGGACTGGTCAGAGGAGAAGGCAGCAGCGCACGACGGGAAGACGAAGTGGCAGGCCGCAGGTGAGGATGGTGGGCAGCGGCAGGGCGGGGCTGGGGGGGGTGAGCTTTGGCGTTTGATATGGTGATGCGGCCGGTGCGGCGCCGCCCAGCGCCGCCCCGGCACAACCTTTCCCACGTGACGTGCCTGCCATCTGCCGCCGTGCCCCACCGTGCTTGCTGTGCACGCCAGGACCACCTTCCCCGCCCTGGCCCGCCCGGCTGACTGCTGCCCCGCTGCAGGCGAGAAGGGCGGAGCAATCGACTGGTCAGAGGAGAAGGCAGCAGCGCACGACGGGAAGACGAAGTGGCAGGTCGGAGGTGAGCGGCAGGGCGGGGCTGGGGGGGTGAGCGTTGGCGTCTGGGGTGGCGCCGCGGCCGGTGCGGCTGCGCCCAGCGCCGCCCCAGCACAACCTTCCCCCACATGTCGTGCCTGCCATCTGCCGCCGCGCCCCACCGTGCTTGCTGTGCACGCTAGGACCACCTTCCCCGCCCTGCCCCCCCCTCCCCTGCTCCCTCCTGCAGGCGAGAAGGGCGGAGCAATCGACTGGTCAGAGGAGAAGGCAGCAGCGCACGACGGGAAGACGAAGTGGCAGGTCGGAGGTGCGCGGCGGATGGCGGCATGTGGCAGGGCAGGGCTGGGGGGTGAGCTTTGGCGTTCGATATGGTGATGCGGTGGGCTGCGGCTGCGGGGCGGGGCAGGACTGGGGGGCTGGAGGGCTGGGGCGGAGGACAGCAGCGCCCGCGAACATTGTGACGGCAGTGGTCACCACAAGTGGCTCGCTGTTTTGTCCCGCCCCACCCCATCCACCCACCCCCAGCCCCCGTTTCTGGCACCGCTCCGTGCCTCCCGACGCCTCCTCTGACCCGCAGGCCAGCAGACCGGGAAGACCCGGCGCCAGGGCAAGGACTCGCAGCGCGAGGCTGCCATACGGCTGCTGGAGGAGAAGCAGAAGTGGACGACTCCAGGTTGGGCTTCGGGGGGGGGTGCAAGTGCGTCCACCGCTGCCCGGGGGGTGGGGTGGGGGGTGTGGGGGGGAGAGGCGCGGCGCCGGAGCGGCGGCGGCGCGCACACCGCCGCTACCACAGCACCCGCCCCAGACGTCGCCGCCTGCCGCACACCAGCCGCTGCTCGCTACAAGCGCACCCTCTCCTCGCGCGGTGGGAAAGCCCACATTCGTTTGTGCCCACGTGCCGACATGTGGTCCCACTTCCGCTGTACCACCAGGCGATCTGGCAGCGGAGATGAAGGCGCGCGACATGCTGGCCACCTACGGCCAGAAGCTCCGCGGCAGCGTGCAAGCGCGGCTGCAGCGCATCGCTGACCAGCCTGATGGAGACATCATTATGTAAGCTGGCGGCTGCCGCGCGCGCTGCCCCACCGCGCGCTCTGCCACCACCGCCACGCTGCCCACCTGTCCGCCCGCCTCCTCGCCCGCCCGCCGTCTGCGTGCCTGCCTGTCTGCCAGCCACGAGTGTCACTGACAGCCAACCCTTTCACAATCCCCGCCTGCAGGTGCAAGAGCGAGGGGCCTGTGCGGATCGGCCTGCGCGAGTGGCTGGAGCGGGGCCTGCCGGTTACCCAGGTGGGTGTCTGCACTGGGCAGAGGCCTACGAGTGCAGACCGCAGACACGGTGGCGCAGCGCGGTGGGGCAGCGCGCTGAACTTTTCTGTCACCACTGTGCGCCGCCCCTGCCCCCGTCATGTGTGGATGCTGACCTCGACTTTCACTGGCTCTCCCTCCCAACCGTGAGCAGCAGCAGCCAGCCACTGCGCGCGGCAGCGCAAAGCGGCAGATCAAGAAGCCAGTGCGCTTGCTTGAATATGTCGGCGGCACGGCGCCTGCGGCCCGCAAGCGCAAGGCGCCCGCCGCGCCGGCGCAGTAGCAGCAGGCGGGCGGCGGCACGGTGCCTGCGGCCCGCAAGCGCAAGGCGCCCGCCGCGCCGGCGCAGCAGCAGCAGGCGGGCGGCGGCACGGCGCCTCCGGCCCGCAAGCGCAAGGCGCCCGCCGCGCCGGCGCAGCAGCAGCAGGCGGGCAGCGGCACGGCGCCTCCGGCCCGCAAGCGCACGGCGCCCGCCGCGCCAGCGCAGCAGCAGCAGCAGCAGCAACAGGCCGCAGAGTGGCTGCCAGCGCCCGAGTCGGAGGACGAGGTGGCTGCCAGCCCGCCCAAGGCGCGCCGTGGCTCCTCCTCACCGGACGGAGCGGCGCAGCGCATCCGCCACGCGCCGCGCGATGCCGCCTCACAGCACCCGCCGGTGTCCGAGGAGGGGTGCCTCTAGTGGCAGCGGCGCATGTAGCGTAGCGGCCACTAACCCAGCGGCTTTGCCACCCCACCTGCCTCGAGTCAGGCAGCGGCAAGGTCTTGTCGCGACGTTTCGACAGGCGCACCTATCCCTGCTCTTTCTAGTGTCTCTCTAGTGCTGTGCAACACGCGACAGAGCGACTCGTTACAGTGCAAGAGGGGAATGGTAGCAACTAGGTGGCGAGGCTGTGTTGATGGGGTTCATTGAACAATGCCAGGTCTGCGAGCAACCACCGCTGCTCCCACCGCCGCCGGCGCCGCCGCGTCCCTGCCAGTGCTGCCAGGCCAGGCAAGGTCCTACACACGGCAACGGCTGGCTGTACTGTGCGGCTGCCTGCTGCTGTTGCTGCTGCTGCATTGCCAACGCCCCGGCCAGCTGCAATAAATTGGGCGTCACGATTGTTAGCTTGCAGCTCTGGCCACCCTCGATCGCTTCCTGCTGCCTCAGCACCCTTGCCGATGCTCTCCAGCGGTGCTTTCCCGCATCACCCGCTGTTGGCAGCATGGGCGGGGTTCCTGGCGCAAGCGACGAGGCGCTTCTGCCAAGTTTTGGAGCTTGAGCACTGTCCGCTGGCTCTGCTCGAGCAGGAACAGCATGCAGCCACTCAGGTTGCGCTGGTAGCGTCGCTGGCGGTCGCGCTAATCCTGGCCGTCGCCGCCGTCGTCGCCGCCGGCCGCCGCCTGCTGCGCTGGCTGTCGGCGGCCGAGGGCGTGCGCATGGTGGAAGTAGCTGCCGAGGTGCTGGGAGAGCTGCACAAGGCGCAGCCAAGCTCGCACCCTGCCACGCGGCACACCTTTGTGGCGGCGCCGCCCGGCGCCGCCGCCGACGCGCTCGCAGGGCCGCTGCTGTGCGCGGTGTGCCGCGGCAGCATCACGCCGGGCTCTGCCGCCGCCGCCTCCTTGAAGAGCTGCGCCGCCTGCGGGCTGCTCGTGCACGACAGCTGCGCGCGGCGGGCCAGCGACAAGGGCTGCCGCCCGCTGTGCTGCGCGGCCGCGCGCCTGCCGCACCACTGGCTGCCGACCGGCATGTCGCTTGAGAGCGAGCAGGTGGGTGGAGGGGTAAGAGCACCGCACCCAATGGCTGGCTCTGTGTGGGGCATCCCATGCTTGTCAGCGCTTGTTAGCAGGCTGAGAGAGAGGGGGTGCGCAGGCGCGCCTGCATGCCATGCATGCACGTGCCCCTGCCCCCTGCTCTCCCCCGGTCCCTCCTCCTGCACTGCCGTGCCTCCTGCCCCGACACCTCCGCCCCTTCCCTTGCTTCCCTGCGCCTCACGCAGGCTCCCCCAGAGGGCGGGCTGTGCATCTACTGCCAAGAGCCCGCCGACGCCAGCGGCGACGTGCTGGCGGCGGCAGAGCCGCTGTGGCGCTGCTCCCTGTGCGCTTCTTCCTGCCACGTCGCCTGCTTTGCTGAAGCGCACCCAGAGCTGCCCAGCGTTGCGGGCAAGCTGGGTGCGTTGCTGACGGGCAGCAGCAGCGGCAGCAAGGAGGGCCGCAGCGGCAGGCAGCAGCAGCAGGGGCGGGACGGCGCCGACGACAAGCGCGGCAGCAGCAGCGGCGGCAGCAGCGACAGCGAAGCGCGCGCTGCGGATGGGCTGCAGGCCGCAGCGGCCGGGGGCAGCAACGGGCGGCGGTGGCGCGGCGGCGGCGGCGCGCCTCCGGCGCAGCAGTCTCGCAGCGCGGCGCTGCTGCAGGCGCTGGCGGGCGCAGACAGCAGCGTGGCTGTCAGCACGGAGGAGGACAGCGGGTATAGCAGCGGAAGCGAGTCAGGTGAGGGGGTGGGTGCACGCTCGGGGCCAGGCCCACCTCCTGTGCCGGCGCTGGCGGCAGCAGAGGGCAGCGGCTGCGTGCACGCCGGCCCCGCCTGCCTGCCGCTGCGGCACCATCGCCCACGGAGCACATGCTACGCATGCACCCTTCTGTGGCAACGCGTCGATATCACCGCTTTTCGGTTCCATCACCCGCCCCTGCAGACGACTTGTACGACGCCCGCCTGCAGCGGCAGCGCTGGCAGCGGCGGCGCCGCCGCCGCCTGCGCTCGCAGGACATTCAGAAGCTGGATGTGTGCACCCTGGGGCCCAACCGGCGGTCGGTGCTGCCGCCCACAGCCGTGCGCCCCGCGCTGCGCAGCGGCGGCAGCTCGCAGACGGGGCTGGAGGAGGCGGGGCGCGCGGTGGGCGGCGGCGAGCCGCCGCCAGGCGACCGGCAGCAGCAGCAGGGGGATGGGCAGCAGGCAGCGCAGCAGCAGCAGGGCGCGACGGCGCAGTGGCCGCCCGACGGCGGCACCAAAAAGGGCGGCGGCGGCGGCGGCGGCGGCGGACGGCGCAAGAGCAAGAGCAGCTGGTGGCGTCGGCTGTACCGCCCGCGCGCGCTGCAGTGGCAGGACTACCGGCTGGAGCCGCTGCCCCCCGGCTGCAAGCCCCTCCTCGTGTTCATAAACACCAAGAGCGGGCCCCAGGTGGGCGCCATGCTGCGCCACCGCTTCCTGCGGGCGCTGCACCCCCTCCAGGTGTGTGCCGCGTTATTACAGGGGCAACGACGGCGGGGTTCCCTTGGATAGCCTGGTGGGATGGGGTGTCGCGCGTCGCAGGGCGGCGGGCCTGCTGCAGGTGTTGTGTGCGTGTTGTGTGTGTTCCGCTTCGCAGGGGCAGCGGGGCACGGGTCTGCAGTGGGGCTGGGGTGTGCGCAGGGACGGCCGGGCGTCGGCCTGCTGTGGGGTTGCTTCACCCCTCTGCCTTCAACACCCTCTTCAACAACTGTTTCGCTTCAACAGGTGGTGGAGCTGCCACGGCAGACGCCCGACGCAGCGCTGCAGCTGTTTGCCAGCGCGGTGCCGCACCTGCGCGTCCTGGTTGTGGGCGGCGACGGCAGCGGTGAGTCTGGGTGGTGGGCGGCGACGGCTGTGGACAGTGATTAGCGTGCCGGGGTGCCTGCTCTTGGGCGACGGCAGCCGCGGCTGGGTGACTTGTAGGAAGGGCACTGCGAGCACGACCAACCGTGACGCACTCATTATGGCATGAAGCCCATGTCCAGCCCATCTGTCCAACCCACCCGGCATTGCACCGCTCCCCTCCCTGCCCGTGCACATTTGCAGTGGCCTGGGTGCTGTCCAGCCTGGAAGCTTTGAAGGAAGCGCAAGCGGCGGCGGGCAACCCCCACTGGCGGCCGCCGCCGGTGGCGGTGCTGCCTTTGGGCACGGGTGCGCCGAGGGGGAGGGCGTGAGGGGCGCCCCAGGCGGGAATGCCCTTGTAGGCGACCCACAGCACACGGTTGCTTGAAGCGCTGCCCGGTGGCTCTCACCAACCGCGCAGGCAACGACCTGGCGCGCTGCCTGGGCTGGGGCGGCGGCCACGGCGCGTGGCAGCAGGAGGGGGTGGGCACGATGCTGGCAGAGGTGCAGCACGCAGCGCCCATCCACATCGACAGGCAAGGGAGCTGCTGCTGCTTCCGGCCAGCGCGAGCGAGGGCAGCTGCTGCCTGTGCGGTCTTTCGACGGCGCCTCCGTGTCAGGCGGCGCTGTGAGCTGGGGCGCGCTTTGCATGCTGTGCGACATGTGGCCGCCTCAGCTCAGCATGCTGACCGTCGCGTGCCAGAACCGTGTTTGTCTGCCTGCCGCAGGTGGAACGTGTGCTTTGCGCCGCCGCCTACGCCGCCGGCAGGGCCCTCCACTCCCCGGGGTGCGCTCACGCCTGTGCCGTGCATGTGGCCGCACCGTGTACGCCTTCGCAGCTGCCCACCCGCTGCCATCGTTGCTCGGCGCTGTGCCTCGCATGCCTCCCGTCCACCCTGCCTACGCTTCTGACGTGTCCAGCCCAGCCAGCCCTCCTTGCTCGACGTGTCTCTCTGCCTGTCCCCCACTGCTTCCCCTCTGCCCCGCACCTTCCCCCGCCCCCTCTCAGCCAACCTGGCCCGCATGCTGCGCCGCCACAACCTCACGCTGGGCGGCGGCGGCAGCGGCGGCGGCACTCCGCCCAGCCCCGCCGCCGCCCACGAGGCCGCGGCGCCGCCGCCGCCGGCGCCCGCCGCCGGCGGGCCAGCCACCGTCAAGCAGATGAACAACTATCTGGGAATTGGCGTGGATGCCAAGGCAAGCTTGGCGCGTCGAGAGCTGCTCTTCTGCATGCGCACCCTGGGCCGAGGAACGCGGGGGCGCCACATGCAGGATGCAGCTGCGGCGCTTTGGCCCGCGCCGCCGGGCCCCCATTTACCCCGGGTGTGCTGAAGCATGCCCACTCACGGCAGTGCATGTGACCGCCGGGCTGTCCTATCTCCCCCTTCTGCCCGCAGGTGGCCCTGGGGTTCCACTATATGCGGGAGCAGTACCCTTTCCTCTTCATGTCCCAGCTCGGCAACAAGTTCTGGTGAGAGGGCCCGGGGTGGGTGGGTGGGGGGGGTGGGGGGGGCGGCGGCGCAGAGGAGGCGGCAGCGGCGGCTGGCGCTGCTCCTTCCGGCTCCTCCCTGCCCCTCCCGGGCGCTGGCGCTGCCCCTCCCCGGCTTGACCCGCCTCTGTGTGGAGCGCTTGATGCCTTCAAGGCTGTGCTGTGTTGCGTCGCTGTGGCGGGCTCTTGCTTGACCGCCCTCAGCTCGGCGGCAGGTTCTGACGACTGCCGAGGGCTGTGCACCACTCGGGTGTGGGTGGGTGGGTGGGTGGGTGGGGTCCGGCCCGTGTGCCTTTGACGGCACTTGCCTGCCGCCCCTCCCTCGGCACCTTCCTGCGTCCAGTCGCCCTCGTCCACCCCTCTTTGACCCCTTAGACGCACTGCCCCGTCTCGTTTGCCGTGTGCAGGTACACCGCTGTGGGAGGGAAGGACGTGTTTATCGATCACGCGTGCGTCAACCTGGCGCAGAAGCTGCAGGTGGGTGGGTTGTGGGGCGTCGGGAATTTTTGTTGACATTGGTTGGTCAGCAGCGTTGAAAGGTGTAATTGATTGGTCAGACATGTGATCAACCTTGCACAGATGTTGCAGGTGGGTGTCGAGGGCTGGACGTGTGGGCGGGAGGCCGGCAAACGCTGCAGGGCAAGCACTCGGCACGCAATGTTTTTCTCCTTGGATCTGCAGATGGTGCACATCCCACCGCTCGCGGGCTGCGCACGCTGCCCGCGCAGGTCTTCTGCGACGGCCGCCCCGTGGCGCTGCCCGCCGACATCGAGGGCTTGTTAGTGCTCAACATCAACAGCTACATGGGAGGCGTCGACCTGTGGAGGAACAGCTACTCGCTGCCCGGCTACGGAGACCGGGCGAGCGTCAACGGCAGCGGCCGCGGCAGCGGCGCCGGCGGCGCCGGCGGCGGTGGGCACAAGCAGCAGCAGAGCATGATGGATGGGCGGGTGGAGGTGGGCGGGCAGGCTGGGGGAAGGGGGGCGCGAGGAGGAGCGCGCGTGCTTGCATGCATGCATACGCAAGCCTGCGTGCATCCTGCCTTCTCTTATCAACTCTCAGAGAGACGTTCAACCTCGCACACCTTACCCACCTCCACATTTGCTTCCCTCCCTCTTCCCTGCCTGCCTGCAGCTGGTCGGTGTCTTTGGAAGCTTCCACTTGGGCCAGCTGCAAGTGGGGCTGTCGCGGGCGGTGCGGCTCGGCCAGGGGCACGAAGTGACGATCCTCAGCAGCAAGCCGATGCCGATGCAGGTGGGCGGGCGAGGGCGACGGTGAGGGGGCGGGCGGGTGGCTTGCTGCCCCGCCGGCGCTGCCACGCAACCATCTTCTAACAACCCCACGCACCCCAACCCCACCCCGTGGGCCCTCCTCCCCTCCACCCACCCAACCATCCCCACACAACAACAACCCACCCACCCCCTGGGCCCTCCTCCTTTGTTTAGGTGGATGGCGAGCCGTGGGTGCAGGCCCCCGCCACCCTGACTGTGCGGCGGCGGGAGCAGGGGCTGGTGCTGCGGCGCGTGCAGAGCAAGCCGCTGGCACGCATGATGCAGGCGAGCAGGAGGAGCAGGGAGGCCTTTGGAGGGGCGGGAGGGCTGGCGGCCAAAGGGAGCTCCCGCCCTTCTCTCGTACACAAAACATCATCACCCCATGGTACAAGAGCAACATTTGCTGTGCTCAACCCACAATCCCCACGCAGGCCCTGTCCGAGGCACTAGAGGAGAGCGAGGCGCGGGGCACGATCAGCACGGCGCAGCATCACCAGCTTATGGCGGAACTGGCGGCCAAGCTGCAGCCGCTGCTGCTGCACCCCAGCTGATGACGGACCTGGTACCCGCTGCTGCTGTTGCCGCTGCATCGGCTGGCCCGGTAGCGCCAGAGCAGCCATGGAGCTGGTGGCGGAACTGGCGGCCAAGCGGCAGCCGCTGCTGCTGCAACCCAGCTGAGGCAGCCGGCGGCTCGTGTGCTGCAAGCGGTGCGGCTGCTGTGCCCATGTCTTCGCAAAGCGGCCACGTGCGGCGTGCATGCCACCTGCCCCAGTCGTTTGCTGGCGGCTGCCGCCCAGTCCCTGCTTGCCGTACGGCACGGTCTGTCGGTTCCCCCAGTGTATCCTCCGCCCCTCTTCCTGCCCCATCGTCCGTTTAGTTTTTAAATGTCATACCGCCCGTCATGCTGCCCGCCTGGTGCGTGCGTGCCTTCCGCAACACAACCCTTGCAATGCGCAGCCGAATGCACGAGGAGGGTGACATGGCAGACGGGGCAGCATGCCAGCCGGCGCCGGCCGCAGAGGGTCGACACGCATGTCGCTGCAGCGGAGGCCGGTGCATGCCGCCACTGGTGCACCCTTGCATGTGGTCGCCGTGCGCTAGGGTAAGCAACGGCATGCGGCGCATGTGCCGGAGCCGCATCGGCAGCTGTTCCCGGCAGTGCGCCGGCGCCGGGGCCGCGTGCAGCCCTGCTCTTGCTTGCTGATCAGCTGCACGCTCGCACTGTGTTGGCCTGGTGGTGGATGCTTGCATACCCGCGGCCTAGTGGGTGTGTTCACGGCACAAGCAGGCGTCTGGATGGGGCACGCGCCTAGGCGCGCCTCCGGTGCGCATGCGCCGCATGCCCAACCCAGCGCAGGTCCTGCGCCTAACAAGCGCGTCTCGCCACCGACCCCGCGTTTACCCCGGCACCGTTTTGAGAAATCTGCCGCGCCCCAATGGCGGTTCACGTGGCGTACGCGCGCGCTCTGGAGACGGCGGGGTGGCTCGAGTTCCGCGGCAAGCTATTCCCGCTGTGCGCCGGCATGGCGGCCAAGAGCGGCTTATTGGACAGCGGTCTACGGCAGAGCGGGCTGCGTGAGGGGCCCGGAGCGCGGCCTGTCCTGGCCCTGGACAGCAGCCAAATACAGAGCCTGGCACTGGCGCTGGGCCACGTCCCTTCTCCTCTGTCCCTGGAGCGCTTTTTGGCCAGCCTGTCCGGGGCGGCGCTGGAGATGAGCTGCTCAGAAGTGAGCGCCACACTCCATCTGCGATTCCTGGAGCCTGCGCTCCGGCTGCCGCTCAGAAAGGCTGCGCTGACACCGCGCACCTGCATCATGCTTTGGGGGCTCGGTCAAAGGGGCGGGTTCAAGCCCCCGCACTGCTTGCCGCCGCTACACCGCCGCTACGCTTTTGTCCCTCTGGCTGCCGCCGCCCAGTACGGCGCAGGCTTCGCTGCTTGCACCGCTGCAGCTTGCAGGCTTGAAACAGCGCTGCGGTGGGATGTCTCCCGCGCGCAGACGAGACCTCCCATCCGTCGTCACGATTGATGCACGCCGGGCGGCGCTCCATTCGTGCCTGCACCCAACCTCGCTCTGTGCCCTCTCCTCTGTCTCTTTGTGCCGCAGGTGGAGCAGGTGGTGCAGCTGCTGAAGCTTGCCGACTGGTTTGATGCCCACGAGCTGCGCGACCGCTGCGACAAGCGCCTGTGCCAGCTGCTCACGGGTGCGGCCGGGTCCCGGGCAGCAGCGCAGCGCAGCTTCTGAGAGCGCCTTTTCAGACGCGTGTGGCTGCAGCGCAGCCGCAGCATGGTGCACCCCCTCCCGCGTTCTTTGAGTTACTTGGGATGCTCAAGGCACGTCCCGCAACCCCGCCGACAACCTCGACCCCCCCCCCCCCTTCAGGGCTGAGCAACCGGCAGCAGGTGTCAGATTCGCGGGAGGAGGCGGCGGCGATGGCCCTCGAGGCTGGGCTGCAGCACTACCTCACAAAGACCGGTGGGTGCTCGCGTTTCTGGGTGCTGCTGCAATTGTTTGGGTGCAGGGTGGTCGCGCGGCCTCGTCATGCCCCTCACACGCAAGCTAGCTTCCGCCCCACCCACCACCCCTCCCCTCCTGGCCCGCTCCCGCCTGCGCAGTCGCCTGGCTGCTGCCCTGGGCGCTGCAGCAGCTGAGCCACGGCAACAAGGCCTGCTCCGGCGCCGCTTCGGAGCAGCTCAGCGGCGAGCTGCAGAGCCAGCAGCACAGCGCGTGGCTGCACGACCGCCGCGCGCGCCGCCGCCGTCGCCTGCACTCGGCCCTCATGGCGGACGACCAGCTCAAGGTCATTGTCATGGAGCAGCAGTGGTGGGCGCAGGGCGACGAGTACGAGGCCTGCTCCGGCTGCGCCGCCTGCGGCGCCACCCCCGCAGCCCTGCGCCCTGCGTTTGACATCAGCGGTGAGAAGGGGCCTGGGCCACGGGGGGATTGCAGGCTGCGCTGTCGGCCCACCATCTCGCAGCTCGCCTGGCTCCTTTGCTGGCCTGCGTGCCTGCGCGCTCGACTGCTCTTGTTGCTCCCCCGCAGCGCCTCGCTCACCCCCCCCCCCCCCCCCCCGCGCGGCCGCAGGTGACGCCTGGCTGTGGTCCCGCGACGGCTCCGCCTACCACGCAGCCGCCGCCCACTTTGCGCACCTCCTGGCGGAGCGCTGCTGGGGGCTGACCCCCGCCGGCTTCACCGCCTACGGCAGCGGCGGGCTGGCCCCCATGAAGGCGGTGGCGCAGCGTGCGCCCGAGGCGGGCGGCGGCTGGGGCGACGCCGGCCTGCAGCGCCAGGGCAGCTTCAGCTCGGTGGGGCAGCTGGCGCACTCGTACTGCGCCCACCACGCCGACGCCTGAGCGGCATTTGTCCTGCCCCCGTGCTTCCCTGTCAGGGGCCAACACAGTTCTGCCCCGGCCGCCCCCAAGCAAGCAGCATCAAACCAGCAGTAGTACCCTTAGCAGCACTCGTTACACCAGCGTCATTTCACCAGCAGCAGATTTCTCGCGATTTTTCCACCAACCCAATCCAACCCATGCACCCACGATGGGGCAGTGATCCACGCCCACAAGCAACCACAAACCCCCATTTTCCTCCCCGGACCCGCGCCATGAGCTGAGCCCCTTTTTCTGCGGCCCCTAGGCCGCCATGCGTAAGCTATCCTCCCCGAATTCCTTAGGCACCCTCTAGGTACTCCCTCCCTCCCTGCGGCCTATTACGCCCCCTGTGCAAGCATCGCATGGCAGTTGCCGTGCATGCTGTTTTCGCCAGGCACGCCACCGCCTGGCGAGCCACCCCACCATCGCCGTCACCCAGACCCCCCTCCGTTCCAGACTGCCCGCCACCCCTGCCCTGCACTGCCCCCTCCCCAAGCCTGCCCCTCCCCCCTTGTGCGCCCGCGCACGAAAGTTTTCACCCTCTCACCCTTTGCATGCGCAACCCCCGATTATCCATCACCCTCTTGCCGTGGCCATCGGCCCGATGCGCTAGGCTTGCTGCATCGGCATCCCCGCTGACGCCTGCCTGCCTCCCTCACTTCCCTGCCTTCCTTTCCGATTGCTCCCTTCAAAGCGCCGACCCTTTGCACGGCCCTTGACTGTAAACTTGTTACACCTCGGACTGCCAAGGGGTGCACCACTGCTTCATCCCCTAGCACACAATGCATTCCCAGGGAGCCGCGCCGCCGAGTCGGAGCCAGCGGGGCGCCGCAATCAGGATTCTGCCACTCCCGCTCTTCTCGTGAATCTGGCGCCGCTTGCTACCTCGTGCTTAGTTAGACCTCCACAACTTTGTTGACGCTGTGAGAACGCCCTTTCGGCGCGCTGCTCGGCACACCCTCCTCGCTACCGACGTCGCAGCAGCCAAGCGCGGAGCTCAACCACAACGCCAACATGGCTACGCCACTCTGCCAGCGGGTGCGCTGGGGAGGCGCCCAGGCTGGCGCCCTCAGCCGCAAGCCGCTCCACCCTGTCGACGCGCCGCCCTGTCCTACCCTCCCTGCCCGCAGGCCACACCGTCATGCACCAGTAGCAGCAGCGGCAGCAGCGCCAGGCGCGCTTCGCACAGCAGCGGCGGCAGGTGCGCCGCCGCCGCCGCGCTGCCGTAGTCGCCACCTGCGCTGCCATAGACCCAAACAGCGCGTCAGTCTGTTTGCCTGCGTGCCTCGCTTCGACAGACGTGCTCGCACCCTGCGCTGCTGAATCATCACCTCCGCACGTGACGCCCTGCCGCAGGCTGCCTGCACTCGCGCGGCCCGCCGCGGCGCCGCTGCGGCGGCGGCGGCAGCAGCGGCGCGTCGCAGCGTCGACGGTGATCGAAGAAGATCTGTGGCAGTACCCCGACCGGGAGCAATGGTACCAGGCCAAGTGGTGCGCCACCGACCAGCCCGACTGGAACCCGGCGCGCTTTGTGCGCAGCACCCAGCTGGCGCCCGGCGTCAGGTGAGTGGTTCAAGTGTCAGCAGGAGAGGGGTTTGGTGTGTGGCATTGCGTGCACACGGGATGTGACAGCAGCCTGCAGACGGGGGGGCGTGTTATGTCAAGCACAGGTACAGCAGCAGCAGCAGCGGCAGCGGCAGTAGCAACACCAGCAAGGGACGCATTTGCAGCAAGCAGCACATTGGCAGCAAGAAACGCGGCTGCAGAGGCACGCAATCTGCGGTATCGGCAGATTGCTGCTGTTTGCGCACACCCAGCTAGCTCCTTTGGTTCACCTGCGAACTCACACCCTTTCTCTGCGCAGGGAGGTGGTGGTGGAGTGCCAGGTCAGCCGGGAGAAGGTGCCGCTGCGCAACGCTTACAAGCACATCGGGCAGCGCGCCAGCCTGCGCGTCAACAGTGGCGCGGTGGCGGAGGTGGCCCCCGCTGCGCCGCCCTTCCCAGAGGCAAGGGCAAAGGCAGGGCAGGGCGGGGCGGGGCGGTGCTGTAGCAACTGCATCCAAACCTGGACAGGCCTGGCAGGCAGGCGGCGGCGGCAGTGCTGTGGCAGAGAGCTGTGCCCGTGTCGCCTCGCTTCCCCCAGGCGTGCCCTGCCCCTGCCTCGAAGAAGCTCCGGTTGCTCGGAAGGAGGCGAACGGGCTGCGTTTTGCAGTCATTGCCACTGCTTCCGCATTGCCGTCCCTCCCAATCGCCCCCTCCCAACCGCCGCCTGCCCCGCAGTCCCTGAACCGCGAAGCGCTGCTGCGCGTGCGTGGCGACATCAAAGCAGACGAAACCAAGGCGAGGCTGCGGCCGCCGGGGCTCCTCGGGGGAGGGCAGGAGCGCCACTGCGTCCATCCGGTGCCTGCCTGCCCGCCTGCTGACACTCCCAACCTCCCAAGCCGCACCTCTTTCCCCTCCCCCCCCCCCCCCCCGATCGTCACACATCTCTCCCTCGCCTCCCTGCTTCGCAGAAAGTGATCGAGGAGATTTCGGTGCTGGCGGAGCTGCCGCTGTATGTGCGGGAGGCCGAGGCGCCAGAGATTTACAAGCTCACCGCGGAGGACGGCATCGAAGTGGGGCCCTTCGTGGTGAGCCACACCAACAAGTGCAGCTGCCACGCAGGTCGGCGGGCCACTGCCGCGCGGCCTCGGCAGCGCCGTCGTCCGCGGCTCCGCTCCCAAGCATGCCGCACTTCACTGCCCCTCCGGCGATCCCCCCCCCCCCGCCCCCATCCCCGCCTCCCTGCAGGGCGGCGGCCTGCCGCTGCGCGGCCTCGTCAGCGCCGTGTACCGCTTCCCCACGGTCGTCATGTTTTGTGAGGGGGCGGGCATCGCGGCGGCGCGCGCGCTGATCGAGGCGGGCACGCAGCCGGCGGGGCTGAGCCTCAAGCGCCGCACCGACGTGCGGATGTACTACCGGGTGAGCGCTGCTTCCACATCCAATTCATTCGACAGCGCCGCAGTGGGGTGCACCTCTGCGCCTCGCCTGGCCCCCACCGCGGAGGCCCTCCAACGCTCCAGAAAAACATTCACAACAGTCACGTTGAGTTGATCGGTTTGCCTCCACGGCCGTCCAACCCCCCTCCAGGCCCCCAACGAGGCGTGCCTCTGCTACCGGGACCTCCACGAGGAGTGGGCGGAGAAGTGGGGGGTGCAGGTGATCACCAGCACGCGCGACTCCTTCTCAGACATGTTTGACGACGACCAGACGCTCATGTGAGTGGATTCTTGTCCGACTGACTGCGTTTGTTCGTTCGTCGCCAGGCGTTGTTGGGAAACGTGCCTTGCAGCAGACCGTCCCTCCAGACGGCGGCTGCACCGCTGCTCCGACTCGGTTGCGTGCCTGCTTGCGGGAGCTGCATGCCTGCGTGCCTGCATGCATCCCTGCGCGTGCCCCTGCCCGTCCGGCGTGTGCGCCGCGACATGTAGGCCTGCCAGCCTGACCTGGTTGCCTGCTCGTGCGTACTGCTCTGCAGGTACGACCCCGACACCACCGCGGCGGTCATCCTCTGTGGCGCCGACGAGGAGGCGGAGGCTGCGGCTCTTGAGGTGGTGGTGGGGGGGGGGGGATGGGCGGGGCAATGCTGGGAGCGGGGGGCGGCGGCGAGGGCGCCGCAGGCAGGCTGGCTGGATGGCACGTTGCTCTGCTGCGCTCCAGCTCCCCGGCTCAGCCTCCTCTGCGCCCGCCCCGCTTGTGCTGCAGGTGTGCCGCGAAGCGGAGATCACTGTGGTGGTGAAGCAGAGCGAGGAGGCGCAGCCAACCGAGTACCTCAAGTGAGGGGGACGGGGGGAGGGGCGCTGCCGCTGCTGCCGCCGCTGCCGCCGCCGCCGCTGCCGCTGCCTGCTGCTCCTGCTGTTGTGGTGCGCCTCTCGCCCGGCCAGGTGGGGGAGCCACTCGCTGACTTGTGCCCTGCTGTCTCTGCTGCGCCACAGGTATGGCAAGCCAAGGGACGAGTGAGGGGCTCCGACACTTGAGCGAAGCACCAGCAAAATGGATGCTGCACCCCAGCCTGCGGGGCCCCCTGTTCTGCACAACAACCGCACAGGCTGGCCTGAGGTGCCGCCCCCTCTCGTGTCGCTTGTGCGCGCGGGGCGGTCACACACACCTAGCCCTCTGCAACCCTGCGCGCAACGCCGTTCCCTACCCCACAACGCTGTTCACATCCACATGGCACCCCCTGTTAGCCAACAGTTTTCGTCAACACAGAACCACCCCTCCCCCCAATGCATGCCGCGCGTGCGCCACCGCGCCCCCCCCCCCTCCGCAGCGCCCACGCCCCACTTGCTTGTGCACCCCCATTGGCTTGTGCAACCGTACCTTCTTGTGCCCCCCACCCCCCTACTCCCACCCCACCCCACCACACCTCCCACCACCACCACTGCGCATGCGGTCCCTGCGCCGCGCTCCCTGCTTCCAATTGTCAGTAGCTCTGCGTTTTGTTCGTTCGTCTGCGTGTTTGCGGACCAGCCTCCGGCTTTGCCTGCTGCCCAGCTGCAGCGTGTGTAAATTGAAGCACACACCAGGTGCTTCGTTGCAGTGGCTGAGTCTGCAGCAGGAGGACCCAGGAAGCCGCAGCACAGCAGCGGCAGCGGCTGCAAAGGGAAGCAGCTCACCAGTCCTGTGCTTGCCTATGCCCCCCGGCTACCAGACTGCCAGCACCTCCGGCCTCAAAGCGCCGACCAATGCAACTCCTGCTCGCATAGCGCTGGATTGCATCATGCGAGGCTCTGCGCGCGCAGGCGGCCTGGCAGTAGCAGAGGGCGGGGCAGGGAGACGAGGGAGAGGAGTAGACAGACCGGCGGAGGCAGGGAAAGCTGGAGCCTGCCGCCAGCCTTGCTGCCTCAAATCAACTCGAGGACAGCGGGGGCGGCGCGCGCGCGCGCGCGCGCGGGCAGGGGGAGAAATAATCGGGGCAGGCGGGGGGAGGGAACGCCAGGGTCTGTCCACGCCACCACTCACAAGAGGTGCAGTGGGTGGGGATCCGAAAACGCCTGAAGGGGACACTTGAAGAGAGGTAGCGAGCTCTCAGAAGAAGAAGGTGGAAAGAGATGCAACAGAAGGGGCGCCAATGTCAAAAAGGTGGCGAGGGAGGGGGGAGCGTGCCTCTCGCTGGCAGTGCTGACGTGCAGGGTTGGGGTGCCGGGAAGGGCTCAAGCTTTGTCGAAGAGTGGAATCCCAGGGGGCTGGCCACTGGGGAGCGATCGCGAGCAATGGGAGTGGATGTGGGCAGGGTGCGCATGCGGCGGGGCGGGGCGGGCGCTGGAGGGCGACAGCAGCGCCGGCAGCGCGCGCCGATGAATGGGGGACGGTGGGGTAGCAGGAGTGTGCGGTTGCGGGGCGACGTGGGGAATGCCGGCCGACGGATGGGGTGTGGGGTACGAGGGGGGTGCATGAATGGACGGGGTGGGAAGGAGAGGCAGGGATGGGTAGCTTGGAACGAGCACAGAGCGCGGCCAGGCGGCAGCATATCAGCCGCTGCAGAGCCGTGCCCGGCGCTCCACGCGCAACCACGCAGAAGTGCGGTGCGGGGTGCTCACTCCGCTTGGAAAAGGGTGGGAAGCTCAGCTGGTGGATGTTAGGTCGGCGCAGCAGGGGGCAGCCTCTGCCCAGCCCAGCAGCCTCTTGGCCGCTCGGCGGCTGGTTCAACGGCTGTGGTAGCGATGCAGCCAGGCAGGGCAAGGCCAAGAAGAGCCATGCTGTGATCACGCTGCCGACCTGGCCGCGTGGCCGTGGTGGCTGTGGTGGCCGGCAGGTAACGAGGCCGCGCAGGGGCCACGCCGAGCAGCCTTGGCTGCCCAGCGGCTGGCTTAGTTGTGGTGGCTGTGGCCGGCGGCAAACAGGTTGCGGCCGTTCATGGGGCGGGTCTCGCGGTTGTTCAGGCGGTTGCCGTTCTGCGGCGGAGGAGGGAGCAATGAAGCGGTGGGGGAGCATGGGGGAGCAGCGGTGGGACCGGGGCCTCGCGGCTGCTCAGGCGGTCGCCGCTCTGCAGCACCAGCTGCAAGGCCGCGCAGCTGCGGCGCCATACAATCAATAGCAGTACCCCTGCATCAGTCGAGCAGCCAACCAACCAATTCGCCGGTCGACCAACCCAAGGCCCTGCGCCCACCCACCTTGTGGCCCTCGTGCGAGGAGCCGGACAGGGCAGTCTGCAGGGCCAGCGCCTGCGCCTCGGTCTGGGTGCGCTTGGTGTGCTCAAACACCTGCGCACACCCACGCATGGGGGAACAACATACAGTGTGGTCAGTGATCAGTTGAGCGCGACCGGTCAGGTACTTGATTCGACATGAATCAGTTTCGTGAGTCAAATGTGTTGCTTGGCTCCCTGCGAGCGAGGCTGCAAGGAGGATAGATACACCGTGGTGTGTGTGCCCTAAACCGCCTCTCCCCGCACGTGCGGACCACACCCTGGTTGATACATGGGGCGTTCGCTTTAGAACAATAGCAACATGTTATACTACTCACATGCCACATGACGCCCTCAGAGCAGGGAGGGGTGGTCAGGGAGCTGCAGAGACAGGGGGGAGGTGGACAGAATGCTGAGGGGCAGCAGGGGCAGCAGGGGTGGCACGCGATGACTGCTGCCGCCGCGGCAGCGGCAGCGGCGGGTGGCAGGGAGCAGCGTCGGCGGCAGGGGCAACGACTGGACAACACCAGCTGCGTCT
This sequence comes from Micractinium conductrix, assembly GCA_002245815.2. NCBI lineage: Eukaryota > Viridiplantae > Chlorophyta > Trebouxiophyceae > Chlorellales > Chlorellaceae > Micractinium > Micractinium conductrix. Next base: position 1,995,177 of record LHPF02000005.1, read on the forward strand.
GCGGCGGCAGCGGCGGCAGCAAGAGCAGCCGTGAGAGCGGCGTCGGCAGCGGCGCCAGCTTCAGCGGCGGGGGAAGCAGCAGCAGCGGGGCGGCAGGGCTCGCACACCCCATGTAAGCAAAGTGACGCGAAGAGGGGAAGAGGCTGGTCAGGCTGATAGAGCTGGCCATGTTGTTCTTGCACTCGGCGCCTGCAGGCGTAGATTGGGGCACGGCGACGGTCGCTGCTCAGCGCTCGGCCGGCAGAGCAGCCCAAGCTTGCGGGGAGGGCGCGGCAGGCGGGCGGCCAGCCACGCCCCCGCCCTCTTTTGCCTCCTAAACCCTGCATGGGCAGGACCAGCTGCTGCGGCGACGGCAGCGGCGGCGCCGGCATGCGCACCCGCCAGGGAGCAGCGTCGGCGGCAGAGGCAACGACTGGACAACACCAGCTGCGTCTGCGGCAGCAGCGGCGGCAGCAAGAGCAGCCGTGAGAGCGGCGTCGGCAGCGGCGCCAGCTTCAGCGGCAGGGGAAGCAGCAGCAGCGGGGCGGCAGGGCTCGCTCACCCCGTGTAAGCAAAGTGACGCGAAGAGGGGAAGAGGCTGGTCAGGCTGATAGAGCTGGCCATGTTGTTCTTGCACTCGGCGCCTGCAGGCGTAGATTGGGGCACGGCGACGGTCGCTGCTCAGCGCTCGGCCGGCAGAGCAGCCCAAGCTTGCGGGGAGGGCGCGGCAGGCGGGCGGCCAGCCACGCCCCCGCCCTCTTTTGCCTCCTAAACCCTGCATGGGCAGGACCAGCTGCTGCGGCGACGGCAGCGGCGGCGCCGGCATGCGCACCCGCCTCCTCGCAGTCCTTGGGCAGGGCGTTGATAATGCGCTGGATGAGGTGGTCGCCCTTGGTGGTGGTGGTGTTCCAGGTCAGGTCGGGTACCTGCAGGCGGAGAACAGTGGAATTGAGTCATTTGGTCGAGCGATCGAGCGAGAGTGCATGGGTGTGTGTGGGTGTGTGTGTGGGTGGTGTGTGGGGATGGACGGCCCCGAGGGTGTGGTCTGTTTGCGGTGACGACTTCCACGCAAGAAAGTGGGGAAGTGGGGAAGTGGGGAAGTGGGGAAGTGGGCAAGCAGGCATGCATGTGGGTTATACTGTCCTGATCACAGATCCTTCCTAGAGTGGCGCACCCACGCCCCAGCGCCTCACTCACATCTGGCCGAACACGGCGAGGCACTTCTGGTCGGCGCCGCGGCACTCCTTGGGCAGCTGCTGGCCCTTGCTGCGGCGGGCGGAGGGACGGTGCGGGCGCCAGGTCAGACGGTACCGCGGCTGGGCCTGCGCCTCCGTTGCGCCGCGTGGTAGAGCCCGCAGCCACCCAGCGCACTCCAGCCAGGGAGGGCCCTTCCGAGTGGAGCGCAACGAGAGCAGGCGCTGCAGAGCACGGCCAGCAGCAGGCAGTCTCACCCCGCGACCAGCTTGGTCACCAGATGCAGGTCCAGCTGGGCGGAGCGGCCCTGGATCAGGAGGGCAGGCGGGCGGCACGGGGCGGCGTGGACGCGCGGTGCATGGAGGTGTGTGTGACGCGGGTGGCGGTGGGCAGGCAGGAGCGCGTGGCCAGCAGCCTTGGCCTTGGGCCAATCCCTGCACCAATCCTTCCTGTTCCCCATCCACCAATCCCCCCCCCCCCCGCCCCAGCAACAGCAACAGGCCGCCGCAGATGGGCTCCGCCCTCCCCCACCCCACCCCCATCCCATGTGCTGCCCCTGCTGCCCCCTCCCCAACTTGTAGCGGTTGATGGCGTGGCGGGAGCGGTTGGGGTCGTCAGACTTGTCTTAAGGGAGACAGTTGAGAAGGGGGGGGGGGGGCGCTTCAGCACGTGTGTTTATATAGGCCGCTCCCTCCACCGTCTTGTCTGTACAAAGTCGTTACCAACCATGTATGCCCAGCCAGTGATTTGTCCTGCAGCACTCACAGAGGTTGTAGATGGAGTCGCCGTGAACAACCACGAAGGCCTTGTTGTCGGCGGGGGAGTCAAACTCGACCTGCAGGGGGTGGGCGGTCGGGCGAGGGAGCGGGTGGGTGGGTGGGTGCCAGTGGGCGGGCGGGCGAGGGAGCGGCGGGTGGGTGGAGAGGATGGGCGGGTGGATGTAGAACGTGTGCCGCAGGCGGCAGCCAGATATTGGTGCCCACCACCTGCACCGCGTGACTCAGGTTCAGCACGTGCAGGGTTCGCTCATGCAGCAGCGCAGCGCCACAGCTGCACAACTGCTGCACTGGCGGCGAAACAGGAAGCAAATGTGCTCCCGGCGCCCACCTGCACGGCATGGCCCAGGTTCAAGACACGCAGGTTGCGAGCGGTGCCGAACTTCAGGTTCGCGGTCAGGTGGGGGGCCAGGTCGGCAGAGGCGGCTGCGGCAGCGGGTGGGAGGGGCGGGCGCGAGGGTGGGCAAAAGGGAGCTGGTTCTGCAAGGGGCGGCTGCGGCAGCGGGTGGTGATGGCGGGGGAGGGGCGAATGGGTGAGTGGGTGGTGGGAGGGTCGACGGGTCGGCAAATGGGTCGGTAGGCGGGGGGGGGAGGGGGGGGGGGGGCGAAGTGCAGACCAGCGGAAGAGTGGTGGATGGGTGTGGATGTGCTGAAGGAGTGCGTCGGACGGGTGCTGCTGTTGGGAAGGGTCGCGGGCTGGGTGGCGGGGGATGGGGTGGGGGCGGGGGTGGCGGGCGTACAATCTACAATACTAGGGAGTGGGCACGAATCTGCCGCGCGGGGGGGCGCAGCATCGCCCCCTACCACCACCCGCCCCGGTACACGACTACCACCTGCCATCGTGCCACTACCACCCCGCTTGCGCCCCGCCGGCTGCGCCGCCGGACAGCCCAAGGCTGCCACCGCCGGCGCCGCCGCCACCGCCCCACAGGCGATGCGCGGCCAGCCGGCGCTAGTGCGAGCACTACTCACAGCGGGGGGCAATGTTGATCGGGCTCTGAGAGCGGCCGGCGCAGGTCCATTCGCACTCCTTATCCTGAGCAGGCTAGTCGATGCCCGCCATGCGAGTAAGGGCATGCCGCGCGAGCAGCCTCCTGCAGCAAGGCGGCGCAGCAGCGAGTGAGGGGGGAGAGCTGCAGAGTGCGCAAGGCGAGACGGCGGCGGGAACGCGCGCAGCGCGAACGGGCGCAGACTGTGCTGATGTGCTGCCGGCGCGCAATGCGGTGGCCGGGCGAGGCACATGCCGCGCTCCTGGCCTCGACGATGGCCTTCAAGCTGGGCAGGGCGGCCAGGAAGACCGCCTGTGCGCACCGTACACCACCACTAACACTCCTGGGTCCGGTTGCTGCTCGCCGCTGCATTCCAACCCGCTTATTACGACCAGATGATGGTGTATGAGCAACACAACCCCTGAGTTCTGCAATGCCAGTGATGACGCGCAGCGTCGCCTTTGTGAGGCCTTTGATGTCGTTCGTGGCATCCACATTGCCCGTGCTCACCTGAAGAGAGCGACCGGTAGAACCCGCGCGGTCGTGTGTGTACACAGTCGAGCAGGCCGAGGCGGTGGCCGCCAGGGCAAGCAGGAGGACCGCAACCTTCATCATAGTTCGATAACAGTCTACAATTGCGATGGAATAGGAGGCTTGCGGGCGCCCGGACGAGCATTTATCCGCTCTGGCGCGCGCCACGGGCTGGATGAAGGACGCTCGCATCCACCAGCGCTCACTCGACTGTTCACCTCTGGGTGTCCTTCCATTGTCGGCAGCGTGGTGTTTAGTGCAAGAAGCGCTCGCATCGCAGGCGCGTCGGCGCCCCGCGGACCCTCCCTGCCCTCCCCTCGCTTCCTCGGCGCCTGGAACTTCCCCCTTCCACCTTTAGTCTACGAATTGCGAGCATAGCGGGCGGCCGCGCATCGAGCCCGGCTGCGGGAAGTTGCAAGGCAACCAAGCTGAGCTGGCGCGCGCGGGCGCGCGGCACGTGCGGCGGCGCCGTCACGGCGTACGTATGGTATGCCGCTGCTCCCCGGCCCTCTCAGCGATTGGAAGACATCAAACAGCTCGAACATGCGGCGTGTGTATCTGTCTGAAAGTCATGAAGCAGTTGTGGGGCCGTCGGCACGCCGCCGCAAGGCGCAGCTGTGCCGCGGCCGGCCCGGGGGAGCACCCGACCTGCCTGTACGGACCCATTTGCCGACGCGTGCAGCCACCACTACTGAAGAGCTGGCGTGAATGCCGTTATTCAAGTGTTGGCGTGCCTGGCAAGGAAGTTGCTACAGCATATAGGAAGGCCCCAGCCTGGCTGGCACCGCATTGGTCATGGTTGGGTGCGGAGAGCGCGCAGGGTGGCGGCGGGCACAGCGCGCCACAAGCCGCTGCCGCCGCGCCTGTGGTGCGGCGCTGCTCTGCCTCCACGTCTGTTGATTTGCATGCAGAAGTGCGCGCGCGACTGGTGTGCGAGGCCCTGCGCTGCCCTCTAGCGTTCGTCCGCTGCATGCATGCTTGTCTACCAACCATTGCTGGCGGTCGGACAGCCAGCACCAGCTGCAGCTGTCGCCAGCTGCTCCGCCGGCGCCACGCCTTTGGACTACCTGCGGCCTCGCCATGCCTGACCCGAAACCGGCGCCTTTTTACGGGACTTTGTAAGGCTGGTGCTGGGTAGCTGCCCAGTCAGCAGCCTTGACAAAGAAGAATTTGGGAATGGGCCCGACGTGTTACACACATTGGGCGATTTCTCTCTGGCGGACGCAGCTGCGCCCGCCGCGCGACTTCCAAATTTGACACCAAAAGTCGCAGCGGCGTTTTTAGGGGGAAGCACGCGAGGCCTTCGGGCTCGGGCGAGCCGGGCACCTCGTCAGCACCTCGTCAGCGTAGACACATTTGCGTGTTCGTTCTCATGACTGCCGCTCCGCCTACGGCACGGAGTGGTATTGAGACTAGACAACATATGCGATCGTTTGGGTGTATCGCGTTGGCCTCGGGTGCGGCGGACGTGCTGCACGAGTCGTTTCTACCACGGTCCGTCATGCTCGCCGTTTGTTTCGTTTTGCAAAAGTATTATCGTGTTTCGATGAATTTGGTGCGAAGCTCGAGCGAGGTTTTAGGCTGCAGGAAAGCGCATGCAGCTACAGGTGTGGCGTGACGTGTCGCGCGTGGGCGCCAGGCTTTGGAAGCGGAGGGAGATCTCGAGCGGCAAAAGCAATTACTCCAACACAACCTCCGACAATCAACGACGACTGAACGCGTTGAGGTGAGTACTTGAAGACGGGTAGGGCGGCCCCGGCTAGCTTATGTGGGGCGTGGCTCGCGACAGCACCAGCACCATCCAGGTGACCAACGGAGAGAAGGGGCGGCAGGGATGGACACCAAACCGTTCTTGCTATCTCACGCGCCCATTGCTCGCCTGCTATCCCTTCAGCATGCACGCCTGCAGCGAGTAGTACACTTCCGATGCACATGCTTTGCATCATGCAGCGTGCCTGACCTTTCCTCGCCACACCCTCACCACCTTATACTCGCCTGGCATGCAGGTGCAGCTGTACGCGCCCTACCTCAGCAAGGGCGAGGAGTGGCGGCTCAAGCTGGCACGCGGCGAGCGTGTCTTCCTCGCCCTCTTCAACTTCAAACTCAACAAGAAATCTGGCAGCGAGCCCCTGCTGGCCACCACATACAGCAGCGCGGTTTGGGAGATCCCTCCCGAGCAGGTGAGGGCATGCTACGTATGGAGAACTAGCAGGCAGTAGGGAGACGTGTGTCCGCCCACCCCTCAATTAACAGCCCCCCCCCCTCCCGCGCCCCCCGGCACGCCCTAGCCTGCGCCCGCCGCTGCTGCGCGCTGTTTGGCAGAAGCAACCATCACATGCAGACCTGCATAGCTTTCAACAGAAGCGATGCAAACACGCCACACGCACGTCTGTCCCCCCCCGCCCCCCTTCTCAACTCAGCTGTACTCCCCTCCCTCCCCACCCCACCCCCCGTCCAGGCGGCAGAAGTAGCACAGCTGCCAACCGACGAGCGCCCAGCCAAGCGGCTGCGCCCAACAGCCGTCGTAATCAACGGCGTCTGCAGTGTGTCGCAGTTTGATGTGCTGCGCCCCATGCGGCAGGTCTGCGATCGCCAGGCGCCCGGCACCGCCATCCACGACCTCACGCTGCAGCCCGACGGGTACGTACGTCACGAGCGGCCCCAGAGGCTGCCTGGGGGCTTGCACTTGGGAGAGGGGTGCGGCAGCGGACGCTTCAGGCTGCAGAAAGCTGCGCATACATGCAAATACGCAGCACATACATGTGGGGGCTTGCCACCTCAAACTCACGCTCCCTATGCACCCTTCGTTCTGTCGCAGCTCGCTGTACTGCATGACGTGCCGCAATCCAACACCTGGCAAGCACGTGGCGGCTGTCACCATGTGCATCACCACCAACGACAGGCGCACAGTCGAGGCCATTGCCGCCGACGCCGTGCTGCCGCCGCTCATCGGGCTGACCGCTGCACAGGTAGTGCACCAGGCACAGCACACCCCCGCCGCACTGCGCGGCATGCTGCGCGCCATCAGCTACCCAGGCACTTTCACAAACGCAGACCACACCCTCACGGCTGTGGCTGCGGCAGCGGCAGCGCCCCCTCGGCCGCCAGCGCAGCCCGCAGGCCCGCTGCTGCAGCACCACGTAGGTGCCGCGGCCGCACCTGTAGCCGCCGCAGCGGCGGCAACGCCGCTGCAGCCCCCTGCAGGCCCACCGCCACAACACCACATGGCCGACGCGCCCACGGCTGCCGCCACTGCGGTGCAGCTCGCCGCGTTGCAGCGCCTTCCTGGCGCGCCGTCTGTCCACCATGTGGGCGCCGCCGCACAGGTGTGCACACGGGATATGAGCACCTACTCCCCAAGGGAGAGGGGGGAGGAGGGGGAGGGCACCCGCATGCACAAGAGCGCAGGCAATACATGCCTTTGGAGGTGCAGAGAGGAGACACCTCCCCTCCCCTCCCCCATACCTGCACAGTTTTACCCTAACACCGACTGTGCCCCTTTGCCTGCTGTCACCAGCAGACCAGCACTCATTGCATACCACACATGCTCCCCTCGGCCCCGTTTTCAACCCCTTGCTTTCCAGCGCGTGGCGCCCCCGCCCACGCCCAACAAGGTGAGGCGGGGCAGCTTTGCCAATCATTCCGTGCTCATACACAGCGTTCATGCGCTCTCTCCTCTCCTCCTCCACAGCAAACAGCCAAACAGGCAAAGCACCGCAGCTGACAGCAAACAGATGCCACGCGCCGCAGCTGGGTCACGACGCTCGCCCTCTGCACCCCTCGCTTGCAGGGCACCAAGCACTAAGGCGTATGCGCGTCAGCACCCAAGCGGCGCCACACATCCAGAACGCGCGAGGGCTGGCCTGAGCATGGCTGCCAGCGCAAGCGCTTGCGCACACGCTCGCCGCTGAGCGCCGCTCCATCCCTCTCTTCCTAACACCTTCCTCCCGCTCTCCGCCTCCCTCCCAAGCAAGCTACCATTCCTGCTCTCTCTTCCCCACTTCGGGCGCCCAGTATACCTGCCTCGCCACACGGCTGCATCAGCCTTACGCAGCTTCAGGCAGGGCGCGTACATTTTTTTTCATTTAAAAAAAAGACCTCTCATGCCGGATAAACGTGGGGTCCAGATTGCCATGGGGCCACCAAAACGCTGCACGTGGCTGGCCTGCTCCTTCCCACCGAGCGGGCTGTAGAGACGCTGAGGCATGTTTTTTCCTTGTGAGCTTGCTGCTCTATCCCCCCCCCCCCCCCAAACATGCTTGGTGCAGAGTGCTTACTACGCTTTGCTATTTCATCCCAGAGAGCTCGCCGCTCCTACCACTACTTTGACGCAACATGACGCAGCACACCTGCTCATGTAATCGCACCCTCGCTTAGCCAAACTCCCACGCAGTTTTTCAAGGGGGGTACATGAGGGGGCGGGAGGCGGCGGCACGGCCGGTCACGCTCCGCAGCCTAACCTAACCGAAAGTCCCGGTTCGCGTGGCACACGCGGATTTTTCATCTGGGACGACAGCCCCACCACCGTGCGCTCTGGCTGACTTACTGCCTGCCCTGTTACCTCAGCATGCTGCAGCAGCTAGCGGCAGGCTAACGGCCTGTGGGCCCTCCTTGCCACCACTGGCTCGGCACTGGCGGCAGCGCGCCAACAGCGTGCTCTCGATGTCAAGCATCACCACCTCCTCAATCGCCTCGCATCCCCCCATCGTCCCACCGCACCCTGACTAGCTGCGCTGCTGGAGCAACACGGGTGTCGCCGCGCCGCCTTCGGTTGCCAGCAAGGCGCATGCGACCGCCCCAACCGTGGGCCTCGGCCCTCCCAACGCTCCCCACCACCTTCTCAGTCTCCTGTCGCACCACCTGGCACCACCTGGCACTCTGCCTCTCATTGCGATTTTTGCAGTGCCAGCAAGATGCGCAGCAGCAGGCGGCAGCAGCAGCTGCGGCAGCAGCTGCGGCAGCGCAGCCGCATCCTCCCCGGCCTGTGCAGCTTCGAACTCAGCGTCCACCAGCCTGCTCCTCTGCGCCGGTTCGCAGAAGCAGGCGGCACGCAAGCCCAGCAGGCCCAGCAGGCCCTAAAGGCGCGGTGCAGCGCTGCGCAGCGCGGCTTCAGGCCTTCTCCTGGTCAAGGCCGTAATCGCCTGTGTCGCCGCGGCGCCCAGGCAGCGCTGCACAGAACGTGGAGGATGCGCAGCAGATGGAAGGGTGAGATTGAGGCGTGCATGGCTGGTGGCACCGCTGCACCGAAGGTGGAGGGATGCACCTCAGCACGACAGACCTGTGCAGCGCAGCACAAGTGGCGCCGCGCATCCGGCGCTTGTGGCGGCGTGCCATGCTAGTTGTGCTTCGTCAGCTGGCGGCGTCGCAGCGCGGCAATGCCAGGACGGTGCACGGTGCCCAGCAAGCAGAGCAGGGTCCCAGCTGCGTCGTGTGCTGGCTGGCCGCTGGCATGCGCTCACTGGCGGTCCCTCTGCAGACCTGAGGGGATGTCTTGGCCGGGCTCCCTGAAGCCCTCCTCCCCCTCCTCGCCTCGGTACATGGGCACGTGGGGTGGGTCCTGCAGCGGGCGAACGAGCGAGGGGGTATGTGTGTGTGGGGGGGTGGGGTGGGGGGGGGGGGGGGGGAGGGGCTACTCTGCATTGCATGTTAGAGGTGTGGGGCGAAAAGGCACCGTGTGGGGTGTGGCGAGCGGGGGCGGCAGCACCTGACCAGCGAGGGCGTGTGCGTTGCTGCCAGCTGCTGCCTGAGCGGGGGGCGGCACCGGGGGTTGAGCAGGCCCCAGACGCTGCAGGCCTTGGCACTGGCCGTTGCAGGCCGAGGGGCAGGGCGAACCGCCGGCGTGCTTTGTGTGCAATGACCTAATGTACACTGCACCTTCTGGGTCGCGGGGGTCGCTCCCTCGGGGGAGGCAATTGCTGCTTACCTCGTGTGATGCAGGCGCCTGCGCCTGCTTGTGCGCCGCCTCTGGCTCTTCCAGGCTGGCCCAGGAAGCATTCACACGAGGGTCCTCCGCTGCCGCCGCAGCAGACGAGGTGCCGTCGGCCCCGCCTTGCTTGGCGTCGCCCATACTCTGCAGCAGCGGGAGGAGCGGGAGGCCGTCGTTTGCTCGAGGGCGCTCTGCCGCAGCAGCAGCAGAGGAGGGGTTGTCTTCCCCGGCATGCATGGTCGCCACCCTGCAACATGAGGGGGCACCGGGAGGCCGGGGAGGTCTGGGGGTGCACGCGCTGCATGCTGCATGCGCCTCGTCAGCGCAACGCTGCAGCACAGCTCATCCTTCCGGGGAGGCTCCTGCGCAAGCCTGCCCGCCGCACCTAACTGGCACCTTTGCCCTGGCTTGCAGCCCTGCTGGATGGCGCACCTGGCTGGCACCTTTGCCCTGGCTTGCAGCCCTGCTGGATGGCGCACCTGGCTGGCGCCCTCGCCCTGCCTGCTGGATGGCGCACGGCGTGCGTCGCCGCCCGTCTTCTCAGCAACATCTCTCATTGAGTAGCATGGGGCCGCAGGCAGGGTGGGGCGGAGGGGAGAGCGTGCGCCGAGGGTGAGGAGGCGGGAGGGCGGCGGCGGCCAGAGGCTGGAAACACTGCCTTTCCTTGTGCGCAGTCTGTCACCAAACCATGCAGCGCTCTGCGCGTGGGTTCCTTGTCGCCTGCACAGGCGTGCTGCAGGCACCCAAGCTCACCCTCCCCCTCGCCGTCGGCAGCCGCCGGCTCTACACCGGCACCGCCGGCGCCGCCGCCGCCGCTCTCGGCACTCGGCCCGCAGCTGCGCCCGGCGCCGCCGCACCCGGCGGCCCTGCCGCCTGCCACGCCCGGTGCTGAAGCATCAACGCTGCGGCGCCCGGCGAACGCCAGGCAGCGAGCAGAGGCGGCAGGGTTGACCGCCCGAGGCGCCGCCGGCAGCGAGCATTTCGACGGCGCCAAGGCCCGCGCTGGCATGGCAGTGAGGGACGCCAGCGTCGTGTGAGGGCGGTGGAGAGTGACCCGGCCCTCCCAAGGCCGCACAGGGGTGGTGGCCATCGAGAGGCACGCTGGCGGCGGCGGCGCGAGCGCAGAGCGCCGAGTGCGGCGGCTGCCGCCTGCCCGCCGCAGCGTCTGGGTGTGCAGCCCACTGCGTGCCCTCTCGTCGCGCCAAATCCCCTGGTATGCCTGCATCGGCCTGTCCTCGTTCTGTACTGCCCTCTCCAGTGCCCGGCGACCTGCCAGTTTCAAGATCGACGCTTCCCAAGCAACTGTTTTGCAGGCGGTGCATCAACACACGCCATGCGGAGCCTGCTGCCAGCTGTAGCGGATCCTGTGCATGCCGAGCACCCGCTGCCCTGCATGCCGGGAGAGCTGCCACTGGCAGTCCATGAGATGAGCAGCGGGCCAGTAGCAAAGCCCCCGTCGGGGAGGCTCCCATGCAGAGGCTTGCGAGCGTCACCTTGCCTCTGGTGGCTGCCAGTGGCGGAGCCCGCGTTGGAGGCTCCCCGGGGACAGCTCACATGTCTTTGCCGCGCTCTGCGCCTTCCTCACGTGAGCCTGCGCAGGTCCGCAGGCAGAGGGAAACTGATGCTGGCGTGAGCCGGGGCGGATAGGAGGGGCATTGGGTGGGTGCATGCCAACGTAGCAACACCAGGCATGCACAGCATGATGCTGCTCAAAGCACGGACGTGTGGCAGAACAAGGGGGGAGGGCTGCTGGCGTCCCCTGCCAGCGTCCCTTCCCCTGCCAGCACCCCTTCCCCCGACACACCGCCCCCCCCCCCGGGCAGCTGCAGCGTCGCTTGCCTGCCTGTTGGTCTGCCTGCTCCAGGTACTCCCGGCCTGAGCCCGACCCTCCCTTGGCCACCTCCTCTCGATCCACAGGCATCTTCCAAGGCGTCTGCAGCAAAAAAAAAGCGTGTGAAGAGGAAGGGGCGCTTTGCTGCAGGCTAGGCTGCAGGGGGTGGGACCGACAGCAATTGGCGCTGGCGCATGTGCGAAAGAAAGGCGGTGGCACTACATGGCACAGAACGAAGCGCGGGGCAACAAGGCACGTCAAAACACACGCACCGAGGCGGTCCAGGGGTTGGTGCTGCCCTTGCCCTTGCCCTCTCCGTGCGGGCCGCCGCCGCTGCCTGCCGCCGACATCTCTTCCGTTTTGATGGTCGGGCCGCCGCCCTTCTCTGGCACCTCGCTCAGGGCTGCAGGCAGGGGAAAGGGGAAGGGCACAGCACCGACATATTGAGGTTGGGTGCGTCGTGGGTGGGGAGGACAAAACAGCAGGCGTGGCAGGGGCTGCGGCTGCCCAACTTCTCTGGCGCCTCGCTGAGGGCTGCCGCCGGCAGAGGAAGGGGGACCAGGCAGAAAGTCGGCTGGGAGAGGCAGAGCATTCGGCGTGCACCTGCCTAGCACATGCGTCGAACGAACCACGGCGGTTGACGGCCGCTGCTCAGCCCCTGCCCTCCCTTGTTGGCGCCCCCTGCCCTCCCCCCCCCCCCCAAGGTTCCCCTGGGCCCTCGCCTGCAGTGGCCGCCGCCTCCGTGCCGCCCTCGCCCTTGCCGCCGCCGCCCTCGCCGCCACCGCCGCCCCCGGTCTTGTCCGCCACCTCGCTCATCGAGTAACCTGGGAGCAGTGCAGGGGGCCAGGGGAAACCCTGTTGTGCCACAAGCTGCAGCGACGCATCTGCGGCACACACTTGTGCTGCTGCAGCGGTGTGAGATGAATTATGGAATGGGGGCGTGGGGCAAGGGGGGAGACGAGCGGGCGGTGGGCGGGCGGTCGGCGAGAGCAGCGGACGTCGGCAGCAGGGGCCGGCAGGTGGGCGCCTGGCATGGTATGCAACCATCGTTCACCCTTCTTTGCCACAGCCTCGTGCATGCCTGTTGTAGCCTCCCCCCCCTGGCTTCGCCCCCCCCCCCCCCCCTGCCCCTGCGCCAGCCCACCTTCGCCCTCGCCGTCTGCAGCCTCTGGCTCGACGCCGCCCTCGCTCACGCCGGCGTTGCCGCTGCCCTCGGTCTGAGCGGGGCCCACCGGCGGAGCATCCTGCACTACAGAACAAAGGAACACACTTTGTGCGGGGTCGGGTGGCAGCTGGCCACGGCGCAGCGCTGCCAAGTAACTAACATTACTGCCTATTACTACTCAACGCCGACTACTCTGTGAACGCCGCTGTGCATGCTTTGTTCCACCTTGGGGAGCGTCTCCCGGGGGTTTCGGGACGCCAGGCTGGCTGGTGCCTGCCCACCAGCCCACCGACCCTTCCCCTCGAGTGCTGCACACATGTCCAACCACGGGAAACCCCCTGCCACGCAGACGTGCTTGCCTGGCTGGGTTCCATTGGCTTGGGGTCGACGGCGGCAGGGTCGACTTGCACCTGCAGTTGAAGGTTTGAAGGCAAACGTGGCTGTTGCCTTGGCGGAGAGGGTTTGACGGACCATGGGATGGGACCCGCGCAACCAGCGATGGTGGTGGACGGGACGCAGAGGACAGGGTTTGACGGACCATGGGATGGGGACTCCCGGAGCCCCGGGGTTGCACGCAACCGTCGATCGACGGTGGTGGGAGGGACGCAGAGGCGGAGGTTTGGAGGGGCACAGCGCGGCAGCTCGAGGGGCCAGCAATCCCAGCTGGCCTGACCAGGGAGATTCCTCCCGCTGTCTCAGGGGTGGGGATGGCAGATCTCTAGAGGGAAGGGAGGCAGCGCCGCCGAGGCAGGCAGGGATGCCCAGGCGTCGCAGGCTGTGCACGCACGGGCTGCGCCCCACCCCCGCCGCTCACGCTGCGCTGGTGAAAGTCGCCCTGCATGCTGCTCCCACTGAACAGCTTGTGCTCGTCCTCCTCGCCCCGCCTGCATGGGGAACGTTGACGCAGCAGGAGGTGAGGAAGGGAGGGCGGAGCGACCCGGCGGGGGTGTTGCCAGCTGTCAGCGTCAGGCGCCCGGCAGCGCCGGCGAGACTTGGGAGCTTTAGTTAGAGAGATGACAGGGCAGCACGGAGTGTTAGCAGGGCGATGCGGTTGGGTGCTGGGCTGTGGATCAGCAGCAGCCTAGGCAGGCTTGCACGGGAGTCCTGCTCCTGCCCTTCAGCTGGGCCGCCCACTCAGGCAGGCATGGTTGTGAGTGGCAGGAGGAAGCTGGCACGGTGACGAGCGGCGGCCGAGCGGGCAGGCATCCTGCAGCTGCAGATGTCACACCTGTCTCCCGTGGGGCCTGCTGCTGGTGGCCCCCGGCGGCGCGGCCCCGCCAGCAACCCCGGGCGAGGGGCAGGGGCGGCTGGAGGCGACAGCCGAGGGGATGCCTGCAGCCGGCACCTTGGCAGAGCCAGGGGGCGGGCCCCAGCTGTAGCGACGGTTGCCAGCATCGTGGCGAGCAGAGTCAGGGTTGCATCCAATTGTCTAACGGCGCAGCAGCGACAACAAGGGCTAATTGAGAGCGGCGGCTTGAGCGCTGAGCCGCCGCCGTTCCGCACCGCCGCCCTGGGATGGCAAGAGTAGCACCCGAGCGCCGCGATTGGATCTCGGTTCCTTGCTGGCTCTCCAAATTCGTGAAGGGCGCAGGCGGGCCTTTGAGGGAGCCGCTCGGCTGGGCAGCAGCTGCAGCTAGCTGACGGCCCGGCGCTTCAAGGCGCGTGTTTGACGTCTGCTAGAGTTATACGGATCGACATTCCAGGTGAGCACGCGAGCCTGAGAGCGCGCAAAGCTCTTCATTGATCGCTGCTCTTCCCCTGCTGGCTGCAGCTGTCGCTGCGGTGCAAGTCTAGCACCCGATGCAGGCGTTTAGGCAGTGTAGAAATCGCCGCCGCCGCTGCTGGCCCAACCCCCGCCGCCGGCCGACCGCCGCCGCTCGCCGCCGCAGGTCCTCTGTACCCAGCCCGCCGCCATGGCCCTAGACGGCCTGTTCAAGGGAGCGCTGTTCAGCTACGATGAGGAGGAGGCTGAGGCAGAGCTGCGAGGCATACTGTCCTGCAGCCCCGCCGGCAGGCTGTGAGTCGGCGGCCTTGCGCCGCCGCTGGCACCGCCGCCGCGGCTGCTTGCTGTGCCCTGGGCTGCCTTCGTCTGTTGATGGGAGGAGGCGGTATGTATACGCGCCCTTTTTTGTAAAACGAGATCATCTGTACTGATATGTCTTTTGTTTCTGCCCCAACGGTGCTGCAGGTATGTGGCGGCCGACGACGGCACGATTCGGTCCGCCGACGTGCGGCAGCAGCTGCTGTCGGGCGCGTGGGCGCCGCAGGTGCGCATGTGTGAACGGTGCAAACTGCGGGGGCAGCTGTGGGCTGACAGTCAACCATCCTGCCTGATGCAGCAACCATCCTGCTTGATGCAGTGCTGCCACCTACTTTTCTCTGTCACCACCGCCACCACGCCTTGCAGGACGGCAAGCCCGCCGCCGGCGCGCCGCCGCCGCCGCCGCCGCTGCGCACCATCACCGCGCACCCCCCTCTGGAGCTCACGGCCTCCCACTTTTGCCTCAACCGCTCGGGGACGTATGCAGCGGTGGCAGGCAGCGCCCTCGGGGACCCAGAAGTGAGCGCCAGGGCTGCGGCCAACCGCGCTGCGCTCGCGTGCTACATTCAGCACCCGTCGGCTTGCACGCACCACGACAACCAACCCACCTGTCTGCCGCCCACCAACCCACCTACCCACTGTCCCCCACCATCCCCACCAGGTGTCTAGAGTGGTGGTGGTCGACTTGACCAACTGCCGGCCCGCCGCCGCGCCAGCACCCACGTCGGCACCCGCGACGGCAGCGCCGTCGCTGCTCGAGCGGCACGACGTGTGCGAGGCGGTCGCGCTTGATGGCGAGCTTTTTGCGTCGCGGCCGGGCCTGCGCGTGCTGCAGGTGGCCTGGCACCCTGACTCAGACTGCCACCTGGCAGTGCTCACATCCGGTGAGCCAAGGGGGCAGGACAGGGGAGGAGCAGGGCTGTGGGGGACACAACTGAGGGGGCTCAGGCTGCCGGCGGGCCGGCCGGCCCAGCTGCGGACGGCGCGAAAGCCCGCAGCCTGCGCCTGCGCCGCCTCACCCTGCCCCTCTGCCTCCCTCTGGCCTCGGCAGACAACACGTGGCGGCTGTACCACACGCAGCGCGGCGACCTGGCGGAGCAGACGTTTGAACTGCAGCTGCGCGGCAGGTGACGACAGCTGCTGCCGCCAGCGACCCCGCGCCCGCGGCCGCGGCTGCGGCTGCGGCCGAGAGCTCCGCCTGCTCGCTTCCTCCCAACCGGCTAAGAACCTTCTGCTTCTGGCTGTATTGTCGGGGTGTGCCAGTGCCTGCCGGCCCCACTCACCCTCCCCCCAAACCGCCGGCCACCCCCACCCCCTGCAGGCGTGGCGTTGGCCTGCGTGCAGGCAGCGCCGCCGCCGTCAAGGTCACCGCCTTTGCCTTTGGCCCGCCTGAGGGCTGGCAGCGGTTCAGCGTTTACTTTCTCACAGCCGACGGCGGCGTGTGGTCGCTCTGTCCCGTGGTTCCCTTTGGTGTGTGCCGGAGCGGGCGGGGCTGTGCTAGGGGGCGGCGGGGCTGTGCGCGGCTGTGCGCGGCCGCATGCAGCATGCAGCATGGCCGGCAGCACGTGGCAGGCGTTGCAAGACTTGAAGTGCACGGCTGGCAGCGCGGGGAACCTTGCCGCCTCCTCCATCCGGCATGCAACCATGCAACCCTGCTCTAATTCGTCGGACTGCGGAGTGCATCTGCACCCCACGCCGGCTGCCGCGTCCCTGCCAGCGCTCCATCTCACCTGTTGGTGCGCTCGTCCCCTGCACCCCACGCAGGCTGCCGCTTCCCTGCCAGCATGGTGGAGCGGCTGGCAGAGGGGTGCAGCGATGAGGCGTCGCCAAACGACGCCGCCTGGCTGCAGCACGCCTTCCAGCCGCTGTCCACGCCCCGGGAGCTGGGAAGCTTCGCCGCAGGTGCGGGGCTGGCTGGTAGCTGAGTGTAGTACCACAGGAGCTGGGAGCTTTGCCGCGGTGGGCGGGGCTGGCCGACAGCTCTGCCGAGCCTTATGACTAGACTGCACTCTACAGTAGTAGATACTGCTAGACAGCTGCATGTCGACACGCCGTGCAGGTGTGCAGCGCCTGTGTGGTGCGTCACATGCTGCGCTGGCCCTCCGCTGCCCCACCCCTCTTTGCACATGCATCGCCGTCTGCAGGCATGGTGCAGAGCGTGCCGCATGCGTTGGACGAGCACGTGCCGGCGCTGGCGGGGCCACTGCCGGTGGCCTCTGCGGCAGGGGCGCAGGCGCCGCGGATCGCAGAGCTGGCTGGGGGGGGAGACGCCGCGCAGGCGCTGCTGCTGACGAGGTGGGCTGGGGCAGGGGTGGGCGGTGCACTGGTCTGACGCTCTCACCCAAGGGCAAGCGTGAGCCGGAATAGATGTAAAGGGTTGTGACGAAAGGGGTGGGCAGGCGAGCCAGCAGGCGCGACTGCACTGGGCAACCGCTGGCTCCGCCCCTCGTGCAGCGCTGCCCAGCCGCTACGCCCCTCCAACGAATGCGTGCCCCCGTCGCCGCCCACGCCCGCCGCCGCCGCCTGCCCCTGCTGCGAATCTGTCTCTGCAGGTTTGCCGAGGGGTGCACCGCCCTGGCGCTGGCCACCGCCCGCGGTTTCCTCGGGCTGCACCTGCTTGCAGGAGTCGCCACGCCGGCGTGGCACGAGGCGGCGCCGCAGTGCGTGTGCGAGGGGCTGGAGGTGCAGGCGGTCCGGTCGCAAGTACGCTGGGGTTGCACGCTGTGTTTGTGTGCGTGCTGCCTTGCTGCGGCGATCCGCTCGTGCATGCGCCCTGGGCGGTGGGTACAGGGTTGTTATGTTGTGTGCGTGTGCGAGGGGCTGGAGGTGCAGGCTGTCCGGTCGCAGGTACGCTGAGGGGGGGCCTGCATGGATGCGTATGCCTGCCACTGGGGGTCTGGCCCCCTGCGACAGCCCCAGCAGCAGTTGCCTCGCCGCGCTCTCCCTGCTTGTTGCTGCCCTGCCCGACCCCTCCGCCGTTCCCGCCTGTTGCCTGCGCTGCAGGTGGGCGCCGCGCCACCGCGCGACGGAGAGCTGGTGCTCCTAGATGCCATCAACCTGGCCCTGACCCCTTCCGAGGCCGGCCTGGCGGCGGACATCAAAGAGGAGGAGGAGGAGGAGCATGGCCTGGGTGGCGGCGGCGGCGGCGGCGCGGCGCCCGCCAGCATTGCGCTGTCGCAGGACGCTGCTGCGCCAGAGCTGCTGTACGCCGTGCATTGCGGCGGCGCGCATGCGGTGTCCCTCTCCTGGCTGCCGCTGCTGGCGGTGCTGCTGGGGGAGGAAGGCGGCGGCGGGCAGCTGCCGCCGGCGCTGCCGCGCCCGGCCGTGGAGGCCCTGCTGCACAGCGGCAGGGGGCTGGTGGCGGCGGCGCCGGTGGGCGACGCCCTCTCAGGCTCGGCCCTGGTCGTGCTAGAGGCGAACGGACGGCCGCGCTGCCTGCGCCCGCACCGCGCCACCCTGGCGGGCGCCGCAGCGCCGGCGTCGACGCCGGGCGGCCAGCTGGTGGCGGCGGGCGGTGCAGCGGCGGCGCAGCGAGACGTGGATTCTCAGATAGCCACCACCTATGGGGACTTGCGCACGGGTGAGGCAGGGACCTGGCAGCGCGAGGGCCTTGGGGGGTATTGCCCCTTGGCGGGAAAGGGCTGGCGATGAACTCCGCAGCAGCAGCGGCATGCACATCCAATTGCGCATGCACGCATCGTCGACGCCCAGCCCTGCAAGCATTGCACCAAGTTTGCACCCGCCGCCGCTTGTGCACTGACGCCGCTTCGCCGCCCGTCCCACCCCCCTCCTCCTTGCAGGCCCCAGGCCCGCCACGCTGCCTGCGGCTGCGGCGGGGCGCCCCGCCGGTGCTGCCAACCCAGAGGGGCAGCGCCTACTGAGCGAGGCGGCGGCGGCGCTGCGGGGCAGCCACGTGGAGTTTGCGCACCAGGCGCACCAGGACCTCCTGGAGGTGGGTGGGTGGCCCTATGCATCGCTTGTCGGTGAGCGGCACCTTTCCTGCGCCCTGCTGCCTGCCGCACCACTCCCCTTCTTCAGCTTGGTGGGCCTCCCGCTCAGCATCACCACCCCCAGTTATGGCCGCCGCCCTCCCCGCCTGCTGCAGCGCCTGCACCAGCTCCGCGGCGAGCTTGAACAGCAGCAGCAGCGCGCGGAAGCAGCCGAGGCAGCAGCAGAGGCGGTGGAACGCGGGGCGGCGGCGCTCGACGCGCAGGCGGCACGTGTGCAGCGCTTCCAGGTGGGCGCTTCGCTGCGCTGTGCTGAGCTCTGCTCTTTTTTGCTGTGCAGTGCAATTGTGAATGGCTTGTTGCGTCACTAACAGTTTTTTTTGTCATGGTACCGTGATGCCCCATGCAGGAGAACCTCGGGGAGCGACTGCGCCTGCTTGCCGAGCTGCACTGGTCGCTGCCCCGGCCGCCCTCGCTCGCCGAGCGGCGATTCGCAGAGGAGCAGCTGCCGGCGTTCGAGGCGGCGGCGGCGGCGCTGGAGGAGGACGCGCGCGCGCTGTGCGCCCGCGTCGCCGCGCTGCAGCGCAAGCTGCGCAGCGTCGGCGAGGTGGCGGCGGGCGGCGGCGCCCTTGCGGCGGCCGCCGCCGTGCCGCCGCACCAGCTGCGCCGTGTGCGCGAGGCGCTGGCGGAACAGGAGGCGCAGATCGCGGGCAACCAGCAGCGGTTGGCGGTGCTGGAGGAGGCGGTGGCGACAGCGGGCGGTGGCTGATCTGGCAGCGGCGCCGTGAAGCTGGCGGCGTGTACCTGCAAGTGGGGGCCGCGCGTCGACTGCTGGTGTGCTGCATCTTCGCCGCCCTGCCTGCACCTGCTCTCATATGCCTCTCTGTCCTGGTGTTAGCACATGCCGGATCAGCGTCACAGCAAAGTGCAGCCGCAGAGGAGCACCATGCAGGCAGTCGTCGGGGGCATGCAAGGGGCGGCGGCGGTGCGACCCCTGTCGTGCATGCGTGCTGCCTTTACACACCTCCACAGGCCTCCTAAATGCGTAGATCGCCATTCCCAGTCTGTTCAGCTGGGATGTTCAAGGCGTAGAGGTTGCTGGAGGCTGGTGGGGCCATTGGTGAGGCCTGGACCGCGGGCGCAAGCCAACAGCTGCGAGCGGGGGTGCCGCCTGGGGCAGTTGGGCGCACCGTCCTGGGCCTCCTCTGCATGCCAACCGGCCCTGGAGCTTTTTGCAAGCAATGGCTCGGAGATAAGGGAGAGAACGGGGGTGGGCAAGGTGTGGGGCGAGCCCAAAGCACGTGGGCGCCGCCGCTGCCGCCACTCGCGGCAGCACCCCGCCCGGGCGCCAGGGCAGCCGCACGCTCCCGCGCCGCCTCTGGTCTGTAGCCATGCCGTCGTAGCAGCAAGTGACCGTGACAGGGGCGCCGTGAGCCCCGAAATATGGCATCTGGCATACAGCGACCCCGGACCAAGGGCCTGGTGGTGCACTTGGTTGCCGTTGCCGCCACCCTCGGCCTCCTTTGTACCTAGGCTCCGGGAGCAACTCGTGTTCTACAGTTCATCATGGCGTGCACCATGGCTGCCGTCGCCCCTGTGGCCGTGCGCCCCCAGGTCGCCGGCCTGAAGCAGGCCAAGAACACCTTCGCGGCCCGCACCGTGAGCAACGGCTCCATCAAGAAGACCTCCGCCATGCAGGGTGAGCGCCGGGGCTTGCCAGGGCCGGCTGCAGCCCGCGCTGCCATCGACGTCCGCCTCCGCGCCCTCCCCCGCCCCGCTGACACCACCGATCGGTTTGTGCCCCTCCTCCGACGCAGTCTGGACCCCTCTGAACAACAAGTGAGTTCGGGCGGGCGGGCGGCCGTCGCGGATAGGGCTCCTCTCCTGCGCCTGCGCAGCCCCGGCAGCCCTGCCGGTCTCCTCTCCTCGGCTCGGCAGCCTCATCGGCGGCTGTGAGCAACGGCCCGGCGCGCCCTGTGGTGGCAGCCCGCGGCCGATAGACCCGCCGCTGCGGCGGCCTTGCGGCCTTGCCTGCCGCTCCTGCGTGCGCACACCCGCAGTGGCCTCACCGCCTCTCCTCTTCCTCCTTCCCTGCCCGCAGGATGTTCGAGACCTTCTCCTTCCTGCCCCCCCTCACCGACGCTGAGATCGCCCGCCAGGTCGACTACATCGTCGTCAACGGCTGGAGTGAGTGCGACGCTTGCTTTGTTTCCCTTGCGCGCTTGCGCAGCGGCTCGCCGCGCATCTGTATTATGCCTGCACGCGCGCAGCACGTGCGTCGGCAAGCGTGCTGTTGTTTATGCAGGCAGCATGCGGGTTTTGTTTAAAATGTGAAGCGCGTACCACCAGCTGACCGCCCCCTCTTCAACACCCTCCCGCAGCCCCCTGCCTGGAGTTCGCCGGCTCCGATGAGGCCTACGCCAGCAACGCCAGCTGCACCCGCATGACTGGCAACGCCAAGGTGCTGTACTACGACAACCGCTACTGGTGAGCGCGGGCTGTAGTGATAGGTTTTAGCGGTGCATGCAGGCGACATCTGCAGCACGACAGCCAGCAATGTTTGAGCAGCTCGGTGCATGCTACCTGCACAGCAGCCCGTGGCACGCAGCGCGGCCCCAGCAGCCCAGCGTATGCTTTGTTGAGCTGCGCACAGCTCGACCAACGTTTGCTCGCACCCTCATGCCTGCCTGCTTGTGCTTCCTTGCTCACCACCACCTCGCTCTGCTCCCTCCCCCGTGCAGGACCATGTGGAAGCTGCCCATGTTCGGCTGCACTGACGGCCAGCAGGTGCTGCGTGAGGTGCAGAACTGCCGCCGCGCCTTCCCCGACGCCTACATTCGCCTGGTGGGCTTCGATGCCGTGCGCCAGGTGCAGGTGACTGGCTTCCTGGTGCACCGCCCCGCGAACGTGCGCGACTACCAGAGCCCCTCCACCCGCTCCGTGTAAAGCGACCCAACCTTGTTCTTGCAGCTGCGTGCATGTGCCTGATGTGCTCCCCAGCCCTCTTGCCATGCCATCTCCTATTGGTTTCGGGGGCAAGTATGTAGCACCGAGTTCTTCCCTTGTCCCTCCGAAAAAGTGACCCTATTCTTCGGTGGGGGGAGCGAGGCGCCCGTGCCTCCTCCCTGCACACAACGTGTGTAATCACGAGCCTATGGTTGCGAGTACATGGCATGCCTGCGGTGTATGAGGAGGCAGGCTGGGAGGAGAGCTGTGAGCAGTTGCGGCCGGGAGGCAGGGGAGAGGGAGGCCACACTCAAGAACCGTGGTTGTGGGGTGGCAGGCAGGGAAGCAACCGAAGTTGTGGCAGTGAAGGGAAAGGCTGCAAGCGCACTGTCACTGACAACAAAGGAATCAGCTTGCGCCGGCGCAGCCAGCCACGCGGCGACGTCTCTCGCTGCTCCCGCCCTGCTGCCCTCAAGGCTGTGCACAGCTATCGGCCACCGAGAAGCAGCCAGAGTCGAGAGCCAAGTTGGCAGGCCAGAGAGAGGTGGAGGCGGTCCTTCGGGCGGCACGTGCTGTGCGACTGGACAGCGTGCATCACCACATCTCCCCCCGCACCGCCTTGCAGCCGCAAATTTCGCGGTTCTGCACCTTCCTTACACCCCCTGCGGATCTTCAAGCCCACCCGAGCACGCGTTCAGCCCCTCAGAGCGCCGCGCCCAGTTCCAAGTCCAAATGGCTTCCGTAGCGGCTTCGATACAGCGCATAGCCGTCTCCAACACATTATGTGATCCAAGGGCTTCAAGGCTGCGCCCTGCTGGCCGCCCGTCACCTTCGAACCTCCTGCGCCCCTCCCGCCGCGCCAGCAGCAGGTGCGTAGCAGACTCCCTGGCTGCTGGACAGCATGGCGAGGGCGCTCGGGTCGTCTGAGGAAAGCGCAAGCCACAGAGGCGCAAGGAAAGGCGGGGTCACGCCCCACCGAACCCCGGCGCCCTCGCGCCGGCCTTGTGCCTGCAGCGCGCGCGCTGCTGCTGACGCAACTCCGTGCTGCCGTCGTAACTCCTGCCTCCCAGTCGTGCCGTCGCCGTTCAGCCGACGCAAGCCTTCCTGAAACGCGGATCGGCCTGGTGGAAGGTGCGCTGGCACCGCCGCAGCGCCACCAGCAGCAAGCAGCACCCGTCCAACAAGCAGCACCTGTCGCCGGCAGCGCGACGTCAGCTACCTGCCGCCAGTTGTGCCTCACGACGCCTTTAACCCGCCTCTTGCCCGCCCACAGGCGCCCAAGCCCGCCAACATGGGCAGCGTGGACAGCGTGCAGCAGCTCGTCGATGAGTTGGAAGCGCACAAGCACGGGCTGGTGGTGGTGGAGGTGAGCACTCTTTCATTCCTCTTTCGAGCGGCTATAGCGTGCGTGGGTGGAGCAGCATCCACCTGGGGGGGGGGCAGCCAACAGCTGGCGATGCAGTTGAAAAGCGCACACGCGCGGGCTCTTGCCTGCCGTGGCGTACGACGCGCACGCCTCTCCTCGCCCCTTTCCCAACCTGCCGCAGTTCTACGGCACCTGGTGCGCTGGCTGCAAGGCGCTGGCGCCACGCCTGGTTGAACTGGCTGAAGGCGACCCGTCTGTGCGCTGGCTGGTGAGGCGGCAGGGGGCGGCCCAGGCAGGGAGCCTGCCCACCGAGGGAGCTGCCAGCCACGGGGGGGTGCCAGGCATGGAGCTTGTGCAGCGCGATGGCCCAGTGGAGGATGTGCCCAGGGCTGGCAGCGGTGCTAGCAGCAGACCCCGAAGCCTGACCGCGCCCCGGCGTTGCTGCAGACCGCCTGGTTGTGTGCCCCTCTCAAACCCAACACCCTTGATTGTGCGTCTCTGTGTGAACTGTGGACCAACGAGTTTGCGTCTCTCTCATTAACTGCAGACCGTTGATTATGACGACAACAAGGCCCTGGGGCGCAAGCTCGGTGAGTGCGCCTGCTGCTATGTTACACCTGTGTGTCTCTACATATCCTCAGCCAAAAACACAGGGCCGGCATGGCTTGCACACGGGGGGTGTTTGAGGATGGGGGCGCCGTGGCGTACAGGTGGGAGCGAGGCGCCTTGCCGTGCCACTGCCGCGCTGTGAAGTGTATGAAGGGAACCAGGCTGCACGAGGGAGGGCCTGCATTTGTGCCCTCTGGCCAGGTCCTGCGTGCCCGCTCAACCCTGTGCCCCAACCTCAACGCCTCTGCCTCCCCCTCCCTCCCCCCTTGCACGGCAGGCGTCACAAACCTGCCTGCCCTGCTGCTCTTCAAGGGTGGCGAGGGCTGCGTGGCGGCACTGGAGGTCAGCGCGTCGCGCCTCAGTCAGCTGACGTGAGCTTTTGTGGTGTGGGGGGTGGCTTGGGAGGTGCTGTAAGGGCGGCGGGAGGGCGGCGTGGTGACACTGGAGGTCAGCGCGGCGCGCCTCGGTGAGCTGACGGGGTGTTGCATGCATTGCGGTTCATGTGTGGGGGTGGCTGGGAGGAGCTGTGTCCCATGAGCCCTCTTCTGGCTCCCCGTGGACTTTAAATGTAATTGATTGATTGATTGTGTGAGGGGAGTGCGGTGGGACGCCCCTGCCGGCACCACCTCCTCACGTGCCCTTCCACGTTCTTCCCCTGCCCTCCCCCTGCTGACACTCCCTGCCTGCCTGCCCATCCCTCCTGTTCCCAACCACGCCTCGCCTCCTCCTCCTGTCTGCCCCTCTGCAGCGACGCCATCGAGCAGCACAGCGAACCCACGCCTGCCGAAGCGCCCATCCAGCTCCCGGCCCTGCCCGGCTTCCCCACCGTGCGCCCCCGCCTGCCCGTGCCCGCGCAGCAGCCCGCGGCAGCGGCGGCGGCGCAGCCGCAGCCTGCAGAGACCGCGCTGCAGCCGCCGCCTGCTGCTGCATCGAATGTTGTGGAGTTTCCAAGGCAAGCGGCGCCCGTGCCCGCCTCCTCCTCCTGACAGCCCCACCCTGCGCGTGCGCCGTTGCACGTACGGTGGGGTGGGCGCCCGCTGGTGCTATGTATGGCGACGGGGTACAGCTGCGGTACGATTGTCAGTGACCTGCACAAGCCCCACCAATGTGTGCGATGCTCTCCCCCTGCACAGCCTAACGAACGAATGCAAATTTCGCCGCTGCCAGCACCCTTGTTTTGCAAACCTGCGCGTCCGCCTGCCTGCCTGCTGGACTCTGCACCAGGGCGGCGCCCGTGCGCTGCCAGTTTTGTCCCCTCCCCCCCTCCCCCCCCCCTTCTGCTGCTGCCCCTCTTTCCGCCCTGTCGTCCGCCCCTCTTTCCGCCCTGCCATCCCGCCTCTTTCCCTTGCGCACGCTCATCGCTTGTCCTCATGCCTCACCCCATGCCTCCCCACCCCCATTCATTCGTTGTATCCAACGCCAGCACTCGCGTGTGTCCCCAATTTACGCTGCTGCCCGGCGCTGCCCGGCTGCCAACGCCCGCTTGCGCTGTAGTCCTTCTTGCCGCACCACGACGTCCCCACGTCGGCGACAGTTTTAAGCCCCTGCCTGTTGTTTCACCAGCCCTTTTTCGCAGCCCCCAACGTTGTTTCCTTACTTGATTTGATCTTCATTGAGACTTGATGCTGGCCCGCCCGCTGCCCGACGCACGCGTGGCCAGCCAGCATACGCTGCTGGCCGAGCGGCCTTCAGCGCCGCATGCCCGCCATCACTCCATCTTGGCACAGCCCTGCTTGAGCGGCACTGTATCCGCCAACACATGTAAACCAGCCAGCTTGAGACCAGGAGTGTGGGTGCACAGCCGGAGCGTGGGTGGGCGGCAGTGCCGACGGACATGCACAGTGTGGGACATAGATGCCCTCGATGCGCTCCCCACCTGGCGGCGGCGGCCACGAGTTCACAAAAGATGGGGCCCGTCTGCGCGTCGCCGCTCGTCTCCCTTTCAACCCCTCGTGCTCACAAAGCCTTGCCATTGGCGCGCCCGCCGTGTGGTGAAAGATATGACCCTCCAACTCGCTCTGACCTCCCTGGGCGTGGCCGCTGCCTCTGCCGGCCCGTCACGTCACCTTCGCTCCAGCGGATCGCAGCTGCAGCGCGGCACGCCGCTGGTGGCGCCCGCGCCTCTTGTGGCGGCGCGGCCCAGCTCCCGGTGCGTTGGGTGCGCTGTGTGCGGGTCTAGCGGCACCACACAACATGACGAGAGTCTAGAGAGCGTCCCTTGATCGCAAGCGCCCGGCAAGCGCCTCAGCCGCCAGCGCTGCTGACGCCCGCCGCCGCTGACGACCGCCCACCGCCTCGTTGGTTGCTGTCGCAGGCAGCACGCGCCGCTGCGTGTCGCCGCCCTGCTGCCAGGCGGAAAGAAGTGGTGGGAGGTCAAGCACCCACCGAACGTGATGCAGATCAGCTCTGTGCAGCAGATGGTGGACGCGATGGTGAGCGCACGGCGGCAGGGGTCTGGGCAGGCGTGCCGCTTGGCCTGCCGCTTGGTATGCCGCCGCGGTGCGTGCGCCCATGGCGCCGCGGCAGGCACAGGTATACCCAAGCGACGCGCCGGAGAGTCAGCGGCTGCTGGGTGCTGCGCCTCCCGTCTGTGCTTCGTCGTCCCAGGCTCGCGCGGCAAGGGACGGCACTCGGCCGTGTTGCCCGTCTGCCTTCTTCGGCACACACCAGTTGTGCAGCCCGCATGCTTCAATCCCACATAACATGCTATCTGTTTCTGGACCTGGTCGCAGGCCATGGCTGGCGACCGCCTAGTGATTGTCGACTTTTACGCGCCCTGGTGCGCCGCCTGCAAGGGGATCTACCCCAAGGTGGGTAGGTAGGTGCTGCACAGGGGGTGGAGCAGCTGGGGCTTGGAGGGGGAGGGGGGGGGGGCTGAGGCTGGGGCTGTGTGCTGCACGGGGGTGGTTGATGCAAGGGCGGTGGAGCA
Organism: Micractinium conductrix; assembly: GCA_002245815.2. NCBI lineage: Eukaryota > Viridiplantae > Chlorophyta > Trebouxiophyceae > Chlorellales > Chlorellaceae > Micractinium > Micractinium conductrix. The sequence goes on from LHPF02000005.1 coordinate 2,021,406, forward strand.
GCTGGGGGTGGGTACAGCAAGTCGCAGCGTTCCCTAGGCATGATGCGCTGCTGCTCGCTGCACACCTCCTCTCTTGCGTCCGGCCTCACCCTCCTCGCGCCCTCTCCTGCCACTGTCCTCCCTTCCCTCCCGCCTGCCCTGCACCCCTCCTCCCCCGCCATCCTCCCGCCTGCCCCCCCCTGCATTCCCCCCCTGCCGCAACTCGTGAAGGCGGTGGAGGAGCAACCCGATGTGCTGCTGCTGCTCGATGCACCCCCCTTCCCTCCCTTCCCTCTGCCTCCCCTGCCTCACCTCCTCCCGCCCTGCCCTGCTCCCACCTGCCCCTCCACCTGCGGCAGCTGATGAAGGTGATGGAGGACCGGCCAGGCGTGCTGCTGCTCACAGTTAACTTTGATGAGAACAAAACTCTGGTCAAGGCCATGGGCGTCAAGGTGCGTGCGTGTTCTTGGCTTGTGTTTCTTGAGCGGTCTTGCGTCAGGGGCTCCCCTTTTTTATTGGCGTCAAGGCGATGGGCGTCAAGGCGCGCAGGTGCTGCGACAGGTGGGGTGTCGTGCTGCTGGGGTGTCGCGCATGCCGGCGTACGACCACCGCCGCCGCCCCTCCCGCCGCCGCCGCTCCCGCCGCCGCCGCCGCTGCTGCCGCTGCTGCGTGGTGGTCGGCCCTTCCCACTGGTCACCATGCACGCCCGTCCCTTGCTGCTGCTTACACCGGCGCCCCTGCTCCTGCTCCTGCTCCCTTGTGTTTGCCCACCCGCCAGGTGCTGCCCTGCCCTACTCTGCCTTCTGCCGCCCATGCCGCTGCTCAAACCAACGCCCCTGGGCACAGCCCTGCCCCCCGGTTTTGCTTTCCGCAGGTGCTGCCCTACTTTGCCTTCTACCGCGGCTCCGCCGGCAAGCTGGAGGGCTTCTCCGCCTCCGCCAAGCGCATCGGCCTCATCCAGTGAGTGGCGCATGGAGGGCAGCGGCGCAGCTGGCAGCAGCCTTGCAGCCAGCACCGGCGCAGTTGGCAGCAGTGTCATGGTTACGGCAGGCAGGGGAATGGGGGATGTGAGGGAAGCTTTGGCGGCAGCGGGAGAGCAGCGAGCGACGGGGTGGAAGAGGCGGCGTTCTAGATGCGCAGGGTCTGCTGCATGCTGTGTGCCGTGCCCTACGGTCTGTGCATCCGCTGGCACTGAGAGCCCGGCCACCGCCCCCCCCGCCCCCTCTGCCTGCAGGGACGCCGTCGACCGGCACACTACGCCGCGCTGCTTCCTGCCTACCCCCGGCTCGCCCGTGCTCGCCGAGTTCCCCAACGTTGCGCCCAAGAGCGGCGCCGCCGCGGGGGCAGGTGCCAGCGCGTCCGCCGCAGCGCCGCTGGCGCCGCCGCGCCCCGCTGCGGTGGCCTGACACGGCTAGCCTGCTGGCCCCACCACCTGCTGCCGCTCAGTGTGAAAGCCTTCACCCGATTGCCTTTGCACGCGCCTCGAGCGCAGCGCTTGTACCGCCCCGGCACGCCGCCCCAACGCACGCCCCCGCGCCCACCCACCATTCACCCACCTATTGGCCTCGTGCCCCCCCTATTGGCCGCCTGCATACATACCGCATCAGCCCTGCTCTTTTCATTGCCTCCTTCGCCCTCCCCTCCCCAGCTATCGTTCAGCACTGCCTCCCCCCCTGCTCTCACCCCCACAATTATGTTTACGAGCGCGCGCCACGCGACGCCGCAGCTGCCGTGCCTGCACGCCTCTGCCCTCTCCGTCTGTGTGCAACACGCCGCCACACTCCAAAGCAATCCCCTTCCAACACTCCCCAGTGCCCTCCCTTTGCCCCCTCGCCTCTCTGCTGGTTTCCCTGAAGCAAGCGTCTGCCCGCCGTCTCGGTTTGCTATGCATCCCAAATGCGCGCTCCCGCCCCCTGGTTTTCCAGAGCTTGTAAGCTGAGAGGTGCGCAGTTCAAGCATCGATTGTCTTGGTGGAGGGGCAGGCAGGCAGCACAGGGAGAGCGGGCGGTGCTGGCATCGGGTAGGCGGTGGTTGGGGGCGATGTGCGCAAGGGTGATCTGATTGGCAGGCAGCGTTCAGCGGCAGACAAGCATGCAGCGCCTGCTGTCTGACTTCGACTGGCCCTCGCACTGGGGGTGGGTGCATGCGGTGGTAATGACGTGCAAATCTGGTGCGAAGATGCTCCCCGTCGTTTGACCGGAGGCCGTCAGCAGAAATTTGAATATCAGGGCCCCTGACGACAGCTGCCACCGCAGACAGGTTTGTGAAGGCCCCACAAAGGACCCCGAATGGCGGGATCGGACTTGCAGGGCGAGCAGAGGGCGGCAGCAAGGGGTGCCGTCGTCGCGCCGTCGACGCCCGAGTGCGCCGTGCACACCCGACGGGCGGGCTGCACAGGCCCCGCGCCGCCGCGCCGCCGCCACCAAGCGCTAGATATTGTTCCTGTCGACACATGTGTGGCGTCTGATGGCGCGCCGGCGGGGGGAACGATCATATTTTCGCGGCCTGAAAGCCACGCCTGGGCGCCCAGCATGTGACCCAGGTCTCGGGTCACCCCTTTTGTCCCGCCTCCCCCCTCCCCTGCCTCATTCCCTGCTTCTTGTCCCGTCTCTGTGGGCACAGCACCGTCACAATGGCGTGCACCATGGCTGCCGTCGCCCCTGTGGCCGTGCGCCCCCAGGTCGCCGGCCTGAAGCAGGCCAAGAACACCTTCGCGGCCCGCACCGTGAGCAACGGCTCCATCAAGAAGACCTCCGCCATGCAGGGTGAGCGCCGGGGCTTGCCAGGGCCGGCTGCAGCCCGCGCTGCCATCGACGTCCGCCTCCGCGCCCTCCCCCGCCCCGCTGACACCACCGATCGGTTTGTGCCCCTCCTCTGACCGCAGTCTGGACCCCTCTGAACAACAAGTGAGTCTGGGCGGGCGGGCGGTGTTGATAGGGGTCGGCGCTGCAGCCCGCGCAGCCCTGCCTGCTGCCTCCAGCGGCTTGCGACCTTCATCGGAGGCTCTGCGCCGCGCCGCGGCCTCTGCCGTGGTGGTCGGCGGCGGGCCTATCGCCGCCCAGACTCGCCACCGCCCAGGCTCGCCGCGCACACCTGCAGTGGCGTCACCGCCTCTCCTCCTCCTCCTTCCCTGCCCGCAGGATGTTCGAGACCTTCTCCTTCCTGCCCCCCCTCACCGATGCTGAGATCGCCCGCCAGGTCGACTACATCGTCATCAACGGCTGGAGTGAGTGCAACGCTTTGCTTCGTTCCCATCCCCCTGAACGCTCGCGTGCTCGACGGCTTGCGCAGCGGCTCGCCGCGCATCTGTATTATGCCTGCAAGCACGAAGGACATGTGTCGGCATGCGGGTTTTGTTCAAATTTGAAGCGCGTACCACCAGCTGACCGCCCTCCGCCCCCTCTTCAACACCCTCCCGCAGCCCCCTGCCTGGAGTTCGCCGGCTCCGATGAGGCCTACGCCAGCAACGCCAGCTGCACCCGCATGACTGGCAACGCCAAGGTGCTGTACTACGACAACCGCTACTGGTGAGCGCGGGCTGTAGTGATAGGTTTCAGCGGTGCATGCAGGCGACATCTGCAGCAAGACAGCCAGCAATATTTGAGCAGCTCGGTGCATGCTACCTGCACAGCAGCCCGTGGCACGCAGCGCGGCCCCAGCAGCCCAGCGTATGCTTTGTTGAGCTGCGCACAGCTCGACCAACGTTTGCTCGCACCCTCCTGCCTGCCTGCTTGTGCTCCTTGCTCACCACCACCTCGCTCTGCTCCCTCCCCCGTGCAGGACCATGTGGAAGCTGCCCATGTTCGGCTGCACTGACGGCCAGCAGGTGCTGCGTGAGGTGCAGAACTGCCGCCGCGCCTTCCCCGACGCCTACATTCGCCTGGTGGGCTTCGATGCCGTGCGCCAGGTGCAGGTGACTGGCTTCCTGGTGCACCGCCCCGCGAACGTGCGCGACTACCAGAGCCCCTCCACCCGCTCCGTGTAAAGCGTGCCCCGCAGCAGCAGCGGCGCGCAGCGCTGGCAGGGCCTGACGGCCCCGGCAGCTCCGCCGCCAACCCCTATTCCTTCCACATCCACGTATAATTGGCCCTTTTGTCCCGTGTTCCCTTGAGAAGAACAACCCCCCCCCCCCCCCCCCCCCCCCATTCCCTTGGGACCTCGTCCCCCCAACACCTAAAGTTCCCTCAGCTTGCCTCCCATTCTTGCCCGGTCTTGAGTGCCGGGGACTGTGCTCTCTGTGAATGTAACTTACCGAATGGAGGTTGCTGGGCAGGTGACGGGTGAACAAGGAAGATGGGTGGAAGGTTGCGGGCGCAGCACTTGACAGAGATGTGGGGTGGTGGTGGACAGCACCGACCTGCCAGATGGGCAAGGAGACGGGGGGAGGCAGGCAGCTCGCACGACCGCTGTAGACACCGCAACCATGTACGTGCAATGAGAGGGGAGAGAGAAGGAGTGGGATGCCAGGAACGGTTGGGCGCTGTCAGCAGATGATGGGCATGGAGGCGGGGGGATGGAGGTGGCGGTTGCCCTGCGAGTGTGAGGGCAATCCCAACTGGCTTTGGCGGCCGCGGTCATGGTTGGGGGGGTGAACGGCGCGTGCTTGCTTGCTGCCTTGTTGACAGGGGAGCCTCCTTACCGCCTGCTTTAGTGCATCCGCTGGGTGCCCTGTAGGGCTGAGCGTTGCCGCAGGCATGTGGGCATCGCCCGTCACACTGATGCGCGCTACCTCGAGCCTGCCAATCCCTCTGTTGCCTGCCGCAATGAGTACCAAGCCGCGGCCACCGTCTCACCCACCGCGGCAACCGTCCCACTGCCGCTGCCCGTCCCTCCTCCTGTCCTGTAGACCCGGACGCACACACCCTCCTGAACAGCTCCCCGCCCCTGCCGAACACACCGCCGATGGCCCAGCATTGGCACTTGTGCGGCGTCCCACCACCCGCCAACACGGGCGCACACTCTCCTGCCTGCCGCGCCCGCGCGCCCGGAACTGAGCGGCTGTTACAGCGGCGGACGGCGGATGCATGCATGCAGGGGGGGGGAGGGATGCTCGGAGGGGGGCGCCAGCGGGGCGCAGCGAAAACGGGGGCCTGCCGGCGGCGGGACCGCGCTGCCGAAAGAGCGCACAGAAGGGGGCACGAGAGGAATTGAATGAGGTGGAACGGTGTGGTTGGTTGGTTGGTGTTTATGTCGGGTCAGGCAGCTGCAACTGAGGGGATGGGGGTCGTCAGAGCAGGGGGTGCATCACAGTCAGTGGGTGGGTGCGCTGGGGGGGAAAGCGGGGCAAGCAGGGCGTGCAGAGGGAGGGCGGGAGGGAGGAACAAAAGACAGGGTTGACGCGAGGAGGAGAGCTCGTGCAAGGGGGGGGGGTGCGGCCGGGGCACATCGGGCCTCCGCAGCGCAGGGTGGGCGGCTGACAAGAGCAGAGGAATCAGTGTGGGCCACTGCGCTCGGCAGCAGGGGCAAGACGAGTGCAGCAGGGGCATGGTGGCCGGAGCAGGGGCAAGCGCGGCAACGCCTCGAGCGCAAAGTGATGCGTTCCAGCCTTCAAGGCACCCACGGCGGCCAGGTTGCAGGCGGCAGCCAGCCCCTCCCGGGCTGCCCTCAGCTGCGGTACTGCAGCCAGCAGGCGTTCCAGGGACGCAACAGCTCAGAAGAAGTTGCCGTGGCGCTCGTGGTACCGCCTGATGCTGTCCCGCGTGAACTCACGGATCTTGATCTGCATGCCACGGGGAGAAAGCAGGGAAAGGGGGGAAGCAATGACGACGGGATGCAAGGTTGGACGCGTGCGCCGCCGGCACCCAGCTCCCTTGTGCACGCCCCACGTCCCTCTGCCACCGCTGCCGAGCTTCCATCAACGCCCCATCAGTGCTCAAGCAGCAGCTGCTGCTGGTGCCCCGCTGCCTCCCGCACCCACTGCGGAGCCACTCTGGCACGCACCTCCAGCTTGCTGCGTTCTATGGGCTTGAAGGCGCCGGCGGCCTGGCGGTCGCGGTACGCAGACTGCTCCTTGCCCAAGATCTCCCGCCGGATCTTGGTGTAGAGCTGCAGGGCAGCAGACGCATTGTGGGCGGTCGACGTGAGTTGCGCAGCAAGAGAGACGCGAGAGAGAAGGCAGCCTTTGGGGGGCAGGGGAGCCTCCTGTTGCCAAGCGTCCCGTGGGTTCGTCGGCGCGCAGCCCCCTCTTCATGATATCTCCCTCACCTGGCCTGCACAATCGCCACACTGTTGACTCGACTGTCAACTGAGAATCCGCTCTGATCACTCTAACTGATTACTCTAACTGACTGATTACTGAACACAAGGGCGACAGCATCCCCCCCCCCCCACACACACACACACCACTCCACCCCACCCCACCACACACCTGGCCGGCCTCGTCCTGCGTGATGCGCATGGGGTGATCCGGCTGGGCGTACTTGCCCACGCGGCGCCGCACCTGCACCGACCACCAGAAGCAAGGGAGCAAGGGGATTCATGCGGGCGCGCTTGCCACGCGTGCAGGCCCCCCTGCAGGGAGGCAGGCAGGCACGAGGTGCACATGCAGGGATGCAGGCACAGACGCCGGCGCCACTTTTAGTACGAGCGCCCCGGCAAAACCGCCCGCCCCCCTTTGCCCACCATGTCGGCGACGTAAACAGCAAAGGAGGCGTCGGGTTCGTCCCAGGCCTCTGGCCACTCGCCGCCCGGCGGCAGCTGCAGGGAAGCCGCCGAGGCGAGGCCCGCAGCGGGCTCGGCGTCCTGCTGCACGCCCCAAGCCGCTGCCGGCGGCTCCTCTGCTGCACCGCCGCCGCCGCCGCCGTTAGCCTGAGCCTGCCCCTCTTCATCCGACATGGGAGAGACGTGCACGCCGCCGCCGCCGTTGGCGGAGGCGGGCGCGGCGGCGCGGCCGCCGCTGCCGTATGAGTAGGCCGCTGAGGCGGGGCGGGCGGGGCCCGGGCCGGATGCGGCACGAGCTGGGGAGGCCACAGGCGAGTAGGTGCGCGCCGGTGCTGCGGAGGGGGCCGCGTCGGGCGACATGTTCTGGTCGCCGCCCGCTGCCGCCGCGGCGCCGAGGTAGGAGCCTGGCGTTGGGGGCGGGGCAGGGGCCACACCGAATCGTTCCTTTGTCAACTCCCTGCTTCACATTTCCCTACGGCACCACAGCAGTGAGACGCCTCAACCGCCCACCCTCTGCCACCCACCCTCTGCCACCCACCCACCCACGCACCCACCCCGCCCCACCCGCCCGCCCAGCTACCTGCGCACCCACCCTCGCCGTCCCTCTCACCTGCCGTGCCCAGAGCAAACTGGGATTCGACGTCCCAAGAGTGAGCAGAGTCGAGTGCCTGCGCGAAGGAGCCGCCGCCGTGCAGACCGTTGGGCCGCTCTTCTGCAGGGGGGAGGTGAGTGGGGGTGGGGAAGAGGAGGGTGGGGGGCAGCCTCACCAGGCGGGCAGCATGTGGAGATGCAAACAAGCACATGCGTACACAGGCTCCCTAGGGTGAGCAGCGAGCAGGCGTGCCGCCAGGGCAGCAGGCGGCACGGCCCCCACAAGCCACCACCTTCCCCCCCCCGCACCTGCACCGGTGGCAGGCCGCTTGCTGGGAGGCTCCTGCTGCCAGGCCGGGCCGAAGCCGGGCGGGCCGCGAGGCGCGGCGCTGCCCGGCGGCGGCGCCTCGCCAGGCGCGCCGCCTGGCGCGCCTGCCCCCGGCGCGCCTGCCGCTGCTGCCGGCCCGGCCTGGTCCCAGCGCGAGCGCTTGCGGCTGCTGTCGCCTGCTCCAGGGGTGGTTCCGTTGGCGCCAGGTGTGGCCCCAGGTGCAGGCGGCGGCTGCGGCGGCCGACCCATCCCTGGGTGCTGCTGTGGCGGCACGCCGTGGGGCTCCTCCCCGGGGGGAAAGTGGTGCGGCGGCGGCAGGTGCTGCTGCGGCTGGTAGTGGTGCGGCGGCGGCAGGCCGGGCGGCGGCGGGCGGCCCATCGGTGGGGGGCCTGGCCGGCCGGGCCCCATGGGGTGCGCGCCTGGTGGCAGGCGGCCAGGGCCAAAGCGCGAGGGTGGCATGGCGTCCCTGCAGCAGGGCAGGGCAGTACAACGGAGGGGCACTTGTCGGCGCATGCAGGCCAGCAGAGGGGAGGGCATGGGGGTGTGCCATGTGCAGCGGGGGGGAACGCAAGTTGTCACACTCGTGACCGAGCGCCCCCCGCAGCACTGCTGCCAGCAAGCAGCCCCGACCCCCAGTCGCTCACCGCCGCCAGCCATCGCGCGGCGGCATGTCGCGCGGCGGCAGGTGCTGCATGGGCGAGCCGTAGTGGCCGGGCGGTGGCGGCGGCGGCGGCGGCGGCCCGTCCCGGGGTGGGCCCCCAAAGGGTCCACTGGCCCCAGGCGGTGGCATCCCCGGCATGAGCGCCATCGGCGGCGGCGGCCCGCCGCGCCACTGCTGCCCCGGCGGCGGCGGCAGGCCGCCCGCCGACCCAGGCGTGGGCGGCAGCTGCCGCCCGCGGCTGCTGCCGGCGGCAGAGTACAGAGGGTCGCTGGCCACCGGCCGCGTGCAGTCCTGGACAGGGAACTTTTTGAGCAGGCCGTACGAGGTGCTGCGGATCTGCAGAGAGCGACGGTGGAGCAGTGGGGCCAGGGAGGAGGGAGGCATCAAAAGAGGCAGTAGGGGCCAGCTGGGGAGGCGGCTGGCTGCGCTCACTCGATGGCGAGGATGGCTGCGGGCAGCGCAGCAAAGCGCCTTGTTCCTCTGGCTTTCCCCGAGGAACGCAGCGCCCCCCCAAGCAGGCCCTTCCTCAAGCGATCCGCCCGGGCACCCCTCAAGCGTGTGTGTGGGGGGGGTGGGGGGGTGGGTGGGGGGGGTGGGGGGGGTGGGGGGGGGGGCAGGGGGGAGAAGCCCCACCTCAAAGTCGGTGCTCTGCGACATCTCTCGCAGCAGGTCGGCAAAGGAGCCGTGGGCGGAGCGAGTGTGGTGCAGGTCGTCTGCGGTGAGGGGCAGGCTCTCCACCACGCGCAGCACCTACAGGAGCGGGACTGAATATTCAACTGACTGACTGACTGACTGATTGATTGAATGGAGGAACTGGTGGGTGGGTCGACAGGCGGCACTGAGCGTGGAGAGACTGCAGGCAGGCGTCGTGGCAGGCAGCAGGTGCAGAACACGACCAGGTCGTGCACAGCGGGCCCACCTTTTTGAGGATCGTGCCGTACTGCTTGCCCGTGTTGCCGCCCACCACGCCCAGCAGCTGCCGCAGGATGCCGCACTTGACGAAGTCCTTGCGGGCGCTGCACATGGCGGTGGGGAGGAGACGGGGGGGGGGGGTGTCAGGATGGCACGGAGGTGGCAGGTGGTCCTGGCAAGGGCTTGGGTGCAGGTTGCTTCCACGCCCGCCCACCACCAGTGCTCTGCCCTGCACCTGCACAGCCGCCGCACAGCCACTCCCAACCTGCCGTCGGCGAAAACAAGTACAGCTCGCTGGCGCACAGCAGCAGCGCCCAGCAACCAACGCCCGCAGCTCCCCCACCTGAGCGTGTTGGTTTTCAGCACCACCTCCAGCAGCAGCGAAAAATCTGCGATGCGCGCCGATTGCCGCGCCGACAGCGTGCCGCTGCGCTGCGCCTCGTCCCACGCGGCGCGCACGCGGCTCGCCACCTCTGCCCGCCGCGACCGCTCCCCCCTTGCCTCCTTGCCGGGGGATCCCTGCGGCGGGCTGGCCGCGGGGGGCTGCAGGTGGTGGTGCTGCGGCGCGCCGCGCTGCTCGGGGGACGGCTCTGGAGAGGGGAGCTCCCCCTCCTCACGCTGCCCGCCGCCGCCGCCGCCGCCGCCCAGTGCCGCGGCCTGCGCTTGCAGCGCGGCGGCCGCCTGCGCTGCCAGCGCCGCCGCGGCCTGCGCCGCCAGCGAGCCGCCGCTGTCTGGGCGCGGCAGCGGCGCCAGCGCGTGCATGTCGGTGACCGACCCCGACCCGTTGCGCGGCAGGCTGCCCCCGGAGCCGTCGCTGCGCTGCGTGCCGGCGCTGGCGGGGCGGGGCGGGCCCCCCAGAGAGTCCTGGTCACCGCCGCTGTCCATCTTGCTGACGATGGGCCCGATCTCGCACAGGTTGAAGAGGCGCAGCACCCGGATGACGACGTCGGGGTGGGTGTCCCTGCAGGGGGTTGGCGAAGCATGAGGAGAGCAGGCACAAGGGGGTGAGATGGCGGGAGGGAGCGGGGGTTGGAGAGGCGCAGCCGCATGTGGATCAAGCAAGGGCGGGCGTCATGTGCACCGAGGGACAGCAGGGAGGGTTGGTGCAGGCGAGGCACGCAGGTGGGGCGCCGGAACGGCGGCGCGCAGCGGGCACGCGCCGCACATCGTGCAGGCCAGCCTCTGACGAACACACCGCCCCGCCCCGGCCGCCACCCACCTCAGCCGCCCCGACGCGTTGACCAGCTCATCCAGCCGGCGGTCGATCTCCGACCGCCGCTTGACAAAGCTGGTGCTGCCGGCGGGGGTGGCGGGCCCCGCCGCTGCGCGCTTGGGGATGAGGAGGCCGCCGGCGCTGCCAGGCGTGCTGCTGGCCACAGACTGGGAGGGCTTGGAGGCGGAGCCCAAGCGGGACCGCGACCCGGTGCTGCCCACGGGCGTGGAGGCGGCCTCCGCCGCCGCCGCAGCGCGCACAAACCGCTTGAGGCGCTTGCGGAAGGGCACGGCGGTGGCGGCGGCGGCCGCCGCCGCCGCCTTGGCCGCCGCCTGCGCGCCCTGGCTGCTGGCACGTCCCAGGCGGGCCGCCACCGCTGCCATGTCGTCGTCGCTGTCTCCCGGGCTGCCCTCGCCGCCCTCCCCTGCCTCGGCACCGCCCTCGTCGCTGCTGGCCTCAGACAGCTCCGCCTGCAGGTAGCGTGGCCACGGCATAATCTTTTAAAGGTGGCCAAGTATCGGAAAAGGTGGCATCTTCCATTCCTCGACCAGCCCACGCAACCTGCCAGCACCACCCCACCCAGAACAACCTGCACTGGTGCCTGATGCCCCAACCCATTCAATGCGACCTACGCACACTGTTTAGCCTCACCCCAGCCCCACCTGCCAATCCTCGTCCTCCGACACCGCCGCCGCCTTGCGCTGCCGCGCTGGCTTGCGCCCCTTCTGCTGCTGCTTGCGGCCGCCGGCCTTGCCGGCGCCCGCCTTGCCGCGCGCCGCCTTGCGCACCGCAGGAGACAGCGGGTCTGCATACTCCTCCTCCTCCTCCTCCTCCGGTCCATTCATGCCTGCACAAGTGCACGTGACGCCAAGTGTTTTGAGTTGAGGTTGGACGAGGAACAGTGGCGTTGCTGCCCCCTCCCCCGGCCCCCCCATGCCTGCAGCGCAGCCGCACACGTGGGGGCGGCCAGGTGGGCAGGCAGATGCAGGAGGCACAGAGTTGGGAGGCAGCCAGCACCGCCGCTTCCCCCGGCGCCTCAGGTTCAAGGGCAACCATAGGCACGTAAAAGATGTGCGGCCACGCCCCTGCCACTGCAAAGCGCAGCACAGCAGCAGCAGCCGAACCACCGACCAAGGCGCCCCACGGGAGCGGCAGCGGCCGTCGCGCACCTGAGCTGGCGGCTGCAATCGCTGTGGCTGCGCCCTCCTCCTCATCATCAGAGAGGCTGGCCAGGTCTACCCCATGCTGCACCGCCAGCTTGTTCAGCCTGCAGTAGGGTCACGCGGCCCAGGTGAGCAGCACAATGGGGCAGCCAGTGGCGGCTGCAGCGCCCCAGGCCGTGTGAACGACGCTGCCACATGGCAGCTGGCCGTCGCAGGGTTCGCCCTGCCCCCGCCCGCCCTGCCCCCGCCTGCCCCGCTGGCCCTGCTCCTCCCAGCCTCACCGCTGCGACAGCTTGGGCGTCCACCCCTTCTCCCAGCCCAGGCCAACCACCCGATCCAGAATCGCCATCAGAGAGGCGTCACGCTCCTTCTCTGCAGCACAAGGGAGGCGCAGGGGGCGACGTTTGACAGCAGCGGTCGGAGCAGCGGGGCGCAGGGGGGCAGGCTGGCCGGGCCAGAGCAGCGGAAACAAAACGCAGCGCGCAACAACAGACCGGTCAACCCTTGGCCAGCTGTCGGTCAACACGCAGGCGTGCTTGGTCAACGCAGGCGTGCACCCACCTGTGACCATGATGTAATCCGGGTCCTCCTCGAGCTGCGTGGGGTCCACCGCCGCCGCCTCCAGCGCCGCGCGTGCCGCCGCGCTGCTCTCCCTGTCCTGCGCGCCGCCAATCACGCCGCGGCAGCTCTTGCTGCCGCACAGGCACTTCATGGGCTGCAGGGGGCAGGCAGGCAGGAGGGGGGGGGCGTGGGGGGAGGAGAGGGCTGGTGAGTGCCTGCGCACCTGCAAACAAACCAACGGCAGTTGCAGGGCGGAGGGAGGCGCGCAGGGAGCGGGCAGCGACGGCAGCGGCAGCAGCGCAGTCGCCGGCAGCCTCCCGTGCTAGCAAAAACATGATGCGTTGTTGAAGCTAGTAGACCAAGCAGCACAAGAGGGGCGCACCTTGTCCCCGTAGCGCTCGAAGTTGTAATCAAAGGTGAGCTCCGTGCCTGGCAGGGGGCCAGGGCGAGCCAAGGGCGGGGCAGTGGGCCACAGGCAGGGGCCGCTGGCGAGCCTTCTCACGCCTGCACAGCCCTGCGCAGCCTGTTGCAGGCCTTCCAAACACATGGCGACACACACTCGCATTCTCACCTAATGTGGGGCCTGCACAGCCCTGCGCAACCTGTTGCAGGCCCCCCAAACACATGGCGACACACACGCATTCCCACCTAATGTGGGACGTTGTAACCCAACGTGGGTGCGCACCTTTGGGGATGTCGACCAGCGTGAAGAGCCCGATGGCCAGCTCGCCGTGCACCACCCACTTTTGGGTCTCGCAGTTGGGCTCGCACGAGTGGTTGATGAAGCGCCCCAGGTTGCCCTGGGCAGCGGTGAAAGAGCGCAAAGAAGGTGGGCAGAGGTGCAGGAGAGCCCTTGGGAAGCTGGCATGTCGAGGGTGGTTGGTGACGCGCCCCAGGCTGCCTCGCGGAGAGACGAGGAGACCCGTGGAGGAGCACCAGCGCTGAGAAGAGTGTGCATGCAGCGCAGCCGCAGCGACGCAGCTGGCACGGAGCGCGCGCGGGCAGGGGCGTGCAGCAGCGCACGCGCAGCTGCGCCGCAGCTGCGTGCCGTCCCTGCTCTCCTGAGCGCAGCACAGCACAGCGTGCAGCACGCCCACAGCTGCAGCAGCTCACCCGGCGCGACGCATCGATGACCTCTCCGTTGCCCACGTTCTGCAGGCAGGGGCGGCAGCAGCGTGGGTGACATGAGCGCACGCAGTAAAGTAAAGGCTGGCAAGCGGCGACAGGAGCACGCCACCAGCGGCTCGTCGGCTGCGCAGGCACCGGCGTCGCCTGCCACGCACGGTTGGCTCCCTACCATGAAGTAGAAGTGGCGCTGGCCCATCTGGATGAAGTACTCCTTCCTGCGAGGGCGAAGAGTGGGAGAGCGAAAATAGGGCAACAGGATGGAAGAGCGACGAAAGAGTAGTTAATATTTGAAAATAAACTAGTAGGGAAAAGGGGGGCATCTGGATGAAGCACTCCTTCCTGCGGGGGCGAGGCAGGAGCAAGAACGGCAACCGGGGCACCACTCGGAATCAAGGGCCGCGCCGGCACAGCGGCAGTAGCAGCGGCGGCGGCCGCCGCTGCATGCACACCTGCGGTGCTGCGCCCCCTCCTCCAGCACCTCCCCAGCAATCAATCAACCACATCGCATTGCATTCAACCCACCCACCCACCTCCTGTGGTACTCATCCTCCTCAAGCACCTCCCCAAGGTACTCGATGATGAACTGCCCCGCCTTGAGGTCAGCAGCAGCAAACAGGCCAAACCCCTTGGCGCCGGCGCGCTTCTGCGGCAGGGGGAAACGGATGTGGCGGGAAAGGAAAGAAGCGTTCGTGAGCCAGCACCACCCATTCAAACAGTGGGATCTCGCAGGCGCCGCAGCAGGAGGAATGGACACCGCAGGGGAGGCGCACCTGACAACACCAAACAGCCAGCAGGCATCCTACGCCAGCAACCCGATCGAGACAGCCACAGCGGGCACAGCGCGCAACGCTGCCAGACACAGCTGCCAGAACCCGGCCAGCATGCAGATGCTTGTTCTGAAGCAGGTGCTTGTTCTGGGACTGCTGGACTGCTGGAAGTTTCAACACCCACCACTTCGATGTTGGAGTACTCCCGCTTGGTGAACATGCGGTTGCTGCAGCGGTGCCCGCTGGGGCAGTACTCCTGCGGGCATCGGAAGGCAAGTTAAAAGCTTTACAAGCCTTTGTGAAGAGCCGTGTGAAGAGCCGTGTGAAGCGCTGACAGAAGGAGTGGAGCAGGGCAGGGCGCGTGAGAGCCGCACCCGGCGCCCAAGCGGCCGCCGGGCAACACACGGTGAGCACAGCGCCCGACCAAGCGCACTCCTCTGTTTCCCCCCCCCCCGCCCACTGCCCCCCCCCCCCCCCCCCCCCACCACCACCACCACACACACACACACACACACACACACACACACACACACACACACACACACACACACACACACACACACACACACACACACACACACACACACACACACACACACACACACACACACACACACACACACACACACACACACACACACACACACACACACACACACACACACACACACACACACACACACACACACACACCACACACACACACACACACACACACACACACACACACACACACACACACACACCACACACACACACACACACACACACACACACACACACACACGCGTTGCCCCTGCCAGGTGCCACTGACCTCCACGCATTCGATGTTGAGCATGCGGTTGAGGCACTCTGGGCCGCAGCCCACAGAGGTGTGGTCGGTGGCCCACACCTTCTTGCACTGGCAAATCATGATGTCGTCCTCATCCTGCAGCCAACAACGAGCGAAATCTCTTTGGTAAACACAATGCGTACTGCCCAGAGCTTCCTACAGCGGGGCAGATCGTGATGTTGTTTGTACTCATCCCGCAACCAAATCAACGAGTCAAATTTAGCCAATAAAAGCAACCTTACTCTCCAAATCTGCCTGCACTTGCACGTCGACACGGCGCCCTCGTGCCGCAGTCGACAAGCAGCCAAGCAGCGGCGAGGGTCGGCAGCGCAGGCGGCGGCCGGCATCGCAACGGCACGGCGCCTCCCTTGCATTCCCCCTCGCTTCATCGCCAGCAGGCGGCCCGCCCAAGCCCAACACAGCACGGCTGATCCCAGCGCACACCCCCCAGCACCTGCTCTTTGCGCTCGCGGTGGGTGTAGTTGTTGGAGGTGATCAGCTGCCAGACCGGCGGGCGCTTGTGCTGCTGCGGGGCGTCGCCGCCGCCGCCGCCCGTGCCGCCGCCGCCCGCGCCGCCGCCCTGCTCCTGCACGCGATAGTGGCACGGCAACATGTTGAGCACGGGGAGCTGGTTGCAGGTGGGTGCAAGTGCGCTGGCGGCATGCTGGCAGCGCGCACAGGCGCCGCCGCCGTCGGTTGGCAGACGGTTGCACCCGGCGCGCGCGTTGCCTGCACCCACATTCTCGGCTTGCAGGCGGTCGATCTCTGCATCCGTCAGCTCTTGATCCACGGCGCAGTTGTTGTGGGCGGTGTCGGGGTTGGCAGCGCAGAACCTGCGGGGGGACGGAACGGTGCAAAAGGGTCGGTGGCGGCGGCGGCGGCACCCCGGCGGCGGCCAAGGTTGCTGCGGCATGGACGACGGCGCCCGCCCGCCCATCCGTGCAAAGTTCTCACCACTTCACGTCGTCTGGAAGGCTGTCGGCCAGCGATTGAGGGACTCGGCGCCACTTCGAGCAGGCGTCGCACTGAACCCACGATTGCAACTCGGCGACCGGCTTGTCGTGGCCAGCCATTCGTGGCCGTCGTGTTTCAGCGGCCGGCGGGGCGCTAGAACTGTCGCATACTTCTTGCAGCGTTGCTCGGCGGGTGGTGTCGCTAGGCGCTAGAAAAAAAGCGGAGATAGTGCACGCACAGTGCTCAGAGGCCTCCGCAACTGCTGGAGCGAGCGGGGAGCACGCCCTGCAGTTCGAAGGCAACATCGCACCGACCAAACGCATGCACCTCTTTCTTGGCAAACCCACACGCCTGCACTTCCGTGCAGACTACCTGCTGCTCCTAGCAAGCGCGCATGCCTTGCCGAGCCCCTCCTCTCACGTCCCGAAGCGCCACCGCTCCCAGCGACCTCCTCTCCCCCAGTTGCCCTGCCCTGCCCCTCAAATTCTCTCAGATTGGGGTCCACGAGCTGTCTCCATGCCTGGCGGCTCGCCTGCCGGCATGCCCAGCACCAGCGGCGGCGCGGCGGCGCCGTCGTCGTCGCACGCCGAATCGCCCAGAAGAGCCTTCGCCTCTGCCTCCGTGACCCTCTCGCTTGCAATTCTGGGCTCGTGAATGGGCTGTAGAAAAGGAGTTTGTGTTTTAAATACCTTGGGTGCCGGGCGGGCTGGGGCCCCTTCTCCCACAACTCGCACCGCTCGAGTCCTCTGTGGCCCTCCCCCTCCAGCCCGCGCCGCGTTTTGCTTGCTTCCCAGTTCGGTTACCTGGCCCACACACCTCTTCTTTTTTCAGGTCCGTGCTGCCGCTGCCCTATGCCATCTCCCGCCTCGGCGTGTTCCCCGGCATGGGAATCATGCTGGCGGTGGCGGGGGGCAACGCGCTGGCCGGCACGCTGCTGCTGCGCGCCGCCGGCTGCCTGGACAAGCACAGCTTTGAGGGCCTGGCTGAGGCCGTGGGCGGCAGGTCGTGGCGGGTGAGCCTGCGTCGTGCGTGCTCCATGGTGCTTTCTGCAGGCTGATGAGGGGGGGGGGGGGGGGGGGGGGGGTTCGAGGGAGGCATGCATGCACGCATGCACGCTGGAGGCAGACGGGCAGCGATGCCGTCGCACACCCCGCCGCCCCCGCTGCCCGCCTGCCCCTGTCCCTCCTCGCAGGTGGCCACCGAAGTGTGTCTCATGCTGCTCCTCTTCGGCAACCTGTGCGGGGACCTTTGCCTGCTGGCAGACATGGGGACCATCGCGGTGCGGCAGCTCTTCCCAGAGGCCCAGCAGGTGTGGGGTGGGGTCTTCCTGTCCTCGCTCTTGGTCATATGCTGGGGCGACGCAGCTGCGGCATACAGCCATGCTGCTGCAGCAGTGCTGCATGAACGGGCGAACAAGTGCAACAGGCGGGGTGTCCAGCACGGCCGGCGGCGCAGCTGTTTGCTGCTTGCTGCGCAACGGCAGGCCTGGCCTTGGCGTGGTGCCATGCTGGCAACAACGCGCGCACCACCGAGCAGCGGTGTGTGTCTATCACCCTGCTTAGCTGGCTGCCACCGAAACCTGGACAGGGGGTGGTGTGTGAAGCCGCAACACATCTACCCCTACCAGCTTTCCATCTCGGCGGACATCATCCCCCCCCCCCCCCGCGCCACAGACCAGCGTGCTGCTGCGCATCCTGGTGGCGGGCGATGGCCGCCCCATCATGGCCATCCTGGCGCTGACTGTCGTCTTCCCGCTGTCCTGCCTGCGTCGCATGCGCGAGGTGCGGCGGAGGGAAGGCAGCGTGTGCGGCGGCCAAGAGCAACGTGCTTGCAGCCGCGTGGCCTGCTGCAGCGCCGCCTGCTGGCACGCCAGCGCGCCCCCTGTCGCCCGGCTTCCTCACCCGGCGTTGCCGCCGCCTGCCGCTGCCACAGCTGGAGCAAGCGGCGATGGCGGGCGTCGCATTCATGGCAGCCATGACTGCTGTTTTTGTGTACTACGCTCTCGCCGAGGGCCTGCCTGCGATAGCAAGCGGCGAGCTGCCGCTGTGGCGCCCCGCGCTGGCTAAAGAAATCCCGGAAGCAGTGGGCGTGCTGTCGTTTGCGTGAGCTTTCCCTCCTGCTGCTCTCAGTATGGTGGACGTGCATGAGTGTGCAGGCGGGGGGGGGGGGGGGGGGGGGGGGGGACGGGCATGCAAACTCTATGCCAGCGAGGCACTCTGCCCTGTGCTCACCACCCGCTCCTGTCCTCTGGTTTCCGTGCAGCTTCTACCTCACGCCGCTGCTGCTGCCGCTGCTGCGCGAAATGCCCGCTGGCAAGCTGGGCGTCGATCTGACGTGCAGCGCGCTGCAGCTGGTGACGCTCGGTGAGCGGGCCTGCGGCGTCGGGGGCCGGCTGCCTGGGCAGGCCGGTACTGCAGCACCGCAGGAGTAGGGCCTGGTCTGACCTGCAGCTGCCCGCCCTGCGTCCGTGGAGTGGCACGTGGGTTGAATGCCGCCGTCGGCTCCTCCCCTTCCTCCCCTGCCGCTTGCTGTGCACTGTGCACCTGTGTCAACCCGGTGTCTGCCTCTTGTCCCTCCCTTTCTGTGCTGCCAGGCGTGGCGTACGTGCTGTACGCCGTCATCGGCTTCTTTGCCGCAGCGCGTTACGGCCTGCAAACCGAGGGCGACGTGCTGGTGAACGAGTGGCTGCCGGGGCGCTGGGAGGGCGCTCTGTCTGCCGGCATGAGCGTGTACCTGTCGCTCAGGTGGGCAGGGGAGGCATGCGGGGCGGGCGGGCGGGCGCAACGCGTCAGCAGGGATGGAGGGGCGCTGGGAGGGCGCCCTCTCTGCCGGCAGAGCGTGTACCTGTCTCTGAGGTGAGCACGAGGTGTGGGTTGATCAATCAACCAGGTACACTGATTTATACATCTATTAAGCAGGAGACCGAGAGCAGCTGCTCGCCTGCGCCACCCCGCACATGTGCTGATCCTCTCCCATGGTCCCGCCTTGCTTCGCCCACCGCAGCATGGCTCAGATGGCGATGACGCTGCGGTGCCAGCTGCAAAAGTGAGTTGTGCACAGGCTCGCCTGCGCTTCCCCCAGCTGCATGCGCTGCATGCTGCGTGCCTGCGCTGTGGTGCAGGTGCCGAGCGGCACCAGCCCAGCCCCGGCCTGCTGCAACCTGTGGCCCTGCCCCTGCTTCCTTGGATGCAGCCTCTTTTGGGGGGACGATGCGCAGGTGCCACGGCAGGAGCAGATCGCGCTGACGGCAGGCTGCGTGGTGGCGCCGCTGCTGGTTGCCCTGCCCTGGCCTACCGAAGCAGAAAAGGTGCGTGTGCTCGGGGGAGTACACCAGTGGCGGCAAGGCGGGGTGGGCGGCAGCGGTGGGGGTGCCTTGCGAGCTGGGTGTTGCCCGTGCCCACCGCGCTTGTAACCTGCGTGACGCTCACACCTCACACCCCTTGTCCCTGCCCCAACGTCTTCCCTTCCATCCTTCCTTGCCCCCAGATGTTTGCCATCACTGGCGCCACTGCTGTGTGCGCTGTGGTCTACCTCATGCCGGTGGCCATCCATCTCCGCCTGTACCTCCGCCACGGCTGGGGGTCCTCCCTCGGAGGCCGCATCGCCTTCTTCAAGCCCCGCCCGCTGCCAGGGGGCAGCGCCAGCGCGGCGTTGCACCAGCACCGGCGGCACAGCAGCTTCTCTTTTGACCGCCGCGGCACGGGCGGCGGCCACGCGACGGCGGGGCTGGGCGGCGAAGGGCAGGTGGACCCGCGGTGGCTGCTGCAGGCAGACCACCACGTCGCGGCGGCAGCGGGTGGCGGCGCTCGGCCCGCGGGGCTCGTGGCAGCAGCGCACCTGTCTCACCACCAACAGCAGCAGCAGCAGCAACAGCAGCAGCAGCAGCATGGCGAGGGCGAGCCCGTGGGCGATGAGGCGTCAGAGGAGGGCGGCGGCCGCGGCCTGCGGCTGGGGCTCCACCGCAGGTCGGACTTGAGCCTTAGCCGCTGGCTTCGGGGCCAATCATACGAGAGCTTCGGGGCCGGGGACTCCCTGCCGCAAACGCCGGTGTCCCCCGCCAACCGGCAGCACGACAGCATGGACAGCGTCAGGGATGCGCTGCTGGCAGCAGGCAGCACGGGGGCCAGCAGTTGGGACAGGCAGCAGCAGCATGGGTGGGGCAGCGACGAGGCCGCGGCGGCAGCGTTGCTGGAAGAGGCGCAGCTGTGGAGCGGCAGCGGCCCAGCCTCAACTGCCCCCGCGCTGGAGGCGGTTCCTGAGGCGGCGGCGGTGGTGCCCGCGGCGCGGCCCCCGCCGCCCCAGTCTGGCAGCGCCGGCGCCGTGGCGTGGCCCGTGACCAGCACGGCAACGGGCAGCACCGCAGCATCAGGCGGCGCAGCAGCGGCGCTGGCAGAGCGCAGCGGCTGGCACGGCAGCGTGTACCCCTGGCTGGCAGACGCCGGCAGCGGCGCCGCCGCGATCATGCCTGTGCTGGGGCACCTGATTTGTCCCGTCGTCGTCATGCTCTTGGGCGCAGCCTCGAGCATATCAGCGCTCGCCCTTGCCCTCGCTGCCCTGCGCTGACACTTGCTCCCACCCTTGCCCTTGCCTTTGTTCACACACCAGCCCTTGTTGCATTGCCCTGACGACCTGGCCCTCCCTCCCTCCCTCCATTCATACTATGGGCCCCCGTCCCCTTCCCCGGAGCTCGCCCCTCAACTCCTGCGCCCTGGCCCTCACACCCTCACCCCTGCCCTGGCTGCCCTGCTCTCGCTGCCGCCCAGACCCCTGGCCGCCCATCATGCATGCTCCGCCCCTCGCTACGCCGTGCCACCGCCTTGCACCGGGCTGCCCCGGCACCCTGCCCAGCCAGCGCAGCCCCCTCTGGCTTGGCTGTAAGCTGTGCCGGACGACCAGGGGGCACTCCAGCCGCTGCGCCATGCTGTGCCTGCTGCGGCGCTTCGCTCGCTCCCGACCTCCTGGCATTATTCGACGAATTCGACGGAGGTGTGCATTACAGCGGTGGCGCGGGGCGCGCCCGGGTCACGAGACACGTCGCCGCCGCCGCCGCCGGGCGCTGTGCTAGCCCGGCATGGCTACGCGTCCACACGCCCACTCATGCCTGGCCGATCTCAGCAGACTTCTTGGTCCACAGGTGGTCCAAGGCAGCGTCAGCCTCGCCCTGCAAGCGAATTGGATAACACACGGATTTGGATTTAGGACCATCCTATTGAGAAAAGTGAGTATTTTCTTCGAAAACTTCTTGGTCCACAGGTGGTCCAACGCAGCGTCGGCCTCGCCCTGCAAGGGAATTGAGAGGGAATGGACGGCACGGTGGCGTGGGTGAGCAGTCGGGGCTGCGCAGCAAAATAGAGGGCAGAGAAGTGCCATGCAGAGAGGTACGAGCAGAAAGGGGCGCAAGGTATGAGCAAGGCACCAGGTCGGCGACGCGGGGCCGCACGGCACGCGCTCCCGCATGCTGTCACTCCGTCAGCGCTCGCTGCGCAATTGCCACAGCACCGCTGCCGCTGCTACGTGCCCCCCGCTGCACACGGTGCGTGCCTGCCACTGCAGCACACACGGCGTGCACCGCCGCCGCCGTTGCTGCAGCTCGCCGCCTCCGGAGCCACCGCCACCGGCGCCCGCCGCTGCTGCCGCGCTCGCCGTCTCCACTACCTCGCCGACGTCTGCCGCGTGCAACGCTACACATGTCCGACAATGCGGCATCCATAAAGCCAATCACCGCAGGCTAATGACGTCGTGAAACACCAACAACTCGCCTTGGAGCGCAGCTGACCGCAGAGCGCAAAGGTGGAGAAGGAGCTGTTGAAGACGCCGCCCTCGTCCAGGTGGCCCACGTTGATCTGCACGCTGCCGTGGTCCTTGGCGGTGATCAGCTTGTTGGTCCAAGAGCTGCAGAGAGAAGGGGGGGTGGAGGGGGGCGCGCGCGGCAGGGCAAAGGCAACTCAGAGGCGTGAAGCGGCCCGCACGCCATCAGGCGGGGGGCGACGGCGCGCTGCGACGTGCGTGTCGGCTGCTGCCGCGCGCCGCCGTAGCCGGGGCACGCTGGCGCGCGGCATCTCTGCACGACCGCGCTGAGCAGTGCTGGCTGCCTGGCTGCCTGGCTGGCGGCTGGCTGCGACCGCTCGCTGCGCGTTCGGGTGCACGCTGCGCTGCCAAACCGTCCAGCTGCGGCCCGGCTGTCCACGCACCACTTGCGGGGAATGTACAGATCCACAATCTCGCCCTGCGCGCAAGCAGAAGCAAAGCAACAGCGGTCGGTACACAGACAGCGTAGCGTGCACACTCGATTACGGCAGCGCACCATGCCGCCACCGAGCGGCGGCGCAGCAATGCCGCGATGCTGCCCGGTCCACCGCCACGGCTGGCCGCTGGAGTTGCGGCCAACAGCACGAGGGCGAGACTCGGGGGCCGCCAGCATGGTCGCCCCGCATGATGCCGCGCCGCCCGTGGCGCTGGCGTCCTGCTCGGAGACTGCAGCGCTGAGTGCCCGAAGCATCGCCCGCTGGTCCCGAAGGAGGGCTGCCCCGAGCGCCAGCAGCGCTGGGCGGGGCTCCCTCACGCACCTCGTCGTTCTTCATGGTGCCTGGTGGGAGCTGACGAACTGGGGGCCGCCAGGCACTGAGAGAGGGCGAGCGCCGAGGGGAGGCGGCGTCAAGAGGCGGCAGGCAGGGGGACCCCGTGGCAGTCGCCGCATTGGCCCCTTGGGGGGCTCGCAGAGCTCCTGATGTATCTTCCAACGCTCGAATTAAAGTATTACCGACCTCCCGCACCACTCCAGCTGCTGCCGGCCCTCCTGGAGCCGCGCATGCACGCCGCCGACTGCTGCTGACCCGCTTCTCGCTTCTCGAGCGCAGCGTCCCTGCTCACACGTTGCCGGTGATATCGCTTAGCATTAACTGAGCTCCGAGACGGCTGCGGACCCTTCAGCGCGCCATTCACAGCGCGATGACCCTCCTTGCGGGCTGCTATGAGCGCTTTCTCTTCGGCTATAACGTCTCAGAGGTATGGCCGGGCGACCCAGTGCGGCGGATGCATGGTAGCATGTGCGGTTTGCGCGCAGTGGCCGGTGCCGCCGCTGCCCGCCGCCGCCGCCGCCCGCCTGCTGCCTTGCACGCCTTGCCTGCACAGAGGCGCGCCCCACTGCCACCTCATATACTCGCTGCCTACTTTCGAACCATCAGCAGGATGGAGACGACGCACAGCTGGCCCGCACCTTTACGCACGCGGCGCACAAGGGAGTGGTGAAGTGCGTGGCGGCGGCGGGGCAGTGGGCTGCCACCGGCGGCGCCGACGACTTAATCCACCTGTACGACTTGAAGGTGCGAGCCGGGGCTCAGAGAGCAGGGCTGAGACGAAGTGTACGCGTTGAGCCGGGTCGGTGGCGCGGGCAGGCTGAAGGCGCGGCAGGCGAGCAAGCCAGCAAGCGCGGTTTGATGTTTGTCGAAAGCCTCGGCCAGCTGCTTCCCCTGCCCAGCATCCACACCCACGCCAGCTGTCGACGCCACACCCCGCTGCCTGCCAGAACGACAAAGACCTCGGTTTCTTGATGAGCCCCGGCGAGGGCGCGGTCACGTCCCTGGCTTTCTTCATCCCCGCCGGCGCCTACAACCCCACCCACCTGCTGTCCGGCGCCGCTGACGGCACTCTGACAGGTGGGCACGCGTGTGGGGGCGCGCGGGGGGGGGGGGGGGACTGTCGGCCACGGGCTGGCGTGAGGCTCGTGTGGACGAAGGGCGTGCGTAGCGGCCGGCGTCGCGGGCGCCATGGTGGTGCGTGTGTCACGTGGGCCGCGCCTGGCTTGTCGCTGACGCCGCCCTCGCCCTCGGCCCCTGTGCTGCAACAGTGTGGGCCGCGGGCGGCGGGTGGCAGGCGATGAAGACGCTGAGGGGCCACCGTAAGGAGGTGTCTGCCATCAGCGTGCACCCCTCCGGACTGATCGCGCTGACGGTGTCGAGGTGCGCGCTGCCTGGGGCGGGGTTGGCGGCCGGCAGCTGCTGTGACGCTGCACAGCGAGCTCCACCCGACGGTGCCACCACTCCTGTTGTGCTGCGCTGCGCCACACCCGGCAAGCCTCACCACCCGCCGTGCCCTCCCAGCTTACCCCCCTCCCGTGTCACACCCCTCGTGCCCCCCTCCGTTTTTTCGTGCCCCCCTGCAGGGACTCTTTTTTGAAGATGTGGGACCTTGTGAAGGGCCGCTGCACCTACACAGCCAAGCTGGAAGCAGAGGCGGAGTCTGTGGCCTTCTGCCCAGAGGACGGCGGCACGCGCTACGCGCTGCTGGCGGGCAGCGCCGTCACGCTGCATGGCGTGCAGGGCGGGGAGGGTGAGCAGGGGCGGGGCGGGGGGGGGCCGGTTGGATGGGCTGCGCGCGCGGAGCGGTGCACCTCACACGCAGCGTGATGGCGCAGCCAGCTGGCGTGTGAGCTACGCCTGCTGCCTGTGGCTGGGCTGTGCCGCGCCAACACCTGCACTTGCTGCTGAAGGCGCGTTGCCATCGTGCAGAGTCTTGACACAAGCCTGTCCGCTCCCACCTCCCTCCCCCCCGACTGCAGGCGTGCTGGCGACTCTGAGCCACCCGCGGCGCGTGTTGTGCATGGCCTGGTCGACGGGCAACCGCCTCGTCACCGGCAGCGAGGACGGCAGCCTCCGACTGTGGGACGCACGGGTGGGTGGTGCCCTGCTGCAGTCTGCTGTGCTTCTCCTGTTGGTCTTCTGGTTGGGAACACGCGGTGGGTGGGGTGGGGTGGGTGGGTGGTGTGTGGGGAGGGTGGGTGGGGGGTGGGGGTGGGCGGGTGGGGTGGTGTGTGGGTGTGGGTGTGGGTGGGTGGGTGGGTGGGGGAGGGGGGGGGGGGGGGGGGGGCGTGCGCAACGCCGCGCTTCCCGGGCATACGGCCCTGCCTGGCGGCTTGCTTGCTGCACCTGTTTGCACCCATCGCCAGCCCCAGTGAAAGAAACACCAATCACACATTCAACACTTGAACTGACTCCACGTGACGACAAACTGGTTTCTGCAAGTTTGAGGGGACGCCGCCGCACCTGTGCACTGCATCCATCCATTTGCCTCGAGTGTTGCCTCGGCAGCACTGCACCTGCCGCCCATCGCCAGCCCCAGTGAAAGAAACACCAATCACACATTCAACACTTGAACTGACTCCACGTGACGACAAACTGGTTTTCTGCAAGTTTGAGGGGCCGCCGCCGCGCCTGTGCACTGCATCCATCCCGTTTGCCGCCCGTGTTGCCTGCATGGCACGACTGCATCTGCCGCTGTAGCATTGCCAGCCCAGTGAAAGAAACACCACTCACACATTCAACACTTGAACTGATTCCACGTGACGACAAACTGGTTTTCTGCAAGTTTGAGGGGACGCCGCTCTGCCTGCGCACATTTCGTTGTTTGCATTGTTTGCCTCTTCACCCCTGCATTTCCACTCCTGCTCCTTGTCGCCTGCCCGTGCTGGTGCAACCACGCGCCTCATCAATCCTGCTGGCCCCTCTCCGCTCCATCCCCTGCAGGCCGGCATCGAGCTGCTGTGCATCAGCCGTGCGCATGCCAGCCGCGTGCGCACGCTCGCCCTCGTGGACGACGACGGCGCCGCCGACGTCGCCAGCGGCGGCGGCGGCGAGGGCGAGGCGCAGCGCCAGCCGCGGCTGCTGGTAGCGACGGCCTCGACGGACGGCAGCCTGAAGCTGTGGGATCTGAGCAAGGCGGCGGCGGCAGGCGTGCCCTCCGGCGCCAGCGGCGGCGCGTGCCTGTCGGAGGCGCACACGCGCGCGCGCCTGACCTGCATGGCCGCAGCGGATTCGCTGCCGGTCATGCAGCGGCGGCTGGCGGCGGCGACGGCGGCGCGCCAGAAGGCTGCGCGTGCAGCGGCGGCGGCGCAGCAGCAGGGGCAGCAGGCAGCGGGCGGCAAGAAGCGGAAAGGCGACGCGCAGGCGGCGGCAGAGCAGGGCTGCAAGAAGAAGGCTGCCAAAAAGGGCAAAGCAGCAGCTCCAGCGGAGCAGCAGCAGCAGCAGCAGCAGCAGCAGCAGCAGCAACCAGTCAAGACGAAAAGCAAGGGCAAGCCGCCTGCAGCACCGGCGGCGCCAGCAGCAGCAGCAGCAGCGGCAGCGGAGGCAAACGTGGTGGTGCACGATGGGGTCGTGGAATTCCTGGATGCTCCAGAGCAGGCACGCAAGCAGAAGCAGAAGGCAGCGGTGGTGCAGCAGAAGCGGCAGCGGGCGGCGGAGCAGGGCAAGCGGTACCGTGCCATGCCTGGCGAGAAGCACCAGCCGGGCACGGGGCGGCCCCGCCCCGCCGGCACGCCCAAGCACAAGCACAAGCAGCAGCGCCCCGGCAAGCCACACGCCGGCAAGCAGCGGCGCTGAGGCACGCGCACTGCCTGCCGGTGCCCCGGCGCCTGCGCCTGGTGTCTACCCTGTGACTGCTCCCCTCTCCTGTTGGCCCCTACCTGCCTGTATCAGTCCCCCGCCTCCTGTACACCCTTCAACCCCTGGCACCCCTCCCACCCCCCCATCCTCCTCTGACAGCCATGTGTGGCACATTTCCCCCCTTGTGAAACGTCCGTCGTTGCACCGCGCTCGTGGCAGCGCAGGCGAGGAGCTGGTTGCATGTGAAGAGGGGCCAGCGGGACGGGAGACGGGACAGCAGGAGGGCGGGAGAAGGGCTGAGAGGGGAGAAGGCAATGAGCAATTGAAACAGGACAGGAAGAGCAACACGCTGCAGCCAGGGGTCGGCGACCAGGGGTGCAAGCATAAAAGCTGGGGGACAAGAGGGCAACGACGGGGAGCAGGGGGCTACCGCTACACAGTACGCCGCTCACAGCGGCACAGCAACCACAGTTTGGTCCCAGCCGCCGCGGAACAGCTGCCGCCCGTCGGCGCCGCCCCAGGCCAGGGCGCGGACGTAGCAAGGGGCCTCCCCCTCGCGCCGCGCGGGCACCAGCTGCCGCGGGGCCTCGTCCAGGCGCGCGCAGTCGAGCAGCGCGACGCCGCCGTCGTCGGCGCCCGACGCCACGAGGGCGCCCTCACCGGATGCGGCGGCCGCCAGCGCGTGCACCGAATCGGCGTGCGGCTGCAGCCGGCGCAGCGGCGCCGTAAAGCTTCGGGGGTCGTACACAGATAGCCTGCCCAGCTGGTCGCCAGCCACCAGCAGGTGCTGCCCGCCGGCGGCGACCGCCGCAAGTGACAGCACGGGCGCGCCCACGGCCGCGGCCGCGGCCGGCGCGCCGCCCAGCTGCCTAGAATCCCACAGGCACAGCCGGCCATCGCCCCCCGCGGTGGCAACCTGGCCTGCCTGCACCCAGGCGCAGGCGTGGAGCTGCGCGCCGCCCGGCACCCCCAGCTGCGACGTGCTGGCCAGCAGCTGCCCGCAGTCCCACAGGCGTAGCGTGCCGTCTGCAGACGCGGACGCCAGCTGCGCCGAGCCGCCCTCTGCGGCGGGCGCCGCCGCCAGGCTCAGCACAGCGCCGTCGTGCTGCACCTTGGCCTGTGGAGGAGGCGGGGAGGAGGACGTGGCGGATGGGTGCGGGTGCCGACAGCCAATTAGATCATGCGTCAGTCGTCAGAAATGGGCAGCGACGCCGCCCGCCATTCCGCACAGCCTCCACGCTACAGGGGTGCTCTGCATCGCGCGCCAGGCCTCCCGGCGCTGAACACCACATCCCTGCACGCCCGCCCCCTACCTGCGCGTGCTGCAGCAGGCCGCCGGCGGCGTCGCTGGCGCTGCTGGAGGCGGCCGCTGCAGAAGTCGACAAGTACCAGAGGTCGACAGAGCCGTCGTCAGCGCCGCTGGCCACTACGCGCCGCCCTGCATGTGGTGGGAGAGACATGGCCCGAGGCGACGTGAAGGGCGAGCTCGGTCGAGGCCGCCGCCGCAGCTGCTGCCGCTGGCGGCGTCACGCGCAGTGCACATGTGCTACCTTTGTCGCTCCCACCGCCGCTTCAGATCGACTCACCAGTGAACTCGTCGGGCTGGGGCAGGCAGGCGATTGCTGGAACGCCTGCACGGACTCCCCACATGCCCTTCACTGCGCCATCGCTGCCACTGATGATCCTAACGTCTCCTGTCCAGGATTGTCCGATCATTTGGCTACACGCGGCTACTAGCAGGTCGCTGCCGGGGACGGTCGTCAGTGCGTCGCAGTTCACTCCCAGCTTTGAGCCAGCCATGTTGCGAATATGTTTACACTCGCAGATGAGATTGTTGAGCAAAGTTACAGCAGCAGGGGAGGCCTGGGCTAGGTGGGCTGCATGCGCGCCCATCCTAGCTGTCGCCACGTCGCGCGTAGCTCCCGCAGATGCTGAAACTTGCGCGCAGGCCCGCAAGACACCGCCTTTCTGCAGCCGATCCCTCTGCTGTCTGCACTCGTTCGCCAGGCAGCAAAATGGGTCGCAAGGCGAGCTTGGATAATGAGTTCGAGCGCGCTCGCGCGGCTCGCATAGCAGCCAACCAAGAGAAACTTGCGGTGGGTTGGGGCGTGCAGGTGGCTGGTTTTGCGATGGGGGAGCTCCAGTAGGCGCGCAGGAGGCGGGTTCGCGCTGGGGGGCCCGAGCAGCCCGCTCCCGTTTGAAGTGGGCTCTCCCCCTGAGCCTGCCGCCTCGCCAGCAACAAAAGGGTGGTGGGCAGGGACGATTCATGCCGACGGCGCTCTACCGCGACGTGCCATGGTGCTGCAACGAGCGCCGCTGCCTGCCGCCGACCGTTGGTCGGGAGCCGCGGCCAACGGCTCTGCTTCCCAGCCCCTGTAGTCGCTGCCCCCGGCTTCCGCACGGCCTGCCTGCTCCACCCACCGCGTGTCCCCCCATGTTCCTCCCGTCCCGCAGTCGCTAGGCATCACCGAGGCGGCGCAGCAGCTGCGCGCGGTGGCCGACGCGGCGCGGCCGCCTCGCGCCCCGCCCGCCCCCCGCCAGAAGCGCCGGATGTTTGAGATCGAGGTCAGAGGCCGTTGGCCCAGGGTGTGTCGTGTGTGTGTGTGTGTGCGTGTGTGCTGCTCGCATGTCTCGCACGCCGACGCGCAGAGAGCCGTTGGGCGAGCGGTGCCGTCGCACGCGTGGCGTACATCCGTTGGACCTTGCTCTCATCCAGCCCCCGGCGCTCCCCCCCCCCCCCACCACCACCACTGTGCCTCTGCAGATTGAGGTGCGGCGCAGCGGGCGGCTGCAAGGGGACCAGCCCATGTACAACGAAGAGAACCTGGCTGACATGGCGCTGGGCATTGACAGGTGCGGACCTGCACAGCCCCTCCCCCCCCCCCCCCCCCCTGGCACAGAAAGGAAAGAATGAAAGAATACGCCTGTGGGCGTGGATTGAGGAAGCCGGCGGGGCTGGGCGCACTAACGACTCCCCTGCTGGGGCGTCCTGTGTCTGCTGTCTCCCTCGCCTCGCCGTTTTGTGTGCCTGGTCATCCTGCCTGACCACGCGCCACCGCACTGTGCCCCCCCAAACCCTGCCTCGCCTCTCTCTGCCCCTGTTCGTCATTGCAGGCTGGACCTGATCCACCTGCCGCGCCGCCGCCGGGTGGGCGTCGACCCCTCCCACCTCTCCGCCATCCGCGAGCGCCGCATCAAGTGAGCAACTGCTCATGTGGGCTGGGGGGGCGGGTGCCGCCGCTGTTTAGACACGCGCAGCAATTTTCCTGTGCTGCGCGGATCCCTGCCCAGCTCCCTGTGCTCCAGCCGTCCATGCCTCCCCCCTGCAACAAACGTTCACCCCCTGCCCTCGCCACCCTCTACGAACGTCCTGCAGGGAGGTTGATGGCGAGGATGCAGAGGTGCCGCGCGGCCCCATCGACTCTGGCCTGGGTGTGCGCATCCAGGTGTGTGCGACCCCCCTGCGTGCGCACGACTGCCAGCATTGGATGGTGAGGCATCGCCTTCCGTGGAACGCCGCCGCTTTCCCACGCGGGCGGGCGTCGACGCCAGCATTGGCAGCCAGCACGGCGCGACCCCTCGACCTGCCATTGCTCCACCCCCACATCACACCCTCTGCAGAGGCCCCACTCGCCCCCCCTTACCCTCACCGCCCCCACCTCCTGTGTGTGTGTGTGTTCCCTGCCCTTGAACGACAACAGGGCGGCCGCGTGTACGACAGCAAGTACGGCGTGACCTGCCACTGGTGCCGCCAGAAGACCCTGGAGGAGCACGTGAGTGTTGCACAGACTGCCAGGCAGCTCCCGCCCACGCGACAGCAAGGACAAGTCCTCGCTGCCCCGTCTGTCCCGCCTGCACGCCTCCCCCACCCCACCCCCACCCCGACCCCGCCTTCATCCTCTTGCCTGCAGGTCACCTGCACGCACCCCAACTGCGGCGACGGCCGCCGCCTGGCGGTGTCATTCTGGTGCGTGCCTGTTCCCCTGCCTGCCTGCCTCTCTGCCTGCCTGCAGCGTGTTGCCTGCCTGTGTGCCGGCAGCCAGGAAGAGTCCTCGTGTGCCTGCCTCCCTGTGCCCCGCCCAGCTTGCCTGCCCGCCTGCTCGCACCCTCCCCCGAAGAAAGCAAGGCGAACCCTTGTCGGCGCACCCTTCCCACTAGTGTCGTCTTCCCCCCCGCAGCAAGCCGTGCCTGAAGGA
Organism: Micractinium conductrix; assembly: GCA_002245815.2. Lineage (NCBI taxonomy): Eukaryota > Viridiplantae > Chlorophyta > Trebouxiophyceae > Chlorellales > Chlorellaceae > Micractinium > Micractinium conductrix. The sequence continues at coordinate 2,051,727 of LHPF02000005.1, forward strand.
CCGCCACGGGGAGGACGCTTGGCACCCCCAGCCACAGTAGTTTTGCCTTGCCGATCCCCGCCCACCCACCACCACCTTCCCTTTTGATGTCTCTTCCCTCTGCAGCAAGCTCTGCCTGAAAAACCGCCACGGGGAGGACATTGTGCAGGCGGAGGCCAGCGGGAAGTGGGTGTGCCCGCGCTGCCGCGGCTCCTGCGGCGAAGGCTGCACCAGCTGCTGCAACTGCGGGCCCTGCCGCAAGGCGGTGAGTGGGTGTCGCGTGGATGGGTACTGCTTGCATCGAGACGGGTGGGGCGGGGCCCCACACTGACGTGCTGCAGGAGAGAAAGGCGGGAGGCGCACACAACGCCCCTGTGCTCCACTGACGTGCATCGTCCGCCCCTGGCGCTGCCCCTCCCGGCGTGCAGGCTGGCCTGACAGCGACCGGCCAAGTGATCAACCACGCGCGCGCCGCCGGCTTTGAGAACGTGCACGACTACCTGGTGAGAGCTGTTTACTCACCCAAAAGGACCCTGCTGGGCTCCTCGTGGCTGCGTTGCGGTGGTTGGCTGCGGTTTTCCAGTGGTTGCCGCACAGCGCGGCTCCCTCACACGACCTGCCTGCCCGGCAAGACCTGCGCTTGCCTGTCGCCCGCTCTCCGTCTGCCCCGCCCATCCACCTCCCTCACGTGCCCCTCATCCCCCCCCCCCACCCCCCCCTGCAGGTGCACCAGAAGACTGGCGAAGGCCCCGAGGAGATCGCCGAGCGCAAGGGCCGCGCCGCATGGGGCGCCTGGCTGGACGTCCCCTTCGACCCCGCCTCCGCCGAGGAGGAGGCGGAGGCGGCCGCCGCGGCCGCTGTGGTGCAGCTGGACGCGCAGCAGGGGGCGTCCGCGGGCGGCGCGGTGCCGCAGGGCGCTGGCGCCGCGACGCTGCTGTACGCTGCGCTGCGCTGGCACGTGCTGGCGGCAAGCTTTGCTGCCGCCCTGCAGAAGCTGGCGGCGGCGCCCAAGCCGGTGTCCCGCGGTGCCGCGGTGCTGCCTGCTGCTGCGCCGCCTGCCGAGCCTGCCGCTCAGCAGCCGGCTGCCAAGCGTGCCAAGGCCGCAGCCGTGCCAAAGGCCGTGGCAGCTGCTGCTGCCAAGCCTGCGCCCCGCCGCTCGCAGCGCAGCGCGGCGTCGCCCAGCCAGCAGCAGCAGGAGGAGCAGCAGGAGGCTGCGGCGGCGCGGCCCGCCAAGCTGCCCAAGAAGATGAGCGATATCTTTGCGGCGCCAGCTGTCAAGGCTGCAGCAGGCAAGGCGGCGCCGGCGGAGCCCGCCATCCGGCCCACCCGCAGCAACCGGCTGGGCATGCGCGCGCACAAGTGAGCATGCCATGCTGGCACGCAGCCAGGAGGCCGAGCCCGCAGCCGGCCGAGGCGCTGCGCCCTCCCCTCCCCTGTTGTGAACTCGATTTTGCCTTCCCTCGCCTCACCCGGACCCCACTGCACCGTGATTGTACCATGCCACTGGCAGACTCGCTCCAAAGTCCCCTCCAGACCCCTCTCTGGAGACTCCGCCCCAATGCCCGGCAAATTTGCCGTGTCGACCCCCTTCTAAATGGCACTGCTGTTGCCCCAAACTTGACCCTCCCCTGTGCACCCCCGACCCCAACTCCCCCTGACTGAACGACCTTCCACCACGACCCCCACCCCCATCCCCTACCGGCTACTCTGAGCTGGGGCTGCCACACCTGCCCCTCCACTGCACCGCGCCCACTGCCCCCGCTGTGCAAAGCGGCAAAGAGCGAAGCCCCAGCTGCCCATCCATGCCCCGCTGCTGCGATGCAGCTAATCCTTGTAACTGAATTCGCCTGTCTGCAAGCGTATAGAGCTGTGGAGGCAAGAAGAGACATCCTCTGCCTGGTGCACGACATGGGTTCGCCGGCGACGCGACGGCGTGCGCAGCGGCGGCAGCCAGGCGTGCATGCCTGCCCTCTCCCGTCACTTGGATTGTCCTATAACGCACGCGAATCTTTCCTTAAAACGCTGGAAAGCCGCCCGTTCGCCTCCGCTGCCACCCTTGCCGGGCGACCCGCTTCTTCCGTGCACCGCCTGCGCGTCTCTACGTGCTCAACAAGATCTGCGGCGTGCGCGCTGCTTGTATCAAGCAGCCTCGCCCCGCTCCGCCACAGCCTCGTTGCCGCCACCGCCGCCGCCGCCGCCTGCCGCCGCTGCACACCATGAACCTGTCGGCCCTCAACCCAGCACAGCCGCACAACTTCTACCTCACCAACCCTTCCTTGGCGGCGCTCAGCGACTGCTTCGCTGACGTCGATGGGGTGCGGCTGCCGCTGCACAGCCAGGTGCTCAGCCTGCACTCGTCGGTGCTGTGCGGACAGGTGAGGGGCGGCCGGGCGGCATGATTGGCAGCCCTGCCTTCGAGGAGACGGAACGCGCCACAAAGTGGCCTCTAGGACCGGGCGGCATGGGGACGAGGTCAACCGCATGCTGCCTGCACGTCGAGTCAGCAGTAAAGTAAGGCAAGCGGGGACGTGCCCACCCCTCTCAGTGCCACCGTCCCGTCTGCCGCGACGCGTCTGCTGCAGATTTTGTTCCTGGCTCAGCGCAGCGCCAACAGCGGCGTCATCGAGCGGCCCGACCTGACGGCCGCGTTTGCTGGGTGCAGCGTGGCGGACGCGGCGTGCCTGCTGCGCATGCTGTACCACCCGCAGGACGTGCGCGCCGCCAGCTTTGCGGCGCTGCTGGCGGCGGGCCGGCTGCCGTCGGTGGCGGCGCTGGCTTACAAGCTGAACGTGCCGTCGGTGCTGTCGGCGCTGGCAGAGCACCTGGCGGGTGAGCGGCATGCAATGCATGCTTTGCAGGCATGGAGCACGTGGTTTGCAGCGGATGCACTTCGTGCGGCGGCGCCTGGCGTGCTAGCAGAGGTTGGCTCCAGTTCGTGGGCCACCTGACGTTTCATCTGGTTTGATCTGCTCCCCATGCCCAGGTGTGGGCGGCACGGCAGACATGCCGCAGCTCATGGACGCACTGCGAACAGCACAGCACTGCCACCTGGAAGACGTAGCAGCCAGGTGTGTGATGCCCCTGTGGGCAGCAGAGAGTGGGTGGCAGGCGGGGCAAGCAGCAAAAATGCCTGTTGCCCTCCACCCGTCGCAGCGCACGCCTTCACGCTCATATGCCCGCTCGCCACCACTCTGCACCCCTCTGCGCTTCCAGGCTGCTGGATAGCATCGCAGCCAAGCTGGCCCCCGCCAGCGCCTGCGTGCCGGCGGCGCTGCAGCCGGCGGCGCTGGCGGCCCTCGACAGCACCATCCTCGCGCAGCTGCTGTTCCGGCTGGCACAAAACGGCCCCTTCCGGCCGCCGGCGATCACAGAAGTACGCAGCGCAGGCGTGGGCAGCGTCGGCGGCTTCACCTTTGCTGTCGGCGACTTCAGCAAGCAGGAGGGCGTGCTCCGCTCCCCCTGGGTGAGACAGCTGGGCAGCGCATCAGCGCTGGCGTTGTGGGAGGGTCTTTAGGGTGGATCCGAGGGAGGATCTGAGGTTGGCAAGCAGGAGGGCACGTGCGGATCGGCAGAGGGGGCTTTGTTGGGGGGGGAGGGTGTAGGGGAGGCGAGGGGCCGCACGCACACAGCACGCACGGCACTTGCCACCCCGTTGCGCACCTAGCATGCTGCCGCCTGCCATGCCTTGCAGGTGGAGATTGGCGGCGTGCAATGGCGGCTCAGAGTCGACCCCCGCGGTAGCGGCGACGGTGCCGGCACGCACCTCAGCAGTGAGTCATCTGCTGGTTTCATCCTCGTGAGGTGCATGCCGGCGCTGTCACCCAAGCCAGAGCGGGGTGCTTGCGGCCTCTCTCTGCCCTCTAGCTGCCCTGAACCCTTAGCTCCTGCCTCCCTCCTCTTTCACCTCCCTGCGCCCATTGCAGTTTACTTGCACTGGAACTGCGCCGCGCCAGAGCTGGCAGGCATCAGCGGCGCAGGTGCGTGCATGTGCAGGCGCGGGGGCCCGGCGCCGCTGCCCTCGCCTGCGCCGCCGCCGCTGCTGACAACGACTGTCCACACTCTGCAAACCTTGCACTGGCTTGGTGAAACCTTGCTGCCCCTTCAACAGAACCGACTGCGCGCGTGCAGATGCTCGCTGCAAGCTGGCCCCTGCCGGGCTCGTGCTGGGCCCGCGCGGATGCATGTGCCCAGATTCTAAACCCGATTTTGTACCGTGCCGACTTTTTGCCCCACCCAAACTGGCTGGCGGGCCCCGCTGCAGATGCGCGCTTCAAGCTGTCCCTGCTGGCCCAGGAGGGCGGCGGCGCCGGGGAGTCGAAGCAGAAGGACCACACGTTCACCCGCAAGTCGGAGTACCTTGGGTGGCGGGAGTTCGTCCCCCTGGCACAGGTGGGCGCCCCCACTCATTGGCCCATCGTTTTATCGTCCATGCATGGAAGAAGCAGGCTGCGGCAGCGCGAGCACGAGGGCTGCGGATGGGTCGGTGTCCCTCTTCGGGGTGGGGCAGGCAGGCAGCGGAGGGCAGCGCAGGGGTTTGCAGGGTTTTTTGCAGGCAGGCAGTGCAGGGGTTTGCAGGCAGGCAGCGCAGGGGTTTGCAGGCAGGCAGCGCAGGGGTTTGCAGGCAGGCAGCGCAGGGGTTTGTCTGGCCTCGCTCCCCTCGCTCCCCTCGCTCCCCTCGCATGCACGCGCGAGGCGACCGTGCATGGTGGCTGCCCACGGAGCGCCGCCGCCCCCTCGTCCCCGTCGTGCAGCTGCGCGACGCCAGCCGGGGCTTCCTGGCAGGCGACCGCCTGCTGGTGCGTGCTGACATCACCGTCCTTACCACCCACCGCTAGCCAGGCCACGGCAGCCGTTGCTGGACTGCTCCGGTTGGGGGCGGCGCTGTGCGGCGGCGCGAGCGTGCCATATGCTGTCCTTCCTGCACCAGTGGTCCTGCACTGTGGCTGTGGTAGACCACCATGAAAAGAGCGCAGGTTTCACAGTAGAGCAGGGGCAGGTGGTGGCGGGGGCGATGGGGTACCTGGCCAGCGCGTCAATGCTGCTGGAAGGGTACAAGTAATCTAAATAGGGGAAGCAGGTGCGGTCATTCAACACTTCTGTGCAGAGAGGCGAGCAAGAACAGATCCAGACTAGGCGGTACCTGCGCACCCCGCCATGGCGCATCTCCTTTGAACCAAGCCTGAACGTACAGCGCTACTTTCTGCACACCTGCAGACCGCTCTCAAGCAGTGTCACGTTTCAGCTGGCCCTCCCGTGTCGAGTTCCGCGAGACCTGCCATGAGCGCTCCGCTCAAGCGCTTCGTTATCGAGCGTGACATGCCTGGAGTGGGCAAGCGGACTCCCGAAGAGCTGGCGGGGGCCGCCAAGGCGCGGAGGAGGCGGGGGGTGACCGCCGCTGCCTGCCGCCGCTGGCGGTGCCGCCGGCTGCGTGGGCGCCGGCACGTGCCCGCCACACAGTGAGTTCCTCTGTCTTGATCAAAGGTTCCCTCTCCCCTCCTCTCCCAGGGATCCTGCAACGCGCTCAAGTCCGTGGGCAGCGACCGCGTGCAGTGGGTCCACAGCCATGTCACTGGCGACCGGTGCGCCTCGTCGAGCGAGCGCCGGCGCCGGCAGATCTTGAGAGCGGCGTGGGGTCCCGCCTGTGGGCGGCGCCTGCATGGGGGGGCATCTCGCCAGCGTCGGCGGGGGTGCGTTGTCCGTGGCAGGCAGGTCCAGAAACCCAGCGCGGCAGACAACCTCCTCTGCCTTCAGCATACCCCGCTGCCGCAGCACCTACTGCATCTACCTGGCCACCTCTGAGGAAGCGATTCGCGAGCACACCGCCGTCGCCGGCATCCCTGCCACAAAGAGTGAGCAACGGGGTGCACCCCCACCCACCTCCATCGCACCACTGCACGGGTGGTGTCGGGTGCGGTGCTGCCGCGGCCGCGAATGCTGCCGCGCTTCCTCTGCCCCTCGCCCCCCCATGCGACGCGCTGCCCAGCCGTGGCCCAGTTCTGGAAAGGTTTCACGGGCCTAGCACAATGTCATGCAACGCCCTGCCCGGTGCAGTCGAGGAGGTGACGAGCATGCTGGACCCCACGCACGCGGCGGGCGCGCCCTGATACAGCTGGCGGGCGGCCGGCCGGCGCGGGGGTGTGCGCCCTCGGCGCCGCGACTGGCGGCGGCCCGGCGCCCTCGCAGCGCCGGTGGAACTCCACTGCTGGGCTGTGGAGCGCTGCGGGAGGAAGCGCTTGATCCAGCACGCGGCGCTGCTGGGTGCAAGATTCTTGATTATGCCACCACACTTGCGTTCCACCGCCGCCCCTCGCATACGCACAGCCCTGCTCACGCACCAGCACTGGCCGCGACCTGTGGCGTGCAGCCCCATGCATGTAATGTCACGACCCTTCTTATGACCCACCAAAAGAAGGGAGGGGGAGAGCTGGGCCTAGCTCTGCTGTTTCCTTACAGTTCCCAAGGGCGTCAGCCTTCAAATGGCCGCTGTGACGCCCCCAGTACCGTCTTTCTACCCTAATGCCCCTTGTCTGCCTGGTGCAAAAAGGCCTTGCAGGACTGCTTCCATGCACAGGCTGCTGCAACTAGGCGCGCGTCAACAGCACAAATCAAAGCGACGAGGCCAGGGGCGGTTCGCATGGGTCCGCCTCGGCTGACGCGCTGCGCTGCAGCTGCCTGCCGTGCTGCTGCCCCTGCTGCCCCTGCTGCCCCTGCTGCCCCTGCTGCCCCTGCTGCCCCTGCTGCTGCTGCCCCCCGCGCTGCTGCGCCGCCGCCGGCTGCGGCGCCACCATTGCCGCCACGCCCAGCTGGTCCAAGTACTGCTGCGCGACGGCGGCGCTGATGGGCGTGGCATGCCGCTCGTAAAACGCGAGCATCTCGGTTGCCACCTCGTGCGCCTGCGCAGTGCCAGTGCAGGAGGGCAGCGCGCGCGTCGCGTGGTGTGGGCAGTGAAGCAGCGGCCGGCAGGAAATCACAGGCAGCACACCCACTCGCTCGCACTACCCCTTGCCTTACTCGTGGTTGAACCTTTAGCCAGGCCCACAAGTCGCGCTGGCGGTAATAGCCAAGCACAGCGCTCAGTCCAACATCCGGCAGGCATGGCACCTCCCATATCACCCCACGCCAAGCCAACGCAGTGTGGCTGGCACCCACCCACCCACCGTTTGGAAGTCTGCGGTCAGGCCGTCCAACCAGGACTGCAGGTCCAGCTGCGTGATGGTGGCCGCCAGGCACAGCGCCCCCAGTGCCAGCACATGCGGCGGGTGCAGCAGGTGCAGCGGCGTGCGGTAGGAGTCGCTCAGGATGGACCAGGCGGCCTCGCAGGCCTTCTGGTTGCCCGCCAGCCCAGAGTTGCTAAGGAACCTGCGGGAGGGGTTGTTGGTTGTTGGTTGTTGGTTGTTAGTTGCAGCAGGGAGCAGCGCGGGGAAGAGGTTTGAGAGCGCCCCCGCCGGGAGCTGTCGCCTGGCCCTTTCGACGTTCCGCAGCCGCAGGTGCAGCCGGCGGCTTCTTCCCCCGGGCCTGGCCCACGCGTGCCCCCCCCAACCGCCCACTTTGAGAGGGAGGGGTAGGGGCTGAACACCAGCAGGTCTCCGTCTAGCTGCTCCTGCAGGCGGGCAGCGGGGGGGTGCAGGGCGAGAGCACACGTTGGGGCACAGCGGGTGACACAGCCTGTGCGCCGGGAGCGACGGGACTGTGCTTGGGGCGTGCTGCTGCTGCCGGTGCACTCCACCCTGCCTGGCTGCTGTCCCCACCCTTCTGCCGCTTCCTGCCGACCCCTGCGCATTCCACTGAGCAGCACCCACCAGCAGCACCGCCTCCGCCGTCACCAGCTGCAGCAGGTCCGGCGGCGGCAGCGCGCCCTGCTTGGTGCACAGGCGACGCGCGTAGTGCAGCAGCAGCTTGGAGTGGATGGGCGTCTCCTCTGCGCAGGCAGGCGCGAGGCGTCGGGCGCTGAGTTTGCGCTGCACGTGAGGGCGTGGGGCCACGCTGCGATGCCGCTGCAGCTCCTCCCAGGCTGTCCCCCCCCCCCCCCCCCGCTCCTGCACCCCACCGCATCTGCAAGAGGCATAAACCGTTGTAGGATTCTTTTTCTTTTGGGCCAAAAGAACAAGCTGCAACCCTCTGCTTACCCGTCTTGGGGGCGAGGAGAGGGCTGGTACGAACGTCAGGCATAAACACAGCCCCACACATGGAACCTCTAGGGGTTGCACGCACCAGTCTTGGAGGCGAGGAAGAGGCAGGCGGGCGCCATGTGGCGCGGGTCGGCGGTGCAGAAGCTTTGCTGCAGGTACAGCTTCCGGAAGTAGATGGCTGCCGTGCCGACCTGCAGTCGAGTGGGGCGCGTGTGGTGGGGCAGCTGATTGTTTTTCGGGAGGCACAAGGCCCGAATGGCGGGCCACACCAGCAAAGCAGTTTTCGTGCTGCGCCCAGGCAAGAATGACGAGCGGCAACGCCCTCTCTCTGACCGCCTCCCCGCTCACCACGCGCTGACGCAGCAGCGGCTCGCTCTCGGTGGCCATGCTGCGCGCGAGCTGCTGCATGTCTGCGGCAGGGGGCAGGGGGAGGCGAGGCAGGCAGATGTGAAACGGCCGGGAAGAAACGCGGGCACAACTGCACACCTTCCACATTGCCCAACCGGCACCAGCATACATTCACGCTTCCGCATTGCCTGTTCGCATTCAGACAAAGAACAGCACTCACAGGCCACGAAATGTGCGTGCAGGTCGTCCAGCTGTCGGTCGCTCAGCCCGGCGGCCCGGTCGGCTGCGTGCGCCTGCCGCAGCTGCTCGCGGCTGACCAGTGCCTTGCTGCAGGACGGGGGAGCAGGAGGGACAATAATTTGTGGGTTGAGTGTGTGTGAGGGAATATGTGGCAAACCATCACACAGTGGCAGTCGGTGCCACTACCGGCAAAGTGTAGCCATTCAGAGTCAGCATAGGCAAATTGACAACAGGAGCGCACAAAGCGTGCAAGCCGGTTTCCTACAGCCATGTCAACGCCAGCTTACGCTTGTGGCGAGGTCCAGAAGTTGGCTGCCATCCTCTGTGTTGTTGGTCAGGAGCAGCGGGTGCAAAGGTGGTGCTGCGTGCCGCCGCTGCCGCCGCTCGCCGCCGCTGGAGGCCTGCTGGCGCTCGGAACGTGCAGCGCCGCGTATTGCTCTCCACGTGTGCGATGTTCAGAATTTATTCCCAGCAGCGGAAGGCCGGAGGTTGCACCGAAGCGCAGCGCAGCGAGCGCTCGGTACGCTTGTGGCACGCTCGCCAGGCCTGTTGGTGATAAAGCTATCAGTCTGCAGTCGGCGATGGAGGGGTCAAGGCCGTGTCAGAACGCCTCCCTCGCCAGGCTGGGGTGACGCCGGCGGCGCAGCGCAGCAGGCGGATAATAAGCGTGCGGCGCCGTGTGGCCCCAGCTTTGCTGCTGCAAGGCATGAGCTGAGACTGTGTTGCTACAGAATCAGGGATAAGCACGTGCTGCCGAACGTGCAACAGAATGTAATTTTTGACTCGCCGCCCGCTTCGCACCGCCGCTGCCGCTGTCGCTGAGCTGGTAAAAGGCCCTGCTGCCATCAGGCCGGGACGTGCTCATACCGATCCCCGCGCCTCCTGAACACTCCATCGATCACTGCTGGCGTCCCCCTGCGCACCGCCGCCCTGCCGGAGGTCTTGAGCAGGCGGGGACCCTCGCCGCGATCGGCCCTCGGCGCCCTGGCCTCAAAGCTCTACCAGCGGCCAATCATTTGATCTCCCAAGGCACGGGCAGCCAGCGGAAGGTGCAGCGCCAGCCTGCCCGGCCACCCCTCGCTCTCCACCCGCGCTTGAGTGATGCGCGGCTGAGCCTGCACCATGCAAGCCAGCGAGCCACAGCAGGCGCCGCCGCCGCAGCTAGGTACGTGCTCGCCCGTCTGCAGGACTGTGCTGCAGCACGCAGGCTGCGCAGCTGCAGTGTCGGGAGGCGCCGCCGCCGCCCACCAACGGCTCGCACGCAGCAACAGTCGTCGGGCGGACTGGCGCTCACCCTAGCAATGCCAGCGGTTCTGTCTCCCACCTTCTTCAGCCGTTGGCGCTGTCATTTTGGCGTGCATCTCCCCGCGCCCGTTGCTTTCCTGCTCGTGGGCCGTTGCCTTTTGTGTCGGTTGGGCACACCAGGGCCGCCCACCGCCCACACCCCGGCCTCTCCCATCCCCTGCAGATGCGGCGGCGGTGTCGCAGCCAGAGGCGGTGCCCGCAGCACCCATGCAGGTCGATGCGGCGCCGGCAGAACCAATGCAGGTCGATGCAGCGGCCGTGCAGGCCGAGCAGCCAACAACCGCTGCACCGCCGCCCGCCGCGCAGCCAGAGGCGCAGCCGGCCGAGGCGCAGCCTGCAGCCCAGCCGCCTGCCGCGCAGCCAGCAGCCGAGCCCTCCGCGGCGCAGCCAGCGGCGGGATCCCCCGCCGAGCAGCCAGCGACAGCTGGCGAGCCATCAGGCCAGCCGGCAGCGGCCGCCGCCCCGTCGGCGGCCAGCGCCGGCGGATCGCCGGCACCCGGCGGCGCAGGCGGCGCAGTGACGGGGCCCAGCAGCGGCGGCAAGAACACGGGGCAGAAGACGCCGTTTCAGAAGGAGGCTTTGGAAGCGGCGTTCAAGCGTGCGTGAGGCCTCGGGGTGCTCGGTCGTGCCTGCCTGCGTGTGCTCGGGTGGGGGTTGCAGTGATGCCGCCGCCGCGCTGCTGCCGCTGCCACTGCAACGTGCATGCCCAATGCTCTTGCTGCAGTGAAGCAGCAACTCTATGCAGTGGTGAAGAGATGCAGTGGGAGGCCGTTGCCTGTGCTGCCAGCCGCCGCTGGTGCCAGCCATGCCGACGCCCCTAGTGCGTTTGCCCCCGCTTCATGCTGCAGTCAACCAGTACCCTAATGAGGAGATGAAGCGGGTGCTGGCAGAGAAGATTGGGCTGACCGCGCACTCAGTGGCGGTGAGCCGAGGAGGCCGGCTTGGGAGGGTGGCGGGGCGCCACCCCCCGCACAGCTAGCGTCGAGTGCCTGCCCGCCTGCCTGCCTGCCTGCCCGCCTGCCCGCCCGCCCGCTGCCAGCCACTTGGACACAGACGGCTGCAAATATTGATTTGTTGTCACTGGCATGCTCACTACCCCCGCAGGCGTGGTTCACCCGCAAGCGGCGCAGGGCAAAAGACATGGAGCTTGCTGAGCAGGTGGGTGCAGGGAGGTGTAGCAAAGGCGGAACAAACGCCGTGTGGGATTGTGAAACGCAGGTGGATTGGGGTGGAGCGTGGAGTGCAGTGCTGCCACCATCCGCCCCGCCACCGCGCCGTCACGACACATGCTGCCGGTGCGCTGCACCTCGTCCGTCCGTGATCCCTCCCCCCCTCCCCCGGTCGCACTGAACAGGTCAAACAAGAGCTCTTGGCGAAGCAGGGCATCATCCCTGCTGCAGCGCCGCCGCCGCCACTGGCGCCGCGGCCAGCAGCAGCGGCGGCGGCGCTGCCCACGCCCGCGGGCGCAGAGGGCGTGCCCGCAGGCCCCGCGCCGCCAGCAGCGGCGGCGCCGGCCGCCGCCGCCGCGCCGCCAGCCGGTCCCTCGCCTGCGCAAGCGGCGGCGGCGGCGGCGGTGGCGGCAGGCAGCGGCGGCCCTGTGGCAGCAGCGCCCAAGCCTGCGGCGGAGGAGCCCCTCAACGAGGCGGAGCAGCAGCGACTGGCCGAGTACCTGGTGGGTTGCTGCTGCTGCGGGGGGCTGCCTGGCGTGCTGCTGCTGCGGGGCGGTGCTGGTGCGCGACAGCCTGGGTGCGCTGCGGCGGGGCGGTCTGGCTTGCAGCTGCTGCGGGCGGTGCTGGTGCGCGACAGCCTGGGCGCGCTGCTGCGGGGCGGTCTGGGTGTGCGTGACGTGCATGCTTGGACCGCCGGGCTGCGCGGCTGTGGGGGGGACCTGCTCGGAACTGCGTCCCGCACGCATGCACCCAAACGCTCCCGGACGCTCCCACCACCACAAGGCCTGCCACATGCCAACCTGGTGCCGCAGGAGCTTTGCGAGGCGGCCAGGCAGACCCTGGGGTTCCCTTTCCGAGACGACGGCCCGCCGCTAGGTAAGGAGGGGGCACAGGCTTGGCTGCTTGGGCCGTCACCAAGCCCAAGGGAGCAGCATGTGCATTTTGTGGTCACGCTCCGGCGTCCATGTCGTCCAGCGGACCGGTTGCCAGGAAGCTGACAGAACACACACGCAAGTACCGCCTCCCGCCGTGCCAGGATTCGAATTCGACGACATCCCCTCCGCCCTCGCCGCCGCCGGCAGCGCCGGCAGCGGCGGCAGCGCGGCGCGCAAGCGCAAGGCGGCGGCGGTTGCGGCCCCCCTGCTGTCTCCCATCTCCCCGGGCCCCGGCGAGGACGAGGAGGACCCCGAGTTTGTGCCTGGAGGTGCGCCGCCGGGTGGAGGCTGTGTGTGTGTGCACGCCCCAGCTGTCGCCCCTGCCTGCTGTTGCCAATCGGCGATCCACAGAGAGGACGAGGGGGATCCCGAGTTCATGCCTGGAGGTGGGTGGCCCTGCGTCCCCACCTCATCCTTTTTTCTTGGTTTCAGTGCATTTGGTGCATTTGGTGTGCCGGCGCTGGTGCAACTCCCAAAAGCTGGCCTCCCCAGCGCGGGCCCAATCAACGCTGCATTCGCCACCCGCAGGCGCCAAGCGGCCCAAGGCAGCCAAAAAGGATTGGGAGTACATGCACGCGGCAGGTCCACTGCCGCCGCTCCGCTTCTCCATGCCGCAATGCTTCTTCCAATGCCGCCACTTGCTTCTGCAGGCGCCAAGCGGCCCAAGGCAGCCAAAAAGGATTGGGAGTACTTGCACGCGGCGGAGGAGAAGCGGGCTGAACTGCTGGCGGAGCGGGCGCGCGTGCAGCAGGAGCGTCTGCAGGCTCAGATCCGCAAGGTGTGGGTGCTGCCGTGGGCGTGGGTGTGTGTGTGTGTGGGGGGGGGGGGGGGGGGGGGGGGGCGCGGCGCGGGCATGCGGGATGTTGTCGGGGGGGGGGGTTGCCAGAGGGCGGCCGAGCGTGCGCGCGTGCAGCAGGTGCAGGTTCACAAGGTAGTGGGTAGTTGGCATGGTGTGATGCTGCTTGCAAAGCTGGCCAGTGTGATGCTGCTGAGGATCTCAGCAGAGTGGGGCAGAGCGCTGCAGGGCACGAGGCGGGGGAGGCAAGGGCAGCCCGGCGTGGCATGCGCGGCATGCCGGCCTGCCCCGCGCGACGCCCACATGCTCCGCGCCCCGTCCAACCGAGCCGGAGCGAGAGTAATTGATGCATGCATGAGAAGGAGAAGCCGCCACGCTTGCTTCCCTGGCTGGTTCCCCTTTGTCGTTGCAGGAGCAAGAGAAGCTGATGCGTGAGAAAGAGAAAGCGGATGCGCGGCTGGCAAAGGAGCGCGAGCGGGAGCTGTCTCGCCTGGACGCCGAGCGGCGCAAGCACTTGGAACGAGTGCAGAAGGAGCAGGTGGGGTGCCGCACATGCTTAACTTGTGCATTCGTTTGTTCAGTTTACACAGCTGTTAGTTTGACACCGCTGCGGCAGCAGCACACACGTGTGTCGCACATGCTGGCCTGGCCTGCAACGTTCGTTCCCTCGGTGTGCAGTGGGGAGGGGGTCCGCCGCTGCTCTGAACACGCAGACTTGCTGGAGCGCTTGCAGAGCGTGCCGAAGGGGCAGGCGAGTTGCTGTCGTTGCTGCTGTGGTGTGCCTGCGCCCCCCCTGCTGCTCTGCAGCTTTTTGCGTTGCCGTCGCTGCTCGTCGCTGCTCGCTGCACCCATGCCGTCCCCGCCCAGTTTGTTGCTGCTTGCTGCTCAGTGGTGCTGCGCTGCATGGTGCCTGCTGGCTGCCTCGCAGAAGAAAGAGGAGGAGAGGCGGCAAAAGGAGGTTGAGAGGTTGCAGGCGTTGCGGGAGAAGGAGCAGGCAAGTGTAAAGCGTGCTGGCCGGGCGTGGTGCAGCGCTTGTGGCTGCGACGGTGAGCGGGGCGGTCACCTAGAGTGCCGACACTTTAGGGGTTTCCCCCTTTAAAAACCCTAAAAAAGCCCACAGCGCTCAGCCCCGTCCCTTGTGCTGCCCGCCCCTTGCTGCTGCTGCGCAGCTGTGGCTCCAGGACATGCAGATGCAGGAGACGGCTGTAGAGCTGCTGCGCTCTGCCAGAGCCAACGTGCACCTGCACCTGCACATGTTCGTGTCCCACCATTCATGCTCCCTCCCCCTCCCTCTGCCCGTGCCCCTGCAGAAGCGGCTGGCGCAGATGCAGGAGAAGGAGATGGAGAGGATGGAGAAGATGAGGGAGCGGGAGCAGAAGCGGCGGTGGGTGGCGGGGCTGTGCAGAGGGAGGTTGAGGTGGGCGTGCAACGGGCGTCTCAGCTTGCCGGTGCGTGCATGCCTCCCTCCCGCCTCTTGCTCCCCGTGGCTGACTAGCACACCCTGTCCCCCGCCGCCGCCGCCGCCGCTGCAGTGAGAAGGAGCAGCAGCGGGCGCTGCAGCAGCAGGAGAAGCAGACGATGCGGCTGCGGCAGCGCGAGGCGGCGGTCACCGGGCCCAGGGACGACGCCGACATTGAGTGGGACGGCCTCATCGCTGCCTATCGAGCCCACAACGGGTGAATGGGCAGGCTGGGGTGACACAGTCTAGCACTTGCACATCAGCTGGCATGCGTTCGGTCAACACGTGCTTTGGACTCGCAGCCTAGGCAAGCTGCGCGTCAGCCCCCCCCAGGCGACCAATCACTCGTTCCCCTGCTCCCCTTGGCTCCCCTCCGCAGCCTGCCCGCGGACATGCGCCTTGATGAGGGCGGGGAGGCGCCCCCCGGCTGCCCGCCGCTGCCGCGCCGTGCGCAGTTCCCGCCTGCAGGTGGGTGGGTAGTGGGTGTGGTGGTGGTGGGTGGGTGGGTGTGGGTGTGTGTGTGTGGGGGGGGGGGGGGAGTGTGTGTGTGTGGGGGGGGGGGGGATGCAGTTTCACGCGGTTGGGGCTGCTGCTGGGGAGGGCCCGCAACATGGGCGGGTCGGCGGGCAGTACGCGCCGCACCCAGTAGTCAGTAGCTTCCGTGCTTGCCGCCGGGAGCCGAGTCGCCGCCCCCTCGTGCACCTTCCTGTCGCAGCCGTGGCGCTGGTCCCTGCGCTGCCCGACGGCATGGGGCCGGAGCAGGGCGGCGAGCTGCTCACCACCTGGTCCTTCCTGCATGCCTTTGGGCCCATGCTGGGCCTGCGCGAGTGCTCGGTGAGGGGCGGGTCCTCACTCCCCGGCCTGCGTGCCTCCTTGGCGTGCGTGTGGGCTGCCCGCCTGCCCGCCTGCATGCATGTGGCATCCGTCTGCTGCTGCTTGCATCCATGCCTGCACGCACGCATGCCTGGTACTGCTGCATGCATGCCTGCTATTGCTGCATGCATGCATGCAAGCCAACATGCTCCGTCATGCCCTGCTGCTCTCCGTGGATTTCATTCCAGCGATGACCCCCCCCCCCCCCCCCCAGCTGGACGAGCTGTTGGCCGCCCTTTCGGAGGGCAGCAGCAGCAAGTACTTGTCGGGGGCGCACATCACGCTGCTGCGCCTGCTGCAGGCAGACATGGGTGCGTGGTATCAGATCATGCTGTGCCGGCCCCGCGGGATGCCTGCCCGCCCGCATGCATGCATGCTTGGTGCCCCGCCAGCGCCGCACCTGGGCGCCCTCGCCAGCCCCGCCTGCCGCACTGCCCCACCTGCTTGCGGACTTTCCACCGTCGTTCTAGCATGGCAGTCCCTCCCCCACATCACACCCTCTGTCTCTCTCTACCTGTGCCCGCTCACACAGAGGAAGCGCATGCCGCGCAGTTTGGCCCCTATGCCACCACCACAGCGGCGCAGGCGGCGGAGCAGCGCGGCGACGGCCGCTTCTTGTCTGCCGCCCACATGCTGGAGGAGGCGTGGAGCTGGTGAGCCTCTGTGGCCTTGCTTGATTGCAATGATCAGCGCTTGTTCGTAAGCGGCAGCGCTGCGGCCGCTGTTTTTGAGGGAGCAGCGCTGTAGGAGCGGCCTCCGTTCCAACGCATAAAGCGCTCCTTGCCGCTCGTCGCACCATGCTTTCAGGGGCTTTGACGTCGACGGCTGGCGGGCGCACGCCAACGAGCTGACGTGGCCAGAGGTGGCGCGCCAGGTGGCGCTCACCGCGGGGATGGGCGTGCGCCGGCCCAAACCTCGGAAGGAGGAGCGGGCCAAGATGGGCACAGAGGGGGAGGACACTGTGGAGGACGGCAGCGGTGAGGCTGGGGGCGCGGCGGGGGGGGGGGGGGGCTGGGGGCACAAAAGGGGAGGATCTGGGCCCGGCGGTGCTGTCGGTCTGCCGCTGCCTGCCTGCCTCTGGCTCAATCATATGAGCTTGCACCTCCCTTGCTTGCAGGCGACTTGAAGCTGCGGCTGCCGCTCCGCCTCGGCGTCGGCACTGTCAAAGCAGCGGCCTGGCAGGTGCGTGCGTGTGTGCAGGGGCGAAGCGAGCACGGCAGAACACGGGGCGAGGGGCCTGCCGTGTGCAGGTCAACCCTACGCCCAGGCTGCGCTTGTTGCCGCCAATGTAGCTCCCTCGATCGGCGCTGACCCCAATTCCCTCGCCCGTTGCTGCGCTGCAGGTGCTGGCGGAGGCGGGACCAGAGGGCATGCGAGTGGAAGAGATCGCAAGGGAGATCCAGCGGCGGGGCTACCGAGACCTGCGCTCCTCCAAAGCCCCGGAAACGACGGGTGCGGCACGGGGTAGCAGGGCGCAGGCGGCGGTGCTGGTCCACGCCCTGCAGGCATCACGGCTGGCTGGCAGCCGCCGCGGGACCTCCGCTCTGCGCCCGTCGTGCATGACCTGCCTGCTGTGCCCCCTTCCCCGGCCTGCCCCCTTCAGTGTCTGGAGCGTTGGGCCGGGACCTTCTGTTCGTGCGCGTCAAGGCAGCCACCTACGCGCTGCAGTCGATTGTGACGCACCACCTGCCTGGGACCACCGCCGCCGCCGCTGCCGCCGGCGGCGCCGGCGTCAAGGCAGAAGGCGGCGGCGACGGCGGCGGCGACGGCGGCGGCAGCGGCGGCGACGCTGCAGAGCCGCGTTCTCCCGGGGGGGGCAAGGTGGTGGTTGTCAAGCAGGAGGAGGAGGCCCAGCAGGCGGCGGAGCAGCAGCACGGAGAGGAGGAGGAGGACGAGGACGAGGAGGTGAGCTGGCGGGGGGGAGATGGGGGAGGGTGCCAGCTTAGGAACCTCTGCAGTACCGCTGCTGCTGCGCATGCTGCTGTGTGCCTGCTGGCGTGGCGGGCGCCGGGCTGCTCACCGCTCCGCCGCTTCGTGTCCTGCCCCCGTGGTCTGCAGGAGGCCGAGGAGGCGCCGCAGCGGGAGCAGGGCGCCCCCTGGCTGCAGGCGCTGCTGCACTCAGGTGGGCGAGGGGCTTTGCGCTGAGCGGCAGGCAGCGGTCAGAGCAGCTGCGTCAGTCCGCCGCTGCATGCGCTGTCTCTGTCTTCCAAACGTGTGTGCTGCGCCCGCTGCCTGCCACGCAAAGCCCCGCTAACTTTCTCCCCTCCTCTTGTGCCCCCCCCCCCCCTCCCCCCCCTCCTCTCCCCCCTCAGACTACGACAGCCTGTCGTTGGAGCACCGTACTGCCATGCTGTGCGCGCTGTGCCACCTCGCCATGGACTCGCCCAGCATACGGTGAGGGGCTAGGTGACGTGGCGGGGGGCGGCGGCGCCCCTCAGCGTGCCTCCTCAGTCCTCCTGCATCGTGTGCTCCTCTGCCTGAGGCCTACACAGCCCAGCGTTTCTTGTTCCACAACCTTTCTGCCCGCAGCGAAACGCTCGACAAGCGGTTGGAGGAGCAGCAGCGCATCAAGAAGCAGAGCTGGGACGAGCAGCGGGTGGATGGGGTGGGGCCGGCTGGCAGCGGGATGCGCAGTGCTGGGCATCGGGGCGGGTTAATTCTGCACCTGCAGCTTTCAGCAACGTGCTGCTCTGCAATCAACATGTTCTGCTCTGCAATCAATATGTACCGCTCCCTGCGCACCTGCGCGCCCCTGCAGGCTGAGAAGCGCAAGCGGCAGGCGGAGGCCGCTGCCCGGGCGCAGGCCGCGGCGGACGAGGCGCAGCGCGCGCTGCAGCGCTTCCAGCAGCAGCAGCAGCAGGGGGGCGGCGCGGGCGGCGCGCAGGCCGACGCGGCTGCGGCGCCGGCTGGTGGTGAGCCAGGGAGCGCTGCTGCAGCAGCCCCTGCTGGGCCAGCCCCGATGGAAGTGGATGGGGCGTCGGCAGCAGCAGCAGGACAAGGGGCTGCAGCGGCGGGCCCCGGCGGCAGCACAGCAGAGAATGCTGTGGCGGCGGTGGCGGCGGCCACGATGGCGGCGGTGACGGGCAGGGAGGGCGGCTGGGAGGACAAGGAGACCGAGGCGGAGCGGCACCGGCAGCGGTCGGAGCAGGTGCGGCAGGAGATGGAGGCAAACGGTGTGCGGCTGGAGCCTCTCGGGTTCGACCGCCGCCACAACCGCTACTGGCGCCTGCCAGGCGGCGGCCCCGGCGACGCAGCAGCAGCAGCAGTGGCAGCGGTGGAGGGGGGCGAAGGTGATGCCCAAGCGGCGGGGGCGCCGCCGCCGCCGCCGCCGGGCGACCGCGTTCTCTTCGAGAGCGCCGACGACGGCAGCCTCAGCCTGGTGAGCAGCGCCGCGGCGCTGGCGACGCTGGTGGAGGCTCTGGAGCGTCGAGGAGCGCGGGAGGGCAGCCTGTATGCCTCTCTGGTCCGCTTCAGGGACCAGCTCGAGGCGGGCATGCCGGCGGCGCTGCTGGTCGCGCCGCCGCCGCTGGCTGAGAGCGAGGCCGACGCACGGCGGCGCGGCGCGCTGCTGGCGCTGCCGCTGGCCGCACCGGCGCTGCAGCCGCAGCAGCTGCCCGGCCGCAGCAGCAAGAAGGTCAAGGAGGCGGCGGCGGCGGGCGCGGCGGCGGAAGAGGCGGCGGCAGCCGACCTAGCGCCCCTACGGAAGGGCGACAGCCTGGCGGTGACGCGCCTCAAGCTGGTGGGCGTCGGGGGTGGGATTCAAAGGAGGTGCTTTGCCCCTGAGACGTGCACAGGCGTGCATGCCTCGGGCTGCTCGCCTGCATCCTGGGGGGAGCCCGCCTGGCCGCCAGCTGCGACGGCGCCCGGGCTGTCCCCGGCCCAGCCGCCTCCCCATCTCTTTGCCCTCTCCTGCGTGCTCCTGCCTCTGGTCTCGTCCCTCCCATTCCATTTCCTCCTCTCTTCCCTCTTTTCAGGACATGCTGCGCTGCCAGCGCGGCCTGCCGTCTGGCGGCCTCGTCAAGTCGCTGGCGCCCGCCGCTTGGCAGCACGCGGTGCGGGGCGCAGACTCGCTGCCGGCGCTGCGCCGCTTGCTGGGCGAGGTGCGGGGCTGTTTGGGTGGATGCGGGGAAGGTGTGGGGAGCACTGCTGGTGCAGGACTTTCAAGCGCGCTTCTTTCACTCCAGTCGTGACAGCTTCCCAGCCTTAAATTAAGTGTGCCTGTCTCACTTCTTTTTCTGGGACAGTTATCGTAAAAAAAGGACTAGGTGGTGGTGTTCAAAATGAAAAACTTGAAGTGGGCAAGCATCAGCCCCCCCTTGATGGGCGGTGAGGCAACGGTGGGCACCCGCCCCCGCCGCGTGCCGCACCCAGCTGAGTGTGCTGCTGGCTGGCACGCCTGCTGCGTGCACGCAACTGATGCCAGCATGGGTGCGCGCTGATGAGTGCTTCCTGCCGTGGCCCCCCATGCTGCAGCTGGAGGCAGCCGTTGAGCCCTCGTCCCTGCACCCGCTGTACCTGAGGCAGCCGGCGCTGGTGCGCGGCGCGTGGCTGCCCACCGGTGAGAGCCTGGGCGGCCGAGCAAGGCGGGGTGCTCGAGAGGACGTACGGGGTTGTTTTGCTCGTCCTGTACTGTACAACTGCGTTCCCTGCCATTGCACTCGCTTGCCTGTTCCCATGTTTCCACCACAAATCAAACCGCGCAGGCCTGCTTACATTGCGTATGCTTGTTCCGTCCATACTACCAGGGCATGAGGTTGCCGACGCGGTCACCCTTGCCGAGCTGCCTCCATCGCCCACAGCAGCAGCAGCAGCAGCCTCACGGGACGTCAGCCCCAGCGCCGAGCCTAGCGCCGAGCCTAGCGCGGCGGCGGCGGCGGCGGCGGCGGCGACAGGCGGCGAGGCGGAGGCGGGAGACGAGGAGGCAGAGGCGGAGCCGCTGGCCTGGCTGCCCGCCACGCTGGCGGCGCTGGCGCTGCGGCTGCAATCCCTGGACTCTTCGCTGATTTACGGTGCAGGCCCAGAGGGGGCGCGCGCGGCGCGGGAGCAGCTGCAGGTAATGAGCAGAAGCTAGGCAGCACGTTGGTCGTGTTGGGGGCCCTGGGCTGGGTGGCGCGAGGTTGGGGGTCGGCGTCAGGAGCCGGGCGCCTGCTTTCCTGCGTCGGCGCACCCTACCTGCCGCAGCGCCATCCTCATTGTTGCTTGAAAGCTGAGCTCCCCTGCCTGCCTGCTGCAGGGCTACTGCTTCATCCAGAGGCCCACTGCCGATGGGTTGGTCTGCGGGCAGCCGCTGGGTGAGCGAGCCTGCCTGCCGCGCCTGCGCTGTGCTGCCCCGCCTGCCCCGCCTGCTGTCATCCCCGCTGCCACGCCTCCTCTTGCCGCCGCTCTGCTGCAGCGCCCACGCATGCCGCCCTGTGTGTGCGGGCCCTGCCACGCCGTCTCCTGGCCCTCCAACCAGACCGAACCCCCTCCCTCCCTCTCCCTCCCCCCCTCGCAGGCCTGGCCGGCCGCATCAAGCAGACCCTCTTCCCGCCGCTGCCCGAGCGCCTGCTGTACGGCCCCCGCGTGGAGTTTTCCTTCCCCAAGACACAGTTCGAGGTGGACGTGGCCTCCGGCTCAGACGCGCTCATCGCCAGCACGGCGGGGCGCGGGCGCGGCCGCGGGCGCGGGCGTGGCAGGTGCGCTGTGCGCTGGCTGGGCGAGAGGGAGGGCGGGCGTTGCTGGGCGAGCGCTGGAGAGCGGGGCCCGAGGGCTCGGTTCGGGCGTGGCGCGGGCTTGTGGCTGCTCATCTCCAGCGCAGCAGGCACGGGGGCATGTCGGTGTCGGTAAAGGGTTTAAGAAAAACCGATGAAGGGGCGGCTGTCTGCGGCTGTAGCTCAATCGCAGGTGGGCCATTGCCCATGCTGCGTGCGCTTAGCAGGCTGCCAAGTCGCCCTGAAACCCACCTTCTGCCTGCCCGTCCTTGCCCGTCCGTCTCCACCATCTGCAGGGGCGGTCGCGGCGGCGGCGGCGGCCGTGGGCGCGCCCGCGGCACGCCCGCCGCCAGCGCGGCGGCGGGCAGCGCTGCCGCGGGCGGCGGCGGCAGGGGGCGCGGCAAGAAGGGCTCTAAGAAGATGCTGCACCACGAGAAGAGCGCGCTGCGCAAGGAAATGGAGCAGGAGGTGGGTGCTGCCTCGTGCTGGCCGGCCGGTGTGCGCGCGGCGCCCACCTGGCTTCCCTGCCTGACAAGGTCTATTGCTGTACTGGAGGCGTTCCTGGGCCTCCTGAAAGGACTCCTGAAAAGAGTCGCTTGGCAGGCATACGGAGGGGCGTGTGCGGCCGGCTGCGAGCAAGAGTGCACGCTGCTCACCTCCCAGCCCGCCTCCCAGCCGCCAGACTAGCGCCCGTTCGTCGTGTGCAGGAGTCTGATTGTGAGCTCGCCTACAGCAGCCAGTGTGTAGGTACACACGCCAGACGATTGCTGTGCGCCCTTCTCCACTCCACAGGAGTCCGATTCCGAGCGCGCCTACGGCAGCGAGTACGAGGCTGCAGAAGACGACGAGTTCGCCTCGCCTGCGCCGCCTACCGCTGCTGGTGAGCTGCCAGGCAGTGTGGGGGGAATCACGTGAGGAAGCAGGGGGGGGGGGGGGGGGGGCGGCCTGCCTGCGCCGGCCCCTGCGCCTGCGCCTGCTCGCCACTCCAAACCCCGCCTCGCCCCGCCCTCTCGTTGCCAGACATGCTGGAGGCTCCCTCCGGCCCCGCATCTACCGTCGGCGACGACGGCGACGGCAACGAGCCTGTGTCGGAGGCTGCGGCCAGCGAAGAGGAGGCGCTGAGCAGCGAGGAGGAGGAGGACGAGGGGCAGGGGGAGTCCGATTGAGCGGGCCCTGCGCCGCCTGCGTGCCGTGCCCCCCGCCTCTCCCCTGTTGCATGTGCATGCATGCCCGCACGCGATTGCTTGCTGTTTAAAGGCCTGCCCCCTTCAGGGCGGGTGCCCCCGGCTGGTGAAGCACCACACGTGACGCTCCGAGAGGCAAAGGGCGCATCACGTCCGGCGGCAGGGCCAGTGGGTCCTCCGGCACGTCGGTGTTGGCTGACAGTTAGTCATGGGAGTCCAGCGCCAGTTGCGCGCGTGGTTGAGGGCTTGCAGTGCCTGCACGTCTTGGCCCGGCCCGGCGCGGCGCCGGCCCACCGCAGGTGCGTAGCCGTCACCGCCGCCCTCCGCGCCGCCCAGGCGTGTTGTCTCGTAGCTGCAGGGCACGCACCGCTAGCGCCTGATGCAAACCACTGCCTGTCAGCAATCAACAGGCTGTCCAAATCGTACTCTGGCCCATGTGTGGTCGACGGCGCAGCGGGGTCGGCTGGCGGCGTCAAACACAAACACGCTGCCTGTTTGCCCGACTGCATCTCCCTCGTGATGATGATGCGCGTTTGCGTGAAGCGAAGAGTGGCGTTACAATTGTCCTGGGAGAAGAGGGTAAAGGCAGGTAGGCATGGGTGCAGTAAAAAAGCAGTAAAAAAGACTCAGCGTACCGCACGCAGGCAGCAGCAGCAAGGCAGGCAGGCAGAGTACAAGAGGTGGACGGCGCAGGGGGGGGTGCTTCAGGGCGGGGGGCCAGGACAGGCGTGGTACACTGGTTGTCTGGTACAAATGTAGGTGCTTGAGAGGCTTGCTGATCATGGGTGTTGCGGCCTGCAACGCGCTACACTGCATGTGTAACGACAAACTTGTAGTTGCGGGCGGGCAGCAGCGCCGGGCGGGGTTCACAGCCCACCGCGTCCGCGCAGCACGGCCACCGCCGCCACAAGGGCCACCAGGGCGCCGCCCAGCGCCAGCAGGGCTGCGGGCGGCAGCAGGCGCAGCGGCGCGCGCAGCTGGGGCAGCAGGCCAACCTTGAAGGCCTTCATGATCTCGACTGCGTGGGAGGGAGGGGGGCGCAGCGGAGGGTCACCTCGATTGTGCGGTGGCGGGGGAGCAACGGGCTGGCGGGGAGCCGACCAGACCGGCTGCTGCTGCTGCTGCTGGTGGAACCTCCTGCGCTGCTGGGCATGCTCTGCAAGTGTGGAGGCAAGGGCGTTCGCGCCAGGCGGAATGCCAGTGCTCCTGCCCCCTGCAGCGTTGTTGCGGCATGCTGCACTGCTGCTGTTGCCGTCGCCGCCGCCGCCGCTCTGCTGCTGCCGCTGGTGCCGTCAACGCTGCCGCCGCCCAGCAGCAGATGCTGCTGCTGCTCGCTGATCACTCACTGTTCAACTCAAACGCCACAATCTGCTCATCAAGCACCTGCAGATTCAAGAGAGGTAAAGGAAGGTAAAGGGCAACTTCAAATCGAAGCGACGAGCCGAGGGCAGGCAGGGCACGGCAGGGATGGCATGGCCGTCACCCAGCACGCTTTGCGTGCGCTCCTGCTGCCCCTCGGCCCCCTGCCACCGCCGTCCCGCTGCCCCTGCTTGGCTCACCGCCTGCACCTCCTCCTCGCTCAGCCCCTCTCCCACTTTGTCCAGTCGTGCCTGCAAGGGCGTGGCAGGGGGTTGGGACGGCGAGGTGCGCGACAGGAGGTGTAGCAGGAAGGGTCACACCAGCAGGGCAGGCAGAAAGAGCCGCTGATGTGCGCCCCTGCAACCAACGTTGCCAGCAGCAGCAGCAGCAGCAGCAGCAGCAGCAGCAGCTGCTGCCCTGCCCCGGCATCCCTCGCCTTGTACGCGTCCTTCAGCTCCACGCCGCCAGCAAAGTCGAATATTGCGGTCCCTGCAGCAGCAAGGGTTGGGAGAGCGGCGGTGCATGCAAACAGACGTTCAAGAGCAGGGCAAGCCTTTTCAGCCGGACTGTGGCGCTGCCTGCGAACAGGCGAAAACTCTGGGGGAGGGTGGGAAGGAGGGAGGAGAGGTTTATTCCAACACACATGTGATGATTCGGTTGACAACAGTCAAGCCGAGGGGGAAACGAGGGACAGCGTGCATGCACCGACCGCTCGAGTGGTTGTGCCTTTGCAAACGGCACCGCCCACACAAACCTCACGCACCTTTGTCCTCGGGCAGATGCATGTACTTCCGCGCCATCCTCTTCACGATGCGCCCGCCGCTCAGGCCTGCGACACGGCGACGTGGGAGGCACACGCAGGAGTGTGGTGGCGGGACGGGCTACAGCAGAGAGCACAGAACACGGCAGCAGCAGCAGCGGCGGCAGCAGCAGCGGCAGCAGCAGCAGCGGCAGCAGCAGCAGCAGCAGCGGCGGCAGCGGCAGCAGCAGCGCCGCCCCACACGGACAGCACTGCGGTCGGCGACGGCTTCAACACTGCTCGCCTGCGGTGTGCTGCGTGAACGTGTGCGCCAGCAGCAGCAGGGGCTGCTCCTTGGAGATCTTGCGGAGGTGGTCCACATATGCCTGCAGGGAGTCGTGGGACGTCATGGGTGGGAGTACTGCAGCAGCGGCGGCGGCGGCGGCGGCGGCGGCAGCGGCAGCGGCAGCAGCAGCAGCAGCAGCAGCAGCAGCAGCAGCAGCAGCACCACCAGCAGCAGCAGCACCACCAGCAGCAGCTCACACCCTCAGGCAGGCAGGCACCAGGGCGGCCCGCCCGCACAGCCCCACAGCCAGGGGGGTGCGCTGCCCGAAGGGCTCCTCCCCTCTCCCTCTCGCAGCCCTGCTTTTGCAGGAGCAGCAGCAGCAGCAGCGTTCTGCTAGCGAGCACAGCCCACCTGCACGGCCGTGCTGCCAGGGATGCGCTGCTTCCAGTCAGGCCCCAGGTAGAACGCCAGGTCTGTTTCGTAGGAGGGCAGCCGCCAGATGGGCTGCAGATTCTCGCGCAGTGCGGCAATGCCTGCAGCCAAGAGGTAGCGGGTGGGGCGAACGGCAAAGACGCAGGTGCGCGGTGCTTACGGGGACACGAGGGGCCCGCCAAACTGGTCCCCATATCCCACCTCATGATCATTCCCCTGCTGCACAACCGTCACACGCGCGTCGTTTCCGCCTGCTGCAGCGCTAAACCTCGCCCGCCTTCCACGCGTGCCATGGCCGCTCCCACGCAGGCCAATGCAGGCCCTGTGCAGGGCTGCAGGCGCCGCTGGGTGCCCCACCCCGCGCCCCACCCGGGGCCCCGTCCTTACGCTCGTCCGTCGCCTGCTGCAGTGCCGGCTCCAATTCAGCAAACACAAAGTAAAACTGGCCAATCGCCTGGCAGCAGTAGGGAGGACGGGGTGTGTGTCTCAAGACTGGCAGTGCATCGAATGCGGCACCAGTGCGGCAAGCATCTGGCAAGTCGTCAACGGCCAGTGCAGCAGGCAAGGCACAGAGGCATTGAATGCAGGGTATGCACAGACACCAGTTGCCCACCTTTCCATAAAGCTCCCGATCGGTGAAGAGCGTCGCGACCTACTCGGGGCGCGGGGGGGGGGGGGGAGGGGGATTACCGAGGAAGTGAACAGATGAAGAGGCGCAGGGTGGGATGGGCAGAGGTGGAGACGGGGCAGGGCCTGATGCCCCCACACACCTTGGCCAGCAGGAGCGCATTCGACTTCTTGTGTATCTTCTTGCTGTTCTCGTTCAGCCTCTGCGTGAGCGACAGCGCCGGCCTGCGGAGCAGGACGCCGCGGTGGCAGGGCAGCGTGCGGCGATGGTGGGCGGCGGCAGCGACGGCGAGCAGGCGGCGGGAGCGGCGGAACAGCGGGGGAAGCGGCTTTCGGGCGCACCACGCAATCCTGGCGCCTTCCTGGTGACCGTAGGGCGTGAGCATCACCTGGATGCGCTGCCATTCGTCGCCATTGCGGCTCGCGCTGGGCTCTCGTTACTGTGTGGTCCAGAGGTTCGGTGGGCGCGCCTATGCAAGCCCTTGTAAAGTACTGGACCGAGCAACAGGCGCAAGAGTGCTCACGACGGAAAACGGGGCTCGCCCCCCCCCGGCGGCGCCGCCGGCGGTGTGGCGGCGTCGCAGCGCAGCACAGCGGCAGACTGCATCCCACGGGGAGCTGTCCCTCGCAGGTTCCAGTCCCATCGAACCACCGAGTAGAGCTTCAGCTGCTGACAGAGCACAGAGTGAGGGGCGGGCTTGGGGCGCCCGTCCAAGGGGCTGGTCGCAGCGCCGCTGCGCTGCCGCCGTGCTCTTGGCCGCCTCGGGGGCCTCGGTTGAACGGGGCGGGGTCTGGCGAGCCTGCTGCTGCCCTCGATGGGGCCCCCGTCCTCGCCTGCGGCGCCGCCGGCTGCGGGCGCCGCGGACGACATGCGCGTCAGCGTTCCGATGCCTTCCCCGCAACCAGCTGCCCGCCTGCTCTCATCCTCTCCTGCCTCCCTCCCCACCCCTTGCTGCCCAGCACCACAGCCACCATGGGCCAGCATTCTGGGTGCCCCTCCTGCTCCGGCGCCAAGGGCTGCCAGTGCGGCGACAAGTGCGAGTGCCTGGGGGAGGCCTGCCAGTGCTGCCCCTCGGCGGCTGGCCAGCGCTGCGGGCCCTGCTCCCGCTTCAAGACTGACGAGAACTGCAGGCGCGTGAGGGGTGGGTTAGCGTATTACAGGAGCAGGTCGCGAGTGTAGGGGGACAACTGTCTCTTGCACCACCCAAGGGGAGGGTGCAGCCGTCCAATGTCCAGCGCTTGTGCGTGTGCACTCGGTGCTGCCCAACATTGGTGGTATCTGGACCTCCTCCCACCCTCCAGCTGCGAGGACGGCTGCGACTGCGGCATCGCGTGCGTGTGCTGCGCCGCCACCAGCAAGGCCAGCGAGGCCGCCCGCGCGCAGGCAGCAGCCTGAGGGCCCGTTCGCAGAGCTGGAGCTGACGTCCGGCGTGTGCGGTTGCTGCGGCCCCCGCTCTGGGTTGTCCAGTCGCCTCCCGGCTCGGTAGCTTGGTGCAGGTTGTGGCAGTTGGTGCAGGTTGTGGCAGTTCCGCATCTCACAACATGACCCCCCCGCCACCGCCTGCGTCACGATAGAAGCAGCCCTCTCATGCATGTACATGTGTCATGTGTAGCACGTTAAGATCGACTTGCTTTGCAAGCCTGAACAGCTTCAGACTATGATTTACGCCATTACACCGAGAAGAGGTTGGAACGGCTGAGTCCAGAGGTGGAACGGCTTTGGCGGTGCGTCACGTGGTGGGCGGCGGTTGAGCGTCGGGTCCGCAGCTGGGCTCATGAATGGAGTTGCGTGACTCCCTCCGCTCGCCTCCATTGCACGCCTGGAGCTGCCCGAGACGCCTGGGAGCCGCGCAACGTCCAGTAGAAGCGCCCGTGGGCAGCCTGCATGGGGCAGCTCGGCGGTCTTGTTCCTCGCACAGTGCTCTCCTCGCGAGCATTCTCGCTTCCCACAGCGCCCTGCGCGCGTCTGCACTTTCATTCACCCCCAGCGCGGGCGCGTATAGCCCACAACCCTCTCAACAAAAGGTGGGAGTTGGTGGGACGGCTCGCTCGCGCTCTGGGGAGCTGATGATATGCCGTAAACAGCATCCACAGAGCTTTGAGCGGCCACCGGTACACCGTCGGAATGCTGTGCAGCTCGAGGCGCCGAAACGAGGGTTTTTGCGCGCTCAGCTCGCCTCCCGCCATCCCCCCACCCAGTTTTTTTTGCAGGGTCTGCACCATGCAAGCCCGCTGTTTGGCAGTGCGCTTAGCTGGCGAGAGCGCAACTTGCTCGAGCACTCGAGCACTTGCGCTCGAGTCAAAGGCCCGCGTCAAGCCCACCCGAGCCGTTTCCCCGCCCCCAGCGGTGAGGGGACTACCACTGACGCAGTTGACTCGACGACCACGTGCTCCCGGCACTCTAGTGCTCCAGCGGCCCGCACTGGCGGCACGCCGCACTGCCGCACTCCCGTTGCAAAGAAGGCGGCGCAGCACGTCGCATGCCTGTTCAACATGCCCTCCTCTCCATCCTTGTGCAACACAGGCGGCCTTTGTCGCGGCACGGCGCCGCGCGCCGCTGGCGCTCCCTGCAGCCTACTGCCCCGAGTTTCGCGCCGCAGCGGTGACGGCCGCGAGCTGCGATGCCGCTGTTGCACCCAAGTACGCCGGCTTGAGACCGGCACAATTGGACCAGGTGTGCAGGGTTCGTGGTGCAGGCAGCAGGGAGGGTCGACTTCACAGCGCGCCATCCAGATGCACTCGGGACCCTCGAGCATTTGCAAGCCGCTGCAACCGTGCCTGTCCCGGCCCCACCGCCCACCGTGCCCCTCCAGCCCCGCCTCCCCCCGGTCGCAGGCCTTCCGCTTTGAGCACCCTGGCTTGCTGGAGGCGCTCGCCGGCGCCGCGGCAGCGGTGGCACCCGCCAGCGCGTGCCGCCTGCTACGCCGTCTGGAAGCGGAGCTGCCGCCAGCGCTGACGGATGTGGTGCCGGGCGGCGACTGCGTGCTGGTGGCGGTGGCGTCAGGCCTGCTGCCGCTGCTGGGTGAGAGCGGGGTACGGGGGGGGCGATTGGGGGGCCTGCTGCCGCTGACGGGCAAGAGCTGGGTGGGGCGAATGCTTGGGGGGCTGGGCAGGGGAGAAATGCTTTGGGCCGGCTGTGGAGCAGGGGCAGCCGGCAGAGCTTCCTGCTTTGCAACCGGCGCCCCGCCTGCCTGCTTGCCACTCGCCCGACTGACCGACCGATTACAACTCCCTCTACCCCACACCCAGAGCGTGCCACCCACTGCTGCGAAGCCTCGCTCGCCGCCGGCGACCTGCAGCAGTCCGCCGACATCGGTCGCGCGCTGCTCTCGCTGACCTCATCCCTCGCCTTTGGGTGCGGCGAGTCGGCGGCGCCCTACGCCGCCGTCGCCACCCGCTGCAAGCAGGCGCTGAAAAGCGCTTACGACAGGGGCGCGCCCCTGCGCCAGGAGGTGCGCTGCGGTGGGGTGCAGGCAGGCGACGGGCGGCTGGGAGCATGCCGACTCCATGTACAGCCGCCTGGTACAGCAGCCACGTTCGTGCATTGGGCGCTGCTGCGACTGCCATGGCTGCTAGCTTGCCTTTTTTTCGGTCCGGTGGGCCCTGCCCTCCTTACCTGCCATCCCTCCTCTTCCTCCGTCCCAACAATAGGACGCTGTCGAGTTGGAGGCCGCCTGCGCCCGCTCCTCTCCCTGGCTCTGGCTGACCCCCTGGTTCGGCCACCGCTGCTGCGCCGCTGTCGACGGCTTCATCGCCGCGGGCTGGTGCACCGGCGAGGTGGGTTGCCGCGGGATTGCTGCTGGTCGTGGCGGGGTGTGTATGGAGTGAGAGGAAGGTGGTAGGTGGCCTTCTGGCGGGACGCAGCAGCCATTGCGCGCTGCCTCTGCCGTGCTTGTGGAACCCTCCAGCGTGCACAGAGCCTCCTGCTTGTGGAACCCTCCCCGCCCCGCCCCTGCTGCAGCTGGCGGTGCGGTTCGCGGAAGCCTACAGTTGCCTGGTGGGCCGCGGGCGGCTGCAGCAGGTGGAGGCAAAGGTGGTGCGGCTGTTCCGCGGCGCCATGCGTCACCCGCTCAGGTGGGCGCGTCGGCTCCCAACTTGCAGCGGCTGTGCCTGGGAGGTGCACAGCTTTGCAGCGCGCCAAAGCCCGGCCTGCCGCAGCAGCAACCGTGCTCAACACGCGCCAACAGCCCCTGTGCCCACGCACGCCTCGATCCTCTTCGGCCCCGCTGCTGCAGCCTGGACCAAAGCGGACGCCTGCTGGCCGCCGCGCAGCGCCTCCCAGTTGAGATGCGCATCAGCCTGGGCCTGCACGCGCGCTCCCACCCCTGCGACGACTGGCAGGCGCAGCTGCAGGGCATGCACGCGCTGCGCCAGCGGGAGGCGGAGCTGGCGGCCGCAGCCGCCGCACGCCGCGCCGTCGCAGGCGCCGGCGGTCCCGTGGGGAAGCCGCCCCTGGTGCCGGCTGGCTCCCGCGCCGCAACCCCCTGAGCGCTGCTGTCGACGGGCTGGCAACAGCCCGGCCCAGCACGCTTTGCGGCGAGCACCACACCAGCATGCTTTGTGGCGCAGCACCGCGCAGCCTGCTAGCTCTAGCTACCTCTGCCCTGCCCACGGCTCCCCCTCCCTTTGACGCGCTGCACTCCCAGTGCAGCCCCCTACCGTGCCCCAAAGCAGAACCATCGCCGCGCTGCAACACGCGCCGGCTTCCTTACGTATGCCCCCCACCCCACCAACGCCCCTATACCGCCGGTGGCACCCCACCCGACGCTGCCGCCCCGCCGCCCCGGCCGTTTGCGTGCCGGGGTCCCGATGTTTTGTGCCTCCCTAGCCAGCTAGCTCTTGCGCTGGCGGCAGCGCCCAGGGTCTTTTGCAGGCCTCCACCCACCCACCCGTCAGCCCTCGCCCCATCCACACGCCAACTGAACGAATTTTGTCTACACTGCCGTCCCTCGAACCAACCTTTGATCCCCTCACCTTATGGCCACACCCACGTACTCCCTTCCCCGCCTCCCTCCCCCAGCCCTTACCCTGCTGCGCGGGGCGGCCTGTTTACAGTCGCCCCCGCTCCTCTGCCTTTTGTCACAACTTTGAGCACACGCCAGCCCTTTGTCTGCGCACGGCAGATTTTCCCCGCCTGCCCGCCTGCCTGCCTGCCTCCTACCTACCTCCCGCACTCGTCCTCCCTGCCTGACCTCCCCCCCTTATCTTTCATGAATGGCTCCCCCTGTTCCCTCCCCCCGTCCCTCCCCCCCCCCCCCCATGTTCCCTCCCCCTTCCCTCCCCCCCCTGTTTTCGCTGGCCCTCGCGCGCCGCCTTTTGTGGCTCGGCCACCCCTGGCCCGCCAGCATCCCCAGTTCCAGGCCTCCTGCCCCATCCCCCACCACCCATGCACACCGCCCCTGTCCCTTTGGGTCCCTTCCCCTCCCGCCGCCGCGTGCGCACTCCTCGCGCCGCCACTGCCGACGTTCCGCATGCCCCTTCTGCCGCAGTTTGTTGCACGGCTGGTTGGCTGGTAATAAACAATTGCAGCAGTGCAGAGCGCACAAATGAAGGGCCGGCGGAACCGCATGGCTGCACTGGCATGCCCCGATGTGTGGGGCGTCAGTACGGACGTGGTGCAGGCGGGCAGGCGCGACGCCCACGGCGGTGGCGGCAGCGCAGCAGCAGCAGCAGCAACAGCAGCAGCCTACAGAGGAGGACTTGGGGAGCATGCGGATAGGGCATGTGGCGGAGCGGCAGCAGCAGCAGTACGGCGGCAAACCGGCACGGCGGCACGCGGCAGCTGAGCGCGGCCGGCGGCGACGAAGTGCACTGTGGATTCCCACCCGGCGCTTTGACACTGCACGTCGCCCTGATTCGTTGGCTGCCAATGTCCCTGCCTGCCCACGGCGTGCGGCCCGGGGCACGCCGGGCAGAAAAAGACTGACGGAGCGGCAGCGGCGGCAACCATGCGCCTTGCCCTGCCCCTGCGCTGCACAGCCCGCAGCCTTGTGAAAGGGTCACGCACACATGCTGGCTGACTCGCTGATTACATACCAAATGAATTGGGGTCTCCGACTCAGATGGGAGCCGATACGGGGAGGGAGAGGGCCCGGGGGGCACATGGCGCATCGCACAGGCACATGAGAACGGGGGGGGGGGGGGGGGGGGGGGACAGGCTGTCATGACGCACAGCTAAGCTGGCAGGCAGGATGAGCAAGGGAGGGGAGGGAAAATTATAGGGGAGTGGCAGAACAAGGATCCATTTCACAGTGGCTAGAAAGAGGAGGGGGAAGAAGGGGGTTTGGTGCACAACCCGGGGGGGAGAGAGAACACATGCATGGCAAGCGGGGGGGGGGGGCGACGTGTCGCTGGTAAGGAGAAGGGAAACAAAAAGCATGAATGGGACATCGCAGCGCGCCGCTGTCGCGCCCGGCCAGCGCCACCGGTGCCATCCCCGCCAACACCGCCATGGGCGCTGCACATAGGGCAAGCGCTGCCAGATGGGCTGCCAGTTGAGGAGGTAAGATAAGGATTAAGCTGGTCGCTGAACCGTCAAACCCAAGACGTGATGCAGCACCCAACGAATGTCTGCAGACTCACGGATGACACCGTTTGCCCTGTACTCTCAGTTTTCTCCGGCTTCTTCCCTCTGATTAAATTTCTAGAGCAGCAGCAGCAGCAGAGGCCTCGCGCGGGAAGAGGGGGATTTGGCACACCACTGCAGACAGCTTGCGGAAGCCCAAGCCCCGCCGCCATGGCGCTGCCGGGCGCCCGGATGGATTGAGCAGCTCACAGATCCAGGGCAGGCAGGCAGGTGAAGGGCAGGCAGGGCAGGGCAGAGAGCCGAGGCAGGCGACGGAGCGCTCGAGGCCGCGCGCGACGTCATCCGGGGAGGGAGTGGGGGAACCCACTGCCAGGGGCGGCTGGACAGTGAGCTTGAGCGGGGTTGCATGGGGGCAGCAAGGAAGATGCACGAAGGCGGAGGGGCAAGCGGCGCAGGCCGCCAGCGCACGCGCGGCACCAAACCCGATCAGCATCTGCCTACGTGACAACCTGCCGCCCTCGTTGCGCGAGGCCCTGCTACCTGAGCACGCCCCAGGCAGAGACCCGAGCACGCAAGGCGCTGAGGGGGCCTGCAACACCAGCGCCGCCCCGATGGTGCCCACCCCGCCGCAGCAGCAGCAGCGGACAGCGCCTCCGATGCCGCTCGCCCGCCGGCGGCGGCGGCGGCGGCGGCAGTGCAGCGCCCCGGCTCCCGGGGTTCCTCTTTGGGGGGGAGCTTTGCCGGCGGCTGGCCGCAGGCTGCCTGGAGGGCGAGCAGCTGCCACGGCAGGACAGCAGCGGCAGCCTGGGCGGCGCGCTGCCGTCGCCCCTCCCGCCGCCCGCTGCTGACCTGCCTGCTGCTGCTCCACCCAACGCTCTGCCACCACTGCACGCTCAGCATGACCTCTGCGCTAAACTGATTGCAGGGGAGGGTCTGTGCATGCAGGGGGAGTAGTTAGGGGGGGGTGATCTCAGGAGGGGAGTGGGCGCTACAAGGGTGGCTGGCGCTGCGAAGCGCCTGGCGACAAAGGTTTATGAGGGTGGTTGAACGCTACACGAAAAAACTACATCGAAAGCGCTCTACAGGGCAGTGGCATGGAAGGATAAAGGGGGAGGGAGGGAGGGAGGCAGGCAGGCAGGCAGGCAGGCAGGCAGGCAGGCGTGGCTGCAGGTGGGTAGGTAGAGGTGGATAAAAGAAAGTGAGGATGCAAGAGAATAGTGTCAGGGGTTAGGGAGGAGCAACCAAAGAGGGGCTCGGTAGAGAGAGAGAGCCTAACCAAAGAGAGGAGGGGAGATAGTAAGCGGACAAGGGCGCACATGCTGTGGGCGCGAATGGCATGGAATGGCATGGAAAGGGGCAGGCCCGCAGGCACCGTGCATGTTCTCAAAATTGGGGAGGCGGCCTGGAGCAGCCACCGGGCGTGAAAACTCGGGGGGGGGGGGGGGGGGGGCACGGCCTGGGGGCAGCCAGGCGAGGCGCCCTGCGGGGAATGAATGAAGCGAAGCTGGCTGGCCGCAAAGGAAGCAAAACTGCAGGGGGTGCAAAAGTCTCGAGCCCGCCTCCAGGCGGGGCAGCTCAGTACCGGCAGATATTCTGGGGATGAGCACAAGACTCCAGGCCAGCGGCAAAGCGCTGCACAGCCTCCACCGCTGCAGGACTGCACAACGCGGCTGCCCCTAAGCTTGAGGAGGCGGGCAGAGCTCTCAGCTTTCGGTGCTCACTCCAGGCCGGCAGCAAAGCGCTGCACAGTCTGCACAAACCGCTCGGGGCACTCTTCCTGTGGCATGTGCCCGCATTTCTCAAACACCACCAGCTGCAGCGCAAGGGAAAGGAGGAAGGAAGGAGGGGGGAGGGGTGTGACACGCGACGGCAGGTCCCAAGGTAGCCCCCTGGGGTTGGGCGGCTGAGCTCCTGCACCGCTCGCCAGCGCCTGCGTTGACGAGCCCCTCCCCCTCCCCCCCCCCCCCTCCCCACCCACCCACACCCACCCACCCACCCACCCACCCCAGAACCGCACCTCTGCGTTGGGCAGCAGCGCCGCCAGGCGGCGGGAGTTGGCGCAGGGCACCAGGGCGTCGGAGGCGCCATGCACGATGAGCACCTTGATGTTGTGCCGCTTGATTGCGCGCGCGAGGCGCTCGGCCTGGGTCAGGTGGCCGTCGCCCTGCACGGCAAAGAAAGCGGACGAGAGGCACGATTGGAAGGTGGCCAGGCGCTCGTCTCGGGCCAGGTGATTTTCGCCCTCTGGGCGGAGGGCAAGGGACAAGCAAGGGGCAGGGGTCGTGGCAGGATGGGGAGGGGCATGTGGCACAGAGGGCGAACGGCGGCGCAGCCTGAAACGGGGGGCAAGCAGCAGGCGATGGCGGCCAGCATGACACCCCCGCTCACCCACCCCTCTCCCCCTGCTCGTCCTGCAGGCTGCCCCCAAGTACTACAGCCGGTGAGCCACAACCACAGAGGCGCAGCTGCCAGGGTACGCGCAGAGAACCCAGCAGCATCTGCAGCACGCTGCCCGCTCGTCTCCCGCCGCCAGACCTGCACGGCCTCGCGCAGGCAGGCCGCCCCAGGTCGCGCCCACCAGGCGGCACTCGGAAGCTTGCCTTCAGCAGCAAAACAACAAAACAACACTCGGAGTCACCTGAACGGCCTCGCGCAGGCTGCCCCAGAAGCCGTGCTTCTCTGCGAAGCGGGCGGAGAGGAAGCGCAGGATGCCGCCCTCCCAGCCGCGCACCAGCTGGCCGGAGCTGCAGGGAACGAACGGCAGCAGAGTCAGGTCGTGAGGTGGCCGAGTGGCGCCGAGAAGCGTTTGGCAGGGAGGCGGCGGCAGCGGAGCGCAAGCATCAACTAGACTGAGCGGCTGCCTGCATGCATGCGCGTGGACTCGTGCATGACCTGTTCTCAGGTCTGCCCCACGCGGGGTGCCACCTAAACGCACCGGTAGGCATTCACATAGTCACGCGTGACGCGCCGCCCGTCGTGCCACGCCGACGCCAGACCGCGCTCCCAAAAGCGTCGCGAGCGGATGAGCCTGCGCAGCACCAGCAGCAGCAGCGGCGTGGCCGCCGACAGCGTCACCTGCACCAGCGCCAGCGCCAGAGACTTGGCGACGGCCGCCGCGACGCGTGCGCCGCGCCGCAGGCGCGCAGCCAGCGTCGTGCCGGCAGCACTGGCGCTGGGGCCGCTGCCGGCGCCGCTGCCGCTGCTGGCGCCGCTGTTGGAGCGGCTCAGCGGGGGGGTGCTGCCGCTGCTGGCGGCTGAGTCCAGGAGGCTCAGCTCCCCAGGTGCGTCGTCTGCCGACACCAGCTCCTCCACGACGGCCAGGCCTGCTGTGGGGTTGGGTGGGCCCAGCATGTGAGAGTCTAGGGTGCAGCGCTACAGGCTAGGCCTGGAGAGAGGAGAGGGGTGGGGGGTGAACAGGTGCAGGCAGCAACGGGGGTACGCCTGCCCCGTGCCCCAACTCCTCCAGAATGCAGCCAAGGCATCGCGAGTGCTTGCTGGCCGGCAGCGGGGGACACGGCGCCGTGCTTGACTGGCACCACGCTGCCCTGCATCAACCTCTCCTTCGCCACCCTCGGTGGCGCCTGCCGCGAGTGCCCCCCCCCCCACCTGTGGCCACAGGGTCGCCCGCCGCCTCCTCGGGCGGCCCCATCCACAGCGCCACAATGGCGGGCGCCACCAGCACCAGGGCCGCCACCCCCTCGGGGTTGCTGATGACCCCCTCTGCCGCCGCCGCGCCGCCCATGCTGTGCCCGATCAAGATGCGCTTGGGTCGCTGCGCTTGCTGCGCCTGCTGCGCCGCCTCCTCCTCCTCCTGCAGCTGCTCCTGCGCGTCCTGAAAGCCCTCGCTGCCAGCCAGGCTGCTGCTGCTGCTGGCGGCGGAGCGCAGCAGGTGCGAGCGCAGCTCGCCCTGCTGCTGCCGCTCCTGCTGCTGGAGGGCGCCGGCGGTCGCCAGGCCGGCAAGCCGCCCCGCTGCCGCTGCGCCCTGCTGCGCTGCCGCCTCGGCGTCGAGGATGGCTCGTGCTGCGTCCCCGTTGAAGTGGAGGGTGTAGTACTGGCGGCTGTGGGGCCTGCAGACGCAGATTAGTTCGGGGGAGGCGGAAGTGCGTTGAGAGCGGTGTGCAGGGCTCGCAGCAGCAGCAAGGAACTCCCCTGCCAACAACAGGCAGCCAGGCATGCCGCGGGCGGCGACCGCCGCTACCCAGCGCATCCGAGGCTCTTGCTGCCAGCCGCGTAGCCACCCCCGTAGCCGCCCCGCGCCCGAGCCACCATCACGTCCGAGCCCCTCACCGCTGCGACAGGCCAAAGCCAGGCATGTCGTGGGCGGTGACCGCCCCCCCCAGCGCATCCGCGAGCTCCTGCTGCACAAAGCTCCAGCTGCAGAGGGGCCAAAGGAAGCAAGGGAGGGGCGGAGGGTGGAGGGCGAGCGGCGGCGCAGCAACGAGGTGGGTGGCAGCGGGGCGTCTTGGCTGGCTTCTGGTGAACAAGGGCGGAGCAAGGGGTTGGAGCTCGCCGCATGCCAGCGCAGCTGCAGACGCCAGGGCTGCCCCCATGCAGCGCATGCTTCCACCGCCAGCCCCGTGCTCACTGTCTCGCCCTCCGCCCCTGCACCGCAGCACCTGTAGGTCGATGCACCAAAGCCGTGCAGGCAGTGCACCGCCACCGCGTTGCCGCCGCCCGCAACCGGCCCCCGGCCGCCGCCGCCGCCGCCGCCGCTGCCGCCAGCTGGCGGCGCCCCACGTGGGGACCTCCGTTTGTAGTGCAGGCTCACGCCGTCGACTCGCAGGAAGCACGAGTCGGCAGCAGCCAGCTCCCGCTCGCTGCGCTGCACCGTCTGCAGGGCAGGCAGGTGGCGGGACGGGGAGGGGGGTGAGACGGGGGGTGAGACGGGGGGCGCTGGCGCGGCGTCGCCGGCGCGCATGCGCGCTGCCAGCTTCCCTTTGCTGCACAGTCCTCCAGCTCACACAAGGCAACACCAGCGCCACGCACACAAACACAGCCTCTGCCTCACAACGCGGATGCGTACGATGGTTGCAACCACAACCTACCCGGCAGCGATGCTCCAGCCGCGCCCGCGTGCCCCCGACGAGCTGCAGCACAGCGCACAAGCCAGCGCCCAGGCACAGCGCCACACGACACAGTACAGCCCCACCCTTCAGGACGTGGATGCGTGCGAGCAACTCACCCGGTAGCGACGCTCCACCAGCCAGGCGCGCATGGCGCCAATGAGCAGCGCGTACAGCACCGCCATGCAGGCAGCGTACAGTGGCTGCACTGCGGCGGGGGCTGTGAGGGCGTACACAACTGCAGCAGGGAGCGGGGGGGGGAGGTATGAGGGATCAGGGGGAGGAGGGGGAGGGGCGGGGAGGGGTAGCGCTGAACCACCGCGAGCCCTTCAAAGACCTGCACACAACGCCACACACACACACACAGGACCTTCACAGGGGCATGCACATGCGACGCAATGCAACGACGCCACGCCCTGCGCCAAGCACCCACCCGCGCACAGCGCCGCCGGCGCCAGCAGGCAGACCAGGTCCTCCCCAGCGCCCAGCTGCGGCCGCCACTCGAGCGCCGCGGCGAGCGCCTTTGGCTCGTCTTCAGACAGCGGCCCAGCGGGCGGTGGCTGTGACGCGGCAGCGGAGAAGGCCTGCGGGAGTGTGGGGAGGACGGGAGGAGGGGGCGTGGTGCAGTCAAGCGGTTGTCAACGTGTGCAGTGTGCAGAGGGGGCTGGCGCAGGGCGGCAGCGGATGAGCGGCAGGTGGTGGTGCAGGCGACGCAGCAGCACGCGAGGCGTCAACCGCGCCTCCCCGCGCTGAAGATGGCGGCAGGGCACACACCCTCACTGCATCGACCTCGCACAGCATGCGTGCACCCATTCCTGCTTCGGTCAACTGACAAACCAACCAACCAACCGAAGAAACCGACCTGCGCAATGATGGAGGCACTGCGCGGCAGGGGGGCTCCGCTGCCGGGGCCCAGCGGCTGCGCCAGCCGGAGGGCCAGCGCTGTCGCGCCCCACATCTCACTGGGCACATTCACGCCCAGGCGGTAGCCTCGGAAGCGCAGGCCCAGGTGGCGCTGCCGCACGGCGGCACCCCCGGCGGAGCGGCCGCCCGACGGCGGCGGCGTGGGCGGCCCGACGGCGGCGGCGGCAGCGACGGCAGGGTTCGGCGCCAGACGGCCGAGGGTCTCCGCAGACGGCGAGCGCCTCATCATCTTTCCAGTGGCGCCCCGCATCGCCAGCGGTGTGCTGCAGCGGCAACAGGCTACAGACTGGCAGCCTGGACTGCCGGAGCGCTCCACCCTGCGCTGCTCAGTCTGTCCGGCGCGCCATGAGAGGATTGGAGGCTGTACACTACGAAGGGAAAATAGGAAGGGCACGCGCTGCACCAGGCGGGGCGAAATCCTTGAGGATGTGGTTTCCAACCCTGTTCGGCATTGTGGCACTCTCCCCGTCGAACCATGCTCATCTGCTCGGCCTGCTGCTGCCCTTTGGCCTGCTGCTCACCATTGGCCGTGAAAAACACTGCAATTACACATACCGTGGTGAAAGAGCGACGAGGGCACGCAGGCCGGCTACGCGCAGCCGACGGTAAGTTTGACACGAAGCAAGGCAGGGGAGGGGACCAACAGAGGGACAAGTGTGGGCAATGGTGCACCAGGCGCCAAAGGGCGAATCAAAGGGATGAGGGGGGACAGCACTGGGGGAACGAAACGCGCAAGAATCATTGCAGGGGGGGCATCAGAGGAGGGCGGGGTCGGGCACCGCCGGGCCGGAAGGCAGGGGGCGCCGGCGGCGCGGCGCCATAAGAAGCCAGAGGCGGGGGTTAGGGCGGCCAGGGGCGGCTGGCCAGGATTCAAAAAAGGAGGGATGCCGCCGGGGGGCAGGCTGCTGAGAGAGGGGGAGGCGTTTGTTGGGAAAAGTGGAATGGCGCGAATGGGCTTAGGTCAAAAGGCGGGGCAGATACGCTACAGCAGGGGGGGGGAGGGCGCGGCGGCGGCAGGGGCCGCCGCGCTGAACAGGGTGGGGGGGGGCGCGCCGGTAGGGGGAGGGGCCTGGCGGGGGCCGCGCAAAATCGCAGGCAGAGGGGAAACGCTGCCGGCAAGCGGGTGGCCCGGGAGGCTGGTATCGGAGGGGGGTTGAGGTGTGTTTTGTGGAGCACTAGTTGGCGCTGCTGGCGAAAACGGGGAGAACAAGCAGGCAAGGCGGGTAGGCAGGGGGGGGGGTCCGGTGAGGGAGGCACAGGAGGGCGGCCCAGAAAAATGGGGCAGGCTCGCTTGCTCACACGCAATTAAAATTGGCTGGTGGGACCGCGGAATGGGGAATGGGGAAAAGCGGAAAAGCGGAGGGGTCGGGGCGGCGGCGCGCGCCGCCGCCGGCAGGCAGGCAGCTACGCAAACAGAGCTAGGGTTGGGAGATGGGTGGGGAGGAGAGATTTGGTGAGAACAGGGGAGGGCAGGTGAACGCGCGCTCGTAGGCAGTGAGTGGCTGCACCCGGCCGCGCTTGGGCAGCGCAGGCCGGCGGCGGCAGGCAGGTGCACACCAGGGGAGAGACGCTCGCAGTAGCTGACTTGTGTGGGGGCAACCGCGGAGTGCGGTCACGCTTGCACAGGCGCCGGCGTGGCGTGCTGCCGGCGGCGAGGCCGCGGCGGCGTGTCTGCGCTGCTGCCCATGGCGCCGCGGTGCGAGGGACCGTGCGCGTGGCCGGCGCCGTGGCGCCGCTGGCCAGAGTGGTGGTGCCTCGAGGCGCCCGGCGCGGCGCCGCCGCCGCTGCCGCGCGCGCCGTGGCCGGCGGGCCGCCCGGACTCGCGCGCCGCGGGCAGGTTGCCGGTGGAGGCGGTGCGGGCTAGAGCGATGGCCACGCCGCTGGCAAGCATCATGGCGCCCAGGCGGCGCATCGAACCCGAGCGGGCCACGCCGCCGCGCTCCGACCCGCTGTCCTCCCCCAGGGAGGAAGCCTGGGAGGGCACCCCCAGGCTGAGCTCTGCCGTGCCTGCCGTGCTGGCCAGCGAGGCGCAGCGCGACAGCGCGGGCGTGGCGGGGGCGGGCACCACCGGCGCTGCCAGCTGGCGGCGGCCGTACGAGGTGGGGTCCTCGGCGTGCGGGTCGCAGTGGGTGCGGCGCTCCTCCACAAAGGCGGCCACAGCGGGGATCATGCTCTTGACGAACCCTGCCATGCCGTGGCGCACGGCAAAGCTGCGGGCAGGGGGAGGGGTGGGAGCGGGGGGGCGGGGTGAGGGGCGAGCGGCAGGCAGGCAGGCAGGCAGGCAGGGAGTTGCAGACAGGGTTGGGTCTGCACAGCAGCAGGCCTCAAGCAGGGCTGCAGGCACCGCCTGTTGACCCGCGCTGCTGGCAAGCGCCCGCGCAGCCGGCGCCCCACGCACCGCGCCAGGCGCTCGGGGATGCCGAAGTCCTCAAAGTGCAGCAGGGTGGTCTCCACGGCGGGGCGGGCGGAGCCGCGCGGGCAGGGCACGGTGCGCGAGCGCCAGGCGCTGCAGGGCACAGGGCAGGAGGAGAGGGTCGGGGGCAGGGGCAGGTTGATGTGGCGGGCAGGGGAGCGAGGGCACGCAGGCAGGGGCGGGTCACTTCTGCATAACGACACAAACACTTGGCCCTGCACGCCCACGGCTGCCACACACACAGTGCAGCAACGCGCTCTTGGCAGGCTGGGTTGCGAGCTCACGGCCCCAGGCTTCCAGCTGCTGCGCCCCCTGCGCCTGCTGTGCTCACCTGTGAAAACCCTCCATGCGGACTTGTCCGGCGATGCGGGGCGCAGCGGGGTGGTCCACCAGGCCGCGCGTCACCGCGCACAGGCTGCCGTCGTCCTGCGGGGTGGCAACAAGGGCGCAGGAGGGGGCGGCGCCAGGTGAGGCCCTGCACTTTGCTGCGCACTCTGCAGGCGACGCCGCTTCTCTGGCACAGGCGCTGCACGCCCAGGGGTCCTCAGGCCTGGCCCCTGGCTCCAAATTGCGTAGCTGGACACTCACGCTGCCTGCCCATGCTCGCACAAGCTGCACTTATTAGTCGTTTTGTTATTAGTTATTAGTCGTTTATTATTCATTGTTATTTTGTCCTCACCTCCCTGAAGAAGCGGCGGGCGATGACGTACTCGCGCTGGCTGATGAAGGCAAAGGGGAAGGTGCGCAGCCAGCGGACCACCTGGCAGCGGCCCTCCACGTTGCCGCTCTCGAGCAGCTGCGTCTCTGCAGGGGGGTGAGGGAGGGAGGGCCAGGATGCAGCGGAGGGTCGGCGGCGCGCCGGCGAGAGAGGGGGGGGGGGGGCACTGCCGGGTGCCGCACAGGGGTCAGGCAGGAAGTGCTGCCCTTTCCGGCCTCACTCATCCTTGCACCTTCCCTGCCATACTGCCTCGTGAGGCAGGCAGGGCCCGCTGCCCACCACAGGGCGCCCTGCATGCCCACCCACCGGAGATCATAGCGTCCCACTTCATACGGGTGGCGTCGTCGAGGTAAAAGTCCATGTACTCCTCCGGGGTGGCGTCCTCTGCGGTAGCAACGAACGGAGGCACGGCATGCTGTCAGGGGCATGCTGCGGAGGCAAAGCGCGGGCAAGGGGCAGCACCAGGGGCCGCCGCGACGTCCCGCTGCTGGGCTGCCGCAGCAGGCCACGGGTGATACCGCGCAGGGCCCTTCCCGCTGCGCGGCTGTGCAAGCCAGCCCCAGCCCCCCCCCCCCTCCCCCCCGGAACCCCCCCCCCCAACCCACCAGAGATGGTGACGCTCTTGTACTCGCTCTTCCCGCCGGGCAGCGTGCGGCGCCAGGCGGTGTAGGTGCACCCCGGCCAGGTGCGGTGCATCATGGGCTCCCAGGTGGACGCGCCAGCTGGGCTGCCGTCCTCGTCGATGGTCCACTTGAACCAGGCAAGGTCCTTGGCGGTGATGTGCCAAGCGTCCGAGAGAGGGGCGGCGGCGGCGGCGAGCGCGAGGGAGGCGTCGGCGGCGGCGGCGGCGGCGTTGGGGCGCGGCCACTCGAAGGGCGCCCCGATGGTGAGGGTGCGCAAGGCGGCGCGCAGCACGCCGCGGAAGGTGCCGGGGGCAAACAGGTTGCGCCATACCTCCCTGCGGCGAGGCGCGAGGGGGGGGAGGGGACGGGCAGGCGTCGGTTGAGGAGGGACGCGAGTGCGCTGGCTGCGGTGCCGGTCGGCAGGCAGACCGGGAGGGCCTGCCCAGCCAGCTGGTGCAGAGGCCCCTACCCATGTGTGCAGATGCCAGCTGCCGAGAGCCTGGCATGCTGGCGGCCCGGAAGCTGCCGGCAGCTGCCGGGCCCCGCCACCGCGCCGGCGCCTTCCGCCCCACGCACCTAATGATGACGGTGAGGTGCGCGGCGATTGCCACACGCCGTGCCCACAGCCCTGGAGGCGTGCTCAGCAGGAAGGCCTTGGTCTTCAGGCTGCGGTCCACCCACTTGGGCTTGGGCAGCTGCAGGAAGGGAAGAGGAGGAGGGTAGCGGTGGGAGGTGACGGCCGCTGGAGTCGCCGCTCGGCGGCGGCGGCGGCGGCGCAGCGGTGCTTGGGCGATATGCCGGGGGTATGAGAGCGCTAGGACGCGCGCGGCGGGCCGCCAGAAAGGCGCGTAGCTGCCCGCGGCCCGTTGTTGCCAGCCTCTGCTCACCAGCCAGCCGAGCACGAGCCCTACGAGCCAGACTGCCACAATCTGCAGCCCCCAGCTGGCGAAATCAGGGGACACGAAGCCCAGGGCGACCATTTTGCGATCGCTCAGACGGACTCCGGCGCTCCCTGTGCGCTGGGAGAGCGCTTAGGGGTGGCGCACGGGGCCGGAGGGGTGCGAGAGAAAGCGGCGAAGCCGAGAGAGCGCGGCAACAAGTAGATGGCAAGAGGTATGCAGACGTGGACATTGTTTTGCCGAGACCTCCTCTTGCCGTGATCAGTGCGGGCCATGATCGCCATGTGCTGCACGCCGCCCGGGCTTTCGAGTTCCTAGCCCGCGACACCGAATTGCGCACATGGCGCTGGCGGCTGCGGACAAAGCCGCTCGTGTGCACGCTCGACTGCAGAGGGAGGCAGCCGGCACGAACGCTGGCGTTGTGCGAGCCCTGCCGGCAGCATCGTTGGCCCGGCTGCAGCCGGTGGCGACGGCGGCGGCGCCCGCAGCGAGCTTCGCCGTCTCCTGCAAGCGCAGTGTCCCTCGTGGCCCTGGCAGCGGCAGAGCCTGCCGTGTGCACATGGCATTGCCCGACGGGAAGGATGCAGGCGGCAGCGTGATGCAGGCGAGTGGTGCCGTTCCTCCCAGGCCTGCGCTGCAGCCGGCGGCGCCGGCGCCTGCGCTCGGCGCTAGCTGTGCCCTCGTATGGTGCTTTGCAAGCTGTGACTGCGGAGCACAACCCCCTGTCGTCCCTGTGCAGGTGCTGCTGCTGCCGCCCAACCTTGTGGC
Organism: Micractinium conductrix; assembly: GCA_002245815.2. Taxonomy (NCBI): domain Eukaryota; kingdom Viridiplantae; phylum Chlorophyta; class Trebouxiophyceae; order Chlorellales; family Chlorellaceae; genus Micractinium; species Micractinium conductrix. The sequence continues at coordinate 2,095,211 of LHPF02000005.1, forward strand.
GCACGTGCGGCTGGCGTTGGCGTTGGCCGCTGCCGCCGCCGGGCCGAGCGTCGCGTCGCTCGCCCTGTTTGCCGCCTCCCTGCTGCTAGATGCCGTCGACGGTTGGGTGGCACGCAAGCTGGGCCAGGAAACCTCCTTCGGCGCGTTCTATGACGTCGCAATAGACAACCTCACGCGGGCCCTGCTGTTTTGGTGCGGCGCCGCCGGAGCCTTCGGGAGCGGCAGCGGCCTCCCGCCGGCGCTGCTGGGGCTGGTGCCGGCGCTGGAGGGGGTCTGCCTGGCGTGCACGCACGCCAGCGGCGGGTCCGCCTGGAAGACTGGCTGCTTCAGGTGTGTGGGGGGGAAGGGGGGGGGGGGGGGGGGGGGCGCGCGCATGTGTGGAGGTGACGTAGGGCGCCAGGGGGCCTACGGAATGGCAGCCGTTCTCAGCTGCCTACCAGCTGCCTACCTGCTGCTGCTCAGGTTGGTTCCGTGGCGTTACCGGCACTATGTCACCATCAGTACTGCTCGCTGAACTGCGCGAAGGCTGAACACGTTCCCCCAGCTGGCACCCTCACGCCGCCCTCCACCCTCCGTCCGTCTGTGGGATGCGCCCCATGCTTGCCCGCAGGTCGGCACCACCCTGGGTGAGGGCCGTGGCTGCTGGCGGCTTCCGCAACCCGGCGGGCGCCCTTGCCTTCACGGGTATCTATGGCCTTCCGCTGTGGCTGCACGCTCGCAGTTGCCTGCGGCCTGGCAGCCTGCTGGCGGCGGGCGCCTGGGCCGCGCTGTTGGTGCCTGCGCGCCTGCTGGCGGCGGCGGTGGAGTGCTGGCTGGTGGGGCGGCGCATGCGGCTGCTGCTGCAGCAGGACGCGGCGGCGCGGCGGCACCCCGCGGGCGATGAGGTGGCGCAAGGCTGAGGGCAGGGGAGGTGGCTTGAAGCATTGTCCCGGGCAGCCCCCTGACATGCTCTCGCTTGCCGGCATCTTCCCAAGCCTTTCCTCGGGCTTTTGTTTGGCATTCTGTACAGTGGGGGCCTCATCGCCGGCTCGATCATCCGCGTTTACCGCTGCACTGCAACGCTTTCGTCGACGTTTGCAGCGCGCAGCAAGCGCAAGGCGGGCCTGGGGATCGGCTGCACCGCGTGCGGCGCGGCGCCGGCGGCCGGCGGCCGGCAGTGGCGCAAGGCCGGGAACCCTCGAGACTGCCTCACACGCTGCGTATCGTGCGCGGCCAACCTTCCTACCAACTATTCCCCAAGTTGCAGGCGCGCGTCGGTTGCACGTTGCGACAGCCTGGCGCCATGCGCCGGCGTGGCGCGCCACCCTGGCGCCATGCACCTGCAGCCCACTGCCATCTCCCCTTGCATTCAAGCCTTGATCTGTTTGTGATGCCCCATCATCTCCTGGCACCTGCTCCTGAGGTCAGCGGCAGGCGCTGCTGCAGCCAGGCCAAAAACCCCTTGCGCTGCCGCCAGCAGCGCTCTGCCGGGCCTATCAATGGCTTGCAGCAGCTGCAGGGGTCTCTTTGCGGCTCTGGTGGGGCTGGCGGGCGGGCTGGCGGTGCTGCTACAGTCGCGAGGGGCGGGAATGCGGACATGCCCGACGGCCAATGCCTCTGCCAGTGCATCAGGCTATCAAATGTGCACACAAGATGGGAAAGCGGATGCACGAACGCAAGTGGGCGCTGGGGCCAAGGCAAGCTAGCTGCTGCGGCACAGGCAGACGGCGGCTGCTGCGGCGGCGGCGGCGCAGCAGGCGGCCTCCTCATGCCGCCCGATGTGGCCGGTCGATCAACGACTGCCCTGCGCAGCGCCGCTGTCGGCTGCGCAAGCTTTCGCTTCCTCTAAGAGGGACCTGCAGAGGCGAGAGGGATGGGGCTGACACGGGTGGTACGGACTGGTGTCCGGGGTGGCAAGGCGCGCTGCGCACGCTGGGCATGCCAACGCAGCCCCGCCCGCCCAGCACCCCTGGACTCACTGTAGCTCTGGAATGATTTAACTGAATGACGGTCGGTCGCAAGGGTTCTGCACAGGGGTGCAAAAAGGGAGGGCAGCGATGGTGGGTGGGCGGGGTGCACGTGGGCGGGTGCGGAGAGCGGGTGCCGCCCTGCTTGTGGCGACGGCACCGCCGCGTTCCCTCCGCCCTTCGACCATGCCACACGCTGGGGACGCCCCACACGCTGCATTCACACCCCGGCAGGCGGAAGGCATGCACCTGCGCCCAGCAGCGCCGCATCAGAGCCAAGTAGGCTTCGAGGCCGGTGAAGGTGGGTGTGTCTGCGCCGGGCAGCGCGCCGCGAGGGGGCACCTCGAGCCGCCCGCCGCCCACCACCAGGCTCACTAGCTGCATCGACGAGCAAGGGGGGGCGGAAGGGGAGGGAGTGGGAGAAGACGTGGGCAGTGCAGGGCCAGCTGCGTGTCAAGCGGAGACAAGTGTGGCAGGGAGGGACGCAGGCTGGCCAGGCCTGGCAACCCTGCCAATCTGCGTGGCAACGGCGCAGCGGCGTCGACAGGCGGAGCTGCAGCCGGTCGCGCCACACCCTGCATTGCGCCATGCGCCTCCACCACCCTGCCCCCCGCCGACCCACCCACCTGCCACGGGTTGGCCGGGCCCCACGGCAGGTGGAAGGTGAGCAGCTCCCAAAGGACCACTGCGTAAGAGAACACGTCGCTGGCCATGGAGGCGTGCTCCCCCTGCATCACTTCCGGCGCCAGCCACCGAGGGTTCATCGCCGCCAGGCTGCTGCTGCGGCTGGAGTCCTCCAGGATGCGGCTGCAGGTGGCAGCAAGGGTTGGTGGGTGGGTGGGAGAGTGTGGGTCAATGCGGCAAGGGTTGGACTGTCAAGGGGTGTGAGAGCCGGTTGTGTGGCAACCGATGCGCGGCACACTGCAGCAGTTGCAGGCAGCAGCTGCGCAGTGCTGATGTCGTGCAGGCAGCAGGCGGCGACCGCGCCCGCCGCCAGCTGCCTGCCAGGCTGTACCTCGTGCTGTACATAAGACGAGCCCTGTGCCCCCGTAAAACCCACCTGAGGTTGAAATCTGCCACCTTGGCTCGCCAGTTCTCGTCCACCAGCTGCAGCAGGAAAGGGGGCAGACAGTGGGGCGAGCGGTGGTGTGTTGAGAAGAGTGCATGGGGCTGGGGATTCGTGGGTCAACCTGCCTGCAACTTGGCGCCTCTGCCCCCTTGTGCCTGGGGGGCTGGCACATGCCATGCCCAAGGGGACACAGCTGTACTACGCACGAATAGGCCAGCCGTGCCCACCCATCTTCTCGACTACGCCAGCGCGCTCCCCCTGTCCGACCCCATGCAATCACTCAGCCAGCCAGCCAGCCAGCCAGCCAGCCAGCCAGCCAGCCAGCCAGCCAGCCAGCCAGCCAACCAGCGCCGACGCTCACTCACCAGGTTTGGGCTCTTCAAGTCGCGGTGCACAATGGGAGAGGAGCGGGAGTGGAGGTAGCTGCAGGCACAGGGCAGGGCAGGCGCACGGTGAGCGAAATTGCGTGGAGAGGGGTGCGGGCGCGCGCCATCAGCCCTCCCAGCGCATGCACTCGTCACGTCGAGCGCAGTGCAGCAGACGAGCGGGGGTGCACAGCAGGGCTGCTGCGGCGCTCACAGCATGCCCAGCGCTGCGTCCAGCGCGAGCGTCAGGCGGCGCGGCCAGGTCAGCGCGGCGGCGGCGGCGGGGTCGCTGCGTGCTTTGGTCAGCAGGTCAGACAGGCTGCCCAGCTGGCAGAATTCTGTGATGATGGCGGGGGGGGGGGGGGCAGATGCCTGCGGCAGCGCCGGCGGGTGTAAACGAGAGCAGGTGTCAACATGTTTCCTGTGGGCCGCCAGACAGAGATTAAACGCGCTGCGCGACGTAACACACACGACTTGTGCAGATCAGTAATCGAAACGTCTCGAGGGCGGGGGATCTAGACATAAACCACACGCCAGATCCAAACATTAACCGCGAGTAGGTCTGCCTTTGACAACATACAGATTCAACAAACAGATGTTACAAACAGATGTAACGAACAGATGTGACCAACAGATGTGACGAACCCACCGTAGAAGTTGACGACGTGAGGGAAGCGGAGGGACAGCATGAGGCCGGCCTCTGCACACGGATCAGAAGGGGGGGGGGGCAGCGGCGGCACATGAGGGGCCCGTCAGCGATGGGGAGGACGTCGTGGGTGCAGCAAGGAAAGAAGCCATGAACAGCGGGCCCTTCTGGTGGTGGGGGGCACGAGCTCGGGTGCTGCCCGCAAGCCAGCCGGGCCCGCACCTTCCTCCAGCTTCTGCAGCAGGCTGGGCGAGATGGTGGGTACGGCGCCGCCCTCGTGCTCGTGCTGCGGCCCCCCCACGTGGCCTGCTAGGAGGATCTTGCAGGCCACGTCAATCCCATGCCAGCGCGCCAAGTAAACCTGGCGTGGCGGTGGGGGCGGGCAGGGGCTAGCACAGCGGCTGTGGGCTGGGAGGGGCGGGTGGCTCGCGCGCCCCGTGAATCCTGCATGCATCAAAAAATCATGTTAACGATAAAAATATATATTCTCTTTACTCTGATGCCCTGCGCTGTGGACCCGAGGGGCTCGCCAATTCTGCACCCCCCCCCCCCCCCCCCCCCACTCACCCACCCCCGCCTGTGCCCACCTTGCCGAAGGAGCCCTCGCCCACTGATTTGATGATTTGAAGGCTCGAGTATTGGACCTCCCAGGGGCGCATCTCCAGGCCGCTGGTCCGGCTGCCGCTGCCGTGGGGGCTGAGCGCGGCGCCGCTGGAGGCGGCGGAGGCCTGCGGGGCGGCGCGGGGCAGCGCCGTGGACAGAGGGGGCAAGGCGGGGGTCGGAGGGTTGGCGGCATGAGGGGCAGCAGCAGGGCCCTGGTGTCAGTCGCCTTCGCCCCACTGTCGCAGCAGCGAGCAGGGGCCTGCAATGAATCAATCAATCAATGAAGCATGCATCTGAACGCACAGCCAACCATGGGACCCATCCAACCCGGCCTGCCTTCGAATCCAGGGACCCAACGGCGTCGCCAACGGGTGCAGCGCCCCCGGATCTGCAGGCAAGGCAAGGCGGGGTGAGGTGGCGGGCGGCGCAGCCGGACCTTCTCGGCGGCGGGCGAGGCGCCGCTGTTGCCCGCCGCGCTGTGCCTGGTCCATGCGCTGTGCCCGCACCCGGACAACTGCCCGCGCAGCTCCAGCTGCCACCCTCGAGCTCCCACAACCAGATCTCCCCACGTGCCCCCTCCCCCCACCGACACTCACGCCGTGAGGGAGCTGGAAGTGTGCGGCTGCGCCTCGCCGCCGCTCAGCTGCCCCGGCGTGGGTGGCAGGGTTTCTGCAGAGGCCCCCGCCGGCGCAAGGGTGGTCTCCACCGCTGGCGGAGAGGGCTTGGGGTCGGTGCAGTCGCCGCCCCAGGCGTCGCTGTCAGCGGCGGCAACCGCCGCCGCCACCGCCGCGGCCGCCGTCGCCGCGGCCGCGGCGCCGGCGCTGCCTTGCGAGCCAGTAGTGGCGGGCTGTGGGCGCGTGTAGGGCATCCCAGGGGCGGAGCCGTAGCTGAGGGGCGGGCGCGACCCCAGGGGGGCAGGAAGGTGTCGTACCCTCCCTGCCTGGGCAGAAACGTGTCGTACCCTTCCTGCTCACAAGCGCTGTCCCCTAGTCCTCCGCCCGGTGGGCCGCCTGGTGGGCCGCCCGGCTGGCCCCCCGCCGCCGCCGCCGCCTTGCTTGGCAAGCCCGGCCCGCCGTGCATGTTGCTGGCCCGCTGCCGCCGGCGGCGGAACCACCAGAAGCCTCCCGCCGCGCCGGCCAGCACCCCCACCCCCACAGCGGCGGCGATGCCGGCAATCAGGCCGGTGTTGCTGCTGCTGGGTGGAGACGGCGGCGGTGGCGGCGAGGGTGTTGCGAGCTGGATGTCGCAGATGCTCAGAAGGGCGTCGCTGCGTGAGTGGGGGCATGTGAGAGGGGTGAGGGAGAAGAAGGGGCGACGAGGCGATACTCAAGCGCTCACCTGTTCATCTGCAATGGCAGGTGCTGCTTGCAGAAGAAGCAGGCCAGCGGTAGCAGCAGCGGCGGCAGCAGCAGCGGCCCGGGTGGGGTATAACAAAGGCTGTCGACGAAAAACAGGAGGGACTCACTAGGCTGCAGCCCAGGTGGCGTTCAGCGCCGCCACCTGCGCTCCCTGCGCCAGGCAGTCGGGCCCCACGCCTTCCATGGCGGTGCAGCAGGCGCCTCCTGGACCCAGGTCTGCGCCGTTTGCGGGGTCGGCACACACTTTGCCTGCTGCATCCAAGTCGGCCCCGCACTGGCCCAGGGACGCGTAGGGGTCTTCGGGCGAGGGCGGGGGGGACAGGGGTTCAGGCGACGGCGAGGCGTAGGGGGCGGGCGAGGCGGGCGATGGCAGTGCTACAGGGACCTGCGGGGGGGACGCGGGGGGAGGGGGGGGGGGATGTTGCACGTGCGCAGAGGCACAGACATCGGGGGGACGACATGTGCTGCCCAGGGCTGCACTGTCAGAGTGGGCAGGTGCGGCCTGGGCCGCTCAGGCTTCCCGGCGCAGCCCCGGCGGGCTGCCGCCTGCGCGACGCTGCCAGCAGGCATTGCGTGGCGTGCCGGCACACGTGGTGCCTGCACTGCTGTTCGTTCTCGTCGCCACCTAGCTGTTCAACACCCCACCAGGACTGGGGTGTGGACCGGCCGAAAGTAGATCACTTGGTGCGTTGCGTTGTCCGTGACGACCACTGGAGGGCAAGGGGGGGGGGGCCGTCGGGAGGGGGGGAGTCACGTCGAGGCTGATCGATTGACCGCCGCCGGAGCAGCCTGCGCCCGCAGAACCGCATATGCCTCTGTGGCTGGTCTCACAGGTTTGTGGAGCAGCAATCCCCCCCCCCCCCCCCACACACACACACCCCACCACCACCCCCGATGCTCACCGCTGACGCAGCAGCCCACCGCGAGTTGGTCGCACGCCTGCACAAAGTTGGTTGCATACCTGAACGCGCCGGGGGAGGGTGCCGTAGGTGCAGAAGGCAGGCGGGGCGGGGCGGGTTCGGTTGGTCAGGAAGGCGCGTGTCGCGCTTGACAAGTGTTTGAGAGGTGGTGGGCAGGGCTGCGAGCGTGCGACAGCCCTGCCAGCCGCAGATGCAGCTTCTTGTATTTGCTGCTGTTGCTGTTGTTGCGCCATCCACACTTTGGCAACGCCGCTTGTGTGTGCACGCGCAAGCGAGCACGGTGGGAGGTTCCCTTGTGGCTTCCTTCCATCGCTGCAAGGGTCGGGCGGCCACCAGATGCCCCAAGCATGCCGCCGCAGCGCCCCATGGACGTCCCTGCGCGCGCCCCCGCTGCCCCCACACTGGCCTCTCCACGTCAGCTGCACGTCCTGCCGCACGGCAACGCAGCGCACAGCAGCTTTGGCAGCAGAACACAGGCGAGGAGGCGCACGTGAGGATGGTGGCCGGGTCGCTGACGGCATCATTCGTAGCAAATGCGTTGAAGGCAGCCGCCTGGTCCTGCGGGTTGTCGCACACATCGCTGCGTAGCATGGGCAGGCAAGGTGGCGGTGGAGCAAAGCGGGGTTGCGGCACGCGAGAGCAAGAAGATGAGGGAGGCTGGGGCGTTCGGTCGATAGCGCACACGCTTCTCAGGCAGCCTGCCGAGGGTTGCCCTGCCCCCCCTCTGCCCCTGCCGCTCTGCCGCCGCTACCCTGTCGGTGCCCTTCTGCTGTCCCTTTCGCCAATCACTCTGTCAACTCGACAGCACCTGCAAAGCAGCCCGCGACTCACGTGAACGTCATCGCCACCACCGCCAGCCGTGCCTGCGCATCTCCCGCAGCCACCGCCTGCGCAAGCATCGGCCCGCCTCGCTGCCGAGGGGCACATGCGGCCAGCAAACTCCTGCATAGGAGCAGGCCCACGCACGATAGGAAGGTGCCACGCCGGCGCAGCAGGGGAAGGTGCCGGTGCTGCATCGGCTCCGCATGAGGCAGGCGCCGCGCGCTCAATGCTGCGCTGCGCTGCGTGCGAAGCGGGGCAGGGCGCAGGGCGCTGAAGCAACGTGTACAGGCAAATCAGCCCCGGCAGGCAGGCAGGCGGGCGGGCGGGCGGACAGGCAGGCAGCCAGGCGGGCAGGCCACCTGACCTTGACTTGGCCCTGGGTGGGCAGCAGACCAACGGTGTTTGCAGCACCTGAGGACAGGGGACCGGCGACGGGACGCGTCCGGTTGGGCGGGCGTGCGTGCGGGCAGGCAGGCAGCGTGCAGCACGGTACTGCGTAATCCACACACTGCATGCAGGGACCACCCCCCATGGGTCCAGTGGCCTCACTCACCCCAAGAGCTCTTCGTGCCTTTCTGCCAGCCGGTGCCGGGCGCCCAGGCGCTGCAGACGCTGGCTGCCCCACGTTCCACCACGTGTGCAGGGTGCCCGCCGGCAGCGTGCCATTGCCGGTCAGGCCACACTGCTGCCGAAACCGCTCGCTGCGCGGGGAGGAGCAGGCGGCGCGGCGGCACGCGGCAGGTGGGTTTCAGCTCGAGCGGGGGCAAGGCAGGACGGCGTGCGCGCGGCAACGGATGCGAGCGCAGCCCGATGCAGCAACGGACGCAGTCCACCGCCAGGCAAGGAGCGCCGCAGCTGGAGCCACCCCTCGAGACGCCGCCCGCCTGCGCACATTGTCGCCGCGTACTCGGCGTCGGCACCCAGAAGCCCCTGCACCGCCGCCCAGCAGTCGTCGGTGACGAGTCGAAAGGAGTCGCAGCAGTGCGCGACGTCCGCCAGGTTTTGTTGACAGGTGGTGGTCGCGACGGAGAGGGTTTGAAAGCAGGTGGCATTGGTATCTTGCAGCAGTACGCGCCGCGGGTCGCTGCGGCGAGGCAGCGGCAGGCCACGTGCCTCCTGCAGGCGGCAGCGGAGGTCGGCCCTCACGAGGATGGGAGTAAGCAAACAATTGAGGTTGGGCGGTAAGCAGGTATGCCAAGCAAGTGGCGCAAGAGGGCAGCGCACGCGATGTGTGGCACTGGCCGACGGCCCCGCCAGGCAGCTGCCGGCAGGCCTTGAGGCGGCGCTCCGCCAGCTTGCCACACCCTCTGCGTGGCACCCTTGCACCGCGCAAGCTTGCCTGACGTTGGGGTCCAGCGAGGGCGCCGCCCGGCAGAAAGCGCCCCCGCTGAGTCTAAGGTCGAGCTGCTCGGCGCTCACGGAACACGCCAGACACGCCGCCAGCGCCACGTATAGTACATCACGGCACATGCTGCTGGGTGTAGGGCCCCGGCGTGTGGTGGAGTTGGCGGGAAACCCTGGGCGCCTCCACGCGGTTGTGGCAAGCAATTGAGAGACCCGCAATTGGGTAACAATCGGCTCTGCTGGCTCGTCCCGACCAGGCGCTGCCAGCGCTGCATGCCGGCGCCGCTGTGCGCGCGTGGGCCGACAGATGCACCTAGATGCGAGGCAGTTAACGGCATCACACCGATGCACAAGCAGCGCTGGGTACCACGAGTGTTGGGTGGGCCGACAGATGCGAGGCAGCTTACGGCGTCACACCGATGCACGAGCAGCGTTGGGTACCACGAGTGTTGGGTGCACCACCGGCAAGCCAGGGGCGAGCTGTCTGCTGGCGCCAGCGCCAGTGACGGTGGCAGGAGGGACCCTCAGCCGGCATCGCATCCTGCAGATCCCCAGAGCGGCTCGCTCGCCCCAGCTTTGTCGCCTGCCTCTGCGACACCAAATACCACCGTCGTTGGGGCACCGGTACTGCGACGCCGTCGGGGGCGGCTGCGCAGCGCCGCTGTCGGCAGCATCAAGCTGCCACCGCCTCTGGACGGGAGCCGAGCTGCAGGGATGAGCAGTGGGGTAAGGGCTTGCATCGGCATACAGACGCTGCGCACGCTCTGCAACAAACGGACAAGCAGCATGCGTCGCCGCCGCCCACCGCCGGCAGCCATGTACCTGCCCACGCCTTCCCCATCCAGCAGCGCTTCAAACGCAGCAGTGGCGGCCTCAAGGCAGTGGCCTGATTGCAGTGCCTAATTGCAGTGCTGCTCTGCGCGAAAGGTCCTGCCCTGTCTTTGAAGGGTAGGTAACTCATGTCATGCGTGCATCACCCTCAGCGTGAGGCAAGGGCGCTTCAAGCTGGCGTGTGGGCAGGCGGGGAGGCGGGGAGCGGCGGGGGGGGGGGGGGGGGAGCCCCGGGGGGGTCCTCGAATGGAGGGCCCACGCCATCCGGGACCCCCCCCCACACACACACCCCTCCCCACACCCCACCCACCCACCCCCTGGGTGCGGGGGGGGGGGGCGCCGTGGCGCAGCAGGTGGGTGGGGAGGGGCTGAGGGAGTGCACCCTCACGAGCCCACCCTGCAAGGCTCGCTTCTCACCACAACGCCCCTGGTCCCGCCACCGCCATGCAACTCACCTGATGAAGCAACAGTCACAAGAAACTCCTGGAATGGTCAAGAGGGATGGAAAAGGGAACGTCGAGGGGCATGCCATGCTCAGGCTTTACACGTGCAAACATCGCTTCGCAGTAGCCGGTCCCTGAGCCAAAGCAAGATTTACAAGAGGCCCGCAGAAGAGCGGAAAGGAGGGAGGAAAGAACCTCGCATGAAAAGGGGCGTCCAGAGCAGCAACGCCAACCAAAGGTGCCAAAACAGGCCAAAAGGGGGTGATCAGAGGAGAAAGGGGAAAAGCAGGGAGCAAGGAGTGCTCCTGCTGCAGGGGGAGCACGCCTTGTCTGCTGCTGCCGCTGCGCTGCGCGCCGGAGCTACCTCGCACATGCGTCGCCCGCTCCTGGTCGCCCGGACCAATCTCTTCCCTCTTAAATTTACGTCTAGGTCGCCACAGGTTGCCGCACGTCCTGCTCCGGCGTGCTTGCTACACGCAGAACCCCGTTGGGGCGTTCACCGGGCTTGTTCGCCGGTACAGAGGTGAGATGCGGAGCCTTATTGACGATGGACGCAGCGCTGGGATTGTCCGTGCCGCCGGCGCGGGACAGGGTTTGAGCGGCGGCGGCGACGGCGGCGGGGGCAGCGGCGGCGCCTGCGGACACTCGCGTCCGTCGTCCACAGCTGCATCCCCTGATCCATGGTCTCCTCTCCATCTACTGGTTGTGTTACGTAGGAAGGTTGCGCCGCAGGCGGCCAGCAAGATGCGGCTGCGTTCCAGAGAGGCCGTGCCCGACCACTGGCGGCGGGCGCTCCGGCTGTCGCTCGCCGTCGGCTTGCTGGGCGCGGTGGGGTTCAACCTCGTGTCCCGCCCCAGCTACGAGCGCGGCCCCGCTGTGCCGGTGGTCAAGTGGGCCCTCATCACTTTGCCGGTGGTGACCATGCCCTTGCTCGGGGTGAGGCCTCCCTGTGAGGCAGGGAGGAGGGGCCGGACGGGCACAGCGACGGGGCGGGGCTGCCGGCGGGCGGTTCAGGAGCGGCGCGTGCGTGGCTGGTGCGCTGCGCAGCGTGCTTCGCCTGCCTGCTCGGCAGGCCAGGTGTCGGGGGGGGTGGCGTGCCGGAGATCCTTTTTGGGATGGATTCCTGCTGCCCGTAACCCCCTTCACCCCCCTCTATCCCTTCCCCTGTTTTGTGGCCCACTTGCGAGCAGAAGACCAGCCAGGTGGGCGCCGAGCGCATCCTGGGGACCATACTGGGCGGCGCCCTGGGCTTCCTGGCCTCTGCCGTGGCCACAAACTGGTGGACGCTGGTGCGTGGCGTGCCCGCTGTGCCCGCTGCGGTCGTCCGGTGCTGGGCACGCTGCTGCTCTGGTGTGGCTGGTGGCGCGCAAGCTTGGCCGCGGGGCAGCAGAGTCCCCACGGGTCCCCGACCCCCCACCCCACCGCCGTCTGCCCCGCCCTTGTACCGCCTTCCGCACCGGCCTCCCACCTCTCTCTTGCCCTCCCCCTCCCCCCTCGTAGCAGCAAGCGAACGAGGCCGACGACATGTTTTTGGCGGCCGCCGCGGCGTGCGCCGCCTTTGTTTCTGTGCTGGCAGGCAAGCCAGCAGGGTGGCTGGGCGGTTTTGCCCCTGGGGCGGCCCGGCCCGTGTGCGCTGGCCAACCTCACACGGCGGCCCCACCGCTGCGCTCTCGACTCGCTCTGCCTGCCCCTCCTCTGCCTACAGGCAAGCGCTTCGGGCTGGACCTGTCGGCGCGCCTCTTCGTGGTGGCCTTCCTGATCGTGTCGCTCAACGCGCAGCAGGGCAAAGGTGCGGTGCAGCGCAGGTACCCCCGGCCCATGCCTGCTGCACGTCCTCCACGTGCAACCGCCCACAGCCCAACCCTCCAACCCTCTCCCCCCCGTCCCCAGACCCCTTCCTTGTGGCGCTCACCCGCATCGGCGGCATCGCCGGTGGGGTGGCCACCATGCTCCTCATGAGCGTGCTTGTGCTGCCCAAGTCGGCCAGCGTGGAGAGCCTGCGGACGTGAGTCCACGGGATCTCGACCGCCAGACAGCCAGACAGCCAGCAGGGGGGCGGCAGCTTGCAGCAGGCAGCCAGCAGGGCTCCACGCGAGCGAGCCTCGGTCGCAAGACAGTCGGAAGGGAGCGGCAGCCAGCGTGCACCTGGCGGCCGGCAGCGGTGCCCTGGGTTCAAGCTCTGCAGCGGCGTGCAGCCGCGCCTGGCCGTGCCGCCCCAACCGCGCCGCCCGCACCCCCCCCTTCGTTCTGTGCAGGCTGCGCAAGGCTCTCGCCAAGCTTCGGGAGATCAACTCGGTTGCTTGGGGGACGCACCTGCCCGGCCCGGCGGCGGCACAGCAGCGCGCGCCGCCAGGCCGCCCGCCCGCCGCGTTCAAGCGGGGCGCAGCAGGCGACGCGGCGCTGCGGGAGCCGCTGCTGCGGGTGGCAGAGGACGACGGCGATCTGGAGGCGGGCGCTGCGGCGGCGGGGGCAAGCTCAGAGGGAGCTGCCGTGCTGACGCCCGCTGAGCACGAGGCGGCGCTGCTCAAGTCCGAAAAGGTGAGGGGGCACCAAACGCGAGCGTTGCTGCTCGTCGCCGGCCCTGCGTAACTTTACTGTAATGTGTGCAAGCCGAATTCCCTCCACCCAGCAAGTGCCCTCACCTGCTGCTGTGACTGCCTCGCATCCCACACCCATCCTCTTCTATGCGGTTCATTTGAACGGGGAGTCTCTGCTGCTGCCTCCGCCTCCCACGCACCACGTGTTCCCCACACTGCTGCAGGCCCTCACCGGCCTGTTCTTGATTTCTTCTGTGTTTTTACTTCCCTAGCTTAACACACCGCGTGCGCTCCGCCCCGCTGCAGGCCCTGACCGAGCTGTACGCGTTGCTGGACGACTTGGAGGAACAGCTGGGCCTGGCGCAGAAGGAGGCTTGGGTGTGCAGCTGCGGCGGGCGCCCCTTCTTGCTGCCAGGTGCGCCGCGCCGCGCCGGCCGGCTGTGGATGCACATCCCTCTGTGGATGCACATCCCTCTGCGGATGCACATCCCTCTGTCCACAGGGCGTCGCAGCAGCCTCGCTGCTGCACGTCCCCGTACCCTCGCATCCACGCTTGGGGGTGAAGGGAAACGCCCCCTGTTGTCCCCGCCTCGTCACCCCAAGCGCAAGTGCTCCTCCATCACTTAACCACTTGCCTGCTTGTAGATTAGTTGATTAACTAATCGATCGGTCACAAACATCAATTGCCGTCCCTCTCCGCCGTGCAGGCGTGCCCCACTTTGGGGTGAACTCCCGGCATATGCCGTGGGCGGAGCTGAGGAGCATGGCGGTGGCGATCAGGCGAGGACACCTGGGACGCCGCCAGCTGCGGCGCACGTCTGTGCTGCTGCGGCGCGGTCAGCAGGCGCATCGCCCGCCTGCTCAGCGGTGCCCTCTCCGTGCTCCCTGGGCATGAGTGCACACGTGGAGCTGCCCCCCCACGGCCGCCCTTTTTCCCTCCTTTGCCCTCTGCTGGCTGCGCAGGCGCGTGGCCCGCCTGCTCAACACCGCCCTCTTCACGCTCGACGGCTTCCAGCAGCAGCTGCGAGAGGTGGGTGGGCGGGTGGCGGCAGGCACCTATGCACGCATCAGTGCGTGCGCTGGGTTGTCTAGCGAACGTTGCTGTGGTTGGAGACGCCGCCGCATCGCGCCTGGCTCGCTGCCGGCAAGCGAGAGAGGCGCTGCAGGAGAGAACCGACGGTGCGGCATGCAGACCTCAGGCAGGGCCTCGGCGCGACCCAGGGTGCCCCCTGGTCTCCCCTCTCTGCCGCAGGTGCTGGGTCCACTGTACCCCACCGGCCTGCTGCCGCAGCTGGCGGCCAGCGCGGACGCCGCCATCCAGGCGAGCCCATGTGCATTCTGTGTCGGTGCTGTAGTGCTGCCAGTCAGCATGCCCCGGCACGTGGATGCCCAGCGCCTGTTGTTGTGCCGCTGCCCAGCGCACGCGGTGTTGTACGTAATGTTTGTGTGCGTTGATGTGTGTATGCGCCTGCCCCCCCGCAGGAGCTGCACGATGCCTTTCCAGTCGACCGCAGCGCGGGCAGCGCGGGCCTGGCCGCCTTTGCCGCCTGAGTCGCGGCCATGGCGGAGGCTTCGGACCAGCAGCGCCGGCAGGTGGTGCGCGCGCTGCGGCGCTACAGGTGAGCTGCTGCGAAGGAAGATCACGAACAGGCTTTCATTTGAAGTCCACGGGGAGCCAACAGACGTCACATGGGACTGGGCAGGGTGAAGGGACGAAGAGGCTCTGCTTTGGTCCTGTAAGTGGGTGGAGCTTGGGCCGCTGCTGCCGCCCGCCCCATTCACATGCAGCGCCACGCTGCCTGCGCGACCTGGCCTGCGCCCCTCCCGCCCCGCTTGCACCCTGCTGCAGGACGCACACCGCTGCTCGGTCGAGCTGGGCGCGGCTCATCGACGCAGCCCTGCACCCGTCTGCCACCACTCAGGCTGCGGAGCAGCAGGGGGCGATGGCCGGCGGCGCCGGCAATGCGCCCGGTGCAGACGACGCTCCCAACGGTGCGGTCGCGCTAGCGGAGGGCGCCGCTGCGGCAGCCATCCCTGTGGGCAGCCCCGCCCGGTCTCCCGTGCATGCCCGCGAGCCCTCGCTTGCCAACTGGCTGCGGCGCGTCAGCTCTTCAGCCCTGGGCGGCGCCTCAGAAGCAGCAGCAGCTACAGCGGCAGCGCCTGCTGCACTTGTGGCCAGCGGAGCAGCCGAACCCAGCAGCAGCAGCGGCGGCGGCGTAGGTGGCTGGCTGCGCCGCCTGAGCTCACTGCGGGGTGGCACCGACAATGGTTCCGCGGCCGCGCCGGCTGAGGCAGGTGCGGCCGGCGACGGCGCGCCCGGCGGCAGCGAAGGCGACGGCTCCCGCCCGCCCAGCCGCCCGGGCAGCGCCGCCAGCCTGCACGGCAGCCCTTTCAAGGCTGCTGCCGCACGCGAGCGCCCCGGCCTGCCTGCCGTGTTGGATCCCTCCGGCGAGGAGGCGGCTGCAGCAGCGGCGGCGCACGCCGGCGCCGGCGCCGGCGACGAGCCGCGCGGCAGCGACGGCGGCGACGCGGTGCTCCTGTCCCGGGCGTCTGCGCTGGCGCTGGACGGCCGTGGCTCAGCTGGCGTGCCGCTGTCCCTGTTCCCGGAAACGCCAGAGGGCAGGCTGGCGCAGGTGCGCTTGCGGGCGGGGGGGCCTTCTTCTCCCTGCGCCTGCCCTGGCTGGGGGAACTCACAGGTGGTACCCCAAACAAAGCATGTGCTCGCCCCCCCCAACAAGCAATCCCTCGTTCGCTGCGGACGCCCACCCGCCTGCAGGGGGTCCTGGTATTCACTCAACTGCCCGTGCGCTGCCTGAGATTCGCTTACAGTTTCGTTGGAATCCCTCACTCTCACGTCGTGCACTAGCTCGGCTCCCTCCGCCCGCCTGCAGGTGTCCTGGTATTCATTCAACTTCCTGTGTGAGGAGCTGGCGGAGCAGCTGGGCGACCTGCACTCCGCCGCAAATGCTGTGCTGCGCAAGCTCCCGGCGTAGGGCGCGGCGGCCGGGCGACCGGCTGGCAGGTGGTGGCGGCGTCGCTGGGAGGCGGGCGCCACGTCGCGCGCACCGCCAGCGCAGGATGCTGCTGGCCGACAGTGCAGCGGCGGCTGCCTTGTTAGCGCTGGTCCCAGCGGTGAGGAGCTGGTGCACCTGACGCCTACCGTGTGTGCCGGCTCGCATGATGCTTCACAGCTCCCTGCGTTCGAACGATCGACTCAGTCGCAGCTTGCCGAGCCGAGCCGGCAGCGGCATCCGGCAGCTGCGCTGGCCGGCCGACGGCGCCAGCCGTGGCGGTGCTGCTGGCTCCAGTGCTGCATGCAACCTGGGCCAGGGTCCTTACCTGTAGGCGTTCCGCTACACAGTGCGTAACAACAGGCCCTTGTTTGTAACAAAATGGGGCAGGCTGTGCCACAGGCGGCGGACGACGCCGCCGGCGCCGCTGCTGGCTCCACATCGCCAGAGCACCCGCTGCTGACGATGCTTCGGCGGCGTTTCCGCCTGCCGGGGCCACGCACGGAGACGAAGCCACTGCTGCAGCCTGGGGCTGGGCGCGCGGGCGGTCGCCGCCTGCAGCAGCTCACCACCTCGGAGTGCGGCTGCACGTACTTCCCTGACACCACGCTGCGCTCGCGGCCGCCACGTGCGCCTGATTTTGGGGGGCGGGACGGCGGGCGGGCTGGGGCGGGGGGGGGGGGGGCCTGTGCACGCTGCCCTCGACGGCTGCTGGGGGGACGCCTCGGGGGGGACTGGCACTGTTGCATTACTACCCCCCCACGTGAGGCTGCCCTTCACCGCCCTTCACTGCCCTACACCCCAACCCGTTGCCACCAACTGCAGACATTCACTCCAAAAGCGTGTCCAGCTCCGAACGAAGTGAGGCCGGGGGGCAGGCGGCAGCAGCTGCTTGATGCGCGCGTGACGCGTGCCAGCCGCCGCCCGCCGCGCGAGCGCAACGCGCTGCGTGCAGTCCCTCTGCATGTGCGTCTCGCCGCCGCCCTGCTCTTTGTTCGCTCACCTCCTTACCACTGTCTGCGACAGGCACGGACGTGTCATGCTTGGGGCTGCCCTCCTCCAACCGCCTAAAACTGTCCCTCCTCAGGAATGTCCTGCGCCGCACCATGCGCACCCTCCACACCACACCACACCACCCACCCACCCACCCACCGGTCCACCACCGGTCCACCCCACCCACCCACCCGCGCAGACGTCAGCGCCTTCGTTCCAGAAGACTGCTGCGAGGAGTGCCGCCAGGCTCCCTTCGAGTGCAAGTTCTGGCAGCTGGATGTCACAGAAGGAAGCAAAGAGGCAAGGCACAAGGCGGTGTGGGTGGTGGGTGGTGGGTGGGGGTGGGGGGTGGGGGGCGGGGGGCGGCTGGCGCGGAGTCCCCCCGAGCGCCTCCCCACCCCACACCCCCACCCACCCACCCACCCACACCCACGTCCCGCGCCGCCGCCTGCTTACCACTTGCCGACTGTGGTGGGTGCTGCCTGACGACATGCTGCTGGTTTACAAAGACCCTTGGGAGCCTGCCGGATGGAGGGCGGGCTGGATGTGGAAGGAGATAACGACAGGTGTGCATCGCCGCCACGCTGTGCATGCTGCAAAGGCCTGCTGCGCTGCGCTGTGTGAGCGCATGGTGGCCGGCGGCAGGAAGGCGGGAGCGCGGGGTGGGGTGGGGGGCGGGGGCTGGGGCGGGCGGGGGGGCGGCGGCGGCGAGAGGTGACGGGGAGCCGAGCTGGCGGCCCGGTGGCTGATGTTGGAAGGATGTCCCAGCAGGACCTGGTGCTGTGCAGCACCGCTGTAGCGTGAGCATAGCGCAGCAGGGGAAGGTCGGTTGGCAAGGGAACGCAGCATGACAGGAGTCAGCGGTGGGGGCTGTGCCATAACACCGTCAGCTGACTGTGCACCCCCCTGCTCCCCCTCTTCAGGTTTCCCCACCTGTGGCTACTCCTCTCCCCCTGAGGGTCCCTCCCGCCGCCGCCCTCGCCGTCGCCGCCGTCGCCGTCGCCGCCGCCGCCGGAGCCGTCGCCGCCGCCGTCGCCCAAGCCCCCGCCGCGATTGCCGTCTCCGCCGCGACCGTCGCCATCGCCGCCACGACCTCCCCGCCCGCCTCCCTTGCCCAGCCCACCGCCACAGCCTCCCTGGCCGTCCCCGCCCCCCAGCCCACCGCCGTCCCCGCTGCCGCCGCTGCCACGTCCCCCTCGGGCCCCCTACCCGCCCTCACAGTTGCAAGCGCCGGCGCCCCCGCTGCCACCGCCGCCACCGCCTACAACGTGCGTGCCTCTCGTTAGCTCTGCTGCGCTGCGTGCCGCGCTGCGCTGCGCTGTGCTCCCCGCGCCGCTGCGCTTCGCTGCCTGCTACTCTGCGCCGGCTGGGTATTGGGGTGCAGCGCTTGTGCGCGGCACAGTAGCACGTTTGCTGCTCATCACTGACAGCCTGTGTTTTTGTTTTCTGTGATCGTGCACCGGCTGTGAAGCGTCACCGCCGCTGGTTGCAAGGTCACAGGTTGCAACCAGCGGCGGCGGCACACCTTGCAACCAGCGGCGGCGGCGCTTCACAGCCGGAGCGACACCACGTTCGTGCCACCTTCACCCACCCTCGCACCCTGCCGCCCGCCGGTGCCCGCGCAGCCACCGCCTGCTGTCCTCGCCATATCAGCACCCTCGTTGCCTCCCCCAGCCGCAGCCGCAGCGATGTCACACCGCACGTGCACGTGCACGCCCGCAACGCCCCCCCAGGCTGCGTGCCTGGAGCCCGGCGCCGCCGGCGCCGCCGCTGCATGCCGACCTCCAAAGGGCCCTCATCCCTTGCCGCCCCCCCCCCCCCCCCGCTGCAGCCCGGCGCCGCCGGCACCGCCGCCACCCCCCGATGGCTCGATGGTGGACCCCACCAAGCAGACAGGGATCGGGGCGTCCCCGCTGTCCGGTCCGACGATATTCGCAGAGTGCGCCGAGCGAGTGAGCCACTGGGGGGGGGGGGGGGGACCTGTGGACAGCGGGCCCTTGGCGGGCGTGTGGGGGGCTGCGGGTGCACCCCGAGGCTTGATTGAGCAGCAGTCAACGTGGGAAGCTTCTGCAGCTGTTCTGCACGCTTCACCGGCGTGCCGTCGCCACACGCGGCCCCTCCGCACGGCTGCAGGGCGACCTGGGATGCTCCGGCCTGCTGGGCGTGCCGCGGCCCCAGCCGCTCAACGACTACCGGCTGCTGTTCATGATCAAGATGGGCTTGGATTCGTACATGAAGCAAAACAAGGTGCGCCTGGAAAGGGTTGAACCCGTTTCGGAAGCACGCCAGGCTGGGTGGGCCAAGGAAGGGTTGGGCTCGTGTTTGCAGCAACACAGGGTGGTCGAGCAAGCCTGCCCTCAACGAGGGCGAAGGTGGCATGCCGTGCGTGGCACTGGCATGCTTCAAACGGACAGGCGCATTCATGGGCACCACTGTTGCTCGATCGAAACCGCTCAAGCCTGATCGGTTCAATCGAGCCTGACCGGTTTCAATCGAGTATAATCAGCGTTTCTGCTCGATACGCTACTACCGCAGGTGTACGACGTGTGTGGCTCCGACTACCGCCTGTACGCCTCCCCCCTCATCAAGTTCACAAAAGCCTGCATCCAAAAAGTGAACGGCCACAACTGGTTCCTTTCGGGTGAGACACGGCTGCTGTGCTGTGCTGCGCTGTGCCGCGCTGTGCCGTGCGGCTGTTGGTATGCAAGGCGTCAGCTGCTGTGCCTGGCGCCTGTCGGGAGGCGCACCCGGCAGCGTTGTTGCTGGCCTGCCGCTGCCGGCGCATGTTTCATGCTGGCGACTGCTGACATTGCCGGTGCTGCTGCTGCTGGTGGTGGTGGTGCTGCTGCTGCTGCTGCTGCCGCTGCTGCTGCTGCTGCTGCCGCCGCCTACGGGGCTCTTATCTTTGTTGCCACCATGTGGTGTGCACACGGAGACTTGTCGTTCTCTGGTTGTGCCGAGGATGCATGTGTCAAAACGGTTCATGTGTGGATAGTGCATGAATAAAGTACCCTCTTCGTGCCCGCGCCGCCCCCCCCCTGCAGTGCGCATCGGCTATCCCTGCTTCGGGGACCCACGCAAAGTGAACGGAAAGATTGTGGGTTATCCAGCGTTCGGCCGCTGGCGCGTGCACAGGTGGGCCCGACTGCTTGCAACTAGTGCCGCCGCCAATGATCGCACGCGCTGCGCCTGGGTTGCGCACTGCAAACCACAGCACCACGGGCCGCCCCCCTGTGCACCAGCCTCCCTGTGCACCAGCCTCTCTTTGCATCGCTCCTGCGTCTGCCTGTGCACAGACGAGGCACCCGCCCCCTGCTTTCCCTCCATGCCATGCAGCCTGTACGTTTGAATGTACCAGCGGTCGCCTGCCTTTGGCCAGCCGCAGCCCTACGAGGTCACCGAAGTGTACCGCTTTTAGCCAGCAGGGGGGACACTCCCCCCCCCCCCCCCCTCCGTTTTGAACGATTCCCCCCCGTTCGTTGACACACGCACCGCGTCCCTCTTCTCTTTCATGGTCGACTACAGCAGTAGCTTTGCCCCTGGCACAGGGCTGCCGCTGCTCGTCCACCTAAGCAAGCCTTCCCCCACTGGGTCCCGGCTCGTGCCCCCCCCCCTCCCCGCTCGCACGTCCTCCACCTTTCACGATTCTTTTTCCGCCGTGCGCGCGCCACCCCGCTCGCACTTGTATTGCTTACTCGCACTTTGGCATCCCCTTTCCTGTCCTCGTTGGCAGGCTCAATCCTCCCCCTCTTGTTCAGCACCCCCCCACAGTAAGCCAGTAAGCCCTTCCCTTCTCCCTTCGTACTTCCCTTCCTCGCCCCCTGCAATTGCCGGGCACATGGCCTACCACAGCAGTCCACAGCTTGACCCCTGCATACGTACATGCATGCAGCTGCGGCAGGAGCGCCTTCCGGGCGGCCACGCTGTGCGACCCAAACCGAAGGCTCTCCCATCCTATTCAACCCTCTGCAATCCGTACCACGTGTCTCTCGACCACTTTGAAAAAAATGCGTCACGAGCGCAGCGAATGTTAATAATCAGGAGTGCATCAGATATCATCGAGGGCAATCATGGGTTCTCGTCGTTGCTGTCGGCACGCAAAGCCAGGTGGCCGGCTCATCTCCGTTGCTGCGCCGTGCCGTCCGTGGCGCCGCCCGCGTCGCTGCCGCCGCCGCCAGCCAGCAGGCCGCCGCCGCCGCCGCCGCCGCTGCCGCCGCCCTTTGCTGGCGGCCACCACCAGCGCTTGCCCGTCGCCTCCCCGGGCGCATGCTGCCCCTCCCGCGCCGGCGGCGACGCCCGCAGCGGGTGCGCCTCTGTGTTAAGCACCCACTCGTCCATGTTGAAGGCATCGTCCTCGCTGCAGCACAGGGGGGGAGGGGCGGCGCCAGCGGGGGGGCGAGCGAGTTGCAGGGGAGGGTCGCAGTCGGTGCCTGCAGGCAGCCTGGGTGACCGCTGCCCTGAGCATTCATACCAAAGAGGCACGCTGGCTGCTCCCTCCCACCTGAACAGCAGCCACAGGTACTTGAGGGTCTCTGCCAGGAAGAAGGACTGCATGGTGTCGTCCCGCTTCGGCTCTGCCAGCCGCACGTCCTTCAGCCCCGCGTACCCTGCTTCCACCTGCGCCCACCAACAGCAGTTTCGGGTTGATTTAACAGCACACGTTTGCAGTAGGAGAGGACTTTTGAAGTTGAGAAAGCACTGCTCGGGAGGGCGGGGGGCACGGCGGTCGGCGCGAGGCTTGCGCCGCGACTGGCATTCGCGGGTGGGGCACGGAGAAACGCTGGGTTGGTGGGAGGGAGCAGCGAGCATCAGCCAGGAGCCAAGGCAGCGGCGTGCGCCAGCCAGGAGGCGGGAGCAATGAGCGTCGGTAAGGAGCCAGAAGGACGGACCCGGTGTCCCGAAGCCCCTCGCCCACCCGCCCGCCCGCCCACCTTGCAGTGCTTCTCAAATGCCTGGAAGATGTGCCAGCCCCACGTGCGGTACCGCCAATCATGCGTCAGGCGCCACATGTACCTGCCGAGAAGGTGGGGAGAAGCCAGGCTGAATGAGCGGCGCGGCGGGGCGGGGGCTGCGGCAGGGTGGGGCAGGGCTGGGCGGGCGGAGCAGGAGACCAAGCAGGCTCGTAGGCGGGCGCGCAGGCGGGAGGGCGCTGCCGAGAGGGCATTGGCAGGCGGGCGGGGGAGGCACAGAGCCTCCTCACCACATGGCCTCCAAGGCTTCGGGGCGCAGCAGGTTGAAGGCGGCGCCGGGGCGCATGCCGCTCGGCCCAAAGTTGACGTACTCGGGGGACAGCCCTGCACCCACGACCAACGGAGGGTCGAACACAGGAGAGCGTGATGAGGGGGGAATTGCGTGGCGGCGGCGGGGGGGGGGGGGGGGGGGGGCGGGGCGGGGGGCCAGGCCGCACGCCTCTCCAGCCCGACAGTTCACAAATTCGGGGGACAGCCCTGCGGGATGGTGGGAGCAGGGGGGCGATGCCGGAGCAGGCTGAACCACACCGGCACAGCGCACGCAGACGGCGCGATTGCTGCGTGCAGCACTGCGACAGCACTGCGCAATAATAATTGTAATTATTACCCTGCATCGCTGGCCTTTACGAGACCTGGACAGGGGGTGGTAGGACACCAGCAAGGCTCGAGCAGGCCCGGCAGGCCCCGCCACCCACCACAGGGCATGCGGTGGTACATCTGCCAGCAGGTGTTGGTGAGCTCCCCCGCCAGCTGCAGGTACCGCTCCGCCTTCTGGCCCTGCATTCGCCGCAGGCACAGCATGCGCAGCGTGTGAGCGTCGCACGCATAGCAGGAACAGAGCAGGACCGCATGCCAATGCTGCATGCGTGGGACAGCCCGGGATGCGTGCGAGTGGTGAACGGACAGATCGCGAGCGGGCTGTACTGCCGCCGCCGCTGCGACTGCAGGCGGAGGCAGCGACAACCCTGCGGCTGCGTGCGCACCTGCACCGCCCCAGAGTGCGCCCCCAGCGCCAGCATGCCAGGCACGAAGCACACGAGGTGGTCGAACTTGTGTTTGATCGTCCTGTGAATGAATGGACGAACCAGGGGAGGGAAGGGGGGAGCCAGTTGATCGGTTGATGGAGGAGAGATGAGGGAGGGTCGCCGTCCCGTCGGGGCCCCCACACTTGCCGACCGGCTGAAGGCCCTGGCAAAGGTGGCAGGCGCAGGGCGCGCGGGCGCGCCCCCTCCTCTCACCGACCGCATGTGCAATGCACGCGTGTACCCCCTGTCTCACCGGTCGTACTCAGCAATGTAAGTGAGGCCATCCTTGCTGACCATCACCAGCTTCTCTATCATGTCGTCCATCGCCTGCAAAGGGTTCGTTCATTCGGCATTCGTCAAATCAAGCAACCAGCAAGCGATCAATCGTAAAAGGGTGGGACGGTCCCGAGTTCCTCTATCAACTCGGCCACCGCCTAGCACACTGCAGCTGGGCAGCATGAGGGGGGCGACACCCTGGCGCAGGCTGCCGCTGCAACGGGGAGGACAGGTTTGAAGGAGCGCCACCCCTGCTGACCACCCCTGCCACCCACCCGCTCCCACATCTGGCGGTACATCTCGTCCCCTTTTCCTTTCACGATCCACATCTTGAGCAGGTACTCGTAATAACTGCGTCATGGGTGGGTAGGTGGGGTGTGTGTGGGGTGTGGGGGTGTGGGTGGGGAGGGGGTGGGGTTGTGGGGTGGGTGTGTGTGGGGGGGGTGGGGGGTGGGTGGGGGGTGGGGGGTGTGGGTGTGTGGGTGTGTGGGGGTGGGGTGGGGTGGGGGGGACAGGAGGGGTTGAACACCGTGAAGGCGCGAGGAGGCCATCGCATGCACATGCGCATGCGTGACGTGCCCTGCCCCTCCACCCAGGGCTCGGGCGGCAGCGCGAAGGCACGCCGCACAGCCGCCGCGCGGCGCCTGCCCGTCAACAGCCCCCCTCCGTCCTGCTGCTGCCCACCTGTCTCCCAGGGCTCCCAAGGACACGCGGCGCGACGTGAAGTTGCCGGTCTGTGGCGAGATGAAGAGCGGCATGAGGCCCTGCAGGTCGGGGGGGGTGGGGGGTGGGGGGAGTGGGGGGGGAGCAGGAGGGAGGGACAGCTCAGGCGTGTGTGAATGGCAGGCTGCAGGCTTGACCACGGTGGGTGTCAGGCACGAACGGCGGTACAGGCGTCAGGACGGCGCGGCCGCGCGTTCCCTGCGAGCCCTGCCTGCCAGCCCGCCCGCACCCCCGCCACATGGCGACGCCCGCGGCGCGCACCGTCTTGGGCCAGTGGGTGTGAAGGTGGCGGATCGTTGCCTCTGCTAGGTCGGTGTAGGTGGCGTTGCCGGTGGCCTGCAAGGGGGACGAGCGGGGGGAGGAGGTGCCAGGCAGGCGGCGGCAGTGGGGGCCAGCGCACGCCTGGCGCACGTGTGCATTCCAGCACAGCTCGCAGGGCATGTGCCGCGCTTCTACGCAACCAACAACAACCGTGCCGCTTTGCCCGCCGGGCCACCTGCGACAGCCGCCAGAACTCCAGTTGGTGGGTGCCGAACTCGGCCAGGGTGGAGGCCCTGGGCAAAGGGCGGGAGGGGGCAGGGGCAGGAGGAGGGGAATGGGTGAGGTCTCGCAGACGAGGGGGCGGGGTGGCGCGCCCGTGTTTCCGAGCTGCAGCAGGGGGCGCATGTGGAAGCAACACGCTGTGCAGCGCGTTGTTTCGCTCACTTGTGGTTCCAAGCGGGGTTCTTGGCCTCCATTGTCGCCAGGTTGACTATGTTCAAGGGAATGCCGCTGGGGGTGGCGTAGGCGGGCAGCAGCCGGTGCGCCACCTCCTGCGCCCTGCACCAGCACGCGGCAAGAGCGTGTGTGGGGGGGGCAGCGAGCCTTCAGGGGCGTGCAGATACGCCTGCATGCTTGAGTCACATCCCACCTGCAGCACGCATCAGCAACGCCCATTCACCGCCACCCCCGCATCTCTGCATGCCTTCCACGTGCCCCACGCGCACCGCTCCAGCATGCGCTTGTCGCCCGTCAGGTCGTAAGCAGCCAGCGTGCCGCCGACCACCCGGATGATGCTCTCGAAAACCGAGGCGTCAAAGGAGGCGTTGACCGGCATCTGCGTGCGCACCCATTCCGCCGCGCGCTCGTACTCCTCGCCCAGGCCTGCGGTGGTGCGGGAGCGCACGGTGGGCGGCAGGCAGGCAGCAAGCCATGCAGCGGCGGCTTCGCTGCCTCTTGACGCACACCTCTCCAGGCACCGCCGCTTCCTCCAATCCGCCCTGCCAGCGGGTAGCACCCCCCCCCCCGGGCCCACTCAGCCGCCACTCTACAGGCAGCGGGCCACGCGCTCTGCTGTGCTCTGCTGTGCCACCCACCCATCATGTGCAGCGTGTCCAAAGCGTCCACCATCGTGGCGCCCAGCCCTCCGAACGAGTCCTTGCCGCTCTTGGTGAGCGGGCAGAGCTCGTCGCGGCCCCACGCATACCGTTCGTACCCCGCCCACGCGTGCTGCATCGCTGCGCGCACGGCGCCGCGGCGCCTGCGGCAGCCAGAAGGAGGGGAGGGTCGAGGGAAGGTGAGGCGATGCAGAAGGTTGCAAGGGCGACTCCCCATGCAGCTGGAGCCCAAGCAACGAGTGGCCGCTGGCACGGCTGAGCCCTGTCTGTCCACGGGAGGCGCACCTCCGACCTGCAGCAAAAAACATTGGCAAGCCGTTTGCAGCGCCTGAACGCCGATCGACAGCCTGCTTGCAGCACCCACCTGCCCAGCTCCTCTGCGCTCCACTCCTCCACCGCCGGCTCCGGCTGCGCAGGGTACGCCATGCCAGCCGCCGCGCGGGCGGCGGCGCGCTGCGCTGCGCGCTCTGTAGGCGAGCCGCCGGCGTCGCCAGCCACCCCTGCCGCACGCGCCGCCGCCTGCCGCTCCTCCTGCAGGCGTTGCGCAAACTTGGAGGGGGGCCTGCTGGCCGCGTCGCCTCTGGTAGCGCTGCCCAGCTGTACTCCCCGACGGTCGCCAAACAGCGAGCCCACCGCCTCGCTGCCGCTGCCACCACCGCTTTCCGCCTCTGGCGCATGGCCGCCGCCGCTGCCGCTGCTGATGTGGTGGTACTCCGTCACTACTTGCAGCCCCTCGTCGTCATCCTGCGCCCAAGGGAGGCAGCAGGATACAACTTGGCAAGTGCAGGATGGCAGGTGGCGGAGGCGGCGGCGGCGGCGCGGGCACCTGTGGCGCCGGCGCCAGGCAAGCGGTATCACCTCTGCGTCGGCAATGCGGTTGTGGAGCAACACGCAGCTGCCTGCTACGACGACCAGCAGCGCCAAGGCCTGCAGGGCGGGGGCAGCAGTGCACTTGAGCGCCGCGTTCCAGGGAGGCTGCGTGAACGCGCGCTGACGCCGCTGCACCTCAACGCTGACCGCTCCCAGACTCGCTTACAACTGCGGCAGGGCGCCCCGCGCTGCGTGCCAGCCGCCGAGCGGCCGTCAAGCTGCTGGCGCTGGGAGAGCGCCGTGTAGACACGGGAAGCATCGTGGCCGCCGCCATTGCGCGGGGCGGGGCGATCCGGGCGGCAGGAGCCCAGGGACCTGTTGTACGCCGACGGCGCGCACGCGTGGCGCCGCAGCCGACGGCCTACCGCACCCCCAGCAAATCAGGCACCTGCGAGCGCCTCCAGGGATAGCAGCGTACACAGCAGGAATGGCGGCACTCCTACAATCGTGTAATGCAAGGTCAGAGTTCTCAGTGCAACACCAATTCGACTGCGCAGACCTGCCGCCGCATGCCTGCGGGTGTGCCGCTGTTGCCCCTCGCAACCACCCTTGCTTCGCCTCGGGCAGCGAGCGTTGGTTGGTCACGTCGCACGCTCACTCTTCGGTGCCTCGCCTCATCAGCAGTTCCGGACTAGCAACAGCAGCAAAAACTCATGCCCGATTGTTGTGCTGGATGGGAAGGCGGAGCGGCACTTTAAACGCTATCGTTGCGGCAGTGCTTCATGAGAATAGCCTGCGAGCCCCCGCGGGAATGGCTTGGGCATGCCGTCTGTTTGCGCAGAACATCCACGCCACCCCAATTGTCAAACACAGTCCGTAGACAAACCCTGCACCAGGCTAGCACCCACGAGCAGTGGCGCTGCGGGCCGCACGCCTGTCGTCGCGCTTCGCCACCTGCGCGCCGCCGCCGCTCAAATCCTGGGCACCGTCGCCTCGCGCTCGTTCGTTCCGCCACGAGCACCCACGATGGCGGCAAAACCTCTCACGTTTGATGAGCTCCTGGAGGCCCTCTCCGGCCAGCGGGAGCTGCCACCGTCTCGCACCCTGGCCTACAGCCTGCCGCTCAGCACCGAGCAGGTCTCAGCGCTGGTGCCGCTGCTGCAAGACTCTGATGAGCTGGTCGGGCTGAAGCTACGCGGTTGCCGGCTCGAAGACGAGCACTGTGAAGCCCTCAGCCGCTCCATTTCTTTCAATACCTCGCTGCGCTACTTGGACTTGCGGGACAACAGCATTGGAGATCTCGGTAAGCTCGGCCGTCGCCGCCGCCAGCTGCCGGCTGCCGCTCGCCGCCGCCGCTCTCTCGACGCCGTCGCCTTCCCTGTACTCCCTGCAGGCGCGCGGTTGCTCACCAATGCGCTGCGGTCCTTCAATGAGACGCTGGTGTCCCTGGACCTGACGGGTGAGGCTTCCACGCTTGTGCTCCGACGTTCCTTCCGCACGCTGGCAGCGCTGTGCTGGTGCGCAGCATGCCGGCCGTCCCCACCGCCCACTCTCCTCACCCACCCACCCAGCCGCCCCTCTGCACCCTCCCCTTACTCTTGCCACCCAGGCAACCCCGTGATGATGGAGTGCCCCGAGACTGTGCAGGAAATCGCGGCGTTCACAGCGCGCAACGAGCAGAGCCGCAGCCGCGGCGGCACGCCGCCCACGACCTCGCCCCGCAACACGACGCTGGTGGGTGCCCGCCGCCCGCCATCGAAACAGACCCCGAGCCTGCTTTTGAACCTGCCTCCTCCAAGTGCGCCCCAACGGGACTGCACCCAGTCTGCGACTCCCTCCAGCGGTTGCCCTCCTGCCCCTCCTTACCCCACCCAGGCGTGCATCCAGGAGGTGCCGCCCGACACGCCCGCTGGGCGCACCCGCATCACCGTCGCCGACGCCCAGCTGGAGCAGAGGTGCGTGTGGAATAAACCCCTCACTGCAGCCGATGTGCGTCTGGATTCACAAGTTCTCCAGGTTGTGGACGCCCTCTGACGGCAGGGAAGGGAGGGGTCGAGCATGGAAGGCTGCCGAACAGATGCGTGATCGGCTGCCACCAGTCACGCCTGGCTCTTTGCACACCTGGCGGACGTGCCCCGCGTACGTATATACCCCCCCCCCCCTTCCCCCCCCCACACACCCCACACCCCACCACCACACTCCCACCACACACACACCCCCCACCCCCCCACCCCCCCACACCCACACCCACACCCAATACCCACACACCCACACCCACACACAGGTTCCAAGAGCTGGAGCACCAGCTGGAGATCCACGCCGCAGAGGCGGCCGACCTGCGCGACATGGGCGCTGGGCTGGCGGAGTACCGGGCGCAGCTGGGCGTGGCCAGCCAGCAGGTGGGGTGGTGGTGCTCCTTGGCGTGCGCTCCGGGTGGGGCGGGCAACGGGAGCGGTTGATTTGTTCACAGTTCGGCAGGGCGAGCGATGGGAGCAGGCACCACACGTGTGATGCAGCTGAGCTGCCCAGCTGCCCATCGTCTGAAGCCCCCCCTGCCTGCCTGCCTGCCCTCTCAACCCCTCAGATGGCCATGGTGCTGGAGCTGCTGCAGGGAGATGTGGAGGCCATCAAGTGGGTTGATAAGGGGCGGTGTGCATTGGCTTTGGTTGCGCTGTGGCCTGTGGCGGTGAGCTCGCTCTGCGCGTGTGTCTGTTCATCTTCCGGGGTTGTCAAACGTGCTGTGCAGGGCACGGCTGGCAGAGGGCAGCGATCTGCAGGGCGGAGCTGCGGGCGCCGCGCTGCAGCAGCAGCTGGCCGCGCTGCAGGAGGCGGTGGGGCGGCTGGCGGCGCGGGTGGACGCCGGCAGCGCGGTGAAGCAGCAGGCCTCGGTCAGCCAGCGTGCAACAAAGCACGACATCGACTTGCTGGTGGACGCTGTGCAGGTAGGGAGCGCGCAGTGGGGAGGGCGGGCTTGCAGTGTGGTCGTCGTTCGTGCACCGCCATTGCTGCATGGCTTATGGCTCGACAGCGACACCAGCCTCGCCTCTCTGTACAGCACTGGCCCTGCTCTGCCAGCGCACAGCTACGTGCTGCAGCCTCCCACATCACCCGCCAAAGCCGCAAACCCGGACCAACAACGCTTCCACTTCCTCCTCGTCCTGCCTGCCTGTGCCGCCTTCCTGCAGAACCTGGAAAAGAAGGTGGAGCAGGTGGAGAGCAAGGCTGCCAAGGGGCAGGCGGCGGCGGCAGTTACGGAGGCCAAGAAGGAGGCCGCAGCTGCGCTGGCGGCGGCCAGCAAGGTGGGTCTGCAGGCACCTCCCTTCCCGCACATGACAGCCTTCTTCGCTGTGCTGGCTGCATGCGCCACCACCACATTCACAGGCACTGCAAGGGAACGCATCTGCGGGAGTGGCGGTAGGGTGGTCGAAGACTGGTTTGACCGACATGGCTGCTATTTGAAGGATGGCGCTCACCGCTCCCCTGGAGATCCTGCAGGCCAGCGGCGAGGCCGAGGCGGTGGCGGCCAGCCTCAAGTCACTCAGCCAGGGCCTGCAGGGGCTGCAGGCGGAGATGGCCAGCGTCGCCGCCGGCTCGGCGGGCACGCAGGTGCAGGCGGCGGGCGCTGCAGAGGCGGTGGCCTCCCTGGAGCAGCAGGTAGGCTGGGTTGGATGAAGGGCCCTGGTCGAGCGTGCAGCGCAGAGCTGCCTCCGCCTGTGGGGCGCATGGATCCCAGCGCAGCAGCGTACGCTGCCCTGCAGCGGGTGCGCCCTGCCATACGCTAGCCACAGCGCTGTATCCCTGCCATATGCTATATCACTGCCGCTGCAGATGAGCAGCCTGCAGCTGAGCCTGGACGCGCTGGAGCAGGCGCTGGACGCTGCAGACAGCGGGCGCCAGCTGGCAGAGCTGCAGGCGCACCTGCAAGCGCTGGCCGACATGCAGGAGCAGTCGGCGGCGGCCGCCGCTGAGACGGCTGGGCAGCTGCGTAGCGACCTGCGGGCGGTACAGAAACATGCCGCCACGCTCGAGACGGGCGCAGCCGACCTGCAGGCGGCTCAGCAGGAGCAGGCGGTCGCGCTGGCCGGACTGGCGTCAAGCGCAGCGCTTGAAGATGTGCACCGCGGCATGGCAGCGGCGCTCGAGGCGGCTGTCAGCAAGCTCCAGGCTGCACAACAGGAGCATGCACAGGCGCTCGGCTCGCTGGCCTCTGCTGCAGCGATCCGGGAGCTGCAGCACAGCACCGCTGCGGCGCTCGAGCAGGCAGTGAGCAAGCTGCAGGTGGCACAAGCAGAGGCAGTGACTGGCCTTGCCCCGACGGCGGCGCTGGAGGAGCTGCAGCGCAGCACGGCAGCGGCGCTGGCAGAGGCAGTGGGCCGGCTTGAAGCCGTGCAGACCGAGCAAGCAGCAGAGATGGCCAGCCTCGCCCCGGCAGCAGCGCTTGAGGAGCTTCGGAGCAGCACTGCGGCGCTCGCAGAGGCAGTGGCTCAGGTGCAGGCGGTGCAGCAGGGGCACGCCGCGTCACTGGCCAGCCTGGCGCCAGCTGCATCAGTTGAGCAGCTGCAGAGCGAGACAACGGCGCTTGGGGACTCTGTCAGCAAGCTGGAGGCAGCGCAAGCAGAGCATGCAGCGGCTCTGGCCAGCCTGGCGCCAGCCACAGCGCTGGAAGCGCTGCAGCGCAGCACCAAGGCGGCGCTTGAGGAGGCAGTGGGCAACCTGCAGGCAGTGCAGGAGGACCAGGCGGCGTCTTTGGCCAGCTTCGCCCCGGCGGCAGCTGTTGAGGACCTGCAGCGCAGCGTGGCTGCAGCGCTCGAGGCAGCAGTGGGCAAGCTGCAGGCGGCGCAGGCTGAGCAGGCGGCGATGCTCAGCTCGCTCGCCCCTGCTGCAGCGATTGACGATCTGAAGCATAGCACTGTGGCGGCGTTGGAGGGCGCAGTCAGCAAGCTCTGGGCAGTGCAGCAGGAGCAGGCGGCGACGCTCGGCTCTCTGGCACCGGCAGCAGCGCTCGAGGAGTTGCAGTGCAGTACAGCTGCGGCGCTGGCAGAGGCGGTGGCTCAGATGCAGGCTGCGCTGCAGGAGCATGCGTCGGCAGTGGCTGGGTTGACGCCGGCAGCAGCGGTGGAGGAGCTGCAGCGCAGCACGGCGGCAGCGCTGGACGCGGCCATCCGCGAGATGCAGGCGGCTCAGTTAGAGCAGGCGGCAGCGCTCAGCTTGCTGGCACCCACCTCTGCTGTGGAGGAGCTGCAGCGCAGCACCAAGGCGGCGGTGGAGGAGGCTGTGGGCACGCTGCAGGCTGCTCAGCAGGAGCAAGCGGCTGCCCTGGCCAGCTTGGCGCCGGCAGCGGCTCTCGACGACCTCCGGCGCGGCACTGCGGTGGCTCTGGCGGAGGCAGTGAGCAAGCTGCAGGCGGCACAGGAGAAGCAGAAGGCGGCCCTGGCCAGCTTGGCACCAGCAGCAGCTGTCGAGCAGTTGCAGAGCACCACCACGGCGCAAGGGCAGACCATCAGCAAGCTGCAGGCAGCTCAGGCGGAGCAGGCAGCCGCGCTGCAGTCTCTGGCATCAGCAACAGCTGTCGACGAGCTGCAGGGCAGCACCAATGCAGCGCTGCAGGCAGCAGTCTGCAAGCTTCAGGCAGCACAGGCAGAGCAGGCAGCCGCCCTGGCCGGCCTGGCCCCAGCAGCAGCTGTCGCAGAGCTGCAGCGCAGCATGGCGGCATTTGAGGAGGGAGTGGCCGAGGTGAGGGCAGCGCAGGCGGAGCAGACGACCGCCCTAGCCGCCCTGGCCCCGAGTGCAGCACTGGAGGCGCTGCAGCGCAGCACCAAGGCGATGCTGGAGGAGGCTATTGGCAAGCTGCAGTCAGCGAATGCAGAGCAGGCGGACGCCCTCACGTCGCTGGTGCCGGCGGCGGCTCTGGAGGAAGTGACGCAGGCAGTCTGCGCAGAGCAGGCAGCCCAGTCAGAGCAGCTGGCAGCGCTGCAGGCATGCCTAGCAGCGCAACCTGCACCCTATGACGACACCGCGCTGACGGCACGGGTGGAGGCAGCGGAGGGCAGTCTCCAGCAGGCTGTGGTGGCGCTGGCTGCCCTCAAAGCCGAAGGCCTGGGCCAGCTGCAGCAGGAGGTGCAGGCGCAGCTGGCAGGGCTGGCGGCGGAGCAGGCGGAGGGGGATGCAGCAGTGGCTGCACTGCAGGAGGCTGTCGGCAGGCAGCAAGCAGCTGTGGCGCGTCAGGTGGCAGAGGTGGGGGCTGCAGCGGAGGGGCAGCGTGCTGCCGCGTCTGAGCAGCTGGCAGCACTGCGGGCAGAGCACGAGGCGGCAGTGGCTAAGCTGGCGACGTCCAGCGCCCTGGACAAGCTGCGCCGCAGCAGCAAGGAGGGGCTGGAGGCGCTGGCGGCCGAGCTGGCGGCCGTGCAGCAGCTTGCAGCAGCGCAGGCAGGCCTGGAGGCGCGCCTGGCAGCGGCAGAGGCTGCTGCGCACCAGGCTACCAGCGGACAGGCTGCCGTGACGGCTGCAGCCGCCGAGGAGCTCAGCGCCCGCGCCCCGGCCGCAGCGTTGGCTGAGCTGCAGCAGCGGTGCGAGCAGCTGGCGTCGGCAGCAGAGCAGCAACGCGGTGCTGCGGCAGAGGCAATGGCTGGGCTTGAAGAGTGCATGGCTCGGCACCAGGCAGCAGTGCGCGGGCAGTATGCTGAGCTTCAGGCAGGGCTTGCGGCGGTGCCAGTGTTCGACGACAGCGAGCTTTGCTCCAGCATGGCCGCTGCACAGGCTGCTGCAGCTGAGCGGGCGGCGGCACTGCAGGTCAGCATTGAGCAGCTTCAGGCAACTCAAACGGAGCAGGCGGCAGCCCTGGCCAGCTCAGCATCAGCAGCGGCGCTTGAGGATGTGCGCCTTGGCATTGCCGCGGCGTTGAAGATGGCTGTCGGCACGCTGCAGACTGCTCAGCAGGAGCAGGCAGCTGCCCTGGCGAGCCTGGCGCCGGCAGCGGCGCTCGAGGCGCTCGAGGCGATGCAGAGCAGCACGACTGCGGCACTGACAGACGCAGTGGGCAAGCTGCAGGCGGAACAGGCGGCGGCCATCAGCTCGCTGGCTCCGGCGGCAGCGCTCGAAGAGCTGCGCGGCACGGTCGAGGCGCAGCAGGCAGCAGCAGCGGAGCACGCAGTCGCTGCCGAGAGCAAGCTGCTGGCGCTGCAGTCTGGGGTGGAGGCGCATGAGGCCGCCACGGCGCAGCAGCTGGCGGCAGCCGACGCGCAGCAGAGTGCAGAGCTGGCAGCTGTGCGTGCGCAGCTGGATGAGGTTGGCGGCCGCGTGGTGGCGGTACACGCGTGCATTGATGGCGGCCTAGCAGAGGTGCGCGGTCTGTCAGAGCGTGTGGAGGCGTGCGAGGCAGCCCAGGAGGAGGAGGTGGAGCATACGGCGGCGGCGCTGGCAGACGTGAATGCAGCGCTGGGTGGCCTGGCCAGCAGCGAGGAGCTGGCCGCCGTGCACAGCGGCCTGGAGGCACAGTGCGCAGCGCTGGCAAGCGACGCAGCGGCCAGCAAGGCCGCCGTAGAGGGCAGGCAGGCGGCGGCGGCGGAGCAGATGGCGGCGCTGCAGCTCACCGCGGTGCGTGCCGCCGAGAGGCTGGCGGCCCTGGAGGCGACTGCTCCCGAGCTGGCGCCAGCTGGCGCTGTGCGCGAGCTGCAGGACATTGTGGCAGACGCCCAGTCGCTGGCCCAGCAGGCGCTCGAGGCGGCCTCGCAGGTGGGAGGGGTGGTCGTCGCTAGCAGGAGCGGCCTGCCTCGAGCCTGCCGGTGGAGCTTGCATTGTGTCGAATGCAGGCCAGCCCACCGCACCGCTGCTGCCGCTGCGATCGCGGTGCTGCTGCTGTGGCGGCGGCGGTTTTGTTGGTACACAGCTCACCCAGTCGTTGCCCTTGCCCCCGTTGCTGCAGGGCATCACCGCCGAAGCGGCGGCAAATGTGGCGCAGGCAGCGGTGCGGCCGCTGGAGGAGCGACTGACGGCGGTGCTGGCGGCGCAGGAGCTGCAGGCGGCAGCGGCGGCGCTGGCAGCGCAGGAGGCCGCGGCAGGCGGCGACGGCCTGGCGCGCCTGCGGGAGCGTGTGGACTCGTTGGCTGATGCCCACGTTTCCCTGCACGGCTCTGTGGCAGACATGCGGGCGTCTGCGCTGGCGCTGGCAGCTGCTGTGGCGCAGGGCACTGGCTGCGGCGCCGGTGCAGACGCTGCAGCAGCCGGCCCGGCAGTGGCAGCGCCTCTGTCGGCACTGCGTGGCCTGCGCTCCAGCTTTGCCACTCCCCTGCAACTGAGCGTGGCGGGCATGGCGGCTGAGGCGCCTGGCGCTGGCATCGGTACGTGTGATGGGGGAAGTGGGAGCAGGCTGCTGGTGTCTGTCGCTGTCAGCTTCTCGTGCGCCGCTGCAGGTTGAAAGCTGCGGGGCGCTGCTGTGTTTTTTGCTTGCGTTGCTTCGCTTCACACCCTTGGTGCCCTCTTGCTTCGTCCTCCTCCTGCAGCGTCCTTTGCGCTCGCGGATATCAGCGACAGCGAGGACGAGGATCAGCCAGCTGCTGGCAAGCGTGGCGCAGCGGCCGTGCGCTCTGGGCCGTCCGCGCCCGAGCTGTGCGCGGTTGTGGTGGTGCAGGGGCGGCAGGTTGCAGAGCTCCAGGGCGTGGTGGCGGACCAGGCGCAGCGCATCGTGCAGGTGCGCCGGGAGGTGGGTGGGTGGGTGTGTGTGGGGGGGGGGGCCCTGAGGAAGGGTGGCCAGCCAGCCTGCAGCCGACCAGCATAATCGGCTGGTGCATGCCCAATCCGCTGCCGCTGCGCTGCAGCCTCGACGGGAGCGTGCGGGTGCCCTACAACTGCCTGCAGCTCGCTCACCCTCAGAGGTGCCCCATCCCACGTGGCCCCTCTGCTGCAGCTGGAGAGCGAGCTCGCCGGCCTGAAGCGCCTGCTGTTGAGCGGCACACCGCTGGGTGCTGCCTCCGGCTCTGCAGCGGCGGCCATGCTGACGCCGGCCAGCCAGCTGTGGTTCGACGCCGACTCTGGTGCGTGACGGGCTTGAGGACAGCGGAGCAGGGAAGGGCGCGCTGAGCATCAGGCAGCGGTGCTGCAGTGCTGGCGTGCCAGCGGAGCACAAGAACTCGATCTTCCCTGCTTGGCTGTGTGCTGCAGTGGCGGGTGGCACCCCTGACACAGCCATCTCCAGCCAGCGCCTGCTGGCCACACCTGGCTCTGGCGCCACCCTGGAGCGCCAGTTCACCCAGGCACGAGTCAGCACAACGATGCATGCAGCTGGTGCCGCCGCTGCGCCGGTTGCCGCTTCGCCTGCCAGCAGTTGCTCGTGCCGCTCGCCGCTTTGCTGCCAGTTGCTGCCCGCCGATGCCTCACCTGACGCCCCTACTGTCGCTCACTTTCTTGCAGGCGGCAGCGTTGGTGGCAGCGCCACACGAGCTACACGACCGCACCAACCGTCCGGCAGGCGGTGCCAACGGCCAGCCGCTGGACGGCAGTAAAGCCAAGGTCAGCGCTGCCAAGCCCTCTGCCAAGCCCGCTGCCAAGCCCGCTGCCAAGCCTGCTGCCAATCCCAGCGCCAAGCTGGTGGCTTGAGGTGCCGGCTGCCGGAAGGTGGCAGCACCAGGGAGTGTGCACACGCAACACATGCAGCGCCGCAGCACACCGCCCTCCTCATTAGCGTGTTTTCTCATGCCTGCTTGTTTTCCATGCCTGCTAGTTCTCCTGCCTTGCGTAGTGTGGCGTGTATGCAATGCTTTGCCCACGGTCGAATGAATCCTGGCAGCGCCAACAGGATATCGAAGAGCACAGCAGCATACAACAGAAATGCGCATGGCCGGGCTGGGGGCTGGCCTGGCGCATTCATGGTCCGCTATCACAGCGCAGGCGCTGTCAACGTGAAGAACTGGCAGCAACAGTTGCGCATGAGCAAGCAGCATTGCCAGTGTGCGACGGCTGCTGCTGCAACGAGGCTGCACGACTGCCGCTGCCGACCGCCGAGCATGCTGCGACGGCGCATGGGAGCACAGCCCAACGCCTCCCGTCGCTCTCTGCCGTCGTGATCGCACCTGTTGTTCCACCCTCAAATCGTGCCGCGCGCCGTTGCCCGCTCCCGCAGCCTCGGCAATCGCCCCGCCCGTCGCTTTCTGGCCTCGGCTCGGCGTTCCCCCGCTGCGCCCCCCTCAGGCGCAGGCGCGCGCCAGGACGCCGGGTTTCGGTCCCCAACATGGGGAAAATACTAGACGAGCCGCGCTTCCCGGTGGTGGACAACGCGCCTGACTTCTGGAAGACGGGTGCGTGCCGACACGAAGACCCGCCGGGTCAGGGCAGAAATGTGGCAGCGACGCCGCGGCTGGCCGTGCCACCACTGCGCGGCCGCCGCCTGCGCCGCCGCCGCTCGCGCTCACGAGCCTGCCGCCTCTCCCTCGCAGTGGGCAACTTCAACATGTCTGATTGGGGCATGTGTGCGGGCGTGACCGCCGTTTGTGCGCCGGTCGGTTTCTACGCAGGTGGGGCTCGCTGCCGTGGCGGTGCTGCACCCGGGTTGCCGAGGCTCAGTGCGCTGCCGCTCCTGCTTCACCTGCTGCACAAAAGGTCTCATTGTGTGCTTTGCATCTGTCGTCAACACTACATTTCACGTTGCGTCTACCCCTGCGTCTGGTGCCGTGCAACAGACGCCTCACTCCCCGTTGCCGCCGCGCATCCTGCCCCCCGCCCCGCGACGCGCGTCTCCCCTGCTGCAGGCGCGCAGCGCAGCCCCGCGTTTGCAAAGGTGTCTGGCGCCATGGCGCGGCCCTCCATGATTGCTGCCGCGCTGATGGGCGGCCTCGCAGGTTTCATGCTGGCCTACCAGGTGGGTGCCGCATCTTGCACCCTCAGTCCAATCAGTATCAACCACAATGCCACTGTCGTGCTGCTGTCTGCACTAGAACTTCCCCTGGGCTGCGCGTGCGGGCACTTGCTGGAACCGACAGCATCTGTCACCACCCTCGCTGCTGCAGAACTCCAGCGGCCGCCTGCTGGGCCTGCTGCCCAACGAGGCGGAGGTGCGCGCCAACAAGCTCTGAACGCCTCTGCCTCGCCGGCGCGCGCCGGCAAGCTCTCAGCGGCGCGGCGCTCTTGAGCAGCCCGAGCAGCGCAGCTCGTGAGCAGCCTCAGCAGCGCAGCCGCCTCGCCGGCGCGCACGCCAGCAAGCGGTGCAGTTCTAGGAGGCGCTGCCTGGCTGGAGTGGACTGGGACTTTCTTGAGTTCCGGGCGTCTGCCTGAGCTGACCCTGTTGCAACCCGAGCTTGAGCCGAGGCGGCCAGCCAAGCTCCACCTCGCATCACGCGAGCAGCGGCGCCCAGCCGGCGGCGGAGCAGGCCCTGCTCAGCGTGGTGCAGCAGGCAGAACGCTTTGCCGGCAGGCCCGCGTGCCTCGACGGCGGCAGCTGCTTGCTGGCTTCCCTGAGCAGCGCTGCCCGTTGCTGCTCCCCTCCCTTCCCCTCGCACCCTTGCTCCAACTCGCCCCACCGTTGCTGCTGTTGTCCTCAACCTGCCCACAGGCAGGGCCCCGCCCCCTTTCCAGCTGCCACACTGCACCTCACTGCTGTTAGCCTCACAGCACACACCGTCACAAAGTCACATGAGATCAGGGTGGCAACAGTCGCCAGGACGGGCGCAGCGCACGGCTGCGGATGGCTGCTGCGCACGCCGCCGCACGACGCTCACAAATGCCAACCGAGCGGCGGCAGATGGGACTGGCGCATGCAGGCAGGTGGTAGCTCCGCAGGCTGCCGCCCGCCTTTGCTCGCTGCCGCCTACAGTAGTTGCTGAAGCTCCGCATCTGGAGCAGGGGAGGGGCGGCGATTCCGGCAGGCGTGGTTGGCAAGAGCGGCAAGACGGTCTAGCGACGGCGAGCACGAGGGCGCGAGCGTCCACCGCGGCGGCACAGACACCAACGACAGCAGCGGCAGGAGCCGGCAGCGGCGGCGGCGTGGCAGCGGCGGCATGCCAACAACAGAGGGCAAGGGCGCTCGCCCTGCTGCCCCGGCTGCAGCGGCGGCGCGCCGTCGCGGCGGCAGCAGCAGCGGAACGGCGCAGAGAACGCAGGCCTGGCTCACCCTGCTGCCCCAGCTGCAACGGCGGCGCGACGGCGGCAGCAGCGGAACGGCGCAGAGCACGCAGGCCTGGCTCACCCTGCTGCGCCAGCTGCAGCAGCAGCGCGTCCTCGAAGTACTTGTTGATGGACACGTCGTCGGTCATGCCCTTGCGCCGCCGCGTCTTGACCATGAAGTCGCGCGCCAGCGCCTGTGGAGGAGAAGGGGGACAGGAGTGGCGCACAGGAACGGCGCAGGAGCCGGGTTGGTGTGGGAGTCGGGGGGCCCAGCCCTTGGCTCCTGCCATTCAACCGACTTGCTGCATCCTGCACAAACCGAAACGACCCTCTCCACCGGGAGGAGCCACACAGCCCACGCCCCCCACCTGCATGGGCGCCGGCTCCAACGGGCGCAGCGCCTGCGAGCGATCCAGCGGGTCGCCCGGCACGATCTGCCAGTGGTCGAACACCGACAGGCAGAAGGCCTGGCCCTGGGTGTGGTACCGCAGGTCTGTCTCGAACCCAAAGCTCTCCATGACCTGTAGGAACGTGGACAGGGGTGGGGCATCGATTGGTTGGTTGATGATGGGAGGAACACGTGGGGGGGGGGGGGGTCGGCCGGGGGTGCAGAACTACCGACTGCTGTGGAACGGGCCTCGCGGAAGCAGCAGCGTGTGGAGCTGCCGCAACAGCCCGCGGCGCCGCCGACGCCGGCCCGCAGGCTGCCGCACAGCCTCTGGCTCGTATTCACCGGCAGGAAGGCCTTGACGATGAAGATGGGGGTGCCTGGCTTGGGCACGTCCGCCGTCACGTGGCCGCGCCGCTTGGCCAGCACTGTGTAGATGGCGGAGATGCAGTCTGCGAGTGGAAAAGGTGGCAGGACGGTCGCAGGTTGGGCGCTGCTGGCGGTGGCGGCAGCAGCGCCACCGGCACCAGCATCGCGGTAGCGGCGGGCCGCCGCTACAGCGGCGGCGCCAGCAGCGGCGGCGCCAGCGGCACCGCCTCCCACCACCCTCCATTGCTGCTGTCGCCGCTGCCGAGCGGCCAAGCGCGCGGACCCATGCACGCACCCGCTGGCGTCTGGATCTCCACAAAGTACACAGGCTCCATCAGGCGGGGGGTAGCCATGAGGAAGGCGGAGTAGCAGACGCGGCGGGCGGTGGGGATGACCTGGCCGCCACCACGGTGCAGCGGCTCTGCAGCGGGGAAGTGGGGGCGGGGGGAGTCAAGGGCGGCAATACGTCACGCGCCCAGCACGTGGGCAGGCCCAGGTTGGGGCTGTGCGCGCTGCTCGCACCCAAACCCTGGCACATGCTTTCCGGAGCAGAAACTGCGCGTGTGCATTTGTGCACGGTTTGCTCGCCAGGCTCGATGGCGGCATCGCAGTTCAGGCGCTACGGATGCATCGCATTTCAGGCGCCCTGGCTGCACCGCATTTCGCGACAGATGCATGGCATGTCGGCTCACCGGGCGCGATGGTGGCGTCCATGATTTTGAACTTGCAGTTGCGCATGGGCTCGTCGCACAGCGGGCCCTCGCGCGCTCCCCACTGGAAGCCCTGCGCAGCACGAACGAGGCAGGGGGTGGCAGGCTGAGAGCCAGAACGGCAGCGGGCGTTTGCGTGCATCGACGGCAGGCTGGTGGGTGCGGGTGCCCCACCGGTGCCCCACCGGAGGCCCCGCGCAGTACGAACGAGGCAGATAATTGGAGGCAGGAGAAGAGAAAGGTGAGAGGTTGGAGGGCAGCGCGTGGGCCAACAATAGGGGCAGTAGAAGCGGGACCACAACAAGCGGACAAATCGAGTCAAGCTTGCCTGCACGATGGACTCGCGCACAGCCGTCAGCAGGCCCTTGTCCACTTCGGAGGGCAGCGTGTCGTCCAGCAGGATGTTGGGGCCGCTGCGGTCGGGGCCAAAGGCCCAGATGGAGCCTGCGCAGAGCAGAGCAGGGCGCGCACAGGCGAGGCAGGGGGACACGCGTTGGGAGGCGCTCCGCAGGCCACGCTTGCAGCAAGCTGCCTCTCGTTCACCCTCGCCCTGCGCTTCACGGGCAGCCAGCCAGGTCCAGCCGTGTGTGGTCTTCGATGTTCTTCTGCCATTGCTGCCATGCAGCGTAATCGTTGTTCCGATCACTCACGTGCCGCCAGCAGGTCCCAATCGTACTTCTGCTGGAAGAAGGAGCCCAGCTGCTTGCGGCTCCACTCCATGCTCACCGCCCCCGTCTCAATGTCCTCGGCAAGGCCTGCGGCAAGGGCGTGGCAACCACATCTGTGTTCATACAAGCGTAGGCTGCTTGAAATGATGTGTATGTAGATAGATGTATTCAGGAGCGGCGGCAGCGGCGCCAGCTGACGGCGCGTGTGACAGCACACTGCACGCAGCAACAGCAGCTGCAGAAGCTGCAGGTAGCGACCGCAAGCCCCGAAATTACGCTGAACGTGCCCCTGGTCGTGCTCTGCCCACCCTTAAACCCCTGCCTCTGCCCCGACCTCCCACCCTTCTCCGTCGGCTCCGCAATCATCGACAGCCTTTGAAAATCAAAACCATAAAGAAGCAGCCTTGAAACGAACCACCGGCGCAGAGGCTGTGCCCTCGCGCGCTCACCCTTCTCCATCGGCTCCACAATCATGGTCAGCTTGTTCCGCTTGTTGGGGGTCTCGGCAAAGCACTTGAGGCTGCTCGTCTCCACGACGGTCTCGCAGAAGGACACCACGGGGTCTGCCACCTTCACCTCAACTTCCGAGTAGAGCTCACGCAGGTCCTGCATGTAGGTGGATGATCGATCGATTAATTTGATTGCCGGCTGGCCCGCGGGCCGGGGGTGGGGCAACCACAAAGCCAGCAAACGCAGCTGCGGCAACTGCAGCGACGCTGCCAGCAGCAACAGCAGGCGACGGATGGCAGCAGCAGCGCAGCAGCGGCACAGCCGTGGCAGCGGCGGCACAGCAGGGTCACCAGCGCACCTTCATCACGCTGTCGAGGTAGAGCTCGCCCGTCCCAAACACCGTGTGCTCGCCGCTCTCCTCCACTTTCGTGACAAGCAGCGGGTAGGACTTGTTCAGCTTGCGCAGGCCCTCCACCTGTCCCGGGGGGGGGGGGGGGGGCGCGGCGGTCACGTGCAGCAATGAAAGCGGGCACGTGCAGGCAAGTGGCCTGGAAAGGGCAGGAGCAGCGAGTAAGAAGCTTGTTGAGCTCGCGCAGGCCCTCCACCTGTCCTGGAGGGGGGAGGGGAGCCAGTGCGCGTGGCAGTGGGGGCTGGCACATGGCAGTCTGTACGAAAGCAGCAGCTTCAGGGGTTGTGTGTGTGGGGGGGGTGGTGGTGGTGGTGGTGGTGTGTGTGGGGGGGTGGGGGGTGGGGGGTGGGGGGGGGGGCTCCCCAATGTCCTGATTGTTCTGTAGGGCTGTGCGGGTAACCGATCGATTGGTTCATTGTTTTGACTGATCGATTGATGAATCGACTCGACTCACCATCTTGGGCAGTTCCGAGGGGTTGAGCGGCTCGGTGGCAATCTTGACGACGGAGCGGGTGTTGAAGGCCAGCGGCTTGAAGATGTAGGCGTCTTCTTCCACTCCCGGCAGGAACTCGGGCACGATGGTGGCGGTCTTCGTAACTGGGGTATCGCAGCAGAAGGGGAACAGGGAAAATCACGAATCGGAAGGGGCAGGGGAAGCACCAAGAGCAGCAGCTGCAGCGGGGGCAGCAGCGGCGGCGGCAGCGGCGGCGGCAGCGGCGGCGGCAGCAGCAAACGGCCCACGCGTGCTCCCTTCCTCCCATAAAGCACTCACTGGTGGCGTCCACGCCCTCGAGCAGCACCCAGTTGCCTGCCACCGCCTTGGACAGGGGCACGCGGTACCGCCCCTGGTACGCCCACACAGCGGTGACCTGGGGGGGGGGACGAGGGGGGGAATGCACAAGGTGGGGAGGAGCAAAGTGGGTTTCGTGATGCTTTTCAATTCCTGGTGCAGGGGTAGCGGCGTAGGGCGGGACTGAGCATGACAAGAAGCAGGCCTACGCTGCTGACATACCCCTAAAGTCCGCTGCTGCCGCTGCTGCCGCTGCCGCTGCACACCTGGCCAGACGCAGAATCCTCTTCATCGTCGGGCGTGTATGCTTCTCCCAGAATGCGAACCTACGGGTAGAGATGGTTTGAGTGGATTGTGAGATTGCACCCCCACCACCTAGCAGACTGCAGCAGCGGCGGCAGCGCCGGCAGCCGACGAGCCATTGCAACAACCGCGCCAGCAAGCAAGCACGTCGTATTCAAGGACCATGCCATGCTCGCTGTGCCCACCAGCCCGTCACCCTGTCCCCCGGCTGCACGGTGCCACCCGGCTGCACGCGCTGCATCACGCCAACCGGCACAGCAGGCGCAGCGACCGCCACAGCACAGCAGGCGCAGCGTGCGCCCCTCACCCTGTCCCCGGGCTTGACGGTGCCGCTCATTATCCTGCCAAAGGCGTCGAACCGGCTGCAGTCCGTCTTGGGGAAGAGCTTGCACACGTACACCACCAGGGGGCCCCGGGGGTTGCAGGCGCGCATGTGCTCTGCCAGCGTGGAGTCCTGGGGGCCTGCAGGCAGGGAAGAAGGGGGGGGGGGGGGGGGGTCAGGCGACTAGGCAGGAGAAAGAGGGGCCACCGGAGTTGCACGCACGCACGCACGCACGCACGCACG
Source organism: Micractinium conductrix (assembly GCA_002245815.2). Classification (NCBI taxonomy): domain Eukaryota; kingdom Viridiplantae; phylum Chlorophyta; class Trebouxiophyceae; order Chlorellales; family Chlorellaceae; genus Micractinium; species Micractinium conductrix. The sequence goes on from LHPF02000005.1 coordinate 2,138,021, forward strand.
GCCATCATCTGGGCGCAGTCCCCAAACGGCCCTCGGCGACGAGCAGTGCACAGGGGCTTTGTCAACCGCTCAAAGCAGCGGTTCTCCGCACCTGTGTAGCAGCGCTCCACCTTGGCCGCCGTGGCCGCCTTGGAGGAGGGGAGGAAGCGCACAAGCATGTCGACCACGCCGCTCGCCGTGCCAAAAATCTTGCTGCACATTATATGGGGGGCGGGGCGGGGCAGCAGAGGGTTTAGTTGAGGGCGTGCCCCGGGTTGGGGGCGCTGGGCGCTGCGTTGGGGGCGCAGTGCTGGCGGGCGGGCGGGCGGGCAGGCTGACAGGCACCGGGCGCCATCGAGCCCTCTCTGCCTGCCCGCCGTCCCTCCGCGCGCCTGCACGCCTCCTTGAGCAGCGGCTTGACGTCCATGCCGTACGAAGAGGGCTTGAGGTAGATGCCCAGCTCGTCCGCCAGGGCGCGCACCGAAGCCTCGTCCTCTCCCAGGACCTGCGGGGGCAGGGAGGGACACGGCTGCCGTCTAAGAGGTACAGAGAATGTGGCTAGAGAGTGCACCGATGCCCCGTCCTCTCCCAGGACCTATGCCTGGGCGCAGCGAGGGGCGGGCGCAGCGAGGGGCGACACCCGGCGGGCCGGAAACGGCGGGCCGGGACGCGACGGCACGCGCGCGTGCGCTGCGGCGGCGCGCGGCGGAGCGACGCGTGCCCCTGGCCCCTCCTGCGTGCCCCTGGCCCCTCCTGCGTGCCCCTGGCCCCTCCCGCGTGCCTGCGCGTACACCTTGTACAGGGGCTCCAGAATGAACTGCACGAAGGTGCGCTCGCCGCCGGCGTGCGCCGCCTTGCTGAACGTCCGCGTCTCTGCAGAAGGGGCGGGGGTGGGCGGGGTGGGATGAGGGGTGGAGAGGTGGGTATTGCCGACGGTGAGGCGGGGAGGGCGGGGCGGGGCGGGGTGGGTGGGGGGACAACAGGGGGAGCGCGGGCACTGCGGGCAGGAAGCAAGCGCCACAGGCATGGGGGCGCTGCCACGCACGCACAACAACCTCTGCACATCTGAAGCAACCAACTGAGCACGCCCCCAGAGACATGTACACAAAGCAGGTCGGAGGCGCGCCAGGGTTGTTCCACAGCCGCCGCACTGGGGGGAACCAGGGTTGGTCCACAGCCGCCCCCTCAACCCAGCTTGTACCCTCTTGTCACGCCTCCCCAGCGCACCCCCCCTGCGCTGGAGAGGCACCACCGGAGACAGCAGGCCAAACAAGTGCAGGCGGAGGCGCACGCACGCACCTGGGTTGTACCACCGGTCCCCCCACAGCCGCTTTGCAAACTCCTTGGGGTCCAGCGGGACGCTGTGGATCTGCAGAGGCAGTACAGAGGCAGGCAGTACAGTACGGGGCGTGATGCACCCGTGCAAGAAGTGTGGTACGGGACGTGGTGGGTCTGCACATGGGCAGCGACAGGGCATGCCAGCGCAAGGCAGCGCTGCGTGAGTGCGCAGCGCAGCGCAACGCAGCGCACCTCGGCGTACAGCGAAGCGAAGCTCTGCAGCGTGAAGGACCAGCCGTAGAGCGGGGCGGCAAAGGCGACGTTGCCCTTGGCGGGGCTCAGCTCGTACTGCTCCTCGTCGCCATAGTGCGTGGCTGCAGGGAGGGGCTTGAAACATTTGGGTTGGCTCACGGTTTGCATTCCGCGCCATGACGCGACACGCCATGACGCTTGCTTGGGAGTCCCGCTCCTGCCTGCCCTTTGACAGCAGCAGCGCAACTGCGCTTCCTGGCCCCCGCACCCGCTTGATGTTTCACCAAACCGGAAAGCCCCCTGACCGACACAGCCGCCAGCCCCTGCATCCCCTCGCCCCCACCCCCTCCTCCACCGCCCACCTATGAGCGCGTTGACCTCCTCTATCGTGTGCTTGAGCTTGTGGTAAGCATCCGCCGGCGGCAGCTTCAGCTCCAGCAGCAGCCTGAAATGTGTGCAGGGGCAGGGGCAGGGGCAGGGGCGTGTCGTGAGGAGCGGGGAGGTGTGGGGTCGCTGCACGGGGCAGCGGTACCAGCGTACTTCCGGCGGCGGCAGCTACAGATCAGTCAACGGCCTGGCAGAGGAGGCGGCGGCAGGCGAGCACGACCACACAGGCAAGCTGCGCGCGTCGCCGCGCCCAGCCACCCTGCCGGCGCACTACCACGCGACGCACCAGCGCAGCACTGGCCGCCCGCCCGCCCGCCCGCCCGCCTGCCCGCCCGCCCGCCCACCTGTCCACTTTCGAGATGAGCAAGCAGAGGGGCAGGCCCTCTGCGGCGGCGGCCTTGATCGTCCGCTCCGTCCCCACCATCACCCCCTCCACCGCGTCCACCACCAGCAGGGCGCCGTCTGCCAGCCGCAGCGCCGCGCACAGCTCGTCGCTGAAGTTGACGTGGCCTGCACCAGGGAGGACAGGGGGGACGGTAGAATGGTGGTTGGGAGGGCACGAGGCACGAGGTCTCAGCGAGGGGGGAGCAGGGGGGAGTGGGTGCGCCGTCTGCCAGCCGGAGAGCCACGTGCAGTTCACAATACTGTTGTATTGTATTGTACGTTTGTCAACCCACCAGGGGTGTCCATAAGGTTCATGACGTAGCTCTTGCCGCTGCCGCCCTGCATCACTAGGCTCATGGGCACAGCCTTGAGGGAGATGGCGCGGGCCTGCGGCAAGGAGGGGGGTGGGAGGGGGGGGAGGGGGGGGGGGGCCGCAGGCAGTGATTGGTCAGGCTGCCTCGGGCAGCTGGCGAGGAGGCGCGGCTGTGGCGCAGGCACGCAAGCGTGGTGGCAAGCAGGCAAGCAGCCAGGCGGGCAGCGTCGCACATGTGCAGGCGCAAAGATGTGCGGACCCCTCCGTGTGAGCCTGCTCATATGACTGTTGCGCGCGCCACGGCAGGCCACCAGCAATTTAAGAAACAACTGGTGCGCGGTCCGCGGCAGCGAGCGCCGGCACACGACGACGGCAAGACACACAGAACCGAGGGAGCACCTGCTCGTCCATGCGCGTGTCGGTGTAGCGCAGCGGCTTCTCGTTGCTGCGGTACTCGTGCGTCACGTCGTGCGTCTGCTCCACGCACATGTCCATGAACTGTTGGGAGGGGGCACGGCACGGGGGTAACAAACGTGGTTACACAAGCATAACTTGCTGCGGTGCTTGTGCGTCACATCGTGGGCCTGCTCCACTCGCATGTCCATGAACTGCCCCACAGGTGAAGGGAGTGTGAACCAGAAAAGCGGCACGAGCAGGGCAGCAGCAGGGCGGGGGCAGCCAGCACCGCACGCAGCCGTGCAGCGAACACGCCTCATACCCGACTCACCAGGGTCTTGCCGTGGTGCAGGTGCCCCACCACCGCCACGTTGCGCGCCAGCTCGGGCGTGGCCAGCAGAGACGCCAGGAACTCTGACGAGTAGTATGTGGCCAGCGACTCCTTGGCCTCCACCTCAAACCGCTTCTGCTTGATCGCGGCGATGATGGGCACCTGTGAGGAGCGGGGGAAGGGAGAGGGGGAGGGGGGGGAGGTCGCGCAGGTGTGCGTGCTGGGGGCTGGGCCACGCTGCACGCCCGGCCCACCAGCACTCAGCGCCCCAGCCCGCTAGCACTCGAATCCACCTCCAGCGGCTGCGCGTCCTCCTCCTGCACCAGCGTCTGCACGCTGCATGCCCAGCACACGCAAAGCCCACCCCAGCAGCACGCAGCACCCAACCCAGCCCACCCACCTCCAGCGGCTGCGCGTCCTCCTCCTGCACCAGCGTCTCCGTGTCTTTGCCAAACGTCTCTTCAGCTGTGGGGTAATACTTCTTGTCTTCGTGCAGCACGACCGCCATGCCGCCGCCCTCTTCCCCTGCGGCGGCGCGGACACGTCAAGGCGCGTGTGAGCAGGGGAGGGCAGGGGCAGCAGCAGCAGACGGGACAGGCGTGTGCACCAGAACCGCCATGCGGCTGCCCTCCTCGCCTGCGGCGGCGCAGGAGTTCTCCACGCATGCAGCTCATTGTGGTGCGCCAGGTCTTTGCCGGGCATTCCATACCGACCAGCGCATGCTCTCTGTCAGGATGCAGCTGTGCAGCAGCAGGCACTCACCATACAGCGCCAGGTCTGTGCCGGGCATGCGGTCGGTGTCCATTTCCTCTGCCTCCTCCTCCTCGCTCTCCTCCTTCGCTTCCTGCTCCGCCTCGGCCTGCTGCAGCTCCTCATCCTCCTGCAGGCAGAAGGCAACAGCGTTTCAGTCCGTCATGCTTTCTGCACCAGCAGTTCATGCGGAACAAGCGTGTTTTGCCTCGGCCTGCTCTTCCTCAGCCACCTGCTGTTGCCGCCGCCGCCGCCGCAGCAGCGGCAGGAGAAGCAGAAGCAGCAGCACGCGCCCAGCCGTTTGCAACAGAGCAGGCACGCTGACTGGCAGCACGAGCAGCAACATGTAGAGCGAAGATGCACGACGCCAAGGCAACGGCGGCAGCAGCACCGGTGCATGCAGCAGGTGCCACCATTGTACACCAGTCTGCTGCGTTCGATGCCCTGGCACACTGTCACAGTGATAAAGCATCATGCACACGCACCAAACTGAACACGGCAGCCGTGCTGCTGCACATGCCCAGAACTCGCAACACGCCCAAACAAGTCCGATTGGCGCACCTCCTCGCTCTCCGAGAGCTCAGGCCCTATGTAGTTGCCGAACTCATCATACAGATCGCCCGCGTCCGCCATGGCTGCTGCCGCTGCTGCTGCTGCAGGGGCGCAGACGTGCGTGCCGCCTGCCGCCGGCCGCCGGCGGTGGCGGTGATCACCGGGTGTGAGCTGTGGGGTGCGCCTCAGCAGCTGGCGCCCATCCGCTTGAAGGAAGGTGCCTCACGAGCGGTGTGGGGCGCCCAAGAGGATGAGCAGCGCCTGGAAGCGAGGGCACGGGAGGATGCAGAAGCCTGGCGGCGTCGCAGGCCGCTTGCCGCAAGCCAGCAGGGAACCTGAAGCTCGACGGCAACGATGGTGCCGCTTTCAGGGCGCAAGGCGGCCGAGAGCGCTTGGGCCAGGGGCGGTGCGGCCGGAGTGCGCGGCAGTGCGGGCACAGTGGCTCAACTGGCTCCGATCTGCGCTCCAGCAAGTTTTAGAGGCTCGTGGGAGCGACACGGGCGCTCTGCGGCGAGGTGCATGTGCCGTGCCTTCCAGCCCGCCCGACGGGCCCCACAGGCGCCCTGCGCAGGCTCTCCGCTGCCCAAACACATCAGCAACCACTGCGGCCCCCATCCGACCGCCGCCACAGCTGCAATCACCTCCGTGCCACTTGCCAGACTTGTGCCCCGCCATCGCGCTCCCCTCGACCCTCCCCCGGACCCCCAGCAGCCCCGGCAGCTCGCAGCCGCCACCATGAGCGGCGTGGACGACTTCTACGTGCGCTATTATGTGGGCCACAAGGGCAAGTTCGGCCACGAGTTCCTGGAGTTCGAGTTCCGGCCCGATGGCAAGGTGATCGCGGGCGGAAGGCGCCTGTGGGGTGTCTGAGAGGCCGGCGCCCGCCCCCGGGCCACTCGGCGAGCGGCTGCTAGGGGTGCCGCCTGCGTGCCGCCCCGCCTCCCCGCTGCCGCGCCCCTAACCTCCCTCGCCTCCCCCCACCCGTCCGCAGCTGCGCTACGCCAACAACTCCAACTACAAGAACGACACCATGATCCGCAAGGAGTGCTTTGTCGGCCAGGCGGTGCTGGACGAGCTGCGCCGCATCATCGAGGACAGCGAGGTGGGCGCCGGGCGGCGGCGGCAGAGTCTGGCGGCGACCCGTGCTGCAGCGCCGCACGCCTGCCCGTGATCAACCAACTCATCGCCTGCCTGCATCCACCGCCCGTCCGCTGCTGCCAGGTTTTCAACAAAGATGATTGGTTCCAACTGGCCAGGCCGGAACATGTACAACACCCAGATGTTCGAAATCGCATTGAACGTGCCCGCTCCCATTGAACGGTCCCGCTGCAGGTGCTCAAGGAGGACGACTCCAACTGGCCGGCGCCCGACCGCGTGGGGCGGCAGGAGCTGGAGGTGGTGCTGGGCAACGACCACGTGTCGTTTGCCACCACCAAGCTGGGCTCGCTGCTGCAGGTGCGGCGGCGTCAATGTTGTTATGCAGCTTGTACTGTTGTTGCTGCTGTTGTGTGTAAGGTGGTACTGGGCAACGACCACGTGTCATTCGCTACTACCAAGCTGGGCTCGCTGCTGCAGGTAGGCGCTGCCAAAGTCGGGCAGCCTTCCTTGCCATGGACGGTGGGCACGTCTCTTTTGCCACCATCAACCTGGGCTCGCTGCTTTGTCGCAGGGCCCGACCCTTGCCTGCCCGCACATGCGTGGCAGCAATGACTGTGATGCTGCCCGCCGGACTCTCGTGCGCTCAACGCCCATGCCCTCGTGCTCGCCAACGCGTGCAGGTCCAGAGCAGCAAGGACCCCGAGGGGCTGCGCGTGTTCTACTACCTGGTGCAGGCAAGTGTGACGCTGCTGCTGCTGCTGTTTTGTTTGTCTGTTTCGTTTGATTGGCCAGGTGTTGTTTTGCAGGGAGGAAGATGAAGGAAAGCGTGACGCCGCTGCTGTTCTTGGCAGGACAGCATGCCCACGGGGCGGGGCGCTAGCGGTGCCAGCGCACGCCACCTGGGCATGCCTCAGGACGGGTGCCTTCTCTGCATTGAGCCAGCAGAGCCTGGGCAGCAGCCCTGCGCTGCGTGGCCTGCGTGCCGCTGCTGAAGAGGCGGTGCAGAGGGGTTGGGAGTGGTCGGGATGGGCACGCGGCACGCAACCGGCCGAGGCGTTGCCCGCCCGCCGAGCATGGGAACCGCCCCGCAACCGCGCAAGTTTGACCGCGGATCTTGCTCCTTTCGACCCAATCGCAGGACCTAAAATGTTTGGTTTTTAGCCTGATAAGCTCGCATTTCAAGATCCAGGTGCAGGGGGATTCGTTGGGGCGAGTGGGGAAAAAAAATCCGTAGAATCGCGCGTTTCGGGCCCTCCCTGGGCCTCTGTGTCCCTTTATCGACATATTTTGCCTCTTTTCTTCCCCTTCTGCTGCTGCAGCCCATCCAGCGGTGAACACGGATGGACGTCTGGTTGAAGGCCATCAGGCCTGGCGGCGGCCGACGCCGCTCGCCGCCCGCAGATGGCGCTCAGCCCGCGCACTCGTCGCCTGACAGCCTGTGCACGCCAGGCCTCCCGGTTCCCCTCCCCGCAATCTTCACCGTCTGCTCACCCGCCTCTGCTCCGCGTTCTTTCTGTTGCTTTCGAGCCCGCCTCGCCTCTCCCTGCTCTCGCTTGCCGTGTGATCCATCCCACCTCTCCACCTGACTGCATACGACACTCTCCTCGACCCTCCCTCTCCGCTACCACCCTGCGTCTGCCGCACATGCAAGTTGCTGCAACGGCAAGCGTAGTCATTGCAGGCAGCACGTGCAGGGGAGGTGCATGCGTTCTGTTGCGCCCGAGCCAGCGTCAGCACAGCAGGCCGCTCAGAGCGATCTCGCGATTCTGGCAGAGTCCTGCCATTTCAGTTTGGCTCAGTGGCGGCTTTGCGGCCTCCCAGCTCCTCCTCAGGCACCACCAAGGCGAGGGGCGGGGCGACAAGCGCATCGCGCGGCGGGTGATCGCGTGGACCTGGGCCTCCCGCAACACGCCCTGATTGCTGCTCTGAGGGTCCCAGGGGAGCCGCAGGCCGCGCAGTGCTCACGGGGAGCTGCCTGGCCGGTCCCTCCTGCAGGCCTTGAGCTCGCTGCTGCCCCTCCCAGGCGCGGCCCATTGCCCTGGTCTCGCTGTCAGGTGCGCCATGGCGCGCGCCCAAGGTCTCTGGCTGCAGCTGGCGCCGCCGCCGCCGTCGCCGTCTCGTCAGGCTGATTCCAGCGCTGCCCATCGACCACACAACCCCTCTCTGCACCCCCGGCACCTTGGCCTGCGCAGCTGGCAACCATGTCTCGTCGCGTGCCTCCCGGCATGCCCACTGGCGACCCAAAGCGCACCAGTCCGCAGGTCAAGGCACGGCAGGCGGGGAACGTGCAGTTCGGGTGAGGCGCCGCTCTAATCCTCATGTCCTCATGCATGGGAGGCAGCAGCGGGTGGCAAGAGCAGCAGGCAGATGGCGGCAGGCCTGCGCCAACCGAGGCGGAAGCGCAAGCATGCGTGCAGGCACCCCCCCGTGCCGCCCGAACGCCGCCCGACCCCTCCGCCGCCCCCTGCCCTCCCCGACGTGCAGGTAGGTGGCCAACGCCTTCCTGCTCGAAGACCTGGGCGTGGCTGCCAGCGACCAGGCCATCATTGAGGGCACGGCGCTGTCCAAGAGTGACAACCGGCGCGTCAACACGCGGCGCTGCTTCGCCGCCTCCACCGTCCTGTCTGGCCGCGTGGAGATCATGGCGGGCGAGGGCCTCAGCGCGGCCCTGGCGGCGCTGCAGGGCGGCGGCCAGCTGGCGCGTGACCACCCCCACCTGGTGTACAGCTGGCCCGCAACACAGAGGTCGTGCTCAAGTGCGTGGGCGGTGAGGGTGGGCGTGCGAGTTGGCGGAGCGGCTCAGCATCTGCATCTGCCTGCCAGCCTCGAGCCTCGCGCTGTCGCCGCCGCTGCCTCCATCTGCAGTCGCTGCACTCGACTGCGTGACTGCTGCCCACCATTGTGCTCTGCTTGGCCCTCTCCAATGCGTCGCACTGCAGGCCGGTGCAGCACAACGAGGCGGACCTGTATCTGCAAGTGGGCGGCGCCGACGGGCCGTCCTTCTACCCAATCTTCATGCAGCAGCGCCAGAAGTACGAAACCGGTGGCTGCTGGGCCTCAGCGCGCGAGGCCATAGTAGCCGGTCGCTCGCCATTCTTCAAAGAGCAGGGGGCAGCCAAGGAGCTCAATGGCGTGGTGCTGCTGGTGCACCGCCGGCTTGCCGTGGGCGGCACTGGTCAGCTGGCGGCAGCCATCGACGCCCGCGGCGCAGCAGCGGCAGCCGGCGAGGGCGGCGGCGAGGGCGGCGGCGCGGGCGAGGAGGAGGAGGAGCCGTCGGGCCTGCAGCGCTGCCTGCTGCTGGCAGAAGCAGCTTACGAGCTGTCGCAGGAGGAAGTGGAGAAGGCAGTCATGGCAGCCGCAGCCGGCGAAGTTGAGGGTGAGGAGGACCGAGACTCTTATACCGAGGAGGGGCCGCCGGGCAGCCCCTCCGCCGAGGGCGGCCAGCAGGAGCAGCAGGAGCAGCAGCAGCAGGAGCAGCAGCAGCAGGAGCAGGAGCAGCAGGCACCAGGGGGCAGCACAGCTCAGCAGGAGCAGGAGCAGGCGCAGCCGCAGCAGCAGGTGGGCGTCAGTGGGGGACTTGGGGCGGGCGGTAGGGTGCAGGGGGCACCGCATCGCAGCCAAGAAGCACTGCGTGTCACTGCACAGCATGCCGGTTGCAGCCTGCCTCTTCATCCATTTGCACTGCTGCTATCCACAGCTTGATTCTGCAAGCAGGAATGGACAGATTGCGATGTGGGAAGAATGCGGCAGCACAGTGTGTGCTGCTGTGGGGCATCTGACGACGGCATGCCGCCGCTACATGCTGCTGCTGCAGGTGGCCAGTGGCAGCGCTGGAGCACCCCACATGGCGCCTTCCTCGCCGCAGCACGTAAGCTGGGCATGCTTGTGTTGCAGCAGGTCACCTGCTGCTTGCTTTCAATATCACTCCACTGCTAGCGCGGCACTGTGGCAAGTGACGACTGGGTGCTACTGCGCCCTGCTGTGTGTGCTCTGGGCATGCAGCTACACCATGTCGTGTGCGTGGTGTTGATGGCATGCTGCTGCTATATGCACGCCCCCGTCTGCCCTTTACAGCAGCCAGCAATGGGCGGCACCGCGGCGGCAGAGGGCGAGGCGGCGGGTGACACCACGGCGGCGGCCAGCAATGGCGAAGATGCTGGAGCTCATCCACGCCAAAAAGGTGGGTCGAGGCTGGGACCGGCAGGATCAGGCAATGCAGGGTCACGGTTGGGGGCAGGAACGACAGCTTGACTAGCAGCAGCAGGTGCGGCGGCACCAGCAGGGCCAGCTGGGGAACGACTGCCTGGGCTCGTTGTTAGCATTAGCTTTCCTCCCTTCCTAAATTGCTGATCCCGCCGTGTTCTGTTCCGCTCCGCAGGTGGACCCTGTGGACCCAGAGCGCAGCCGTGCGGTGGGGCTGCCGCCGCCCGCCTACATGCGCAATCCCGCGCAGCTGCCCATTGCCAAGGGGGTGCTGCAGCTGCAGAGCCAGCTGCAGCCAGCAGTGGCATGCGGCGGCCACAGCACGCTGGTCAACATCATCGAGTGCACGCCGCCCGGCGTCTTCGTTGTGCGAGCAGCCTCCGCGGCGGCGGTGCAGGCCTCACCAGGGTATGTGGAGGAGCTGCTGCGCCTGCGCTTTCAGGGCGTCAGCCTGGCCGCAGTGGTGGACCTGCTGCCGCAGGCCGGCCAGTGCGGCGTGCCGCTGCCGCAGACACAGCAGGTGGCCGCCCTGCTGGCAGACCCCAGCCAGCGCTTCAGCTGGCCAAGCCTGCGAGCGCAGCTGCTGGCGGCGGCGTACGAGGTGAAGGAGTCGCACGTGCAGCTGGCGCGCGAGGCAGTCGCCGCCAGCGGCGGCACCAGCGCCAGCGAGGCAGCAGCACCGATGGAGCCCGAGACGCGCCGCCGCACACGCAGCGGCGCTGCCAGCGACGTGCCGCCGGCAGCAAAGAAGCAGAAGGAGACGTGGAGCAAGCAGGTGGGCGCGCGTGCTGATGGACCACGCTGGTTGTGCAGTACTTGGCTTGCCTGGCCATCCGCAATGCAGCTCTGCCGCTTTCCTGGCTGCGCCACTTCCTTTACCCGCCCCCTCCCTCCATCACCTCTCTGCCTTGACAGGACGAACACAACATGCTCAAGCTGGCGCCCGAGTGTCTCTACACGTCCAACAGCAACCGCAACCGCGGCGAGGTGGTGGTTGACTTCAAGCTGCTGGCGCAGGTGGGGTGGTTGGGTGAGAGGGCTGGGGGGATCCTGAGCTCCGGAGCAGGCGCGAGAGAAGGTAACGGAGCTGCTTGCCTGCCTGTCTGCCTGCCTGCCCGCCCGCCCGCCTGCCTGCCTGCCTGCGCTGGTGGCTGCGATCCTTCCAACAACATCCAATTCCCCTTGTTTGCCTGCTGCAGAAGCTGGTCCGCGGCTCCAAATCAGTGAGGACGCACTATCACGTCGTCACCGGCTCCTTCGCTCCTCCAGCTGCCACCGCCTCTGCCGAGGCTGGGCTGGATGCTGCCGATGCCGCTGGCTCTGGCGCGGCAGCCAGCTCGGCAACGGCAGCCAGCGCCGCAGCTGCGGCGGCCGCCGCCCAGCCCCCAGAGCCAGGGGCAGCTGACAACTCGGCACTGGCTGGCACCTGGCAGGCGGGAGTGCTGCAGGTGTTCCCCAGCTTCTCCGCCGCGGCCGACCCGCGGCTGTCGGGGCAGGAGGCGCTGCTTGTGCGCAGCCTTACCATGGAGGGGGAGTGGCACCGTCAACCTGTCGCACGGTCTGGCCGGCGCGCAATACAGCATGCCCTTTGAGCCGCAGCTGCTGCGCTGGCAGCAAGTCAGCGCTGGCAACGGCGACCGCCTCTTCCTGGCCACACCGCTGGAGCTGCTTCTGCGCCGACTGCTGCCCATGTCCACCGGCTGGCACTCGCAGGGCGTGCTGGTTGTGTCGCAGGCCGACCTGGCACCTTTCGAGGTGGGTGATGGCTGGGGTGCGGTTGTCGTGCAGGGCCTGTGCGCCCTTAGAGTGCTCATGGACCGCACCCGGCTATTTTCTGACGCCTGTTTGTGACACCTGTTATGCGAAATGGGCTGGCATGAAAGCATCAATCCTCAATCCCTCTGCCTGCCTTGCAGATCACAAACCTGCTGGGTGACCCGCCCGCGCTTTGGCGCTATCTGGAGCCGCGCCTGCTCACTGCCCAGGACCAGCACGAGGCGCGCAGCGCGTTGAGCGCCATCCGCCTGCTGGTGTCCCTGGCGGCGGCGGCGGTGCTGCTCGGCGGCGGCGCCTCCCCCTTCCTGCCGGGCTGGGCGACCGGGCGCGTGCGCTACGCAGGCGGTGGGGTCTGCACCTACGACGAAGACAGGTGGCAGGAGGTGCGCATATTCAACAGCGGGTGCAAGTGATGTGTGATGGACACCGGCATATGTGGGGCAGCAGGACAGCCAGCAAAGTAGTGGTTACACACCTCTCGTCCTGACCTTTGCATGCCTCTCTTGATGCCTGCAGACGCAGCAGGCGCGCGGCCCTGGTGTGGTGAGTGCGTTCCAGCTGCTGAGCGCCGCGGGCATGCTGACCACCTCCCAGATGCATGGGGCTCAGCGCGCGGCCAACGCCCGCGTGCGCACGGCGGGCGTGCAGCTTGGAGGCGGTGTGACGATGGAGTGGCTGGCGAGCGCGCGGTACGGCGGCGACATGGAGCAGGCAGCAGACAGCGTCGGTGCCCGAGAGCTGCTGGCCGAGATGCTGTTTGACGCAGGTGGGTGGTGCAGCAGCTGGGGGCTGTGCCTGCGGTTAGAGGCTGGTGGGTGAGGATAGCAGGCCAGCCTGGGCCAGCTGAGCTCATTGGCTGTCGCCCCTGCAGCACGAGCCGCTCCCCCCTGGCAGCGCGTGCACGCCCACCCTCCTCACCCTTTCAACCACCAGGCATTGAGCCGACCGCAGGCGTGACTGATGCGCTTGACTGGGGCTGGGTGGACGGCATTGAGGCCAAGGTGCCGGGAGTGGCGGCGGTGATGGCGGCGCTGCGGCAGGACCAAAGTGCCCTCCTCGCGCATGCATAGGTGGTGGCAGGAGCTGGTGTCGGCTCACAAACGCCAGGCCAAGGAGCTGAGGCGACTGAAGGGCCGTTGAGGTGGGTACATGTTGGGGGCTGGCAGCCCCTTGGCTGTGGTCTATGAGTGGTGCCCGGTCCTTTCTGCGTTGGTATGGGCAGTCTCTCCGGGCCTCTGATTGGTTTGCGTGCTAGCGGGCTGGGGCGCTGAGTGCTGGTGGGCCGGGCGTGCAGCATGGCCCAGCCCCCAGCACGCACACCTGCGCGACCTCCCCCCCCTCCCCCTCTCCCTTCCCCCGCTCCTCACAGGTGCCCATCATCGCCGCGATCAAGCAGAAGCTCTGGCGGCGGTCGGATGAGGGCCGCAGTGAATGCTGATGTGGTTGGCAGCGGCGGGGCCTGCGCAAGGGGCCTGTGTGACCCGCCAGGCCGGCTGGAAGGCACGACATGCACCGCACCTCGCACCTGAGCGACCCAAGTCGCTCTCCCGCGCCTCCAAAATCTTGCCACAGCACCAATCGGCCAGTTGAGCCACTGTGCCCGCACTGCCGCTCGCTCCTGCCAGCACAGCCCCTGGCCCGAGCGCTTTCGGCCGCCTTGCGCCCTGAAATCGGCGCCATCGTCGCCGGCAAGCTACAGGGTTCCTACTGGCCAGCGGCAAGCGGCCCTGCGACGCCTCCAGGCTTCTGCATCCTCCCGTGCCCACGCTTGCAGGCGCTGCGCACGCTCTTCAGCGCCCCATACCGCTCGTCAGGCACCCACTCTCAAGCGGATGGGAGCCAGCTCCTGAGGCGTACCCCACAGCTCACAACCCGGTGATCACCGCCACCGCCGGCGGCAGTCGGCAGGCGGCACGCCTGCGCCCCTGCAGCAGCAGCAGCAGCAGCAGCCATGGCGGACGCGGGCGATCTGTACGACGAGTTCGGCAACTACATAGGGCCTGAGCTCTCGGAGAGCGAGCAGGTGCGCCGCTGGCTTGTTTGGGTGTTGGGGCAAGCGGCAGCAACGGCTGCTTGCACGGCTGCCTGCGCTGCTGGTCGATTTGTACATGTGTTGTGCTGTATCACTTGTTGCAGTGTTGCAGTGCAGCCAGAGCAGCAGCTGGCTGTGCATTATGCATTATGCATTATGCAACTGCATGCGTCGCTGCCACTGCCGCCGTTGCCGCGGCTGCATGTGCTGCCGCTGCGTGTGCTCCTTGCCCGTGCTGCAGTCAGCTTGCCTGTTCTGCTGCGACGTCGGGGTCGGGATTTAAAGGGGGGGAGCGCAGCACGCCGCGCTCCGAGGTCCTCCGGGCTGCCGCGTGCCCTCTTCGACGCTCCTCCTGCCTTCTGGCTGGCCCCTCGCTGCCTGCAGCCAATCCAGCGGTACTCCGGTGGGACAGCTGTGGAGGGGCTCTGGAACCTGGCGCTCGGCGGTGGCGCGCGATCTCGGCAGCCCAGCCGGCGCGCCCGGCAAGCCGTCTTGCGCCCGGGTGCCCTGGCGCCACCCCCGTGCACCCTGGTGCCTCCCCTCGTTCCTCACCCCGACTGCTCAGCGTCTTTTGCTCCGCTTTTCTTTCTGTTGCTCTCGAGCCCGCCTCGCCCCTCTCTGCCTGCTCTCCCCGCTCGCCGCCCCTCCGCCCCACATGACTCCTGCTTGACATCCACCCGACTCCCTGCCCACCTCCGCGCGGCTGCTGCACGTGTAATCTGCTGCCGGATCCATCGCCATCAATGGGCATGTGGAGAAACAGACGGGCAGGGCAGGGGAGGAACAGTGCACCGCCGTCGCGGCATGCCGCCGCCCACAAGCGTGCTGTGTGCTGAGCTTGTCGAGGGTGCGGTGCCGGCTTGCTGAGGCCCGCTGCCAATGCCTGATCATTTGCTTCGCAGTCTGACATCCAATTGGCATCGGCCAGATGCCCGACTAGGTCGACGGGAAGCAGGTATGTGCCGGTGAGTTTCCGTGCGCTCCTCTTCGACTCGCTGGATTGCTGCAAGGCATTTCGGCATGCTTGATGACGTGAGTTCGTCGTCCATTGCGCGTCAGGGCAGGCAGCAAGAGCGCCGGTGACGCTGCCTGCAGATGCCCGCCGCTACCGCCGCCGCCGTGCCCCAGGCTCTGGGGCAGTCATGGGTTGAGGTCTTTGCACTTAGCATTGCACGCACAGCAAAAACTTCCAGAAGAAAAGAAGAAAGAAGAAAGAATCGAGCGGTGCGGCCAGGCGGTGCGGCATATCCAGCGGCAGCTACGCACGGGCCCTTGCTAGGGGCAGGCAGCAGCGTGTGATGGGGAAGCTTGTCCTTAGAGTTGCGTAGGGGAGGATTCGAGAAAGGGATATGTGCAAACTCAAGGTGTGAAAGAAAGGATGCGTGGTTGTACGGCGGGCAGGCAGCAGGAGACAGCATGTGTGGAGCTGTGCTGCAGCCCCTGCGTCGTAGCGATGTAGCGCACAACCATAAACGCCAGTTGAACCCCTGCATGTGTGGTGTGGTGTGTGGGGATTGCATGGGTTGTGAGGGTGGTGCCTGAGCGCGCGGCGGTGGCCGGGCCAGGCCGGGAAGAAAGCAAGCGGGGACCCAGTGGTGAAAGTTCAACGGCGGGGAAGAAAGGCAGGAGGCTGGTGTCAGCACGGGTTGGGAGGGGGCCTAGGTGAGGGGGGAGGAGGCCTCGGGCTGGGCGGGGGGCGTGGGGGCGGCGGCGATGGGCGTGGGTGGGGTGGGGGTGGGCGAACTGGCGGTGGGCGTGGAGGTGGCGGCGACGGGCGTGGGTGGGGTGGGGGAGGGCGAGCTGGGGGCGGGCGTGGAGGTGGCGGAGAGGGCCGAGGCGGGCGTGGAGGTGGCGGCGATGTGCGAGAGCTGGGTGGGGGAGGGCGAACTGGGGGCGGGCGGGGCGGCGGCGGAGAGGGCCGAGGCGGGCGTGGAGGTGGCGGCGATGTGCGAGAGCTGGGTGGGGGAGGGCGAACTGGGGGCGGGCGGGGCGGCGGCGGAGAGGGCCGAGGCGGCCGTGGGGGTGGCGGCGATGGGCGAGGGTGGGGTGGGGGTGGGCGAACTGGGGGCGGGCGGGGCGGCGGCGGAGAGGGCCGAGGGTGGGGTGGGGGTGGCCTTGGGGGGCGGTAGGGCGGCGGGCGTGGTGGCGGCGGCGACGGCTTGGGAGGTGGCGGGGAGGGCTTGGGAGGTGAGGGGTTGGGGGGAGGAGGAGACGGCTGGGGAGGTGGGGGCGAGGGCCTGGGGGGCGGAGGGGGGAAGGGCGTGGTGGGGGCGAGGGGCTGGGGGGGCGAGGGCTGGGTGGGGGGGAGGGAGAAGGCGGCGTAGGGCGGGGCGGTGGTGGAGAGGGCAAGGGTGGTGGAAGGGGCGGCGGTGAGGGCGGGGGAGGAGAGGGGCGTGGGGGAGGGGGAGACGGGCTGGGTGGTGGGGGCGAGGGCCTGGGGGGCGGCGGGCTGGGGCGTGGAGGGGCGGCGAGGGGCCAGGAGGGGGGGGCGGCGAGGGCGAGGGCGGCGGGGGCGAGGGGCTTGGCGGTGGGGGCGATGGCGACGGCGGCGGCGGCGAGGGGCTGGGAGGTGGGGGTGGCGGGCCGGGCGGCGGGGGTCCCGCCACGGCTGACAGGGACATGACCAGTGCACTGCCCGCCGGTAGGTCGGCCCACGTTGTTCCTGCGCGAGGGAGTGTGGAGGGAACGTGGCTGGGGATCCGTCCACCAGACGTGCACTCCCCACCCCGCCAACCCAACAGCACTGGGAGCCGAGGTGTGTGCTGCAAGCAGAACCTGGCTGGCAGAACCTGGCAGAACCTGGCAGAACCTGGCTGGCAGAACCTGGCTGGCAGAGGGCAGAACGCACCACCGTTGGGGGTCGATGTCGTGCCTTGCAGGGCCCAGCCAGGCGCAGCCAGGAGGGTGGCGTCGCTGGAGGTGTGTGCGTGGAAGTAGCCTGAGGAATGCGTTGGGGCAGGGATGGGGGCCATGATGTGATGGGCGCCGCATGGAGGGAAGAGCCGGCAACAACCAATGCAGTGGCAACAACCAATGCAATGTCAGAGATGTGCTGCATCTGGCGCATCGGTTGCAACAGCAGCTTTCAGCAGTGCATACGGCCACCCCAACCACCCTCGTGGTTAGTGCCCTGCACACACACCACCACCCCATGACCACCACCACTACCACCACCCACCCACACAAAGCACGACCACAGCGCAGGCGCAGCAGGGGAATGCGCCGTCACCTGATGAGCCTGAGGGCATGCTGATAACCAGGCAGTACCGCGCGGCAGGCAGCAGCTGCCATGGCGTGGTGAGCGCCATGGTGAAGCTGCTCGCGGTGTTGGGTATGGTACGCAAGAACGTTTCCTTGTGCAGAGGCACCCCCGAACTGCGGCAGCGTAGGGTTGAGGTGCATGTGCGACTGGGTTTACGAATGGGGCGGCATCGGTGGCAGCAGCGGGAGCACGGCGCACAAGGAGGCGTGGCGTGGCAAGGATGCGCCCGGCTGAGAGGCAGGCCGAGTGGAAATTTCCCACCGCTGGGGTCGCACCTCGGCTTGCCCGTGAGTGCCGCGGCGGCGTGCAGGCTGAGGGTGATGTAATACTGCTTGGACGCAGGCGCCGCCAGCAGCAGCGACATGCCGAGCACCGTCGCGCCCCCGGAGGTGCTGAAGCACTGCGCCTGTCGCTGGCTGTCCGAGTACACAGGAACTGTCGCGTTGGTCTGCCCTGCTGTCACGGTGAGCACGGTGCTGCAGCAGGGGGGGGAGGGGGGTGCAGGAGCCCGATTCTGTGCAATGTTGCCTCTGCCGCTGCCTCTGCCGCTGCCGCTGCCATCGCTGCTGCTGCTGCGGCGGCAGCTGCTGCTGCTAATACCGCTGCCGCCGCTGCTGCTGGTACATCTGCTGCCTGCCGGCTCACTCACCCGTACACTTCAGGAGGGGGCAGAGGGGGGGGGCGAGGGGGATGGAGGCGGAGGCGAGGGGGACGGAGGTGGGGGCGAAGGCGGCGGAGTTGGAGGGGAGGGGGAGGGAGGGGGCGGGCTTGGGGAGGGAGGGGGAGGCGATGGCTTGGGCGGCGGGGGGAAGAGGGAAGGTGGGGGTGGTGACGGGTTTGGGGGCGGTGGAGGGGAGGGGGAAGGAGGGGGTGGAGAGGGGGAGGGCGGCGGGGGGGAGGGGGAAGGGGGAGGAGGTGAGGGTTTTGGGGGTGGTGAGGGGAAAGGCGAGGGAGGAGGGGGAGAGGGGGAGGGCGGCAGTGGCGGGGAGGGGGAGGGGAGGGTGGTGAGGCGTTTGGGGGTGGTGGAGGGGAGGGGGAGGGAGGGGGTGGGGAGGGTGAGGGCGGCGGAGGGGAGGGAGATAGTGGGGGTGGCGAGGGGTTTGGAGCCGGTGAAGGAGAGGGAGAGGGAGGGGGCGGAGAGGGGGAGGGCGGCGGGGGGAAGGGGGAAGGGGGAGGAGGGGAGGGGTTTGGGGGTGGTGAGGGGGAGGGCGACGGAGGGGGTGGGGAGGGAGAGGGCGGCGGTGGGGGGGAGGGGGAGGGTGGGGGTGGCGAGGGCCCAGGGGGTGGAGGGGAAGAGGGCAGGGGTGGAGGGGGTGAAGGGGAGGGCGGCGGCGGCGAGGGAGAAGGAGGAGGGGGTGGTGGAGGAGATGAGGGCGGGGAGGGCGGCGGGGCATAGAAGCCCGCGGATCCGGACACAGCTCCTGTCCATACCGACCTCACACCGAGTTGAACAGAAGCGTCCATTCGCAAGCAGTTGCCGGTGACACCACCAATCGTGAACCTGACAAAAAAGAGTGATGGGGAGGGAGGAAGTTGTGGGGGCAGGAACCTCCATTCCGGGGGGCTGTGCTCTCAGGCAAAGTCGGCAAGCGGTGCACCCTTGGAGGATCAACAGCACGCCACGGGCAGGCGCCTGCCCGCAAAAACCTACTGTAAGCCTGCCCACTCACTGAAAGTTGGCGCCTGCTGAACTCGTCACGTAATGGCACCAGTGCGTGTTCTGACAGCTGCAGGGGCACGGGGGGAAGCACGCGGACGGGCACACCGTGTAGGAAGCGACAAGAACGGCCCCAGCCCCGCTGAAGCCAGCACGCAGGTCTCTGCCACACAGCGTGCGCGTGGGTGGCAGCTCCACTGCGACACAGGCAGCATTCTGTCTGGCGTGCGGCGGGGGCCGACTCTTTGGTTGTTGTTGTTGTGTTTTGCCACCCCCGACACCCGTGTGGCTGCAGCCAATTCCGTGATCGAATTATTCTCTTTCGGAGGTCGATGAAATTGCAAATATTGTGTTACTAAATTCATCGGACCTGGCTTGGCATGCCGAATTGGTTGCCGCAGTTGTTACTGTAACTGTGGACAAGCTTCCACGGGTGCTGTAGCTGGCATAACCCACGTTTGGTTCCCAGGTGCAGCACGTTGCTGCACGGCGATAGGGTGCACGGCAGTGGTGAGGCGACTGCAGGCCCGGCAAGGGCAGGATCGGTGGGGCGACAGCAGCAGCGGTAGAGGACCAGGCCGGCTTTAACTTCAATTCCAGGCAGCAGCAGCAGCGGCAGCAGCAGCAGTACACTACGCGCGAGGCCAGCCTCACATGTCGCGGCAGGAGTGGTGCCCAGCAGCGCTGCCACGGCCTTTGCGGCGTTGACGCGCCCGCCTGTAATCGACTTGCCGGCCCAGTCGGGCACCTCATCAAAGGAGGACAGAATGGCGTTTCTGCAGCAGCGAGGTCGGGGCGGGAGTCGACCAATCAACCAAATGAAAGGGCAGCACCGGCGTGCACGCGCATGGCGGCAGGGGCACAGGGTGCGGAGGCCTCCCCAGTGGCATCTGGACTCCAACTGCGTCGCACCCGCCGCCAAGGCCCTCGTGCATGAACGTGTCGATACCAACACCGTCTCACACCTGACTTCTGCCACCGTTGCAGTGGGCTTGGCAGAGAAGAGCAGCGCGGCAACGCCAGAAACCACAGGGCAGGCCTGACGGGGGGCGACAGGGGGGGGGGGGGCGGCGTGGGGTGGGGGGGGGGGGGGGGGGGAGGGGGGCGGCGGCGCGAAGGGGGGGGGAAGGGGGGGGGGGGCGGGGCGGCGGGGCGGGGCGCCCCAAGCGCTTGGAGGGGGAAGACAATCAGCTCCTCGTCACGGGCGGTCGTGCCACGAGTCGTGCCACAGCGACAGCCTGGCCTTGCAGCGTGTAGCAGCACGCCTCCTGCCAGGGATCCCATGGACCCTCGGCTCACGCGCCACACACGAGTGGCAACCCTTGCAAACCAAGCACCCCTCCACTCATTTGTCCACCGACCATATCTTTACTGAACATCAACCGAGGGAAGCTGCGACTCAAACCGTGTTTCTGAGGGCATGCCTTACCATGCTGGTTCCGCTCTTCAAGACATACGAGTCGTCTGCTGTGTGGCCAACGCTCAGAATGTTGGTGCCTGGTTGGGTGGGGTGGGGGAGGGGCGGGGGGGAGCTCAGTGCACACCGCAGCAGCGCAGGCGCGCGTGCCCGCACGGCCATCGACCGTGTGCAGCTTGCACGGCAGTGACGCACAGCAAGCTTAAGGTGAGGCGCGCCAGGCGAGGCGGCCTGCCACCGGCTTGCAGGCGCTTCACCAAGCCTGACTAAACCTGACCGTCAAGTCGGGGCTGGCTGGCGAGCCCCCCCCCCACACACACACATCACCCTTCCACCCTGTCCCCCCCCTTCCCCCCTGTCCCCCCCCACTCCCCTTCCACCCCCGCCTGTCTGCCTACACCTGTACCATCCCTCTGCTCCCTTCTGCGGGTCTCTCTGCAACTGCCGCGCTCCCCAGGCTCAGGCTGCCTCCTGGCATCTGTGTCGACAACGGACACCTCGGGCTCGGTCGGACAAGCGTAAATCAGTTACACCGGACATGGCTCACCAGGGGCGGCCAGGTGCACCGTGGTCGCTCCATAGTTGCTGAAGGAAGCCATGTTGTCGTTCCAAATGCTGGCGCCAACTGCAAACGTGGAGGGAGCGCGCGCGTGCGTGTGTGCGGTGGAGTGGAAGGTGGTGGGAGTGTGAGGGGTGGAGTGGGGTGGGGTGGGGTGGATTGGGGTGGTGCCACGCGCTCTACGAGACTACAGGGGGCAGTGCAGAGAGGTAAGTTGCGGGGAAGGAACCTGCGGCACGTGTCGCCGCCCGCATGCCGACACGACGCGCAGGCAGCTGGTTGACGGTGGGGGCGCTGCAAACAGGCGGGGCGGACGCAGTGTCTCTCGCACACGCTTTCAAGGCAACGGACCCCCAGAAAGGAAAGGAGGAAAGAAAGGATAAATACGCCCGTGGTCGTGGGCTGAGGAAGCCGGATGGGATTAAAGGATCAAGCCCCCCCTGCGCGACGGCAACACCAGGGACCGCCCAACGCACCCGACAGCTGGTTCGACAGCCCGTATGAGGCTGGGTATAAAGTGTTGACATCGTTATTATAGTTATCTGCCAGCGGAGGGACGGCAGGACGGGACGGCAGGGTGCTTCGGGCAGGGGCGCAGCGCCGGGGCAGCAGCGTGCCACACGCCAAGCGTCCGGCCCTTCGCCGCCCGGCAGGCCGCAGGCGCATGCAGGCCGGACGGTGCCATGAGGGGGGGCGTCATCACTCACCGTTGCCGGCGGCGGCAACAAACAGGATGCCTGCATGGCCGAGCGCTTGGATGCCGTCGCGCTCCATTTCCGAGTAGCTATAAGAGCCGTAACTGGCGCTCACGATGCGCACGCCCGGCTGCACGCATGCAGAACAGCAGCCAGGGCCCGCAGTTTCATTCATCAATCAATCAATCAATCAATTCAAAGTCCAGGGAGAGCCACCAAAGGCATCATACAGCGCAGGCAGGCGGTCGGCGGGTCCCGGCACACGCAGCGACGCACGGCGTCGCTGCGGCGGCTGGCGGGCGCGCGCTGCCGCTGTGCGCCGCCCCTGCCGGCCTGCCGGCCGCCGGCCCGGCGTGCGCCCAACACGCTGCTCGCCGTGATTCGGCGCAAGTCAGCATATGTTCTAATTCATCCTGCTGTTGGGATTGCGAGTCGCTGCTCACCGTGTTTCTGCACAGGTCCATGCAGTCCAGGGTGGAGGAGCCGTACAGGGTGCCGCCGCTGGATGCCTTGCAGGTCACGATGCTGGTCTGCAGGCGGGCGGCGGGGGGGGGGGGGGGGGACGAGGGGGGGGGAGGAGCAGCTCTGTACGGCTGTCCACGGCTGTCTGCGGGAGCAGCTGTAACAGTTCCGCCAGGAGGTGTGGGGCGGGAAGACGGGCGACGACACAATGGAACGAGGGGGTGCATGGTGCATGGGAGGTCGTGGGTGCGGGGCGAGCACTCTGTGAGGAGCAAACACTTCACCTGCCCTTCGTGAGGCACCACTCACGTTCCACGCGACGCCTGCCATGCCCACTTTGTTGTCGCCAGCGGCAGCAATGATGCCGGCGCAGTGGCTGCCATGCCCACCGACGTCTGTGCAAAGGGGGGGGGGGGATAAATGGGTGAAGCGATGCACGGGCAGCGTGCTGTGCAGGACCCACATGCGCCGCGAACTGTCACCGTGAAGTCACTGGGTGGTTGGTGAAGGTTGGTCGCCCCCTCCGAATTGCTTTGTTTCAGGGCGGGAAGGCATCAGAGACACCCCTTTACGTTCCTTTAGGCCAGAGAAGGATCCTGAACCACAGCAGATGCTGTTATGTGAATTTTGCCGCCCGTGAAGCCGGTGAAGTGCAGTGACGGTGGTGAAGCGGCGGTGAAGCCCTGCCCTGCTGATGCCCTGCCCTGCTGATGCCCTGCCCTGCTGATGCCGACGAGCTCTGCAACGGAGTCAGGTTGCCCTGGCCTGCAATGGTTGCAGCAACCGGGGCTTGTAGGCAGCAGTCGGGCCACGTACCATCCTGCATGCTCATTTACCTAGCTTACTAGCGCATTACCTGACCTGCCCCATTCCAACCCTGTCTGAGAAAGCTAATTACCAAGCATTACCCAAGCAGCTCAAGCATCACTGTAAGGCTTCTTGACTGGGTGAAAGCGGTGAATTCACAGTGACTTCAGGGTGTGCTCCATTGATGAACTTCACGGTGAATTCACCAGATGGCTGGCCGGTGAAGAAAAAGTGAATTCACGGTGAAGTCACCATGTGCGCTTGTGACGCCTGCCAGGGCCCTTCAAGAAGCAGCAGCAGCAGCAGCGCCAGCGGCAGCAGCAGCGCCAGCGGCGGCAGCGGCAGCGGCAGCAGCAGCGGCAGCGGCTGGATAAGGCAACAGAAAACGAACAGCAGCGAGCGGCGGCGGCGGCCACCTGAATAGTCGTTGTACAGGGCGCTGCCCACTTCTGGCATGGCGTTGTTCTCCCAGGCCCTGAAGCCGCGGGGGTGCAGGGAAGCCGCTTTCAAGGGATCCTGTTGAGACACGCCTGGCTGCTCACACCAACTGTTAATACAACTCGCTCGAGAGCCTCTCTGAGACGTGCTGACTGCTGCAGCCACTGGCAGCCAGTGCAGCAAGATCCCGACAGATCCGCCCAGCTTGGCACATCGCAGCGCAGCGCAGCGCAGCACAGCGCAGAAGGGCACAGCATGACATGCACCTGTTCCAGCCGCCGGCGTCGTTGGCCACAAAGTCTTGGTGCGTCCTGCGCAGCCCGCTGTCAATCACGCACACCTTGACCTGAGATGGGGGGGGTGAGGAGTGGTGCGTGTGGTGGGTGGGTGTGGTGGTGGGTGTGTTGGTGGGCGGGCGGGCGGGCGGGCGGGCGGGCGGGCGGGCGGGCGAGCGGGCCCGCCTCCAGGTCGAGGAGGCGTGCATTACAACAGTTGCGGCCCGCATGAGGACGGACGAGGCCCCATCTGCAGCACCCCTCCGGGCCGCGCGCCCGCGCACCTCCTTGCTCCCGACGGTTGTGTCCCATGCGACAGGCGCTGCGACGCGCTGCAGGTGGTACAGCTGTGTTCCTTCGGAGCCGTAGTACAACGGGTCTCCCGCCGCCCGGTTCAGCTCCGCACCGGCTTCCGCAGCCGCCGCCTGCACGGCCGCGCCCGCGGATGCAGCTGGTTGCTGCGCCCCGCTGCTGACCTCAACTTCAAGTTGGGCTACCATGCGCTGCCGGCCCGTCAGCTGGCGAACCCAGTCGGGTTCCACAGCAGCTATGGCTGCATGGGTGAGCATGGTGGTTGGGTGTGCACGTATGGGTGGATGGGTGGGTGGGTGGGTACTGCAGATGGGCGGACAAGTGTGTATGAGGGTGCGGTACAGGCAGGCGATCAGGTGCCGGGTGAAGACCCTCCAGCCGCGAGGCAGCCACCCGTCAATGCGTCGCCTTTGGAGGGGGCTGAAGCTGGGGGGCGGGGGGAGGGAAGGGGCCCTTCCCCCATCCAGGCCCCCCCCACCATCCATACTGCCATATGTCATGCATGCACTGGCGCCCACCTCACTGTCCCGCCCAACACCGGGTGACCCCGTCTGCACCCATGCAGCCACGCACGCGTGTTGCACCTGTACCTGTACTACCCACGAGCCCGCGTATGCTCCTTGCACTTTTGACCCCACCTGAGTTGCCACGCAGCTCCTTGATTTTTGCGTCGACGCTCTTGCCATCCGTTATGCTGAACAGCATGGTCGCGTCCGATGGAACGTCGCCACTCGCCGCCGCCAGCTGCCGGCCGCCGCCGGCGGCAGCGGCCGCTGCGCGCCCCACCGCCAAGCGCTGGTGCTTGCCCACCAGCCGCTCCAGCTGGAGGCCCCGCAGCGGGCTGCGCGCCTGCGTGCGCGCTGTGGCTGCCGCGGCCGGCTTGAATTGCACCAGCACGCGGCCGGGGGTGGCCAAGAGAGCAGCGCCATCGAAGGTGCGGACGGGCGGCGCAAAGACGTTGCCGGCGCGCGCGGCGGCGGCGGTGCAAAGCAAGGCGGCCAGCAGCGCTGCCGCCGGGGGGGGGGGGGGCAGAAGGGTGAAGTGGGTTGCCTTGCATGGCAGGCAGCCGCTGGTGGGTGCTAGGTCGGATGTCAGCCACGACCACCCGTTTTTTTTGGTGGAGGTGTGCGCCCCCCTTGGGAGTGCACCCACTGTTGGGAGTGCACCCGCTCCAGGCGGCGGCAGCCAGGGAAGCTTCCAGCAGAAGGCAGGCCTGCAGGCGCTCCGGTAGTGGCTGCTGCAGGCCGCAGTGTGCCAGGCCAGCTCAGCTAGCGGCAAGTGGTGCTGGCACGAGGCGACCTGTGGACGGGGGTTTGCGACGCGACGCCCAGCCCCCCACCTGCCGTCCGCCAGTCGCAGACGACGCTCCTAGGTCGCATGTCTAGTCCAGCTGCCGGTGCACGCGCTGTGCGGCGCTGTACGCCAAAGGTCGAGCGCGCGCGCTTAGCGAGGCCCGGAGCTGCACACCGCGCCAATCATCGAGAAAGATAATGCCTGACGAAGAACACTGAGGAGGGAGCGATGAGCGGCAGTCCGTCCCAATCACCCGGCCGTGATGACCACCTGTGGCAGCGCGGGCCGCCGCGTGCGAGGGGGCACTGCAGGAGGCAGGAGGGTAGGCGCTAAAATGGGATCAGTGAGAGAGGACGAGGCGCTCCTGGCGCTGCATCAGGCGGCCACGCATCCTTGAAGCTCTCCAGGGGAAGGCGAGCGTCGAGGCGGCGGCGGTCGCTAGGCAGGCGGCGGCGGCGGCGTTGGTGAACGCCGCGATGGGTGAGGGGAGGGGGCAACGAGGGGTTGGTCGAGATGGCGGCGGCCGTTCGGGGGGCGGGCTAGGCGGGGCTAGCGAAGGGGTTTGGTGGAGGAGATGATGGTCAGGCGGGCGGTCTGGAAGGGGTGCACCACGTGGCTGCAGCTGTGAGGCTCAGGCTGAGGTGGCGAAGGGCGTGAACGAGGGGCTGAAGGGCCCCCCTTGGCGAGAGGGCGGCGAGGGCCGTGGTGGAGGGGGAGAAAATGCAGGAAGACGCCCGACATAGCAGGGAGGGCCGGCGGCAGAGGGGCAGGTGAGGCGAGGGCCGCCGTCGCAATGGGGTGCGCCGCGTGTGCCCTGGTGCCTTTAGTGGCACCGTCGCGTGTTCTGGCAGCTGCAGGGAGACAACAGAGGGAGCACCATACGGCATGGGTTTGCAAGCGAGCGCTTCTTACCCCGGCCTGACAAGAGAGAAGCGCGCAAGAATGCGCCTCCGCAGCGGCGCCATGCCGTCTCCGCCAGGCCGCCGCCAGCTGGGCGCGCTGGTCCATGTGCTGCCTCGTGCCCCGTGGCGCTGCTCATTGCGTCCTTCTGGTCGCTGCTGTTTCTCTTCACGATCGAAGCCCAGCAGGAGGGCGCCGCCCTGCAGCTTGTTTCGCGGTGCTCATTTCGTCAGCCTGCCAGTCTCGCAGCGATCTCAGGGCCGTCATATTTGCATCTTCGGCCGTCCTGGCTGACGACGCTGGCGTGAACGAGAAGCGAAGCTGCTCGATCGCCTCCCTTCGCTCCGTTTGCGGCGCCAGGCTCTGACACAGGCGAGAGAACATCAGGGGATCGGTCGAGGCACGCGACTGGCAGCCAGGCCGAGGGCAGCAGAGTGCCGCCGCCCGCCCTCGTCGCCCGCCCGCCCCCCTTTGCTGGCCAGCGCGCTTTTCGACAGCGTGTCTCTTGGCACGCCTGGCAGCTTTCGTATTGTATGCCGACTGCATGCTTGGAAGCTTGCAGTTGCAACGTCCGACGCTGCTGTCGCCACCACGCCGGCCTTCCGTCCTACCCTGCCGCCCGCAGGCCTGCCTCTCCTGGGCGGCTTCGTTTGCACCTGTCCCGGCACCCGCCAGCGCGCGCCAGCACCCAGCAGCACCCGCCATGGACCGCGACGAGGCGCTGATGCTGTTTGAAAGCCTGACAGCTGCGCCGCCGCACGTGGCTGAGCATGTTCTGGAGGCGCACGGGTGGGAAGTCAACTCAGGTGGGTGCTTGGGTGCCTGGGTGCTTGTACCATGCCTGCGATTGTGCTGTGCCTGGCCTGCCCACTCTGCCTGGTAGGGTTTCAACTTCGCATCACATGAAGCTCTCATGTACCTGTGACTTCCCCTGCGCCTGGGTGCGTGCACCATGCCTGCCACACTGCTGTACCTGGCCTGCCGCTGCGTCTGTGCTTGCTGGCAATGCCTGGCTTGCCTGCCCTGTGGGGTGCCTGTGCTGCATTCAGGGGTCCATTCTGGTGGGTGATTGAATAGCATGCGTCGACGCCGCCCAGGCATGCACGCTGTGCGGGGCGCTGCATAAGCTAGCATGTCAGGCACGCGGGCAGCACGCTCTGCACGGGTTTGCCGTCCATGCGCTATGCGCACGGCAGTGCACAAGCAAGCTCTGTGTGGCTCAAACGTCCCTGCTGTGAACCTGCATGCAGCGGTGGAATGGTATCTTGAGAGCGGCGGCGTGGGGCATGGGGCGGGCCCCGCCGGAGAAGCCGCGGCCGGCTTTGGCGCGGCGCCCGAGTTTGACGCCGACGCTGCGTTTGGTGGAGAGGCCGGCTTTGCTGTAGCGGCGGCGTCGCCGCCTGATTATATTGAGGAGCCGGATGACGAGGCGAGTCTGATTTGTTGATTCGTTTAATAATGTAGGTGGCGGCGCTCTGCAGCAGCAGCAGTAGTTGGCAGCAGCAGCAGCAGTCGTTGGCAGCAGCAGCAGCAGCAGCACAGCAGCAGTCGTTGGCAGCGTCACCGCCATGGGGGGGCACCCAGCATCATACACAGCATCCTGAAAAAAACCCTGCTCCGGGCCTACAAATGTTGAAGTAGCCAGTGCACTAACGCCCCTCTCCCTGCAGGTGGTGGTGGAGGAGGAACCAGAGGCCCAGAGGCCTGGACCGGCGGCGCTGCGAGGTGCCGCCGCTGCCGGCCGCCGCCCCGCCAGCCGGCCGCTGCCCGCGAGCGCGCGGCCACGCAGCAGCCCGATAGAGGTGGTGGGGGGCTCGTGGGGGGGCAGGTGTTGCAGGGGGTGGGAACACACGACGGGCGGCTGGGGCGGCACCCGGGGCTGCAAGCGGCGCACGGCGCCCGGGCTGCTGCCTGCCCGTTTGCTGATTGCACCTCCATTGTCTGGTCTACACCTTGTTGGTGTTTTTTGAGTTTCACCTTTTGAACCGTTTCTTCCCTGTTCACCTTATTGACCTTATTCGCCACAGATCTTGGACGATGATGACGACGATATACAGGTGCTGGCTTCCAGCATTGGCAGGCGGCGGCCAAACCGTGTGGAGGAGCTGGCAGACGGTGAGGCGCGAGGTTGGGGGGCTGGGCAGGGCTGGGCAGGGCCGTGAGCCGGCTGCAGGGCTGGCGTGCGGCTGCAGGTCTGACAGCAGATGGGCACCGGCTGCACAGGGCGGGCCTGGGCAGGCCGGCGAGCGACCTGTTCTCATGCGGTGGTGCTGTGATGGTGCAGCAGCGCCGGCGTCCTGATGCTTGCCCGCTGTGCCCCCACACTCCACGTGTGGACATTGCGCCCTTTGCAGATGAGCCCATGCACCGCGTGGGATCAGTGGAGGAGGAGCTGGAAGTGGGCTCACAGGTGTGTGGAGGGGGGCGCCTGTGCTGCATCAGTGTGTAGGCAGACCATGGTGCAGCGCCGTGCCCGCGTGCATGCCTGGCGGCACTAGCACCGCTCGAGGGCGCGGCTTCTATGCACCAGCCCACCCCTGTTGCGCCCGATATCGTTCCCTGCTGTTGCAGGGGCGGCGTGTGCGGCGCAACCGGCGGCGCGTGGCGGGAGAGGTGGACCGAGACTTGGAGGTGCTGGGTGGGTGGGCGCGGAGGAGGGCCGCAGGAATGGGAGCTGCTGCACAATGCTGTGCGCTGCTGCCGCCGCTGCTGCTGCTGCTGCTGCTGCTGCTGGTGCATGGACACTGCCGTGTTCAGTCGCACTCAATGTCGGTGTGAGAAACGTGCACACATCAGCGGTGCGGCGGCAGCAGCGGCACGAGCAGCACCGCCTGCGCATTCCGCCGCCTGCCTCTGAAGCGCAACGAGTGCCCGCTCGCCTCCTGCCTCCGCCCTTGCCCACAGGCCTGCACCGCATCTCGACATACATGTGCATGCCTCAGTCACGTACCCATCCGTTCCGCCTCACCGTTGCCTCATCCCTCCCCTCGCCTGCTGTGCACGCTGCCATGCAGGTCAGCGTTTTGGCGTCATGGACGAGTTCGCGCCCGCGCCCGCCGCGGCGCCGCGCCAGCAGCAGCAGCAGCAGCAGCAGCAGCCGCGCGGCGGCTCTACGGGGCTTGGGGGACAGGACTGGGAGGAGCTGCCACAGCTGCCAGATGATGTGGATCTGGAGGAGCAGCGCATGCTGATGGCGGCCATCCAGGGCGGGGGCTACGAGGGGCAGCTGCCAGGTGGGTGCCGTGTGCAGGGCGGCACGTGTGCAGGGCAGAGAGCAGCGTGGCAAGCACCCGGGGCCAGGGCTGCCGCACCGTTGTGCCCGCCTTGCAGGTCGCTGTACCAATGATGTAGCCTTCCTGCCCGCTCATCTCCCACTGCTGCCTCGCCAAGCGCTCGCATGCCCTGCCCTGCCCCTCCCACGCTCCCTCCAGATTTTGAAAACGACCCTCGCTTCCAGCCACGTGTGCTGTCGCCGGGGGCGCAGGCGCGGCAAACCCTGCGGGAGGAGCAGGTGGGGGTGGTCGAACCATTCAATTCTTTTTCGATTGATTGATTGATCATTAACTCATTCGTTCAAGTATTATTCAATAGCGCTGCAGCAGCACGAACGCGTTGCCGTGGTTGCGTTGCAGGAGACCGCCAGGGGTCGCCGACGAGGGCAGGCTGGCAGGGATGGACCGCCAGCGGGGTGGCGCATGCCGAGTCACTCCCTCTTGGAACTGGCATCCCTCCCTGCCCGCCACGCGCGCTCCCTGTTCTCCTGATGCACCCCTGCAGGACTTTGCCTACTACGAGTCCCTGCGTGCAGACAAGTGAGTGTGCAGCTGCATGCTGTCAATATGCCACATGCATCATGACGCACACACAATGCCACATGCATGGTGACACACGTACGCATGCACGCGAGCACGCAAGCACAGCACAGCACAGCACTCTGCGCCTCTAGTCTGAGAAAGTTCCCTGAAAGGGACTCACGGTGCAATCGCTGAGTGCTGCATGTGCAGCTGCCACCCCGTGTCATCTCGAGCCTCCCGCCACCGGCTTTGGATCGGTGCTGTTTGACAGTCTGCCTGTCTACCATCCTCCTCTCCCTGCTGCCCGTTCCTCTGTGCTCCGACAGGGAGAAGGCGGAGGCAGTGGAGAGGGAGCGTCGAGAGGTTGAGGAGGCGGCAGCGGCGGCGGCGGCGGCAGCACAGGCGGAAGCGCGGCGGCAGGCTGAGGACGCGGATCGGTGCGTACGGTTCAGCGGGGGGAGTGGTCAGAACTAGGCGGGAGGCACCAGGCTTGGCGTGCCCAGCAGGCGTCTGCTGCATGCCAGCAGGCGCTGCCACTCCTGCGCTCTTCCCTCACTGCCTGTGCCGGCGCCGAACCTCCCATCCCAACCCCAGCTCCCCACCTCTCCTCTCCCCACTCGCACCCACCCACCCATCACCACCCCCGCCCCACCCCCACCCCTCTTCACCCCGTCCACCGCGCCGCGCCGCAGACTGCAGAGAGAGCTGAGCAGCAAGGCGGCAAGCCTGCCGCCCGAGCCCCCGGCAGACGACGCAGAAGCAGTCAGCCTGGCCGTCCGCCTGCCCGCCGGCGGCCGCTACGCGCGCCGCTTCAGGCGCAGCGACCCCCTGCAGGTGGGTGGGTTGGTGGGGAGCGCAGGGCGCCCCCGCGCAGCGCTGGCGCTGCCTCCCCCCCTGCAGGTTGCGTGTTTGGGGCGGGCGCGAGGGGGGGGGGGGGGGGGGGGCGCGGGGCGGCAGGGCTGCGAGGCGGCGTCTGCAGCGACCCGTTACAGGCGTGTCGCCGGGTGCTGGGCAGGTGGGAGGCGGGCGGGGTGCGACACGGCGCGTTCTCAGCACGCACAGCAGCGTGCCGTGTGCTGCACCGCATGCGCTGCATCCCCGTCTCCACCCGTCGCAGCAGGTGTTTGTGCCGCACACGTGCAGAGTGGCGGCGCCGGCGGCATCTTGCCCCATGCTATCCCCAGCCTCCGCTTCAGATTCTCACTGCCATTCCTTTCTTTCCCCTCTCGCTCCCTCCCTTCCGCCCCCCCCTCGACACAGGCTGTGTTCGATTTCGTCGATGTGCAGAGCGGCGGCGGCGCCGACGGCAGCATCCGCCCCGGCGCTTACTCCCTGGCCACGTCCTACCCTCGCCGTGTGCTGGCTGCCGGCGGCGGGCAGACGCTGGGTGACGCGGGGATCACGGCGCGGCAGGAGGCCCTTTTTCTGGAGCTGAAATGAGGGGGCTGCCTGGCAGGGCTGGCATGCAAAGCCGCAAAAACGCGTGTGCGTCTTGAGCTTGCGTGCCTGCTTTGGCGCTCCAATAAAACGTTGCCCTCGCCGTGTTTTGCAAACCTGCCTGCCCAGGGCCCGTTCGTCCGCAGGGTCGAGGAGCTTGCTCGTGGCCGGGGCAGGCGACGTCAGGCGGTGCTGAACAGGTGGTGCTGAACATGCTCTGCTGCCCCCTGGCTGGGGTGGAAGTGTGAGGCTGGGCAGGCGGCGCCGGGGCACGAGACAGGCAGCAAGCGACGCAACAGGACTGCACAGCCCGCGCAGTGGGCGCTCGACGCTCCGCGCGTGCTGGTACAGTGTGCACGTGGAGCACTGCAACCGCCTAGGCAGCTGCCTGCCTGGCTGGATGCCAGTGATCGAGGCATGACGCCGTCATGGGGAGGCTCATAGAGGGGTGAGTGCTAGGTTAGACCACCAGAAACCCCGGTCCAGTCCAAGCTTAGCGCTGCCTTACCACCAGCCCTGCACCGGTGCCAGCCAACACCGGTGCCGGCCCGGCACCATGACGACGCACTGACACCAGCAGAGGCCGGGGCGCCCAGAGCCCCATTCTGTCGACACCTCCCAGTTCCAAGCGTGCCTGCCATCATTTCAAGGTGAGGAGGATCTAATCAGGAAACAAACCGGAAAAAGCGGGCCTTTGAAGACCCAATGTGGTGCCGCGCCGCGGCACCGAAGGAGCCGCCGCACTTCATTGGCCCAATCAGACAGCGAACGTCGCACTCGCCCTGCCGCTGTAGCTTCCCTGGCGCCCTTCCTAGCCGCAAGGCGCGCCTGCTGGCAGCGTCAGAAGGTCTCGCTCCGGCGAGCCGGCTGGGCGAGCACTTGCTCGCAACCTCAACTAGTTCGCCGCGCCTGTAAGTTTGTATCGCGGTGCTGCTGGAGAGGAGTGCGGAGGGCCTTGGTGCCAGGCGACTGTCGTGAGAGGGCTTTCCACAAAGCGCCGCCGCCGCCGGTGCCGCCGGGCGGCGCCGGCCGGCGACGGGAGCCCCTGGGCGGCCACAGCCCCGATCGCCGCCCAGCACGCACGCCAGCGCCGGCGCTCTGCATCCAGCACATCAGCATCAGCATGTATGCATTGTACGTATAACCATGTTTGGCATCCCATCTGCCTTGAAGCCATGATGAGGCGTGCACGTGCCCCCACAGGCTGTCGCTGCTCGTGGTGGTGCGAGCCGGCGCCCGTCTTGTCCCGATGCAGATACGCACACAAGTTTCCCTGCATGGGCCCCGCGGATGCAGAACCACCTGGCATGGCAAGTGGATCCCATGCAGCTGTGGCAGCAGGCGCAGTTTGCCGCAGCCACGGCCGCGCGCGCGCAGGCGCAGGCGCGAGAGGGGAGCCGCGACGGGGTGGGTCAGTGGGTGGCGCATCTGGTGCGCCACTCATCCGGCTGCTTACCCCTGCTGGCTCGCTCAGAACAACGCTCCAAACCCAGCCCTCTTCCGGACACACAACCGCCCTTGCGCGGCCCGCTGTTCAGATCTCCGCACCCGCATGCTCGCTACCTACTAGCACCAGCTTGCAAACCCTCTCGCTGCCCACGCAGCCTGCCTGGTGGCGGTGCTCCTGCTGGCCGCTGCTGCCGCTGCGGGGACCACTGCAGCTGCCGATGCGCCCAGGCAAGCGGCGCTTGCGACGCTTCGTGCACACCCGTCTGCATGCCAGCACGGCCGGCCGGCGCCGCTGCTGGTGGTGGGATGCCGCGAGCGTCGCCGCACGCGCCAAGTGCGCTTCTACAAAGCTCTGCGTTTCATCCCTGCAGGGACAGCCGGGGCAGGGCCGAGCGCGCCGGCAAGAACAGCGCAGTTGTTGTCTTCAACGCAGCAGCGCGCTCGGCAGCCAGGTGAGGAGGGCGGACAGGGGGTATGTCCTGGCCTGTTGCGCTGCGGCCTGCTTCAGCTGGCTGGGCAGCCAGGTGCACAAGGGGGGGGGGGGGGGGGGGGGGCCGTCCCCTCGTCATGTGCACGTGCCAACAACACGCTACCCATGCCTCAGGCCTGGCCAGGCACCTCGGTGAGCTCTCACCTGCCACCCCTACCACCCACCAAGTCTGCCTTGTGATCACCCCACCGCCGCTGCAGGCGGCTGCAGCGGGCCATGAGCGGCGGCGCGCGGGGGCTGCTCGCGCTCCAGTGCCCGCCCACGCGTGGCGGCAGAATCAGCTACACCGATCCGAATCACAATTCCCGGAGAGAAATGGCTGGCACCCGGTGCTGCAAGTTCCTTTACAACACAAACACAGCCATCTCCTGCGGCGGCGCGCTTGGGCAGTCGGGACTCAAGTGCCCGCGCACAGCAGGCGGCAGGACCAGCTACATCGTGTTTGGGAACAAGCGGAGGGTAGCGGTCGGCACCAAGTGCTGTTCATACCTTATATATCCTTCATCAGAGATACTAGCCTACTGCGCCCCCACACCACTCGTCCAGTACTACGTGTGAGTAGGGTGCCGACCCATTGTGCTGACCAACACGTGGTGACAACAACAACAACAACGCACAGGCTGCGGTGGTGCACGTGCCCGCTGAAAAGCCGGCAACAACCTTGAACAGGCTTTGCACGATGCATGCACCATCACCCCGGCCTGCACCCATGGGCGCAAGAAGTGGGTTCGAATGAATGAGAGATCTGACCGCCCTGGTGGGCCACCGCACTTGTGGGGCACCTGCCCACTCACGTCGCCATGCCGGCATGCATGTGGCGTGGGGCCAGGCAATGTGCCACGCGCGATGCCCCATGCTGCCCCCCATCTATACCCACTTGCCCCGCCCCACCCCTTGCCGCCTGCCACCACCTGCAGGACGGCTCCACCGCCTCCCTCGCGCCCGCCACCCAAGCCCTCGCCCCCGCCGCCCTCTCCGTCCCCGCCGCCACCCAAGCCCTCGCCCCCGCCGCCCTCCCCATCGCCACCATCACCCTCCCCATCGCCACCGCCACCCTCCCCTTCCCCGCCCCCACCCAAGCCCTCGCCCCCGCCACCCAAGCCCTCGCCCCCGCCACCCTCCCCCTCGCCACCGCCACCCAAGCCCTCGCCCCCGCCACCCTCCCCCTCTCCACCACCACCCTCCCCTTCCCCGCCGCCCCCCTCCCCTTCCCCGCCGCCACCCAAGCCCTCGCCACCACCTCCCTCCCCATCGCCACCGCCCCCCTCTCCGTCCCCGCCGCCACCCAAGCCCTCGCCCCCGCCGCCCTCTCCGTCCCCGCCGCCACCCAAGCCCTCGCCCCCGCTGCCGTTTGTCGTCGTCCGCCGGCCTCAGCCCCCTTTCCCACCCTCGCCGCCGCCCTCGCCCCGCCGGCCCCCGCCGCCTCGAGCCCCTCGCCCCCCACCCTCCCCACGTCCGCCGCCAAACACACGCCTGCCCCCTCCGCGCCCCCCGCCGCGTCGCCCCCCACCACGCCCGCCCCCGCCTGCGCGGCCACATCCCCGCAGCCCACCACCCCCGCGCCCGAGCTCCTCCCCCAGGCCTCCCCCGCCTGTGCAGGCGCCGCCCCCGCGCCTCCTGGGCTGAAGCGGTGCCGCGTGATCAGCGCAGCGCATCATCGGGCCTGTTCCATGCTCACCAGAGCAGCCGCGCACACGCCTCTGTCCGCGCAGCCGTGCGGCCCTGCAGCCCCGTGCAGTTCTGAACATCCTCCTCTTGCAGTGCCTTACTAACCAGCAAGTAGCGTCTTCCCCCAGCTGGCACAGCGCCCCCCCTGCACATCCCCCTTTCCTGCAACGTCTTCACCCCACCCGGCACAGCACCTCCCATCCGGCACAGCGCCCCCCCTGCACATCCCCCTCCCCTGCCTCTTTGGCGTCCCCCCCCCCTGGCCATCCAACACAGCACCCCCTGCCCCTCCCCCTCCCCTGCCTTAGCCTGGGCACCCTCGCCGGAAACAAAAAGTCTTTCTGCACATGTGCAGGGCATTGAAGCCGCATCTTTTTTTTTCCAAAAAAAACGCACCCCCGCCCGCCGGCCATGCACCGGCGCACTGGCACCAATTTCCCCCTCGCCCGCCGGCCCGCCTCCCCTCGTCACTCTGTGCAGCCACGCACCGTTCCTGCTCAAGGGCATGGTGATGTACTGCTTCACAGCTACTTGCTGCCTCGGTGCCGCCCTGCAACGCTAGCAACTGCGCATTCACCTGCCCACACGCATGTTGTCTGGAGCCCTACCGCCGCCGCCCTGTCGCCTTCGACTTGCCCGGCTCTACTTGCATCCAAATTATTGTGACGTTGAAAAGCATGGCAAACTACAGGCACAGGAGGGGGGGGGGGCGCATAGCACAGCACAGCACAGCACAGCACAGCACAGGGACGCACAGCAGCCCGGTGCAAGGCAGGGCCGGGGCAGCCGCTGCTGCAGCGACAGGGAAGTTTGCTAGCCTGGCTGTCCATTTCTGGCACGGGCGATCTTTCAACTTACGCATATGCACCACTGCTGTGCTTCCCTGCAGATCTGAGCGTGGGCGCGGCAGCGGCGTCGGGCGCGGCAGCGGCGCCGGGCGTGCTGCCAGCTTCAGCTTGAACGCCAGCGGGCGCTTGCAGTTGCTGTTGGGGCACACCCGACTGGGGCACACCCCAGCTTGAACGCCCCTCAGCTTGAACGCCTATGGGGCACACCCCAACAGCAACTGCAAGCGCCCGCTGGCGTTCAAGATGAAGCTGGGTGCGTGCTGCAACCCTCCATGCGACATCTGGTCCGATGGTGCTGCTGTGGGCAAAGCAAGCCTGAATGCTCAAGGCTCTTCCTTTTGCTCCCCCTCCTCGCTGCAGGAGGCGGCGCGCTGGGGCAGCCTGGGGGCGACACGGGCAGCAAGGGCGGGTGATGGCGCGCCAGGTGCTTGTGAGCCGGCGCTGCTTGTGTGTGGCATTGCCAGCCCAGCAGCCGCCGGGCGTCGCTGTAACATATATATCACCCGCACGAGGAGAAGCGAGCAGAGAGGGGGTGTGGCAAAGAGGAAGAGAGCTGGCATGCAGGGCGGCGGCGGAGGCACCATGCGGTGGAGGGGCAGGATGCGAGTGCGTACCCTGCAGCCCTACAGCACAGGGACCCACAGCACAGCACAGCACAGCACAGCGCAGCACAGCACAGCACTAGACAAAAGGAAGAGGAGCGAGGAATTGAAGGGCGGGGGCATTAAAGCCGGCGCCGTGCACAGAGCGAGGCGGTACTGCAGATTGGGTGCGCTGATAGTTGGGTTGGGCATCAGCCGCATGGGGGAGAGCAGAGCATGGGAGGCAGGGGGCAGGCAGAGGGGGACGCGCAGGGCGGGGTGCCGCGCTAGTAGAGGTGATGCAGAGGAGCCAGGGAAGAGCA
Organism: Micractinium conductrix; assembly: GCA_002245815.2. Taxonomy (NCBI): domain Eukaryota; kingdom Viridiplantae; phylum Chlorophyta; class Trebouxiophyceae; order Chlorellales; family Chlorellaceae; genus Micractinium; species Micractinium conductrix. The sequence continues at coordinate 2,174,419 of LHPF02000005.1, forward strand.
GCAGGGCCCGCCGCACGCGACGCATTCGCATGCGTGCCAGCTCAGCTGCTCCGTTTCCGCGCCAGCGCCGCCGCCCGCCGCTGCCTTGTTGCCAGCGCCGCCCCCCCCCCGGTCAGCGCCAGCGGCGCCAGTCGCGCCTGCCACCACCGCCGCCGCCACGCTCGATCCACATGGCCCGCTCTCCGTAGAGCGCTTCCAGGCTGGCGCCGCCGCGGTGCGCCTGAACAGCAGGATTCAAACCGCAGCAAACCGGGGTCGCAGACTGAGGGTGGCCACCAACGCGCGTGCACCTCTGGACTGCGAGACAGGGCACATTCGGAGGTGGAAAGGACACGGCACCCTGCGGCAACGACTGCCCCGAGTTTAGCCGCAAACGCATCGACTTGCCTCGCTGTACTGTGCAAGATTCAGGTACTGCCCTGCTCCGCCTGCCGCTGCCGCCGCTGCACCGCCGGCGCCCGCGCCAGGGGGTGCAGAGCCGTCGGCCCAAGGCGCACGGCAGAGCGGGCAGGTGACGTCCGAACGCTGGGCACGCTTGCTGCTGGCCCAGTGCTGCAGGAGGGACAGCAGAGGGAAGGGGGTGCGCGACATTGAGGGCTTGAGCGATACAGTAGTAGCGACAGCTAGCGACAGCGCAGGGGCATGAGCAGGCAGAGTACAGCGGCACACGCCCTGCCCCGCAAGTGAAGCTAGCACGCTAGCTTGCTTGCCTGCCTGCCTGCAGCTGTGGTGGCTGTTGCTGCCGCCAGGAGAGACAGCAGCTCCCTTGTAAAGCCAGCATTCCTATCCAGCACTACCGTGCAACACCCCCTTCCCACACTCTAGCTGGCTCTGCTTGCCTGCATGCAGCTGCGGTGGATGTTGTTGCCGCAGGCCAGGCACCAGCTGACTGCCTCGCCGCTGGCCTGCAGAGCAACGAGAGTGCGGAGGCAGCCGTGAGAGGGAAGGTCGGTGCGGGTTGGATGCTGCTGGCACCGAGAGCAGGGAAAGGTAGGGTTGGGGTAGGTGGCACGTGGCTGACGAGGGGCGGGGCGGGGCTGACAAACAGCATGCAGGGTGAGAGCAGCGCGCCAGAGTGCAGCCGGCATCAATACCAGGCAAACTAAACGTCGAACTAGCACCCTCGCCGCCTGCCTCCATCTCATCGAAACAGACTGGGCAGTCTCCCTCCACCGGCCGCTGCCCTGTGCCGTCGGCGTCGCCGCCATCCGCGCCGCCCGCCGCCCCCATGCTGCTGCGCCGGAACTGCTGCCGCACTGCGTCGGGGGCTACCACCTCGCCGCCGCCGCCGCCACTGCCGCCGCCGCGCATGCTGTGCAGACCGCCCAGCACCTGCAGCGAGGAGGCGAGCAAAGCGCCGGTGTGGGCTGCCAAAGGAGCACCGCTGCCCAGGGGCACGATGATGAGATTTTTGCAAGTTGATGGTTTGAAGGAGCACATAAAGGTCAAAAGAGCGCGCGAGCGGATTGAAGGAGCTCGGAAGCCACTTGGCACGGCAGCTGCGGTACCCATAAAGTGCGCTGCGGTGCCCATAAAGTGCGCTCTCATGTCCACACGCTTGCCTCATCCGCCTCCAACGCCAGGAGTGCCAGCTGCCACACGAGGGGCTCATCTGCCGGCAGGCGCAGCACGCGCAGCTGCAGGGCAGGCAGGCAGGCGCGCAGGAGGTGGAAGTGACTGGCAGGTTGTGTCGCGATGCAGAGGGCACCGATGCAGAGCTTGAAGTGTGCAGATGCAGATGGTGGCAGCCGCGCCTGCAGGCAGGCGTTAGCGACAGAGGCGCCTAGCTGCAGCTCAGCCGCGGCCGTCCACTCGGCGGCAGCCCTCCGCTGTGCCGTGACCCTCTGCTCAGCCGGGGCTTTCCTCCTCCTCACCATTGCGAAGAGGTAGTGCTTGCACACGTGGCCCTTGCCCCAGTCGGGGCACGTGCAGCACGGGTGCCGCCCGACAGTCACTGTGTACACTGGGGGGGGGGGGGGGTCATGGAATAGCCTGGCAACGGTGGGCGAAGGGCAGAAACGGGAGAAGAAAGGCAAAGAAGCCTGGCCAAACGTGGGGGCGGTGCACGGCCACTGACGTGCTTGGATGCACGGTGGGACTCCCCCCTCGTAAACGTGGTCAAGGCCCCCCCTCGGACTGTGCGCTGCACAACCGCTGCCCCCACCACCCCGCGTCGCAGTCCCATCACGACCACCATGACCTCTCCCCGCCCCGCCCCGGGCGGGGAGAGGTCCCCATTCCCCATCCACCCCGCGCCGCACCGTTGCCCGTGGCGCCCAACACGTGGAACTCCTCTCCAGCACCCTCCGGCGCGCCCACTGGCCGCAGCTGCCTGCGGTCGATCAAGAAGAGTCGGTGCCCAGACCCAGGCATGGCACGCTGCGCGGGGCGGAGGGCGGGAGTGCAGACGCGACGAGGGGCCGTGGGCAAATGCACGGCGGCGGAGGGCGCGCGCGCCCTGATGCACAGCCGCCCGCGCCTGCAGTCGCAGGCTTGGGCAGAGCGTGGCGCTTCCGCAGCCGTCCCAGCTGCCGCCGCCTCGCCCCACAGCGCAGCAGCAGCAGCAGCAGCAGCAGCTCACGGCAATGCGGTCGCGGACGTCCTGTGAGGCCTTGGGGCGCCAGGACACGGTCGCACCCCACTGGTTCACTCTCTTGTCTCCCCCTGCACCGCTGCCGCCTGTCTTGGCCCGCTTGCTGCCTCCGGAGACGCCAGCACTGCGCCGCTTGCGCTCCATTTGTGTGGGAGACGCGGCAGCGGCAGGCGAGGGATCGCCGCCCGCGGCTGCCGCCGCCGCCGCCGCCACCGCCGCCGCCGTGGCGGAGGTGCCCTTGCCACGGCGGGGGCGGCGGCCCATGCCTGGAGGCGCACCGCTGGCCTCGAAAGTGAGATCGACAAACTCTGGCTCCGCCATTTGGGGAGGGCGCTCAACGCAGGAAGACTGGGCTCGTGTCGGAGGAATATAACGCAGTTCTGGCTGGTTGAAGAGACTCTTAGAACGGCGCTGGCGAGCTCTCGAGCTTGGCAGCAGCGGCGCTGGTGAGGAGCGCCGGCGAAGATGCCAGCTGGCTCATCAGCCACATCAGCGGCGGCGAGCGCAGCGCGGGCATGCCGATCCAAGTTTGTGCCAATTTGCAAGCCTCAATGCAAGCCTCAATGCAACAAGCGCTTGTTGGATTTCAGCCCCGCAAGTCAGCGGCTATCACCAATGTCGGGCAACTTCGAAGTTGGGCAGGCCCGCCCCCCGCCAGCCCGAGGCCTCCTCCCCCCTCACCTAGGCCCCCTCCCAACCCGCGCTGACACCAGCCTCATGCCTTTCCTCCCCGCGACGAACTTTCACCGCTGGGTCCCCGCTTGCTTTCTTCCCGGCCTGGCCCGGCCGCCGCCGCGCGCTCAGGCACCACTCTCGCAACCCATGCAATCCCCACACACGACACATGCAGGGGGTCAACTGGCGTTTATGGTTGTGCGCTACATCGCTGCGACGCAGGGGTTGCAGCACAGCTCCACACACGCTGTCTCATGCTGCCCGCCCGCCGTTCACCCACGCATCCTTTCTTTCACAGGACATTTGCCCATGTCCCTTATTCAAATCCTCCCTTACGCAACTCTTCCCCATCACACGCTGCTGCCTGCCCCTAGCAAGGGCCCGTGCGTAGCTGCCGCTGGATACACCGCCTGGCCTCACGCTCGATTCTTTCTGGAAGTTTTTGCTGTGCGTGCAATGCAGATTTGAGAGTGCGAAGACCTCAACCCATGAGCCTGGGGCACGGCGGCGGCGGTAGCGGCGGGCATCTGCAGGCAGCTCGCCGGCGCTCTTGCTGCCTGCCCTGACGCGCAATTGACGACGATCTCACGTCATCAAGCATGCCGAAATGCCTTGCAGCAATCCCAGCGAGTCGAAGGGGAGCGCACGGAAACTCACCGGCACATACCTGCTTCCCGTTGACCCAGTTCGGGCATCTGGCCGATGCCAACTGGATGTCAGACAGCGAAGCAAATGATCAGGCATTGGCAGCGGGCCTCAGCAAGCCGGCACCGCACCCTCGCAAGCTCAGCGCACAGCACGCTTGTTGGCCGAGCTCTTTCCAAGAAACCCTACCTTGCTCCAACGTCGGCATCATCTACATACGCCACCCGCCGCTCGACCGCCAGGCGCGCTCGCCCACAACCCGCCACGCCGCTATTTTCAGGGCCCTTCTTGCAGCGCAGTTGCGCCCAATGAGCGCCATCATGCTGCGCCAAGCGCTGGGCCGCGCAGCTCGAGCGCTGAGCAGCGCGGGGTTGCGAGCCGAGCACACCGCAGCGGCGCAGGCCCTGGCGGACCTTCCGCTGCCCGCCAGCGACCCCTGCATGCGCCCCTACTACGACCAGGTGGCGCGCATGCAGGTGGTGCCAGCGGCAAGCCCCTCGGAGGTCTCCGAGTCGGAGCGCGCGGTGCGTTGCCGCCTGCTGCCGCTGCCGCCGCCAACCTGTGTTTTGCTGCTGCCCTGCTGCCATCCAGCTACGACTGCCCTGCTGAAGTGCTCGCAGATGTGGCTCGCATGACAGCTACGCCAGGCTGCAGCAAGGGATGCACAGCAACATGCATGCAGCCGACGGCCGATGCTGCCCACCCATCGCTCGGCCTCTGGCCCTCTGCCTCCGGCCCTCCTTCTCTTGGGATGAGCCCCCCGCACTCGAAGTTTTTTTGTGAGCTTGCGGGCCCAATGGTTGGTCACTGATCCGCCCACTCTTGAAACCGCTCGACGCTGCAGGCTGAACTGGCGATGCTGCGCCTGCACAACTCCACCTGCACCCCCATCTACGACGGGCACATGATCAAGGCCACGGTGCTGGAGGTGGGTCACTCGTTCATCCATTGATCCATTCAATAATTCGTTCAATCAGCAGCGCCGCAGCAGTACAGGCCCAGCACATCATCAAGGCCACTGCATTCATTCATTCAGCAGCGCCGCAGCAGCCACATGTGTGCCGAAGCAGCATCGGCCCAGCGTATGGCAAAAGTGGGCTGTCTGCAGGTGTGTGCTGGGCACAGCACACATAAGCGCACCTATTGCAGGCAGGGGCAACACCAGGCAGCGCACGGTGCTGGAGTGGGTTGCGCGTTCACGGCGTCAGTTAGGCTGCGGCGGCGTCACGGCACGCAGGGCTGAAGTTTCCCTCCCCCGCGGTGGTCGGTCGCAACAATGCCGCCTTGTGTGTTCCACGCTGCAGGTGGGCCGCCGCACCGTCACGTTAGACACTGGGCTCAAGCCCGCACGTGTGGCGAGGTCTGACCTGCCGCCAGAGTGCATCATCGGCAGCACGCGGCAGGACGGCGCGCACGTGCAACGCAAGCCGGGTGCGTCGCTGCTCGCAGATGGCGCGGCGGTGGGGGATGGGGTGTTTGACTGCTGTGCAGGAGGCGCAGGCGGGGTTGCAGGGTTGCTCCGCTGCTCGGCGCTGGAGGGCGCGGTGCAGGCAGGGGCGGTGCAGCCGGCTCAACGCGGCGTGCGCTGCCGCGGCTGCGGCGTGGCGTTGGCAGGGGTGCCAAGTGTGTTGGCACCGCGAAGCGCGTTCGCGTTCCCCTCTTGCCCCACAACGCCTGTGGACGGTGGGGTCGACTCAACCTTTCAAACTTGCATTTGCATCACAAGCCTTCAACCTTCATCGGTCTCTCCCCTGTTGCCCCCCATGCCCCCATGCCGTGCAGGCCAGCTGCTGGAGGGTGACGTGGTGCAGGTTTTCCTCGAGGCAGTGGGCACCCCCGAGGGAGACTTCCTCGTCAGCGGCGTGCAGGCAAGTGTTTTTCCGGCTGGGGAAGCTTCCCAGCTCAAGGGGTCGAGGCACCGGTCGCGGGCGCTGCGCCTGCGCGGGTCGGGCCGCCGGCCGGGCTTGCCGTCGGCGGCACCACTGCCACCCTGCTCGTCATCTGCGGCTCGCTGCCCTCCCACACCACCACGCGCAGGCGGCGGTGCAGCGGCGCCACGCGGCGGTGTGGAACGAGTTGGAAGAAAAGTTTGCCAAGGGGGAGGTGGTGAAAGGTGCGCGGGGTAGACGGCGCACCCGCGGCACACATCCTGCTGCCGCTGCGCTGCTGGGCGCACGCATGCGTGAAGCATTGGGAGGAGGACCGGCGTGAGGGGGTGGCTGGCGGGGCGTGTGATTTTGCTGCTGCGGGGCGGGCGCGCATGCCTGTGGCGGCCTGCGGACAGAGAGCTGCAGGCCTGCGCAAGTCGCGAGGGCTCGTGACGCCCCCGCCGCCAGCCCCCCGCCGCCAGCCCATCCATCCTTCTCTCCGCACCCCCTGCCTGCTGCCCCCCCCCCCCCCCCCCCCCCTCCACACACCCACACACCCACACACAGGCCGCATCCTCAATTCTGTGTGGGGCGGGTACTCCGTCGGCGTCGCCGGCATCGTCGCCTTCCTGCCGGCGCGGCAGTGCGCGCGCCCCACCGCCCGCCGCATCGGCCAGCTGCAGAAGTTCCGGATCCTGGGGCTGGACCGCAGCAAGCCCTCGCTGATGCTGTCCGACCCCAACCTGCACTCGTCGGAGCCGTGGGCCGGCGCGCGGTGGGGGCCGGCGCGCGGCGGCCGCGGCGGCGGCGGCCCGCCGAGCGGCGACTCGCCGCCCCACTTGTTTGCGCTCCGCCAGCCGCGCACAGTTGAGGAGGCGGAGCGGCGCAAGGAGCTGGCGCGCGTCGCGGACGAGCTGCGCAGCGTGCTGGCGCTGCGGGGCGGCGGCAGCAGCGAGGGCGCCAAGAGCTGAGCGCCGCCGCTGGCGAGGCGGCCGCGGCGCTGGCCGTGCTGGCTGGCTGTGTAAGCACAACGGCCGGTCTTTGAATCTTCGGTGCACGTGGCGGTGCTGTCGTGTGCGGCGTTGCTGTGAGCCATGCGAGGCCCGATGGGGGAGCAGGTATCACAGCATCGAGGTTCCCCAGTTGCATGCGTCGACAGCTCGGGAGCCAGGGGGGAGGCAACTCAGGGCCAAGTGCCCGCTACGTGCCCGCTGCCGCGGCATGCCGTCAATAGTTAACGCCGTGCTGCGCGCCGCCGCCGCTGTGCGTGACATTTGTCTACACAGCTCTCCGAATCACCTCTTTTCACTCTCCTGTCACCTGGGAGGCGCGTTGCGGGGCTTGGAGGCAGCCAGAAAGCTGGTGCGCGAAAGCAGCATTTTTCGCGCGCGCAGCGTGGCTGCTGTGCTGGCGGAGGCAGGGGAGGCAGACGGCAAGGCAGCTGTGGCGTCAGGCAGCAAGAAAATGCGGCATCGGGACCGCACGATGGAGACTGCGTACCGGTGCGTCTGGGGAGGGCGAAGTGCTGTGGGAGAAACGTGCAGATCATCCCAAGGCGTTAGCAGGTGACGGAACAGCGCCGCGCCGCCTGAGGCCGCCGCGCGGGCGCTGCCGCCGCCAACCGCCGCTGCCTGCCGCCGCCGCCCCACGCGCAGCTACCGCGGCGTCGCCGCGGTGGTGGCCATCCCGTTGCTGCTCATCGTGGCGGTGCTCCTGGTGGTGCCGCGGGGCGCGCCCTACACCGCCGACTTCTCTCGGTCGCAGCCCTTCTCTCGCGACCACTTTGAAGACGGCGGCGGCAAGGCCAAAGGCGGCGGCGCCGCCGCCACCGGCGGCAGCACTCGCGAGCGCTACGCGATCGTGATCGACGCCGGGTCCACCGGCTCGCGCGTGCACATCTTCAAGTTCAACGTGGGTGCTGGCGGCGCGCTGGAGCTGCAGTTTGACAAGTTTGACCAGCTGCGGCCGGGGCTGTCGTCGTAAGTGGCAGCACCCAGCAAACACCGCAGCAGGCGCTGCCGCGAAAGCAGGTTCCGTTGTTGCGCCAAGCGATGTGCAGGCCCTCCGCGTCTCATGCTGTTGCTGCTCAGCAGAGTGCCGGTGCTGCGTCAGCAGGGCTGCCCCCTCCGCGCGCCACGCCGGTCGACTGGAGCAACCCATCCGGCTGTCGCCCCCCGCTGCTGCCAAGTTGCTGGCGCCGCTGCTCACGCCGGCAGCTGGGCTGCGGCTAGCTGGGTTTGAGCACTCACTGGCTGGCTGCACCGCCTCCCCCTGCCCCGTTTAGATACGCGGACGACCCGCCCGCCGCCGCCGAGTCGCTGGCGCCCCTTCTCAAGCTTGCCGAGGAGACCATCCCCGCAGCACTGCAGCCAGAGGTGGGTTTGTTATTGTGTTACAAACGTGACCGGTTGCAGTTGTTAGGGCCGTTGAATGGCTGCTCAAGCGGGCAGAGGAGACCCCCCAGAGCTGCAGCCAGAGGTGGGCTGGGGCTGGGGGTTGCTGCGGGCCGGGGGGCGTTCACGTCCACAGTCAATCACTCAGTCGAACAATTACCATCATCGCTGGTCACTGATCATTTTCAATCTCCCAAGTTCCGTCTGCAGACCTCCATCATGGTGGGCGCCACCGCCGGGCTGCGCCTGCTGCCCGACGGCAAGGCCGACATCATCCTGCAGGAAGTGCGGGACTGGCTGCGCAAGCGGCCCTTCAAGGTCGGTGGGTGGGCGGAGGGGGTGCACAAAGGGGCCCGAGGCCCGTGCTACACCTGTGGGGGGGCGCTGCCGATGGGAAGCACTTGGGGGAGTTGAGCGGGGGTGCAGAAAGGAGTTGCTCCGGGCGTGCGAGGCTGGCTGCGCGAGCGCCTTGTTTGTGCGCTGGAGGCAGGCGGCCGTGCCTTGCCTGTGCCTCTTAATCCTGGCGACCCCCCGGCGCGTAGTGCGGCTGCGCTCTGCCTCACAAGCCTGGTCATGCCCCCTCCCTCCACCCCCCACCCACCCCACCCCACCCACCCACACGCCTGACAATTCTCCGACCAGGACGTGAAACTTCTGGACGGCGTGCGCTCTGCCTCAAAGCCTGCTGTGCTCCCTTCCCTTCCGTCCCCCCCCCCCCCCCTCGACAGTTCTCTGATGGGGACGTCAAGATCCTGAGCGGCGTGGACGAGGGGGCCTTCGCCTGGCTCACCCTCAACTACCTGCTGGGCCGGCTGGGCGGCAGCGAGCAGGACACAGGTGCGCCCCCTGGCGGGGGGGCAGCAGCCTCACTGGCTGGGGGCTGGCCCGCCTGCTGCGTCTTCCCGCTGGGCCGGCTGGGGGGCAGCGAGCAGGACAAGAGTGGGCGGGGTGGGGCTGGGAGGCGTGCAGATGTGTCGCCTTGGCCGGCTGGGCGGCAGCGAGCGGGACATGGGTGGGGCCAGGCATGGCACGGAAGCTCTGGTGTGGGGGGTGCAGGGGGGGCCGGGGGGCTGCCTGCCTGCCCGTGTGCCTCGTCTCGCCTCCCGCTTGCGAAGCTGCCTGTCGCACGCGTGCCGCGCCGACCCCCGCCCTCCCTGCTGCGCCGCCGCTCTTTGTGCCCTGCAGTGGCGTCCATCGACCTGGGCGGCGGCAGCGTGCAGGAAGCGTACGCCATGACTGATGCCGAGGCAAGTGCTTGGGGCTTTGGCGGTGCAGGTTCTCTGGCGGGGCAGAGGGGCCCGGAGGGGGTCGGGAGGCTTCTGGGTGGTCCCTGGGGGTGGTCCCTGGGGGTGATCCTTGGGAGAGCTGGGGTACTGGTGGGTGTGTGCTCATCCTGCCGGGGGGGGTCTCCTCAACTCCCCTTTCCCACCCCTGCGTTGCCCGCCGCAGGCTGCTGCGGCCCCAGACAAGCAGTACCTCACAGAGCTTCGTGGCGGCGGCCGCAGCTACCACGTCTACGTATACAGGTGGGCCGCTGGCGCCGCCACTGATTAAACTAGTAAAAGACTAGTATGAATATTAAACTAGCAAAATATAACTAGAACTAGTAAAATCATTGAATGAGATGATGATGATGCTGAACATGCCGCCGCCGCCGCTGCTTCCGCCTCGTGCCTGCTTCGCCCCTGCAGCTACCGCGGTTACGGGCTGCATGGCGGGCCGCAGCACAGTGCCGGCTCTGCCCAACCCCTCAGCCCACCCCCTCCTTTCGAGAGACCGATCAGTAACGTTTCTGTCTTGATTGCGGCCCCCGTCTCCTCCCTGCAGCTACCTCGGCTACGGGCTGATGGCGGGCCGTGCCGCGGTGCTCAGCGAGACGGTGGAGGCCGGCCACCCGTGCGTCCCCGCGGGCCACCAGGGCAAGTACGAGTACGCCGGCAAGACGATGGCGATGAAGGCAGGGGAGGTGAGCCCGACTTCACCCTGCATCTTCCCCTCCGTTTTTCTCGTCGGTTGCCTTTTGTTTTCCCACCGCCTGCTGCTCCAGGTCCCCCCTCCCTGCGGCAGCACGGGGAGGTGGCAGCGGCGACGGACAACCGAGGGCACACAGGAGCGAGCACGAATCACTACGGTCGTAACCGCACCCTCATGCTCACACCTTCTGCTTCCTCTCTTCCTACCCCCCCCCCCCCCCCTTCCCCCCCCCCCTCCCTTCCTCTCTGCAGAACGGCGCGCACCACGAAAAGTGCGAGGCGGTGGTGCTGTCCGCGCTCAAGCACCAGGCGGAGTGCGGCGCGCCGCAACTGCAGTGCACCTTCAACGGCGCGTGGGGCGGCCCCCGCGTGCCAAAGGTCTTCTACGTCTCCTCCTACTTTTGGGACCGTGCCACCGACAGTGGTCAGCAGGGGGGGGGGGGGGTTACTTGTTTCAGCAGTGGTTGATAGCAGCTCTGTGATGGCCCCCCCACCCCTGCCTGCCCGCTGTCGTCTAACGAACCTCCTTGTTCGATGCATTCATCTTCCCTTGCTTGGTCGACACCCCCTTGTGCCGCGCTGTCCGCTGCAGGCCTCATCAGCGAGCCCGACGCCATCCAGCAGAAGGTCAGGCCCGCAGACTTTGGGGCCCTGGCCGCCAAGGCCTGCTCGGCCGCCCTCGACGACATGGCAGCGGTGTTCCCCAAGGTGCGTGTGTGTGGGGTGGGTATGTGCATGTGTGTGTTGGGGGGGCTGGGTGATGCCGCTGCTGCTGCTGCTGCTGCCGGTGCTGCCCTCGACGACTCGGCGACGGTGTTCCCCAAGGTGGGTGGCCATTGGCTGCTGTCCCTCGGCGGCTGCTGTCGGCGCTGCTGCAGCCACGCTGGCTGCTGCAGCGTGGCTGCTGCAGCGACGACAGCAGCCGCTGCGTTGGTGCCGCTGCGTTGGTGCCGCCGTCGTGCTGCTGCTGCCGTCGTGCCTCTTGCTGCTGCGTTGCTGCCGTCACCGCTGCTGCTGCTGCTGTCTATGGCGCCCGACTCCCCGGCTCCAATGCTTCCAACCCTGCAGCTTGCCGAGGAGCTGCGCCCCTTCTTCTGCCTGGACCTGTCGTACGCGCACACGCTGCTCACAAAGGGGTTCAAAATCCCGGACCAGGCGCAGGTGTGTGTGTGTGGTGGTGGTGGTGGGTGGGTGGGGGTGGGGGGGGGGGGATGCTGCGCCATGGGCTGCCGTCCGCGCGGCTGCCGCTTGCGCTGCACGGTCCTGCTCTGACCTGGGTGGCTCGCCCTGCCCCTGTGGCAGATCCAGCTGGTGTAGTGCAGGTACACCTGCCTCGCACTTTGGCCCCCCGACTGCCCCTTCCAACCCTCTGTTCTCCGCCTTGCGTTTCTTGTGTGTGTGTGTGTGTGTGTGTGTGCAGATTCAGCTGGTCAAGAAGGTGGAATACAATGGAGAGCAGGTGGAGGCGGCCTGGCCGCTGGGCGCTGCCATCAACTCGCTAGGCTGAGGACGGGGGGCGCCGGCGCGGCGGCGCATACACGCACGTTCGCCTCACAATAGCCCGCACCCACGGCGCGCCCTGCTGTGCCCACTGGGTTCACCCGCCCGCCTTTTCTCTTGCTGTCGAGAGGTCCCCTGGCTCAGTATGTTCGATTGCTCCAGATTACTCGCCTTGTTCCCAGCACTGCATGCCCTCTGCACCGTGCGGGCGGCGGTGGCCCCGCTTGTCCGCCCGCTCTCCCTGCACTCCCCCCTGCAGCTTCCCCTGCCGCCCTCCCCCCTTAATTTTAAACTGGATCAGCATCGCGGTGTGTCCCAGCAAAGTCAAGCTATCGGCAGGGTAGCAGGAAATGAGGCTGCACCGGAGGCGGCGGGCCTCCGGGGCAACCACGACGGCAGCCACCTCAGCAAACGCTGCGACAAGCGCTCCCACCCGCGCTGAAACTGACAACCCTCTCGTCACGGGGCCACAGCACAGGGCGTCGTTCGGGCTGACGGGCCTGATCCCCACCAACAGCAACCCCGACGACCCCGCCGCACCCGTCTGGTGCCCAGCCGCGGTCGCCGCGGTCGCCGCCGCGGTCGCCGCCGCGGTCGCCGGCATCGCGCCTCAGCTCGACTGCTACGCCCCCTCCTTCCAAGGTGTGTGCTTCGTTGGGGGCACTTGCATGCATGCGAGTAGTGCATAGCATGCAGTGCGTGTAGTGCATGTATGTAGTGCATGCATGCATGTGAGGAAGGTTGGGCATTTGCCGGGAGGGCGCCCAACGATTGTCGCTGGGAGGAAACCCCCTTTTATCCCCGCCTGCAGAGCCAAACGAAGAGCTCTGGCAGGGGCTGTGGAACCAGTACGGCAGCTGCGCCGCCGACAACTTTGACAATCAAGCCGAGTACTTCAGCTTCATGCTCAGGGCCGCGCAAAAGCACGACGCGAATGTGAGCGAGATGGGGGCAGCGTTCACAGCACGGAAAGGGGTGGGGCAAGCGGGTGCAGTCGACCGCCGCCGCACTGTGCCGCCGCACACGCAAATCCCACCAAGTGGTTCAGCAGGATGCTCAGGGCCGCACGACAGTACGACGCGATTGTGAGATGAGCAGGCGACTGGAAGCGCTGCAGCGCTCGGGAAGGGTGCCCGGGTGGGTGGGTGCAGCTTGCCTGCTCCGCCCACCACCTCCTAGCCCGCCCACCGGCGCGGCAAGCAAGGCAGCACGGACGGCCCGCCCCTATGCAGCCCCCACCATGCATGCCGACTCCGCAGCGCAGACCAGCCGTTGCTCCTGTTGCAAGAACAAAATCAAGAGTGCCCCCCGGGCCACTCTGCTGCTCCTGCTGCTCTTTCAATTACGACTCTCAAAACCTGCGCCTGCGCCACCTCGGCATCCCTTCTCCTGCAGGCCATCTTGGCTTCCCTGGCCGGCCAGTGCGGAAGCGGCATCGCCAAAAACGATCTGCGTGACGCCATCAAGAATGCAACAGGCGTGGCCGGCTGGCTCACCTGCGACCCAAAGTGAGACGCGCCCTGCTGCTGCTGCTGCCGCTGCGCCGTCCACTGCTGCTGCTGCTGCTGCGGCCGCCACCGCCGCCGCCGTCGTGCTGCTGCTGCTGCTACAACGTGCCGCCCTGCACCTGCCTATGCCCGTCGTTCAAGTCAGTTGCGCCCACCAATACATCTGGTTGCAGGAACAACACGCAGCTGCTGGGCATTCAGGTGTGCCTGGATGAGGACGGCAATGGCGAGCCGGTGGGTGAATCGGTCTATTAATTACAAGTCAATCAATCATTGACATATGAATGGTTACCTGCGTTGGGAGCAGAGGCTGGCTGGTAGCCTTGTCGCAGGCGGCTGCGCCTGGTGTGCGCCAGCGGCTGACCGCCCTTCTGAAAGTTGGTTCGTGCCGCCTCCACTCACCTTGCGGGTGACCGTCACCGGCCCCAGCGCCCGAGGTCTCAGACTCTCCTCCATTTCTCATGATCAAAATCTTCAGAACAGAGGTCCAGCCTCTCTGTCTCGCCCGCAGGTTGCCATCAACTGCCCCAGCACCCGAGACTGGGACCTGACGCCCGGCCAGAACTGCGCCGCGACAGTGTACCTGCCTCTGGGCGTGCAGCTGCCCGCCTCCTGCTCCCAGCCCAAGCCCCCCTGCAACGTGGTGCCTGCGCTGCCCTCGGGTGCGTCCCCTGCTGGTCAACACTGGGAAGCGCTCCCGACACTAGTGCCGGAGCAGTGTACGTACAGCGGTACACCCTCGCGCACTACTGACCACTGAACTGTTTTCTCTACGTCGCCAGACAGCCAGCTGCCTGCCTCAGTAGATCTGCGTGCCGTGCAGCGGAGCAGACCCCCCCCCCCCCCCTTCTGTTGCCGCACCACTTGCGCTGCCTTCAGATTGCGCAAAGGTGGAGGTCGTGCCCACCGCGATTCCCAGCGACGATTTCGAGGCGAGACCGACGGGGGGGGGGGGGGGGGGGGGGGCTGCTTAAATTTCAGCCCCTGGCTCTCCCCCACGGCCACTCACTAGTGTGCCCACGGCGTGTTGAGGAAAGTTACGGCATTGGCTGGCCCCCTCCAGGTGCTGAGTGTGCTGCGTACATTCCCGTCCCCGCCACTTGTGTAAGAGCAGGATGTGCAGGAGAGTTACGGCATCAGCGGGGCCCAGATCTCCTGGCTCAACCCCACCATGGCCGTGAACGGTGGGTGCCAGCCACAGACGGGCGGCCGCCAGCGCGTCGCGTCGCCGTCACGCCCTGCAGCCTGCCAGCACTGCGCCTGGCTCCCCTGTCTACCGGGGCGCCGTCCACTGTTGGATCCCTCCTCTCATGCGCAGAAAACACGACTGAGATTCGGGCGGGCACCACGGTCTGCGTCAGGAACGGCCCCACCCCCGCAGGCGTGGTGCCTGTGGCAGAGCCCGGTGGGTGCGGGGGCGGGGAGTCGCGTGCACGGAACTGCAGGCGGGTGCCGCGCGGCCGCTGGCAGGTGCGCATGCACGCACAGGCGTGCTCCAGCTGCGCACAGCCGCGCACGCCGCGCCTGCCCACCGACTGCGGCCCACCCACCAACTCAACGTTGCTGCGCCCCTACGCTGGCTGCCCCCTTTCGGCAGCCTTGCCCGATTGGCTGCACCCCTGGGGCAACTTCACCCTTCGAAACGCCAGCCTGGCAGCCGCCTGCACCCCAGACGTGCCCCCTGAAGCGTACGCCAACGCCACGCTGTGCGGCGGCGGCGGCAATGCGTCGGCGCTGCTGGCGGCCGCGCTGGGCGGCGGGCTGTCCGGGGTCTGCGGAGCGCCCTGCGTGTACAACCCCTCGCCAGCTGGCGACGACGGTGCCGTCACTGCGTGGCTTTACGATGTGGCCAACTCGTGCTGGTGGGTCAACGCATTGATTGATCAACTGTACCCTGTCTGTTGTGCCACTCCCAGTGGGTGGTCTGCATGCGTGCAGGAAGGGCGTGGGAGCCTGCAGCAAGGGCGGCAGGTGAGTGGTCTGGCCGAGGCTCTACCCTGTGGCCGTGTTGCCCCACTCGCTCGCCCGTCGCCGCACAGGATGTAAGACACGCGCGGCGTGCAGGCGTGTCCGCTGGACGCCGCGGCAGCGGTGACCACAGCCGCCGCTTCGCAGCTGCTGGTGGTGGGTGGCGGGGGGGGGGGGGCGTGAGGCGAGACTCTCGGAAGCGTGGTGCGAGGGATTCACGGCTTGGCTGGCTTGCTGGCGTCACTGCTTTCGCCGCACTATAGTGCTATCTTTGTCACTGGTGCCCTCGTTGCTGCTTTCTTCCCTCGCCCCTTGCAGCGCCAAAAGCTGTTTGTCAATTACCTGGCCACCGCTACAGAGGGAGCCACCGACCTGCCAGCCAACTTTTCCAGCCAGGCAAGCCTTGGGAAGGGAGGAGGGGGGCGAGTGTGGGAGGGAAGAAAGAAAGAGGAGGGAGAGGGAGAGGGAGATGGGGAGTGGCATGCACCAGGGTCAGTCTGTCTCCATCTCACTCTCGCTCTCAGTCCTGTTCTCATGCTCACGCTCGTTACAACTTCACGACAGGTGGCGGATCTGTGGCAGGCCTTCTACACCAGCAACTGCTCCCAGGCGGACCCCACCTGCGAGAACACCCGAGAGTCGCTGGGGCGATGCGCTGGTGGGGGATTTGGGGGCCAGGGGTGCAACACCATGATGCTCCGGGCTTGCTCGGCGCCGGCTCGGCTTGCTCGGTGCCGGCAAGCGCAGGCATGTCCCATTACCGCCCCTTGCTGTGAGCCCCTGTGTCCCCCCCTGTGCCCTCCTCCTGCGCACTCCACGCGCGCTTCCCACAGCCCCCCAGACGCCCAGCGTGCTGCGCCTGCCTCACCCGCTCCGCAGCGCCCTCAACGACGGCTTCTCCGCGGACAGCACGGGCCAGGCGCTGGCCTCGCTGCCGCCACAGTCCCAGCTGGCCCAGGTGCAGGACTCGCGATTCAGGTGGGAGGGGGTGCCTCGGATGCCGCCCCGCCCTCCTGCAGCCCCTCCTGCACGTGTTCCCCCCCTCCTTCCCCGCCCTCGCCTCACCCTGTTCACTCATCTGGCGCTGTCCCGCCTGCAGAAACGGAGACTGCCAGCGCGCCAACGCCTCGTCCTTCGCTTCTGCGAACTGCCTCTGCGACGCCACCCAGCCCTTCCTGTACTGCAACGCCTTGGCGATGGAGGAGGCAGCGGCGCAGGTGAGACCCCGGCCTGACACAGCCCCGCTGGCCAACAGGCTGGACAGACTGCCTGCCTAGGTACCTGCCGCAACCGGCGCCGATGGACAGCGCAGGCATCAAACAGGGAGTTACCGTACTCCTTGCCGCCGCTGCAGCCCGCCCGCCCCGAACACGAACGTCGCTTTCATGAACAAGCACACACGAACACACACTCACTTGCGCTGCACAGAGACAGCACGCTGTCGGTGTGCAGCTGCAGCTACGCGCAAGCTGGCGATGAGCGCGTATCAACCGGCATGCCGGAACAGCGGCGTGGCCTCTTGCGTGCCTGCTCGTGCGTGCTGACGTTCGCCGTGTGCACACCCTCCCCTCCCACTCCCTGCATCATCCTGCAGGCTCAGACGGGCGACATCGGGATAGACTCTTCCTGCAAGGACCCTTCCACAGCCCAGTGCACCTTCTGGCCGCAAGTCTCGTTCGACACGTGCTGCGGCGACAAGGAGGCGGCAGGTAGGGTTGTACGCGCGGCACCTGCAGTACCAATGCGGCGACCTCGACCTCCCCTTCCCACCCCAAGGGGAAGCAGGAGGCCCATGCAGCCCGTGTGTCGCCTCGCATTTGGAGCATGATTGCCGCCCCCCCCTCCCCCCCCCCCCTCCATCTGTCTGCGCCGCAGGCATCACTGACAGCATCTGCCCCCAGCCCTCGCCCTCCCCCCAGCCCACCCCCGTGTGCGGGGACGGCCCAGACAGCCAGCTGTACGACTGCTGCAAGCAGGCGCAGGCCAGCGGCACCCAGGACGACAGCTGCCCCGGGAAGATGAGCCAGGTGGGCGCTTCCATCAGGTCCAGTAGTGTCCAGCATCAGCACACGTACATGGGTAGCCATGCACCGCCCACCCACCCACCCAACCGCCCACCCTCCCACCCTCCCGCCCGCCCGTCCACCCGCCCACCCACGCCACCCATGCCGCCCACCCACCCGCCCACCCCTATTGTGTGCAGCCCTGCACCAACTGGCCCGCCGCCAGCCAGGACGCCTGCTGTGACGACAAGTGGCAGAGCGGCACCACAGACAACACCTGCGCATGGCCCGACAACTGCGGTTCGGTGCCCAACCCCGACGTCCACTTCGACCAGTGGTGCGTCTCAACACACGAAATGCGTTACCTGCTGCTGCCTCTCACGTGCCGGTGGCTCTCTTCCTGAACTGTGACGACCCCTCGCTGCGCACGAGGCGAACCTGCGGTTGGAACCGTGCCTGCATGAACGCCATCGCCCCTGCGCCCTGGCCCCTGCTACAGCTGCGCCTGGAAGCAGACTCGCAAACTTCGAGCTTCGAAGCACTTCAAACCGTTTCCCCTGATTTCCCCTGCCCCTGCTGCAGCTGCGCCTGGAAGAAGTCGCAGCGGGTCGAAGACTCGTCCTGCCCCCAGCCCGAGCCCTCCCCCGAGCCCCAGCCCAGCCCCCAGCCCCAGCCCGGACAGTCTCCCGACAACGGCGGCGGCGGCGGCGGCGGCGGCCAGCTGGGCCAGTCACCTGACCTTGGCGGCGGCGAACAGTGAGGGCGGCGAACAGTGAGAGCAGCGAACATTGAGAGCAGCGAAACGTGAAGGCGAACAGGGAGGGCGCGAAGCGCACCGAGCGCGAGCGTCTCAGCCCCTCTGGCACCGCGGCTGCGACGGCTTGGAGGGAACCGCCAGCAGTGCAGCACCAGTGCGGCCCTCTGCATGTTGGTGTGGTGCCCGCCAGCAGCACGTCGCACGCCGGGCGGCCCACACCGTCCCGCTTCTGCTTCGTGACAAATCCTGCATATCACCCTCTGCATTGCCAATTGCAGTGCACGTCCTCTCATCTGCCCCGCACTCGTTTTTGATATCAACCCCTAAGCGCAACCACCTTCTCTTGCCCACACCCCTCCTCTCCCCTCCCCGCTGCGCGCCGGCGCGGATGCCAGCGCACCCGCGCGCAGCACCGCCCGCCTCCAGCCCCCAGCTGCCTCGCCCGCCGTTCGGCAGCATGACCGACTGACTACTCCCTTTCAGCGATCAACGGCATATCGAGGTTCAACCGTTACTTGTTGCTGCTGCTGAGCCGCTGCAAATCCACCACTGCTGCGGGAGTGCCTCTCCTAAACCCTACTCTCACCACCCCCGTCCCTTCTACTATCAGCCTCTTCCCGCCTTCCACTCCCATCGCCTCCCATCCATCGCCTGCCACCAGAGGGGTTTGCTGTCAGCCTGCCTGCCTGCCTGCCGCAATTGATTAATTGATTGATTGCCAGGAGGCGCTGGTGCCACCCTTGCGGGGTGGAGGGCCCCCGCCACCTGCTTGGGGTGCCACCCCCTCTCTGCTCATCGCCCCGGCCCTTGCCAAGGGCGGGGCACCCATTTGTCGTGTGATCAGTGCAAGCCGGCTGTCGCAGCGAATCGACCCATGAAGTGCAGTTCTCCCCTCTCCCTTCCCATGCAAGCATTGATTCATTGTGTCACACGCAATGTGGCGAGAAGCCCCTCCAGGGGGTCGAGCAAAGGAAGCCGGCGGCGGCACGCGCCGTGACATGCACAGCACGCCCGCCACGGCGGCGCGCGGGCTAGGGGAGAAGGATCGGAGCCGAAGGGGTGTGTGGGGGCCTGCTGTCATCAAATCGTGACGGACGGTTGGTGGGTGCTTCACTGGGGCTTTGTTGGGAGTGTTGGGGGACTTAATGCGGGCGACTTCAAAACAAACAGCACTGCACAGCAATCTTCTCAGAGCATATCAGAAAATCGGCAGCGGAAAGCAAGCAAAAGAGCGCTTTGGGCGTCAGCGTCGGCGCGCGCATGCGAGCGCCCCCGCCGCAGCCCCCCAGCTGCGGGGCGGGGCGGCGGGGCAGGCACTACGTACTGCAGCGGGGCAGGCACTACGTACTGCAGCGGGGCAGGCACTACGTACTGCAGCGGGGCAGGCACTACGTACTGCAGCGGGGCGCCGCTGCCTGTGCCTTGCCGCACCCGCGCCGCCCGCACTGCACGCTCGCCGCAGCAACAGGGCGCTCCGCGCCTCAAACAAAGGTTTTCTCAAGCCGCTCACTTCTGGCCGGCCTTCCACTTGGCAATCCACTGCCGCGCATCTGCCACGTTGGGAGGGGCCGCGCCGCCGCTGGCAGCCTGCAAGCACGCACGCACACACACGGGGAGCAGGGGGTGGAAAGCGTCGGCGGCGGCAGCCGCAGCAACAGCAGGCACGCGGCTTGGAAGGCAGGCGACGGCCGAGCCCACCCTGATGCGTGCGCCACGTCAGCGCTACGTCAGCGCGGTGTCGGCGCATGGCATGCTGATGCTGGCGCGGAGCAAACGCGCCGGCTCGACGCATGCTCACGCGTGTCCACCCCCCCAATGGAGCACTCACCGCGCCGCCGGTCTTTGCCTTCCAGTTGTCAATCCAAGCGCGGGCCTCTGCCACGTTGGCGGGCGCCTCGCCGCTGGCAGCGGGCGCTGCCGCGGGCGCCGCCGCCGCCGCCGGAGCCGGCTTGGCCGCCGCCGCCGCAGGCTGCTGCTGCTGCTGCGCAGACTTGGCGCGCCAGTTGGAGATCCACTCCCGGGCCTCTGCGGCGCCGGCGCCGGCGGGGGCGGGGGCGGCGGCGGCCAGCTTGGGCGCCAATGCGGCCGCAGCGGCGGCCACGGCGGCCTCTGCCTTCTCAATGGCCGCCTTCTTAGCCGCCATGTCCTTCTCCAGAGCAGCCTTGCGCTCAGCGGCGCTGTGGCAGTTGCGTGGGGGTTGGGGGTTTGTGGGGGGGGGAGGGGATGGATGGGCAGGCCAGCAAGCAGGCTGCAGGCAGGTCCAGCCGCAGCGGTTCTAGCAGCGCTCGGGGCACACGCACGCCCTGCCTTGCGCGCATCGCCAGCGCAGCCTAACAGCCTGCCCCCTCCGTAGGCGCACACCCCAGATGCATGCCTGGCACCCCACCCACCGCTTGGCCTCCTCTGCAGCGCGCCTCTCCTCAGCCTCAGCCTCCAGCCGTGCAGCAATCGCCTCCTCCTCGGCACGCTGCTTGGCGGCCTTCTCCGCCCGCCGCGCCGCCGACTCCTCCTCTTCCTGCATAGGGGGCGGTGATCAAAGTTACAATTGTTCTGAATCAAGTCCGCGCCGATTCCTGCTCCTCCTGCACAGGGGGGCGGCGGTCCGGAATTTGTTTCAAGGACAAGAGGTCCAGAGAATCCAGCACGCAGCCCCGCCCACCCTCCCCTGCTTCGCAACAGCGCTGCCCCACAGCACAGGGCTGCAGGCAGCCCCGCCCACCGTGCCCCTCCCCACCTTCAGCGCCGCCTCGCGGGCCGCCTCCGCCGCCTCTGCCGCAGCCGCCTCATCGGCCGCGCGCTTGTCGGCGGCCGCAGCTGCAGCCTTCTGCGTCGCAGCCGCCTGCGCCGCGGCCGCCTCCTTGGCAGCGGCCTCGGCGGCGGCGCGCTCAGCGGCGGCAGCCTTCTCAGCGGCGGGATCCTTGGGGGCAAAGAAGCCAAAGGCCGGCTTCTTCTGCTGCTGCTGCTGCTGCGCCGCGGCAGGCGCCTTCTCCTCCTCCTCCTCCTCGACCTCCTGCAGCGGCGGGGGGGGGAAGCGGGGGAAGCGTGGCTGTGAGTGACCGGCGCGCGGCGGAACTGCGCGGCTGCTGCTGCAGGAGGCTTCAGTAGGGCCGAGGTCTGGGCAAGCTCGGGCGCGTTACGATCGGAAAGCCGCAGTACCCACCTCCTGGACGGGCGCGGCGGGTGCGGGCTTGCGGCCGCCGAAAGCAAACGCCTTGGCGGGCTGCCTGGCGGGCGCCGCCACCACCACCTCCTCCTCCACCTCCACCTCCTGCAGCGGCAATGGTGGGGCAGTGGGTGGGCGAGGGTGGGTGGGTGGGGGCGGGGCGGGGACTGAAGCGGGGCTGCTGCAAGGCTGCCGGGCATGCGGAACCTGCAGCACGTGCTTTCCAAAATTTTAAAACAATGGATTAAAACAATGGATTCAAATTATAATGTGTTACGCAGGAAACCGAGCAGAGCGCGGCATGCCGGCAGGACTGCAGCGCAGTGCAGGCCGGGTGCGAGCAGCCACCGCCTGCCACCTGCCGCCCCCCTCCCGCCCTCTTCAGCAGCGCTCGCCTCCTCGACCACCACCACCGCCTGCTCAGCCTTCTTGCCCCCAAAGCCGAAGAAACTGAAAGCGGGCTTCTGGGCGGGCACAGGCTCCTCCACAACCTGCAGCAGCAGCAGCAGCAGCATGAGCAGCATCGGCATCGGCAGCAGCACCACCACCACGGGCGTGAGCACCGTGCGGCGTGGGAACGCACGCAGGTCTCGTGCGTGGGGGACGCCTGCAGCGGCACGCCGAGAGCATTTCCCACGGCTGCTCCCAGCACATGCACCGCATGCAGGGGCCAGCTGCCGGCTGATTGACGCGAAAGTGCAAACGGCTGGCTCTCAACCATCTCTGCCCACAGCAGCACCCACTGCCAGTCGGAAGCACACCCACCTCCTCCTCCTCCTCTTCCTCTTCCTCCTCCTCCTCGACCACCACAGGCGCGGGCTTGCGACCGAAGCCAAAGAATCCGCCGGCGGCCTTGGCGGGGGCAGCCACCACCTCCTCCTCCTGCAGGCAGCACAGAGAGGCAGACACAAGGCAGCGTGGGGTGTGGGCAGGCTGGGGGCGGGGGCGGCAGCAGCCACCCCTTGCCGCACGCTCCTCCCCACAGCGAGGGCTGTCCACCAGCGGCTTGCTGACTGCGTGCACCCCCCACAATCAACGTGCAGATTTGGTCTCTGGTGTGCTGGTCCACACATGCCCCACCTCAACCTCCTCTCTTCGACAAGCAAACCGCCTTCAATTGGAGACCATCACTACAACTCATTGCCACACACGCACGCACCTCCTCCTCCTCCTCCTCCTCGACCACCACGGGCGCCGGCTTCTTGCCGAAGCCGAAGAAGCCGGCGGCGGGGGCGGCGGCGGCGGCGGCGGCCTTGGCGGGGGCGGGCTGCTCCTTGGGCTTGGGGGTCATCACCTCACGCCTGCACGGATGATTGAACGAGTGGTTGAACGAGTGGTCGACCGAGTGATTGATTCGAACGAACAAATGATTTGAACGACTGGTTGAATGGGCAATGAATGCTTGAATGAACGACGTTCCGCCTGCGGTACACACAAGAGGTGGCGTCGGTGCGTGCACGGGTGGAGGAGTCGATCGGCAGAGGGCGGCAAGAGCGCAGGAGCAAGCACTCTGCATCGGGGCCAGCGGGTTCGCAGCCCGGAACGTGGGTGTTTAGGAGGCTGGCAAGCAGCAAACCCTCAACCCAACACACTACCTGAACCACACAAGTCTGAAGCCTAATCAGCAAGCTCACCGGATCTCCTGGATGTCCTTTGAGGAGAGCAGGCGGCCCTCGCGCTGCGCCTGCTGCGCCGCCGTGACCACAGCGCGCGCTGCGTTGGCGGCCAGCGCCTTTGCCTCGGCCTCCGCCTTCAGCTTGGCCAGCTGCGATCCATTTGGGGGGTTGGGAGTTTGGGTTGTTTGGGTCAGGGGTTGGAGACCAGTGTGAAAACCGGTGGTGCAGTGTGAAAACCCTGCATTTTTTTGCCTCGCCTCCGCCTTCAGCTTGGCTTGGCCAGCTGGGGGAGGAGACGCGTGGCAGTGGGAGCACATGGCTTCCAAGCCAGCGCAGGGCAGCGTGCGGCACGCAGCCAGGCAAGCAAGCACGAGAGGAGCCCCCTGCCCCGCTCTTCCCTGGGCGAGCGTACCTCGGCCTCGGCACGCTCTGCCTTCTTGATAACTTCCGCCTGCTCCTTGCGCACAGCCTGCTCGGCAGACTTGGCGGCGGCGGCCTGTCGGGGGCAGAGTGCAGAGGGGAGCACAGAGGAGTGCTGGTGAGTTGGAGGACGGGCTTTGCGGGGGAGAGGCAGGCGTAGGGACGAGCGGCGAGCAGGCCTGCAGCTGGCCAGCACGCACACCACGCAGTCGAATGCTGGAGGTCGTCGCAGCGTCATCTCACCTCGGCAGAGGCGCTCTTGATGGAGTCGCGCAGGCTCGCGAGGCGCTCCTCGGCAGCAGCAATCTGCACGACCGGGGGGGGGGGGCGGAAACGATGAAAGACATGTCAGCAGGGGCTGTGTCGGTCAGCAGGACCACGTGCTGGGCGCTCCTCCTCCTCGGCGCAGCACCACAGCGCGGGCAGCGGGGGCAGGATGGCCGGGTCGGTGCCAGCCTTGAGCCAGCGTCCATGCAAGCATGCTCGCGCATCTGGGGCATGCAGCAGCGGCGGCAGTAGCAGCAGCGGCGGCAGCAAGACGCACCGTGGCGCGCGCCTCCTCCAGCTCCCCCTGCAGCTCCGCCGCCGCCTCGCGCTCCGCCTCGCGCTCCTCCTGGCTGAACTCTGCAGGGCGGGGCAGGAGACAGAAGGACACCCGGCGCTGGTCAGGTGCAAGGGGTTTGGGGGGGGGGGGGTCAGGGCAGGAAACGACAAAGGCATGAGAGGCTCCTCTGGCTGAGCTCTGCAGGGCGGGGCAGGAGATGGAGGGACACCCGAACCTCCTTACGGTTCAGGGCCTTGGGTTTCGGGCACGGAAGGAGACCCAAGAGGAAAAACACACCTTTGCGCGCCCCCTCCCCCCCCCCCCCCCCACACACACACCACCACCACCCCAACACCCCACACACACAAAAGACGCACGCCGCACGCCGCTCGCCGCTACCGCTGCCGCCCCATCGCCCTTGCTCTACACGACCAGCAGTGCCCCTGTGCCGCCCACGCACCCTGTGGCTGGCCGACAAGCAGCTCCTCATAGCTCAGCTCGGGTGCGTTGGTCTCTGACACAATCTCCAGCACCTGAAATAGGCAGAGAACGGGGCAAGAGGTGAGCCCGGTTCAGAGGTGCCGCGCACCTTCGCTGCGCAGCCTGCACGCTGCGCGGCCTGCACGCTGCACGGCCTGCACGCCGCACAGCCTGCTGCCCGCGGCCAACCGTGCCGCAAACGTTGAACAGCTGCTGCTTGCATGCAGAGCGGGCGGCGCGGCAGCGGCCTGCTGCATAGCTGTCGCGTGTTCCCGGCACAGCGGTAGCGGCAGCGGCAGCAGCAGGGCGTGCCTTGTTCTCTGCGAGCGCAGGGTTTGCCACGCAGGCGGTGATGAGCTCCGCCACCTGCGTGCATGGGCGGCGCAGCGAAATGCAGGTTGTGAGTTACTGTCACATCCGCGGCTACCCAGGTCGATGATCCCCTCACCCCAAGGACAACCACCTGCTTGAC
Organism: Micractinium conductrix; assembly: GCA_002245815.2. Classification (NCBI taxonomy): domain Eukaryota; kingdom Viridiplantae; phylum Chlorophyta; class Trebouxiophyceae; order Chlorellales; family Chlorellaceae; genus Micractinium; species Micractinium conductrix. Next base: position 2,198,997 of record LHPF02000005.1, read on the forward strand.
AGGAGGGCCGCCGGGACGGCGCGCGGCAATGCTGCCCAGCCAACCAGCCAACCAACGGCTGTGATGCGGCGCGCGGCTGCGCAGCCCCGGCCCAGACGCCGCGGCACGCATTCTTGCTGCTGCGCCGCTGTCAAATCAACGCACGAATCAACGCTTGAGTGCAGCCTGCCCACCTGCAGGCGCGACACGTTGCCGCCAAAGAGCTTGTCGCGTGGGGCCAGCCGCATGTTGTGTGTCAGCTTGTGGTCGTCGCGGGGGCGCTCCATGCCGCCTGCACACACGCGTGGCGGGTCGTTGCTAGTAGTCAATGCAGCCGCCAATACAAGGAAGCGCAGCAGCTGCAACGCGCGGCTGCAGCACCCGCGCCAGCACCTGTCGCAGCCGCAGCGCCCACGCATGCCAGCACCTGCCGCAGCCGCAACCCTGCAGCCTGCTCCTCTGCCGCCCACCCGCCCACACCGCGCGCCCAACCCTCCAGCCAACCGACCTGGGCGCACGATGACGTAAGGCATGCCGCTGGCCTCCAGCGCCTCCTCGGCCTTGCGCTTGAAGATGAGCACGCCGCCAAACAGGTTCAGAATGCCTGCAAGGGCACTGAGGGACGTCAGCCACCACGCAGGGGAGCCCAATCCAAACAACGACGACAACCGGGCAGGCGCGGAGGCGGGGCCAGACGGGGGGGGGGGGGGGGGGGGGCTCACCCGAAGGCCACCCTATCTTGCCGGTGCCCAGCGACGTCACCAGGATGAACTGCTGCACGCCCGCGGCGTTGGCGGCGCCCACCAGCCGCGTAGCGCCCTCGCCGTCGATCCGCTTGGGGGCAGACAGGTCGCCCAGCTGGTCCTCCGCCGCACCCACGGCGCACACCACCTGCGGCGCAGTCGGAGAGCATGCAACGCCCCCCAGGTGAGGTACGCAAGCGCAGGCATGGATGGGCAGGGCGCGGCAGCGCACGGTGGTGGGGCATGCAGAGGTGGACGCGCCAGGCGGGCGGGCAGGCAGGCGCGCATGAGGCAGGCATGGGGCAGCCACGCAGTCGCGTGCGCGCCACGCACCTTGGCAGCGCCGCCGATGGCGGGCGCAATGGTCTCGGGCTTCTCCAGGTCGCACAGCACAACCTGCAGGGGCGAGAATTGGAGAGTACAACCAATTAATAAACGTCCTCAGAGGCTTCCGCTGGTCGAGGGCCTCTCCAGGTCGCGCAAGCCCAGCTGCAATGCAAATGCAAAGAGCAAACACGCTCCTTGTGGGCTGCAGCCAGCAACCGCTGCTTTGCACGCGCACAGGCCGCCGCTGCGGCGCGTGCTTGCGTGAGCACCTGCCGGCTGCCGCCGCTCCGGCTGGCAACCGCTCAACCACCGCCCGCTGCGACGCTGCCCACCTGCAGGCGGCCCAGCTCCTCCTTGCTCAGCAGCCCGTAGCTGGTGGCAATCTGAATGAAGTCGTCGGCCTTCTCAGCGGAGCGCACGCCCGCCCGCACGCGGTAGCCAGCGCCCAGCAGCTCGCGCACCACGCGCGCGCCCAGCCGGCCGGTGGCGCCCGCCACAAACACTGCAAGCGATCGACGACGGGCGGGGGCAGGGAGGGGTGTGGGAGCGTTGGCGACCCGCAGCACAGCACAGCGCAGCACGCAGGCAGCTGGTGGCGCACGCCACAAACAATCAATCCACAAATTGACGAGTGACAGAGGGGCGGCGCAGGCGTGCGAACGACAGGCAGCAACCACTGAAACAGAGCAGGTGCGTGCTGCGCGCAATGTGCACCCTCCGCGGCTATGCAGCCTCCCCACCACCGCCTCCACCGTCCCAGCGCACCGGTGCTGCCATCCGGCCCGCCGCGCCCGCCGCGCCGCCCCTGCGTGCCCTGCTCCGCGCTGCCACCGCGCTTGAAGATGGTTCCAAAGGGGTTGCCGTTCACCTTCTGCGTCCCTTCCTCTCCCTCTGCAACCGCCTTCTTGCTGGTGCCAAACGCTGCAGCAGCAAGCAGAACGGGGAGGCACGAGGCAGGACGGGCAGGCGAGTGTGTTGTGGTGCATCACAGGCTGCACGCATGCAACTCGTGGATAACTCTCCAGTCACACGCACGCGCTGCCGGCACACACAACAAAGAGGGCCAGCCAGCCGCATCAGCCTGCAGTAGCGTCCAGCGGAGCAGGGGTTGCACAGCGCCCAGCGCACTCACAAAAGAAGCCGCCCTTCTTGGCCTCTGCGCGCACCGACACCGCCACCCTCCTGCAGCAAACAAATCCACAGACGAGCTCCACGAGTGAGCAGGGTTAAGTGGGCGGTGCTGCCTCGCTGCACGGGTGCGCCGGCGCCTGCGGCGCGGCGCGGCGCTGCTGGCCGCTCCTCCTACGCGCAGCTTGAAAGTGGGAATGCGCGGCTTTGGGCACTCCCAGACGGGCCCCACGCCACTGGGCGCCCCAACAAGCAGCGCGCCTGCGAGTGGAGCGCAGGGAGCGGGCCTGCGGGCGCACCCCCAGACCGCGCAGCGAGGAGCTTGAGCTGGAAAGCTGCTGCTGCATGGCTCCTGGGTTATGGATCGATACGCAGGGAGCACAAGAACGAGCAAATGCCTGCTAGCCGCTCTGTGCAGGGAGCTTGGTGCGCTCTGGGCTCCCCCGTGCAGCTGTGCAGCTGCTGGTCAGACGGATGGAAGTCCCTGGCTGGCTGTCGTGGTCTCGGCGTGCGCCAGCGAGCGATGGAAGCAGAGCAATTCCTCAATCGGGTGAGATATAGCACCGCACGCATTTCATTTGCCTGCGCTTCCCTGCTTGCTCCCATCGCTTGCGGCCAGGTTTAAGAACCGTAATAGCATGTGCATCACGATGATCAGGCCGGACACCACTTGCAGGCCGGCGTGGAGCGGCACCACCGCTGCCCTTCCCACACAACCAGTTCTCGCCCACCATCAGCGCCTGGCAGATCGCGCAGCAGCATCGAGACGCCGTACACACGCAGCTGCAGGGCATGCAGCTGGAGCAGCTGGAGCAGCAGCAGCAGCGGCGGCGGCAGTGCGCCGCCAGCGGCGGCGGCCGGCGCTCCACCGCCCCGGCACCTGCGCCGCCGCCGCCGAGCAAGCTGCCTCTGCCACCAGCGACACCGCCGACACCGCAGCTGCGCTGGCCAGCCTGTGCTACACCTCGCCCGATGGCCGCTGGCAAGTGCGGCCACTCAACAAGGGCGACAGTGCGGAAGTGCAGCGAATCGTGGCTCTGCAGGTGAGGCCCTGCAGGAGGGGTGGGGGGCCGAAGGGGGGGTCAGCACACGGTGGCAGATGGAGCTAGTTTACAATTCTCGAGGAGGAAGGGGTCTGGCGGGGTGATGAGGCGCAGTGTTGCAAGGCGACGCCTCGGCACCAGCTCTCAGCGCACGACGACCTTGGCAGCCGCCGCGTGCACGCTGCCACGCCTCACCCGCCAGCCACCTTCTCGCTCCTTCCCTCGCCGCGCAGACCAACGCGTTCCACACACCGCCGCCGCTGGCTGCGCTGGACGGCCTGACCAAGAGCTTCTTCAAGGCAGAAGTGCTGTCGGGTGGGTGGGCGCCCAGAGGTCTGTGTCGACAGGTTTCCTGTGGTTAGACAGATGTAAAGCACTTACAAGGAAAGGAAAGGGGTTGGCTAGGTTGCAGCGACCGTAGTGTTGTGGCGGTGACAGCGGTGCCTGCAGGAGGGGCCTGACCGGAATTGCTTGGGGCGTGCGCTGGCGAGGTCGCGGCAGAGGTTCCAAGTCGCAGCGGAAGCGGTCTCTGCCGGCGGCTCGCCGTGACTTTGGACGGTGGCGCGACTGAGAGCTTGCTTCTCCGGGCAGAGGCGCTGCACGGTGGCGGCACGAAGGGCCGCGACTGCAAGAGACCAGCACCTCGGACAGACCCGAGCGACTGCCCTTTCACCAACCACATTGGGCTGCATCGCACTGTAATGTTCTGCATGGCGCCTCAAGTGTGCGTGCCTCCCCCTCCCCCCGCCCCCCGCCCCCCGCCCCCCCCCACCCCTAACCCCCCCCATGTTGTTCTGCAGAAATGCAGAAGAAAATCAAGTTCAATCCGGACGACCTCTTTTGCTCGCTGGTGCTCGAACCGGCAGGCGCAGCACGCCTCGGCGGCAGCGGCAGCAGCGGCAGCGACGTAGAGGCCAGCAGCGCCGCCCGCGAGGCGAGCAGCAGCGGCGGCGCGCACCCCGGCGTGGTGGGCGTGGTGGAGATTTCGTACGTCAACAACAAGGAGACGCTGGCGCTGCTGCCGCCAGGCACGCAAGGTAAGTCGGACGTCACCCCCCAACCTCACACCTCAACTGCTTCCCATCTCCTCACCCTCCCCTCCCCCCAGCTGACCCGCCCTCCCTCTGCCACGCATGCCACCCTCATCTGCTGCGTCTGCTGCCACCCATCGCCACCCGCAGGCTACTGCTACGTGGCCAGCATGGTCGTGGCGCCAGCCTGGCGCCGGCGCGGCGGCGCGCAGGCGCTGCTGCGCGCGGCTGAGCTGGCGGCAGAGGCATGGGACGAGCAGCAAGCGGTGCTGCACGTCTACCAGGACAATGATCCGGCTGTGCAGGCCTACAAAGCGGCTGGGTACGAGGTGCTGCACAGCTTGAACAAGCTGTTTGCCCGCCCCCGGCACGTCATGATCAAGCGCTGGTGACGCGCCGGCGCCGGTGTCAGCAGCAGCAGCAGCAGCAGCAGCAGCAGCAGCAGCAGCAGCAGCAGCAGCAGCAGCAGCAGCAGCAGCAGCGGTTCGACACCAGCTGCCTTCCAGCCAGCTGTGTTCCCGCCTGAGGCGCAGCGGCTACGCGCCTGCCTGTCCTCCCCTTTGTACAATCCCTCGTTGTCCGCCCTTGAGAGACTGCGTCCCTCGTTTCGCATGTGTCTCCCCTGTTCGAACTTCCCTCCCTCCCCCAGCACTGCTGCCGCCGGTTTTGGCCGCCTGTCATACCAATCCTCCGCAATCGCCCTCTGCCATTCCCGCTACTCATCACTGCGCTGCAACAGCAGTTACATTCATGTAGATCAGCACACCCAGGGCCGCTAGTAAGCCAGCGGCTGGCCCAGCGGTCGCACCGTCCCCTGCTGCTGCGTCTCATGCTGCTGCTGCTGCTGCTGCTGCTGCCAGCCATAGGGCAGCGCGTGCTCAGGGTACATGCCCACCCACTGTGCCGCCTGCGGCGCCTGAGCTGCCCTCCACTGGCCGTACTGCTGCCAGCCCTGCTGCCACTGCGGCCACTGCCCCCACGCCGGCTGCGCACCCGCAGGCTGCTGCCAGGCAGGCCAGGCAGTGTGCTGCTGCGGTCCCCAAGGTGCTGCGCTTGCTGCTGCCTCGCCCATGTGCTGGTGAAGCGGCTGCAATGCCGCTGGACGTGCCACCGCCCTGGCCGCTGTGCGCAGCTTGGGAGGCCCGGCGGCGCGTGCCTCACCACCCTGCCGCCATGCCTGGTGCTCACGCAGCGGCGGCAGCAGCGTCTGGCGGTTGGTGGTCAGCGGGGGCAGGCTGCACTGCGACGCAGCACTGCACGGCGCTGCTGCTGCCGGAGGGCGTGCTGCGTTGGCAGCATTGATGTGGCAGGGCGGCACAGCCATGATGGCTGTCTGTACCTCTGCCGCCACTGCGCTTGCGCCAAGCAACGGAGCACCGCCTGCTGCGCAGTCCAATGCTGTCCCAAGCGAGCGCCGCCGCTGCAGGTGCCAGCGCAGCGGCTGCTGCTCCGCCAGCCGCTGTTGCCCTCCTGCCGTGTGTGTCACCGCTGCATCTGCCTGCTGCACTGCCGGCAGCTGGCAGCCGCGGTTGCCCGCCAGAGCTGGCGCCAGGTGCTGCTCTGCTGTCGGCTGCTTACTCCACATTGGCGCTGGCAAGCCATCGCAGGGCTGCAGCGTCCTCGCTGGCAGGGCAGGCTGCGTAATCGCTGCACCCGCCCCGCCACCCTGCATGCTCACTCCCATCGCTGCCGCAGCTTGCTCGCCAGCCGCTGCTGCCGCAGCAGCATGCTGGTCCTGTGCTGCTGCTGCTGTACCGTGCTGTGCATGCCCTGATGCCACCTCAGCTAGCTCTCCGTCCAGCCTGGCCAGCGACTGCCGCAGCCGCTCCTCCGCATCCACAGAGTCGGGCCCGCTGGACAGCCTCGCCAGCGATGCCTGAGAGCTGCCGCTGTCGGCGCTGCTGCTGCGGGTGTGGCCGGTGGCCGGTGTGGCCGCTGGGCCTGCGCAGGAGGCACCAAGGGGAGCAGCAGCAGCGCCGCATGAGAGCTGTTTGTGTGCGCTCACGACTGCACCCCTCGAGCAGCCCAGCGGCAGGCAGCCAATGAGAGGTGGTGGGCAGCCTGGCAACCTTTCACTTTGACTGCATTCGTGCAGACTGCATGCGTGCAGGCTTGCTGCACTGCGCGCCCAGCACCCGTCCGGCCGCATGCAGGAGGGCAGGGGCCTCGCCATCCACCCACCTTGGCGTGCCATGCGCACGTCAAGCTCAGTCAGAGCCGCCAGCAACTCTCGCTCCTCATCGCTCAACCGCTGCTGCTGCTGCTGCTGCTGCTGCTGCTGCTGCTGCTGCTGCTCCTGCTGCTGCTGCTGCTGCCGCCCAAGCTGCATCTGGGACCCGCTGCTCACAGGGCCACCTGCGCGTTGCTGCTCGCCGCTGCCACAGGCTTGCTGCAGCTGAGGCTCCAGCAGCGACTGCGCCGGTGGGGGTGCTGCAGCTGCCTGTGCGCGCTCCTGTGGTGCTGCCAGCTTTGCCAGCGACAGGTTGCCCTTGGGCAGCAGCAGCGGCGGCAATGGCCTGGCCAGTTTGGCCCACTCTGGCACGGCGGCAGACTGCTGCCCACCGGGCTGCCGCGCCTGCAGGCGGCGCAGGTACTGGCTGCCGCCTGCGCCGCCGGCCTGGTGCTGCTGCTGCTGCCGCTGCTGCCTGCGCGCCTGCTCCTCCTGCTCCTCCTGCTGCCGCTGCTGGCGCCCCAGCTCGGCACGCTGCTTGGCTGCCAGCCGTGCAGCCTCGTTTTGTTGGCTCAGGCGCTCACGCTCTGCCGCCTCGCGAGCGGCACGCTCCTGCAGGGCAGATGAATCAAAGCAAACCAGGAGAACCCTTTGTTGTAATAGAAAAGTAACTGCAGAGCTGGAGGGGAGTGGCACCGTGCAGCAGGCAGACAGCCGGTTGGAAGTGGCACAGCCAGCATGTTTGACCCTCCTCCCACTTTGCCGCTCATCCCCTCACCTTGGCTTGGCGCGCCGCCTGCACGTAGCTTCCAGCCTCCTGCTTGGTGCAGGGCACGTGCGCGGGGGGCGCAGCCATGGGAGCCGCCGCCACCACCTGTTGGCGCTGTGCGTAGCCCAGCGGGCGCAGGCGCTGCCGCTGCCGCTGTTGCTGCCACGTGCCCCGCTGGCTGCCGCCTTGCGCAGAAATGGCGTAGCTGGCCTCCGACTGCATCGACGGCGCCCATGTCGGGGATTGTGCATTGTAGTGATGCAGCGGCGGTGCACGTGGCGGCGACCGCTGCTGCACGTGCGGCAGCACGTACGGCACCGGCTGCCAGCACTGCGACAGGTTTGGCGGCTGCGGAGACGCTGCCACGGCGTGCGCCTGCTGCCATGGCCCTGCAGAGGCGCTGCTGGTGGGGCGGCTGTGCTGCCACCACTGCCCTGCCGAACCATGTGCTGCAGCAGTGTGCGGTGGGGACGCCACCGCCAGGCCGGCTGAGAAAGAGTGGCCCTCGCTGGTTGTGCGCCTCGTGCAGGGCTGCTGTGCCAGGTGCTGCTGCGGCTGCTGCCCTGCTGGCGGCTGCTCGGACGGCACGGCGGACTGTGACGCGGGCGGCTGCCACGCAGGCTGCTGCCACGCAGGCTGCACTGCTGCCCATGCAGGCTGCTGCCACGCAGGCTGCACTGCTGCCCATGCAGACTGCTGCCACGCAGGCTGGGCCATTGGCGACGCTGGCTGCTGCCACGCAGGCTGCGCGGCCGGCAGCGTGGGCGGGCTGCTCGCTGCGACCAGCAGCCGCTGCAGCAGCGCGGAGACCTGCGTCAGGAAGCTCTCTGCCCGGTGCATCACCTGCTGCACCGGGCTGGCAGCCACAGGCTGCCCTGTTCCTCCGGTGGCTGCCCCAGGTTGCCAGCTGGCCTGTGAGCTGCCCGTCCACTGGCCAGCAACACCTGGTGCTGCTGGGGCGGGTGGCAGGCCCGCCTGCAGCTGCTGCAGCTGTTGCTGCAGCTGCTCGAAGCGTGCCAGCGCTGCCGCCGCCGCTGCCGACGGGTCCTGCTCTGGCGACGCAGTCGGCAGCAGGGTGGCCGCAGCCTGCTGAGCAGCGCATGCTGGCGTCGGTGTGGCACTGGCCGCATCTGCCCCAGCTGCTCGCAAAGGGACCTGGCTGCAGCACATCGAGCTGCTTGGGTGCTCGTCGTGCATCGAATCAGCAGTTGGCGTGGCGCTGGCCGCATCTGCCCCAGCTGCTTGCAAAGGAACCTGGCTGCAGCACGTCGAGCTGCTTGGGTGCTCGTCGTGCATCGAATCAGCAGCTGGCAGGTCTGCCGGGCCTTGTGGGTCTGCCAGCGGCGGCGTACCTGCCGCCACAGCTGCCTGCTGAGGGCCTGTGCCGCCACTCACCTCTGCTGGCTGCGGTGGGCAGCTAGGGGCTGCTGCCTCCGCTGCCTGCACCAGGCCCGTGCTGCCGCTGGCCGCCGCCGTCTGCGGCGGCGAGCTGGACGCTGCTGCCGCCGCTTGCTGCGCCTCTGTCTCGCAGGCCTCGCTTTCAGAGCCCAGCCTGGGCAGGTCTCCCAGCTCTGCAGTTGCCACCAGCGCCTCCAGGTGGGACGACGACGCCAGGCTGCCTCCTGCGCTGCCACCAACACCAGCGCTGCTGCGCCGCGCTGCTGCACCCAGGCTGGAGGCGGCAGAGGCGGCCAGCGGCACGCCGGCTGGCAGGCCCAGGCAGCCGGCGAGCGCTGCTTCGCAGGACGCCGCCACCGCCGCGGCAGCAGCAGGGCTGGCGGCGGTCGCCTGCCACCCAGTGCTGGCATACAGGTCAGAGTCCTGCTTCGAAAGCTGCTTCTGCTGGCCCTGTTGCGCTAGCTGTGCCAGGTCGCCAGGCTCTGGGCTGTCGGCGCGCACCTGCGACGGCGGCAGCCACCCCAGGCTGGCGCTGGCCGGGCGGGACGCGGGCGGCGCGCCGGGGTGCCGCAGCAGCGGCGACGCATGGCAGGATGCATGCGTTGCAGCAGGTGACAGCCCAGGCTCCGTTGCTGCGCTGCACTGCCAGCTGCCGTGCCAAGCGTAGAGATTTCCGTGCTCGGCGGGTGGCGGCCTGCCGGGCGCTCTGTGCACCCGTGGAGACGGCTGCGGCGCCTGCAGCACAAAGGGCACAGCATAGTCTGCCGCACCCTGGTGCCACCCCTGGTGCATCGGCTGCAGCTGCTGTGGGTGCACCGCCGGCGGCGGGCCCCACCCAGCTGGCACCCAGCCGCCTTGCTGCTGCGCCGGCGGCGCTCCCAGCAGCTGCGCCCGGGCCGCCGCCGCCGCATGCAGCCCGGCGGCGGTGAAGCTGGCGGGGCGGGAGAAGCCCACCGGCAGGCCCGCCTCGCGCAGCATGAGCTGGAAACCCTGGTGCGCTTGAGCCTTGATGGCTTGCCAGCTGGTGGGTGCTGGCGACACGGGGGCAGGGGGCCGCGAGGGCGCCGGGGCGGCGGCGCGCCGACGCTGTGCTGCCGACGCAGGGCTCTGCAGGTCGCAGAGGGATGCGGTCTGTGTCAGACGGCACCCCTTCACCTGGAGCACATCACAGCCGTCAGTGACATAGCAACACGCACCTTGCCCAGCTGTACGCGACGCAGCGTGATGAAGTCGCGCAGCTCGCTGTGGCGGTCGGCCCTCGCGGCGGAAGGTGGCTCCGGCGCCGGCCACCCCGCCTGCTGCGGCGGCCGGCGCCGCATTGCGTCAGGGCTACCCTGGCTCGGTAATGTGTTCAGGGGCGAGGCAGTGGCGGAGAGCCTGGGCGGCGAGGTCCAAGGCGCAGCCTGGCTGGGCTCTAGAGGGCGTGGGGGAACCTGGACGAAAGTGTGAAGGTGTCCAGCTTAAAAAGGAGGGCCGAATTAAGTTAAAAAGGATGGCCGAATTGGAGGAAACGAGGCGGGCCGGGGGGGCGAAACTGAAGCCCGCATTTTGGGGAGCTCCCCCTCTCCCAATTCGCTGTCTCTGCCTGCCGCTCGTCTTCCGATCGTTGCCAAAGCAAGTGTGAGCGCACACAGTTAGTGCAACAGCCCCTGCGTCAACCTGTGCTCAGCCTGATCGCCCTTGCGACGCTTGCGCTGCGCGCCGCGCCTTGCACCCACCTTCGCTGCGCTTACAGGTGCGACGCCGACCGGCGTGCGTCAAGCAGCGTTATGGCCGCGACACGCAGGTAGCACAACCGCCGCCGCCGCCTGCACGTGCCGTGCCGCCCGCCGAAAACGCAGCGGCAGCCTCGCCTCTCCGCCTGCAGGCCTTTAACCAACCATGAGCAGCAGCTTTCACACGGCGTCTCTGCCGTTGGGCAGCCTGTTTGGCGTGCCCGTGCGCATGCACAGTGAGTGAGGGGCCAAGGCATTGGCAGCCGTGCACAGCCGTTCCCCATTGCAGTGCACCCTGCGCCGGCAGGGATCCTCATGACTGCCAGCGTCCCTTGTACTCTTTCGCCTCACGCGTTCAATCCTCGGCAACCCCTCGGCCTATTCTTCCATCGCCGCAGTGACCTTCCCGATCTTCTTTGCTCTCGGCCTGGTGGCAGAGGGCCTCAGCTACAGCGGCTGGGCGGCTGTCGGCTGGGCCGCACTCATGGTGAGGGTCTGCAGCTGCAGCGTCCTGGGCAGCGGTGGCGCGCCGTGTCCTGCAAGCCCACCACGGGCCACCGCAACAATGAGTACTTGCGGATGCACTTGCGTTTGGTGCTGCAGCGCGCTGACAGCGACTGATTGCAGCACCGGCATGGCAGCCCTCCACGCTCCGCGCCCCTCCCACCTGCAAACCACCTTGTTCCCTACCACCGCTGCCTTCACCCCGTGGCCTCTCCCATGCGTGTGCCCCTGCAGTTTGGGCCCATCCTGCTGGTCACCGTCCTGCTGCACGAGCTGGGGCACTCGCTGGCGGCGCGCCGGCTGGGCGGGCACGCCGAGGGCATCCTGCTGTGGCCGCTTGGAGGGCTGGCCTACCTGGCGCACTCGAGCGGGCCCAAGGGTGGGTGGGCTGCTGCCTGTGGGGGCCGCGTCACGAGGTGTGATTGGGGAGGCCTCGAGCACCGCTGTCGCGCTGTTGCCGTCCATCTCGTGCTTCTAACATGCCCCCCCCCCCTCCCCCCCCCCCCCCCCCCGCCGCTCCTGCTCCTGCAGCCGACCTGCTGATCGCGCTGGCCGGCCCCGCCACGCACATCCCGCAGTTCCTCGTGTGGTTCGCCATTTTGTTCCCGCTGCACCACGCCGCCACCGGTGGGTGCTGTGGGTGACGCGCACGATGCGTGCCTAGCGGGGCCCGAGCCTGAGGGAGCGCAGGCTGGGCTGCTGCTGCAGTGCCGGCGTGCGCGCCACGCCATGATGCCGTCGTCTGCCCTGCTGCCGCGTGCGTGGACGGCAAACCCACGCCACGGCACGCTGCTGTCACCGACCGCTGCCGCGTGCATGCCGCGCCAACACCTGCAGGCAGCTGGACCCCCAGCCTCACCATCCCCAACCCATCGTGGAGCTTCGGGCTGGCTGTGGTGGCGGGCGCGTGCCAGGTGCGATGCGCTTGTGGCTGCCGGGGTTTATGTGCAGGGCTGATGACCTTTGTAAAGGCGTGATGGCAGCGCTGGGCGGGGCAGCTGGTGGGGCGCCCCGCCCCACCATGCACACCCCTTTTGGCGCCTGCCCCCTCCACCTGCCTGCCTATCCCGCCCCCCACTGCCCACCCGTCCCCACTCCTCTCCCTCCGCACACCAGGCATCTACAGCTCAACCTCGCCCTGGCTGCCCTCCACCCGCTGCTGCCCACCCCCGCTGGCTGCCCGCCCTCGCGCTCGCTGCCTCACCACCGGCCGTCCTTCTCTGCCCTGCCACCCTGCGCCACAGCTCAACATTGCGCTCGCCGCCTTCAACCTGCTGCTACCGGCTTACCCGCTGGACGGCGGCCGGGTGTTTGCCGACACGCTGCTGCTGGCGGGGGTGGCGCCCGAACGGGCCGCCAAGGCCACCGCGGGCGTCGCTGTGGTCGGCGGCTGCGCTGTGGTGGGCCTGGGCATCTGGCAGTCCTCCTACATGACCATCGCCGTGGGGCTGTGGATGCTCTACAGCACGTGGGGCCTGGTGGAAGCCATCCGCCGCGGCGCCGTCGCCCAGCACCCCATGTTTTGCTTCGACGGCGACGGCGCGGGCGGCGGCGGCGCCGCCGCCATGCAGGCGCAGCTGCCGGCGGTGGGCACGAGCGGGTACTGCCGCTATGGCGGCGAGGGCGAGGTGTAGTTGGAACGGATCAAATCCCACCAATGCGTCGAGCACTTGAAGCCGAACAAGGACTGTCAAATAGAGGCGGCAAGCGGCGGTTGTCCGCGGTTTGCTGCGGTCGGCGGCACCGGCGCCGGTGTGCTGCTTTTGCATGCTCCGCATTCAAAACTCCCGCATGCAAAGCGTGACTGTGGCACTGGAGACACCCTGGGGAGGCTGGCGGGGCATGGAGGCGTGATGTGGTGATCGCGAGCGGTCTGCAGCTGCTGACTTGGTACTGGGGAGTATCCCAGGCGCTGTGAAGTCTGGCGGCACGAGCGGCGGCGGCTCGCTGGGACTTCTTATGCTCCCATCCAAGGCCAGTGCGACACACGTTGTGGCAGGCTCTGTGGAGTCGAACGGCGGCCCTGGGTGAGGCGAAAGGCGGCCCTGGGCGGCAGCAGCACGCCGTCTCGGCGCTACAGGCGGGGGCGGCAGCAAATCGCTCAGCGCTGCCGCTGCAGCATCTCGCTCGCCCCTCTCGTACCTGAGCGCTGTTTTGAAGCCTCCCAGGGTGCGTGCCGAGCCGAGGGCGGCGCACGCTAGGAACAGGCACATCACACCGCCGTCAAATCTGGGGCCAAGCTCTTGCTCGCTGTTTTGCGTCCCCACTTCACTCCAGGCGCCACACCCTCGACCTTTAACGCCTGCGTGCGAGCCATCACCCCTCGGGCTCCACCACTCTCGAGAGGATGGCTGCGCTGGCGTGCGCCTCCCCGGCCCTGTCCAAGGCCTCTGGTGAGCTCAAGGACCCTACACATCGCCGGGCAGCCGTCCTGGCGCGTCGGTGTGGAGGCCTCGGGGGCGCGGGCGCTTTGTCAGCCGCGAGGTCTCCTTTGACCTCCCACCCTTCCTCCTCTCCGTCTCCCATAGGCTCCCGGGCTATCAAGGAGTCCCCCAAGCAGGCGGCGTGCCTCCCCGCTCACCATGTACCGCGCATAGCCTACAGCGCCTCCACCCGCTCTTCAAGGACCTCGGTGCGTTTGTGGAGCCCATGCGTGGCCTTTGCGAGCCGGTCCGAGCGAAAAACCGCGAGCACCAAACCGCCGCCGCCGCGGCAGGGCCGCCTCGCAGTGCCGCCGCACGCCGACTGTTGCCCGCACCCACGCTCGCGCCCTCAGCCCTCCCCCTGGACCCCTGCCCGCAGGCCGCCGCCGCCACCTATGAAGCCACACTAGAGCGGCAGCTGCAGCAGGTGGCAGCCTATGCACAGGGCTGCCTGTCGCCCACGGCACTCGAGCAGGTGCGTGCCGCCCCAGCACCCTCAATCTTGGCTGCATCACCCCGCGCCTCGCCTGTCGACGCCCTTCCCACTCACCCTCCCCCCTCCCCCCCCCTTCGCTCCGCCTCAGGCCTTCCGCATCGAGCACCCCGGCCTGCTGGAGGCTCTGACCGGCGCCGACGTGCGCCCCGCCAGCGCCGCGCGCCTGCTGGGGTTCCTGGAGGCGGAGCTGCCGCCGGCGCTGACGGACGTCGCGCCTGGCGGCGACTGCGTGCTCGTGGCGCTGGCCCCGGGCCTGCTGCCCCTGCTGGGTGAGCTGCCCCTGCTGGTTGAGCTGCCCCTGGTGGGTGAGCTGCCGGGCGGGGTGGGGCTGGCGGTTGGGCTGGCGAGCACGCCGGGTTTCCCCGCCGGCCTGCTCTTCTGGCGCGCGCTCACGCCTCTGGGCCCTGCTTGCCTGGTCTACCCGCGCTGCCTCCCTGCCCTCACCCCCGTCCTGCTCCGTCCCCTCGGCCCCCTCCCCTGCAGGGCACCCCGCCGACTGCTGCGAGGCCTCCCTGGCCGCCGGCGACCTGCAGCAGTGCGTCGCCACCGGCAAGGCGCTGCTGTCCCTGCTGGCCCGCCTGCGCTTCGGCGGGCGCGCCTCTGCCGCGGGCTACGCTGCGGTGGCCACCCGCTGCAAGCAGGCGCTCAAGGGGGCTTACGACTTGGGCGCTCTGGTGCGCCAGGAGGTGAGCCGAGGGCCGAGGGCTGGGAGCGAGGAGGCGCGTGCCAGGTGGCGGGGGACGCCGCGCCTGCGGCTGCCTTGCCGCCTCGCCTCGCCTCGCCGCCGGCCTTCCAAGCTCGCCAAAGGTCGCGCCCTGCCTCGACCGACGCCCAAGCCAGCCGCCTGCCCCCCCTCTCTCGAACGTGCTCGACCGTCCGCGTCGATCAACCTGCTGCCCTCCCTCTCCCTCCCATCCTCCCCCCCCCCCCCACCCAAATCACTGGCAGGACGTCGTCGAGCTGGAGACCGCCTGCTCCCGCTCCTCCCCCTGGCTCTGGCTCACACCCTACTTCGGCCACCGCTACGCCTGCATCGTCGACGGCTTCATCAGCGCCGGCTGGCGCTCTGGAGAGGTGCGCAGGGTTCCGTGGGGGGTCGTGGCGGCGGCGGGAGGCACGGTTCATGGACTCGCGCCGCGCCGCCCCGCCCCGCGCGCGCGCAACCCCTTGGCTCATACCACGCCGCTGCCCCTTGTCCCCCCCCCCCCCGCCCCGGGCGCGCAGCTGGCGGTGCAGTTCACCGAGGCGTACTGCTCGCTCGTGGGGCGCGGCCGCTACACGCAGGTCCCCTCCAAGTTTGTCCGCCTCGTGCACGCGGCGCTCTCCCACCCGCTGAGGTGCGTAGTCACACGTTCAAAAGGGTTGCATGTTCGAAAGGGTAGCGCGGTTGGCTCAGCCCAAGGTGGGGCGTGCGGTGGGCAGGGAAGCAGGCGGGCGGTGCCTTGTGGTGGTGCGTGCAGCTGCGGTGGAGGCGTCCCAAATCACAAATGGTCCATGCTGCTCCACCCCCTCCCCCCGCGGGCTGCTGTCAGACACTCGTGCACGCTGCTCACGACCTCGCCTCCGCCTCCCGTTCCTCCTCCTGCCCGCCGCCTGCAGCGCCAGCCAGCTGCGCCGCCTGGTGGCCGCCGCGCACCGCCTGCCCGTCGAGATGAGCATCGAGCTGTCGCTGCACGCCCGCACCGAACCCGCCGACAGCTGGTACGGCGAGCTCCTCGCCAGGTACGCGCTCCGTTGCTGCCGCCTTGTGCTGCTGTTTGGGGGGGGGGCATTGAGCTTGCGAGCTCCTCGCCAGGTACGCTCCGTTGCTGCCACCTTGTGCTACTGTCTGGGGGGCGCATTAAACTTGCGTTGCTGTTCTGCTCGAGTACCCCTGGCGGCTGGTACGGCGAGGCGTGTGCCCCATCAGTGGCTGCCGGGGGGGGGGGCCTGCTTGTGCTGCCGCCGTTTTGGGGTGATTCTAAATCTTCGACCTCTGTTGTGCTGGGTTGCGCTCCGCTGACAACGGCTGCACGCATTACCCGTCCCCCCCCCATTCACCCTCGCTGCCCTCTCCCCCCCCCCGCTGTCTTCCCTCCAGGCTGGTAGAGGTTCAGAGCTGCCCGCCAGCACCAGTGCACGTGGCGCCGCGCCTGCCCGCCGCCAGCGCACGCAACTGCGCTGTCCCCGTCGGCGCTGGCAGCGCCCGCCGCTTGGCGCGCGGGCAGTGCCCTGCCGCCGCCTAGGCAGCCAGACACGGCAGCTGCACCTTCAGCCCACTTTGCACACCCCGAATAGACAGCAGCTGCCGGGCAGGTCACACATTCTAGCCAGCCAGGCCCCGCCTCGAATCCCTCTCTAGGCGCAGGCAGCGTCGACAGGCCCTCCTTCCCAGCTGACAGGCCCTGCTTTGAATCCCTCCTGGATGTGCCCCACCGACGGGCCCTCCTTCCCAGCCAGATACTACAGAACATGCCAACCACCCACCCCTAACAATGAACGAACACAGCCCCCCAGCTCCCCCCCCCCCCGATCCCCTCTGACCCCTCCTTTTGAACCCCCCCTTCACCCTCCCTCTCACCCTCATCCCCGTGCGTGCAGCGCACCCCACTCGTTTGAACCGTGCGCCGCCCCACCCTTTCATGCACGCGTGCGAAAGCTCCTCAACAAGCCCCCCCCGAACCCTCACCTTCACTCTCACCCTCACCCTCATGTCACCCTCACTTCTGTGCGTGCGTCGCACCTCACTCAAACCCCGCGCCGCTCCACCCTTTCAGTGTTCATCATGCGTGCGAAAGCTCCTCAACAACCCCCACACCCTCCCCCTCCATCAAACGGTTCCCCCCGCTGGTATCTAACTAAAACACCCACCCGGCATGTGGTGCCCCCCCCCCCCCCCTTTCCCCCCGTTAATGCTCCCTCCCTTCTGAGCGCCATGTCGTCCCGCACAGCGGTAGCACTTTGGTTTTCCTGCCCCTCCACTGCACACGCTCGCCTTTGTGAGCGGCCTTTTCAGCAGCTCCCTCTCTCCCCCGAACCATGCACGAGCGCCACGTCATCCTGCACAGCGGCACCACTTTTGGTCTCCCCCGCCCCCCCCCCCCCCCCCCCCACCCCACCCCCACACACACCCCACCCCTCCCTAGCAGCCGTTTGCTTGTGTGCACCCTCCTCCTCTCCTATTCTGCCCCCTAACATTTGACCTATACCTGAAGCACCCCCCTTCTCGTCTGCTCATGCCAGTTTCTTGCGTGCACGCCGCGCAGCAGCACGCTTGCGGTGCTGCCGCCGGCGGCCACGCCCCCCCTTTTTGACTGCCATGTACCACCACCCTGCCGAAAGCGTCCCTGCCCTTCTCTTTGTCCCTTTGATTCACAACCCTGCCCCACCCTTCGCCGCGCCAGCAGCACTTGCTCTGCTCCCCCACCTTTCATGCCTGCCCACCGCCCGCCTCCCTTGCAACGCCAGCCGTGGGCTCCCCCGACCCTTCTTCCCTGCACACTCCCCTCTGCATTTTTATGCCGAGTCGCTTCTGCGAGTGCTTCCCTGCTGCCCAGCAGCGTCCCGGGCTGCCTGTACTCTGCTATGCTGTAACCTGTGTCGTGTGTGTGAGCATCTATGTGCAAGGCAGGCAGGACTGCGGTAAATTTATAATATAGGGCACGCCGTTTGATAATTATATATCAATATAATTATCAATATAATGCGTGGTGCCGCCGCCGCACAGCAGGAGCAACTCGCTGCGCATTCCCGCCTCTCGTTGCCTGCTGCGCTTCTGCTTCACCGTCGAGCCGCTTCTTTGCTTCAGCGAGCTCCTCCGCGTAGTAGTCGCAGCAGCAGCAGGTGGGACGGTGGCTCCGCTGGGGGCTCCGCTCCGGCGTAGCAACAGCTTGATGTGCACTTGCATGCTAGATTGGAGGCCGGCAGGGTCCGGCAGGGGCTGGCTCGGGCCAGCAGCAACTGAGGCGTGGAGGCCCGTGGCGCATTCGCTGCCCCGCTGCTCATAAAGCACAGAAGAACATGTTCGTATTCCATCGGAGCATGTGCTACGAGCCAGACTCGCGGTGGACCTGGGCGCCGCCGCCCGCCGCCGCTGCCGCCACCCACCAACCGGCAGCAGCTCACACCCTCCCCCTGCTTCCCCCTCCGCTTGCCCCGCGCCAGCAGCAGGCGCGATGGTGGCCTCCAGCGGCGGCCCCGTGCTGCCCTTCCACAAGACCTTTGTGGCCAGCGCGATCGCGGCATGCACGGCGGAGATCGCGACGCTTCCCCTGGGTGCGTCCCTGCTGCAGCCCGGCAGCGGCGGCAACGGGGGGGGGCAGCGTTGCTGCAGGGCGCTCAGCCAGGGAGCGAGCAGCAGCACCTGCAGGCACTGGAGCGTGCTCTCAAGCTCTTGCTGCAGCGCCTGCTTCATGACATCCACGGTTGGCAGTGCTCCCGGCCTGTGCAGCCCGCCCTGGTGCCGACTCTCGTGCGCCTGGCACCCTCCCATTGCCCCCGCCCCCCCGCCCCCCCTTCACACATCGAGTGGCACGGGTACTTCAAGGCGACCACTCCGCATTCCTCCCTGCCTGCCTGCAGACACCGCCAAGGTGAAGCTGCAGCTGCAGCCCAAGAGCGCGGCGCCCAAGTACCGGTGCGTCGTCGCCTGCTGCGCGTGCTCGGCCGCGCGCGGCGCCACCCCGCCTGCCCTCCCCGCCCTCTCGACGGTCCCGCGCGCTTGCACCGCGCACTTTCCCACGCCCATGCGCTGCCCTCATGCTTGCATGCGCTTCCATCCCTCCCCACCCCCCCTCCGTGCAGCGGCCTGCTGGGCACCTGCATGACTGTGGCGAGGGAGGAGGGCGCGGCGTCGCTGTGGAAAGGGCTGGCGCCAGGTCAGCGATTCGCCTGTCGGCGGTGGTGCCAGAGATGCTGTGCCTGCGTGTGTGCGCACCCTCGCCTTCCGCTGCTTTCCCCTTTGCTGGGGCGCTCGTGGCTGGGGCAGCCTGGCCTGCCCCCGTGCCTGCACGCCGCCATTTGAGACCCGCGGGACTGCGGTACGCCCACAACTGTATCGCCCCGCAGGCCTGCAGCGCCAGGTTGTGTACGGCGGCCTCCGCATCGGCATGTACGAACCCATCCGCAACGCCATGGTGCGTTCGGCCCGCGCGCGTGTTGCAGACCCAAGGCGGGGCATCCCCAGCTGCGCGCGCCTGCGACGCTGCAACGCAGCTGCTGCTGCTGCTGCGGCGGCGGCGGCGGCGGCTTGCACCCACATGGTAGCGTGGGCGCGTCCCATTCGCCCTGCCGGCCTGCCGCCACGTTGTTGCAGGTGGGCAAGGACCACGTGGGCGACGTGTCCCTGGGCATCAAAATTGCGGCGGGCTTGACCACCGGCGCCATCGGCATCGCCGTCGCGTCTCCCACAGATCTGGTCAAGGCGAGTTGGGGGTGGGGGGGGGGGGGGGGGCCTGCCCAGGTCGCAGGTACAGTCGGGGGGGCTGCCCACGGTGGCAGGCACAGCATGTGCCGTGCTGCTCGGGCGCCGTCTGTGCAGACCTCCGCCAGCGTGCAGCAGGCTGGCCAGCGCGCACCCCTGCCCCTGCCCCTGCCCTCTGCGCGACACCGCCGTCCCGACCGGACGCTTGCCTGCCCCTGCTCCCTCTCCCCTCTGCACGCGCTGCCTCAAACCTTTTCCCTCACCGGTGCCCGCCCCTCCCCCCTCTGCTCCCTGCAGGTGCGCATGCAGTCGGCTGGGCGGCTGCCCGACGGCCACCCCCGCAAGTACCCCTCCTCCATGGCAGCCTACCGCACCATCGTATCCACAGAGGGTGAGGGGGGCTGGCGAGGCTGGGCAGCGAGTAGTGGGATGCGAGTTGGCCAGGGCTGTCCTGCACCCAACGCGCTGGGCAGGTGCGCCTGCAGTCGAGCAGGCCGCCGGGGGGCGCAGCCTCGCCCACCTGCCCGCCCTCCCTATAAATGAAGGCGTGCGGGCGCTGTGGACGGGGCTGGGCCCCAACGTGGCGCGCAACGCCATCATCAACGCCGCTGAGCTGGCATCGTACGATCAAATCAAGGAGTCGCTGATCAAGTGAGTGAGGAGGCTGGCCGCGCTGTCGTAGGGCGGTGTGCTGGGGTGCTTCTCGAGGTATTGGAGTGGGAATGCAGAGGCGCGGCAGCTGCTGGGCAGCTGCCGATGATGAAGGGCTCGCTGATGCACAGGCACGCCTGGCTTTCCGAGTGCCCCCAGCCTCCCCCTGCTGAACACCTCGTGGTTCAACTCGACGTGGCTGCGTTTTCTGTGTTGCCCCACAGGGGCGGCATTTTCGATGACAACGTGTACTGCCACGTCACCTCTGGCCTGGGCGCCGGCCTCTTTGCCGTCATCTGCGGCTCCCCGGTCGACGTCGTCAAGAGCCGCATGATGGGTGGGTGGGTGGGGATGTGCGGGCGGGCGGGCAGCAAGCGCGTGTTGGTGGCGTGGGCAGCGCTGCGTGGGTTGCCCGCCCAGCTCGAGGAGCCAGGTTTTGTTCACCCGTGCGTGCATGTGCGTGTGTGTTGGCAGGCAGCGAGGGTGGATGCGCGGATGGCTGTGTGGATGCGTGCGGATGAGAGTGGAAAGAGAGGTGGTTGGGAACGTGCGACTGCTGGGACGGGGATGCACTCTGCCAGCGGTGCAGCCGGATGCACGCCCGCCAGTCCACAGCGTGCGCCCTGCATCGCACATCCCGCCGCGTGCTCCTTTGCACCGGGCCATGCACCTGCACGTGAGCCCGCTGCTTTCTCAGCACGCCACAGCAAACCTCCAGGCGCACCACCCTTCGGCAGCCTACGGCTGGCAGGCTGGCGTGGCGCCTGGCAGCCAGCGCCGGGGACGCGTCACACCCACCCTCTGCTGGCTTCCGCAGCCCCTTCAGCGCCTCCCTGGCAAGCTGCCAGTCCCCTTGGCAGGGCGCGAGCCCAACAGTCCGCCACAGCCCCTCCCTGCCTCGCCCTCAGTCCATCGCTTCTCCTGCCCCTCACCAGCCCCTCCTGGTCCCTCTGCCTTCCTGCCCCCCCCAACAGGCGCCCCCGCCGGCACCTACTCTGGCGTGCTCGACGCGTTTGCCAAGGTGCGCGGCGCATGCATCTGTGGTTAGACAGCGGCGCATGCATCTGTGGTTTAAGCACTTGAATGGAGAGTGAAAAGGCATGCATGCGGGCGGCTGCAGCTTGTGTTTGGGGTGTGGGTGGGGCGCCGCTGGCGTTGGAAATGTGGCAGGCCGCCTGGTCTCCCTCCTGCGTGCCCCCCCCGACTCGGTAACCAAACGCATAGCTTTGGCCCCCCTGCACACTTTTCCTGAAACGCTGTGCCCTCCCTGTTGCCGTCCCCCTGTGCAGACCTTCAAGGCCGACGGCCCCCTTGCCTTCTACAACGGATTCTCTTCCAACTTTGCCCGCCTGGGCGCCTGGAAGTGAGTGCGCGCAGCCGTCCGCTTGTTGGTTCGCGAGCTGGGGGCACGGCAGCGCGGGCCCGGCGTGTGCGTCCGAATGGAGCGGGCGCCCGGAAGCGCAGCCCACGCACGCGCTGGTTTGCATGCCATGCTGGCAGCAAGGCAGAAGGGGCACGGTTCGCCTGTCAACAGCACCAAAGTATGATCTTGTTGCTCTTCAAACGATTGACGCTCATTTAAAATCCCCGCCCCCTGCAGCACCCTCATGTTCCTGGTGCTTGAGCAGACAAAGCGCGCGCTGGCGTGAGGCGCGCCGCCAGGCCTGCGCCTTGTTGTCCCTCGCTGGCTGTTGCCGGGTTTTTGGGCGCGGGGCTGGCCGTGGGACCTCCCGGCACGAGTCCCCGCCCTCGCTGGACGTGCCCCCCCTTCCCGCCCGCATTGGCTGGCCCACTCTCAGGGCCGCGCACACGCAGGTATCTGCAGACGCGCACCCGCCCGCCCGCCCGCCCGCCTGCAGAACCCTCGCCCACCCTTTGATCCCCGCTCCGCTCTGCCGCTCCGCCCTTCCAGCCGCCCCTTGCCATCCATCCATCGCAACCCTGTACCCTCCCGCACTGCATCATCCCCTTTGCTGCCCTGCCTTTCCTGCTGCCCCACCACACTTTCGTCGCTGCTGCGCGCGCGCCCGACGCGCCGCCCTGCCTCGCACCCCTGATTCCTCCCGCCTGTAACGCCCCAGGCTCTCGCATGCCAGGCTGCCAGTGCTCTGCCCTGCCCTGCCCCGCGACCCAACGTGCCACAGGCGTTGCTGCGCTGCCTAGTGCTGCACGTGCCCACCGCCCCAGCGCTGCTGCTGCACCAGCCAGCCTGCTCCTCCTGCCAGCCTGCTGCTCGCATGCACGGAGGAGTTGCAATTACACGCGCGGCCACAGAGCGGCGGCGGTCGCGCCGCAAAAGAGAAGAGCGCCGCAGCCGCAGCTGCCGGGCCTTGCACGCAGCGCAGCTGGCGAAGGGCGACGAGCGTCGGCTGGGCCGTGCGGCCAGCGAGGCGCTCAGTCGAACAGGGAGAAGCCCATGTCCTGTGGAAAGGGCAACAGGCAAAGAAGGGGGAGGCAGAACGGGTGAGCGCGAGACGGGTGCTCACTTTTGCGGCGGTGCATGCACATGCGCCCAGGGCCTGCCGCCAGTGCCACTACTGCCAGCACACGCAGCCGTCAACGGCGCACAATGCTGGCGTTTGATGCAACGTGCCGCAGCGCGCTGGCCGCAGCGGGCACCCGTGCAGGACCCCCCCTCGCTGTCATTGCAGCATACAGCTACGCAGCATCCAGCCTTGCTGAGCTCGCGTGCGTTGCTGCTGTCCCACCCCCACCACGACGCGCACCTCGTCCTCCTCCTCCTCAACCTTCTCCTCAACCTTCTCGGCCGCGGCGGCAGCGGCGCCGCTGGCAGCGGGGCCTGCGGCGGCCGCGGGGGCACCGCCACCTGCAAGAAGACGGGAGCACGCCAGGCGCGGGGGGGACAGTCGGCAACAACGCGACCTCGGGCGGCACCGTGCCGCCAGCAGCTGTTCTTGCAGGTGCTGCCAACTCTTCAAGCGCTCCTTGACTTCCTGCCGCATCAAGCGCCCTGCTGCAGCAGCTCTCTGCTGCGGCACTCCACCGGTCGGCCGCCGCTTCCCGCGGCGGCGGCGGCATGCCCCACCGCCCGGAGCTCACCGGCGCCCACGTTGACGATGAAGTCATCCACGCTCTTCTTCTCCACCAGCTTGGCGAACAGGCCGGGCCAGTAAGGCTCCACCTCGATGCCCGCCGCCTTGGTCAGGGCGGCGATGTTCTCGGCCTGCGGGCGGGGCGTTGCGCAGCGCGGCGCGGCTCAGGTGCGCCCAAGGTATTGGAGGCGCCGCCCGCTCGCATGCTGGAGCGCCTGGCGGCCCTCCCGCCCCGCCCTGCCTGCGCTCTCGCACTCACGGTGATCTCCACACCGTCATCGTGCAGCGCCAGCACGGCGTAGACGCAGGCGAGCTCCGACTTGGACATGGCGGCGAGTGAGGAGCTGGTCCTGACCTGAAGGGTGCGGTTTTAACCCGGGATGGGCCCAACAGGTGGTAGGAGAGGGCGGGCGCGGCGATGCAGGCGCAGGTTGAGGGACAGAGGCGCCAGCATGGCCCGCATTGTTGTTCCCGGCGCTGCCGTTCTCCCGAACGGCTCCCGCGGGCTGAACTTTGCTGATATAGGCTTGCAAGCTGCTTTGGACTCGAACGGCAGGAGCAGAGGGCCCTGGAGCGGTCCCCGCCTTCATCGGCTTGTTTGAGCTGGGCGCCTGCCTCGGTGCATTTGAAACGTAAACAGCACTGAAAGTCTGCAGATTGCAGCATGCTCGGCCTGCAGGCGGTCCAGCCGTGGAGCACCGCTGCCGCCGCCTGTGCTCTGCGCCCTGCCGCTGCCGCGGTGCCGGCCTCCAGTCTCGGTCTCCTGCGGTGCATTAGGTGCATTGTCAGTCCTCCAATCTAAAGCCTGTCATCCACTGGTCTGTTGAAGCAGCTGAGCGATAGGAAGCGGCATGCAGTGCTGTTGCCGGTCGACGCCTGCGTGCGCAAGCTGCCACGCTCTGGATCTTGGCCAAACCTGCTGGTGTTGCCCTCTTCAAACCTCCGTTGATATTTACTGCTATAGCCATGCATGGCAATTTGCGCTCAAGTTACTAGAAAGGGCCAAAGGCATGCGGGCAGGCTTTCAGATCTGGGTGGGGGGATGTGTGCCGGGCAGGGCCGCTGGCTGGCGCGGGCGGAGAGAAAGTCGACGGTCTGAAGACAGGCAGGGGCAAGCCGCAAAATGCGACAGGGCGGCAGTAGGGATAGAGAAAACAGGCATCTAGGCAAACGAATGGGCAGGCGCTAGAGGTGCGCCGGGGCAGCGGAAAGGTGTGCAGCAGTAGGAGCGGTGCGTGGGTGCACGGAGCGCCACCGGCGAGCGGGTGTGGTGTCCTGGATGGTGTGCGAGGGCCGGCTGACGGGTGTGCTGCATGTAGCTTGAAGGCCCACACGTGTGCAGGAAAGCCTCCCAAGGGCGTCAAAGGCCAAAAGGGCATGCCAGGGATGTGCAGGGGGGTGTTGTGCCGGCTGGGGGGAAGACGTCGACGCTCAGGGCATGCCAGTGGATGTGCAGGGGGTGTACACACATGTGGTGCCGGCAGGGGGAAGACGCCAAGGGCGTGCAAGGGGATG
Source organism: Micractinium conductrix (assembly GCA_002245815.2). Taxonomy (NCBI): domain Eukaryota; kingdom Viridiplantae; phylum Chlorophyta; class Trebouxiophyceae; order Chlorellales; family Chlorellaceae; genus Micractinium; species Micractinium conductrix. The sequence goes on from LHPF02000005.1 coordinate 2,223,343, forward strand.
TGCGGGTCGGCTGGTGACCACGGTGGCAAGACGCTAATGAAGGGCATGCAAAGGGACACTGTGCATGGGGGTGCTGTACGGGATGGCAGGCAGCGGAGAGTGCAGGGTTGCGCGGGCAGGGGAGTGTGCAGGGTTGCGCGGGCAGGGGAGTGTGCAGGGCTGCATTGGTAAGCAACATCCTGCCCGGTGCTAAGGTGCGCAGGTCAGGCGGGACAGGCCTGTGACCTAGGTTTCAGCGTGAGGGGGTCGCTAGTTGCGGAAGGGAAGAGCCAAGAGACGGGCAGGAGCGACTTCTATCAAGGAGCACAGTAACTGTAGCACAGCGCAGCATAACATGGACAGCGTGCGGCAGCCGAGCAGCCGCTACCGTTCAGCCCAGGAGGCCTGGGGGAGGAGCTCGGGCGCGGGGGTGGTGGGCTGCGGGGCGGCGGCCGCATAGGCGGGGGAGGCCTGGGAGAGGGGCGCGGGCGTGGGGGCGGTGGGCTGCGTGGCGGCGGCCGCACAGGCGGGGGAGGCCTGGGGGAGGGGCTTGGGCGCGGGGGTGGTGGGCTGCGGGGCGGCGGCCGCGCAGGCGGGGGCGGGCGTGGTGGGGGCCTACGCGGCGGGGGGCGCGGAGGGGGCAGGCGTGTGTTTGGCGGCGGACGTGGGGAGGGTGGAGGGCGACGGGAAGGAGGGGGTGGAGGTCGGCGGGGTGAGGTCGGCGGGGAGGGTGGACGTGGGGCTGAGGCTGGCGGACGAGGACAAACGGCGGCGGTGGTCTCTTTGGCAGCAGCACAACTGTGTTGTCGAGCAGGACGGATGAGGGAGCGATGGAGCTTCCGGGGTATTGTGCCTGCAGCCAAGCGGGCCCATTTGGCCACAGCCTGACCAAAATGTTGGGCGGTGGTGGGGCTGGTGAAGAGCATCTGCAGGGACGTGTGCGTGTGTGAGTGTGTGTGTGGTGGTGGTGGTGGTGGTGGTGGTGGTGGTGGTGGTGGTGGTGGTGGTGGTGGTGGTGGTGGTGGTGGTGGTGGTGGTGGTGGTGGTGGTGGTGGTGGTGGTGGTGGTGGTGGTGGTGGTGGTGGTGGTGGTGGTGGTGGTGGTGGGTGTGGGTGGGTGTGGGTGGGTGGGTGGGTGGGTGGGTGTGGTGTGTGTGTGTGTGTGGGTTGGGGGGGGGGGGGGGGGGGGGGGCGGGCGGGGGGGCTTGACTGAGGTAGCCTGCAGGCACCAGGGTGGGTGCCAAGAGGAGGCGGCGGGACACACGGCGGGGTTGGTGCAGGGAGAGGCAAGGCGTTGTTGGGCTGCCGGCTCAGCGGTGCTCCCGCGCACACGTGCATGCCCAGCGCCCACACCTCTGTGCTGACACTGATGCCGGCAGCTCGCAGCCTGCGCCCCCTGCCGGCGCATCTACGATTGCCGTGATGACAGCACCGGTGGCGCCTGCAGCAAAGGAGGACAGAAGGCGAGGGGAGGGCAGGCGGTGCCACCAGTGAGCGCAGTGCCTCACTAATGACCGCAGCACGCCGCCGCCAAGCGTGCAGAAGGCCGGCGCACCCCACAAACGACGCCCAACACAAGTGTCAGCCCCTGCGCCGCGCCCGCACCCCACAAACCGTTTGAGTCAGCAACTATGGTGTTGAGGTATTCTTGCTGCTGTGCTGCGTCAAAGCTGGCTCGGT